>CM073571.1:138044653-138711653 GCA_037074715.1 Magnolia kwangsiensis
TATTTGATGACTGTTAAGGTTTACAAATTTCTACCACAAGTACCCGAGTAGGTCTATTATTTCAAGGTTCTATTTTTGAATGTGCGGGTTATAACTTAGAAGAAGTGAGTTGGTACAAGTTGAAGGCTCTTGAAGGACAAAGGGAAGGCCCAAAAGGATGTGGTTGGAAGTAACAAGGACTTGATTACCTATGGTTTTAACTAAAGTTATTTCCTTGATAGAGTGGAATTAACAAGATTCATGTAGCCAACCCCAATTAATTTAGATAAGGCTTAGATCATGATGATGGAATGAGTTATCCTTAATCATTTTACACATTAAATTTATTGAAATTGCTAAGAATATACTACTAGCAATCACTGGCAATTCCAAAGTATTGATTTATAACTCTTTTCAGGTCACATATCCTTCAACTCATGGAGTCTATGAAGAAGGCATTAATGAGATATGTAAGATAATTCATGATAATGGGGGGCAAGTCTATATGGATGGGGCTAACATGAATGCACAGGTTCGTATCTCCATCAATGTTCCTAAAATTTCTCTAATAACATATGTAGAAGTTACATTCTTCTTGCATGCATGTTTTATGTCTCCTGTTTGTTGAAACCACTGCCTGTGATGGGCTCTGCAAAGAAATATTAAACACATGTGGTTAATATTGTCTTCTCTCTGTAATTTTTTAATTTATGCTCCATCCACAACTAGGTCAATGAATTGTATGATCTGGATTAGTTGTTCAACTATTCCATGTACATTGGAAGAGTTACTACCTTTTCTTAAACAGTGTGTAACTAACTTAGGAGTGTAGCCCATAATTGATATAGGTGGGGAATTGTAACACCCAGAAAATCGGGGGTCATGTATAAACTCAACTCCCGAGTTCCAGACCGTCACTTATGCAACAAAAATGATTATGATTCAATGTTGTCTGAGTTAAAGCATTCACACGAGTAAAAGTATACCAAAACTGCAATTCATACTCCAGATCCAGTGATAAAAGCAAGCGGAAGACTAAACAATATATATATCACTGTAAGGAAAAACAAGGTAGATCTCATCTGTCACTAAAGTATGAATACATCTCTGAGTCTCATATACATATACATGAACAAAATCAAATGTTCAAAATAGTCCCACTGAAGTCCCATCAACCCAGGTCACCTAAGAAAAGCCATCATGATACTGCATGTACGAGAACTCGTCCTGGTCCTCGTCAAAGTCTAGCTCTGCCTCCTGGATCTCAGCATAACCTGCATCTACAACAGGGTCTGGTGGGTGTTGAAAACACCATCCCGTAACGTGGGAGTGAGTGATCAACTCAGTGAAATCATAGAGCAAAGATTAGCATGTTCACAAATCAATCATGCGATAATAGTAAAGTAGTAAATCAGACAATCCTAATACTTTTGTTAATGCAAGATGACATGACGTGATGTATGCCCTCACCGACGATCTCCCTCATACGGCACCATCTTACGACCGCGGCATGCCACACTCTCTTAAGTGCTCCACATCTTACAGGCACATGTAATGTTATGGTGATATGATTTTCGAGTTGTTATTAGTCCATTCAAACAGTAGGATTGGGAAACTAAGGTACTTTCCTTGTATCAATCCCAACATAGATCCTGTCTAGGGTCGTCACTCCTAGTAATCTCATACGATGTATATTTTGTAGGTCGCTGCAAGGGCTTCCAGGGCTGTTGCTCGCACTCATTGCACTGCTCTCCCATCACCTTATCAATACAGGCCTACTGTACTCTACTGCTACTGAAGGGTCGTCGCCTCCCGTAGACTCATAATACGCTCGCGGTCACTACAAAGGACTCATCGCCTAATCAGTGTAGGCCGACAGTAAGAATATAGTGTCCCATACCACCATAATTTGCTCACGAGACTAGGTGCTCACTTGTCACTACGGGGAGGTTTGTGGCCCCAGCGTAGGCCGACAGCTCGACCACGGTGTCCCATAGCACCATGCCCGGCTCATGAGTCTTCGTGGATCAAGGTACCATGGTTAACAGGGTTTACAATGGTAAGTTCAGTACCCTAGGTTCAAACAGTTATGACTCATATAGGGTGAACATACATCGGCCAATCGGGTTACTTGACGGGCTCAACTAGCGCGATCGCATCTCAAGTCGAACGACATGAATTGCGTAAAACACTTCGCGTGGCCTATCCACTGCCGCCAACTCCAAACACGGCTCACGTTCATCGACGTGTCGTTCGTGGCCAAGACCAGCCAACCACGAATTCGCTCGGTTACCGACTGCCTGGACTAGGTATAATCCCAAACACATATGAAATCACATCAGCAATTTATGTAGGAGTATTGGAATTGAAATACAATCATGTGAGCATGTTAACACATGTTATAACATACAACTTAAGTAAATCTTCAAGCACATATATTTCATGCATATAATGAAATCATGCATATAGTCAACATGTAGGAAATCATTTATGTCAGCATATTAATTGAGAAATCAATCTCAAACTAATTCATAACATCATTTAATTCAATACATACTAATACAAATATTTATACAAACACATACACTACACACTTAAGTCTACATATAGTATGTCGACCCGAAGTACGCATTTAGGCGAATCTCTTCGCCAAACTAATTATGCACGCATTCTTAACATTCTAATACGACAATAAATCATGTTAATCACATCAGAAAAATATGAATGAAATCAGCATTTCCTACAAATGACTAAAATGCCCTAAATCTCATATTCTTCGTTGATTTACGAAACAGGAAATGGATAGCATGTTGTACATGTCAAACGGCGATGCCGTCAATAATCTACTATTAAACGACATTGAAAGCGTTGGAAACCGTCAATCAAAGCGTCTAAAATCTTCACCTTGTCTCTTATGGATGCGTGAATTTGAACGGAGCGTATACGCTTCGTCTACGGCGATAAGAGAACCTAATTTACAAGATGAGTCAGCTAACATGCTATGAATATTAGCGAACCTCAAATCAGCAACTTCTTAGGATTATTTCTTACCTAAAAATGCGGAGGAATCACCGGCCAGGTGATTGAAGTGTGTTGCTTAGGCACTTACAACAGGTGGTGCAACGACAGGTAAATTCTCTCCTACTCTCTCTCACAAACTCTCACCTTTTCTCTCTCCCAAATTAGGGTTTCTCTCAAATTCGGATGGGAGAGAGGAGTGAGGGTTTCAAACCCTTTTATAAGCTCAAAAATGCCCAAAATAGGCTCAGGTACAAGGTTCACTTAGTGCATAACCAATTCGGGGCTGTTTCGGTCCAAGAGATGCTTTCTGGTGGTCCCCTGGCCGAATGAGATCGGACATAAGCTCATGCATACAAGATCTAGCACGCATCAAGTTTTCAGTCCGGCAGGGTTCGCAGATCGCACGTGGCGGTCCAGTTTCAGTTCAGCGGTCACCGTACGTAGATCAGGTCTGCAAGTCTCATGATATGAAATAGAAATTTTTCCTGATCCGAGGGTGTAATTTGGCTGAATTCTGACGGTCAGAATGCTTAATACTGACGCGTCAAGTCGTGTGCCAGATTTGAATTTCAAATTCCAAATCTAGCCCTATTCTCACTCTCTTCGGTCCAGGCTCAACGAAATAGCCTGCAAATGTCGGTTGGACTTGATTTTCGAAATGATTGTCAAGTCCAGCTAGGCGGTTCTAACGGTCTAAGATAGTAGGTATCGGACTTTCGACGCGTGGTCTAGATCCAATACGAAGTTTCAAAGTGGTTCAGAGAACAAACTTGCTTAGAGTTTGATCCGAGGTTATAGAGTATTATAGAGTCATTGGTTCTACTCGATTTGGGTCTTGTAGAACGTATTTAAAGTGATCAGGGACTATTTCCCAGCTACTCTAGCGTTGCGCTAGCTAACTTATGCTTAGTTTCTAAAGGAATTAATCCTAAGTGATTTCTTTGGCTATGGAATTGGGTTCTGAGAAATTTTCCAGGTGTTTTAATCAACCCATTGCCTAAGGACGTCTTATCCCAGGTTGGCCAAAATCCGGAGTGTTACAGTTAGGGATGCAATTACTATGTATATGTAGTTTCTCTTTCACTTGTGAATTTATTTCTCTACCTAGTTTTAAAACTAATGAGTTCTTCAGACTCATTTCATTTAGCATCTCTCGGTATCATCAGATTTTGCCTCCATCAGCCCATGCAGTAACATACACTACATCAAAGTTTCTGCTGAAATGGTTATTTTAGTATGAACATGAGCACAGACAATGGTCGACGCTATCTCTTTAGGACTGATATCAAGTTGTTTACATGCAATGGATTCAAGACAAATTCCAAATCATCATGGACTTCTTGAGGTACTTACTGGTTTATGCATACATACAAATGCTAACATCATTGTTGTCATTATCATTAGCATGACAGCCCAGCCTAGCCCAGCTCTCTTCAGTCTGAGTCTAAAGGCCCATGGGTTGGGCACTTGCATGAGGCATGACAGTCTAACTTAGCCCGATCGTACTAATTTTTATTTTTGGAATGGGTACTTGACTAGTAGGGCCTGGACCAGACCTGTACCTAGATCTAATCTAGGGGGCCAGGCCAAGATGGGCTTTGATAGCCACCACCAGGCTCATTCAATCCCCTAAAACAAGTATTATTTTTATGAGAAAGCCCTAAAACAATTATTGTTTCCTAGTAAATATGTGTAGTGGTAGCCTTTATGAGTGTATGAACCTCTTTGATATCTTGTAGCCTGTTCAAATGTGGATTTTGCATTGTTGATTATTTTTAAGCAGTTATTTATTTATTTTTATTTTTTTGGTGGATAGCTTATTATTCAATAGCTTAAATTATGATTTTTATCTTTTAAATACAAGAAGGCTCAACAGAACAATGTTGAAATTACAGCTACTGTACATAGCCATGAAAGGTCGCCTAGAAGTGAGTTATGTCTTCCATATTGCCCTTTTTCTTTTAATTAATTTCTTCTGTAATTATTTGATGACTGTTAAGGTTTACAAATTTCTACCACAAGTACCCGAGTAGGTCTATTATTTCAAGGTTCTATTTTTGAATGTGCGGGTTATAACTTAGAAGAAGTGAGTTGGTACAAGTTGAAGGCTCTTGAAGGACAAAGGGAAGGCCCAAAAGGATGTGGTTGGAAGTAACAAGGACTTGATTACCTATGGTTTTAACTAAAGTTATTTCCTTGATAGAGTGGAATTAACAAGATTCATGTAGCCAACCCCAATTAATTTAGATAAGGCTTAGATCATGATGATGGAATGAGTTATCCTTAATCATTTTACACATTAAATTTATTGAAATTGCTAAGAATATACTACTAGCAATCACTGGCAATTCCAAAGTATTGATTTATAACTCTTTTCAGGTCACATATCCTTCAACTCATGGAGTCTATGAAGAAGGCATTAATGAGATATGTAAGATAATTCATGATAATGGGGGGCAAGTCTATATGGATGGGGCTAACATGAATGCACAGGTTCGTATCTCCATCAATGTTCCTAAAATTTCTCTAATAACATATGTAGAAGTTACATTCTTCTTGCATGCATGTTTTATGTCTCCTGTTTGTTGAAACCACTGCCTGTGATGGGCTCTGCAAAGAAATATTAAACACATGTGGTTAATATTGTCTTCTCTCTGTAATTTTTTAATTTATGCTCCATCCACAACTAGGTCAATGAATTGTATGATCTGGATTAGTTGTTCAACTATTCCATGTACATTGGAAGAGTTACTACCTTTTCTTAAACAGTGTGTAACTAACTTAGGAGTGTAGCCCATAATTGATATAGGTGGGGAATTGTAACACCCAGAAAATCGGGGGTCATGTATAAACTCAACTCCCGAGTTCCAGACCGTCACTTATGCAACAAAAATGATTATGATTCAATGTTGTCTGAGTTAAAGCATTCACACGAGTAAAAGTATACCAAAACTGCAATTCATACTCCAGATCCAGTGATAAAAGCAAGCGGAAGACTAAACAATATATATATCACTGTAAGGAAAAACAAGGTAGATCTCATCTGTCACTAAAGTATGAATACATCTCTGAGTCTCATATACATATACATGAACAAAATCAAATGTTCAAAATAGTCCCACTGAAGTCCCATCAACCCAGGTCACCTAAGAAAAGCCATCATGATACTGCATGTACGAGAACTCGTCCTGGTCCTCGTCAAAGTCTAGCTCTGCCTCCTGGATCTTAGCATAACCTGCATCTACAACAGGGTCTGGTGGGTGTTGAAAACACCATCCCGTAACGTGGGAGTGAGTGATCAACTCAGTGAAATCATAGAGCAAAGATTAGCATGTTCACAAATCAATCATGCGATAATAGTAAAGTAGTAAATCAGACAATCCTAATACTTTTGTTAATGCAAGATGACATGACGTGATGTATGCCCTCACCGACGATCTCCCTCATACGGCACCATCTTACGACCGCGGCATGCCACACTCTCTTAAGTGCTCCACATCTTACAGGCACATGTAATGTTATGGTGATATGATTTTCGAGTTGTTATTAGTCCATTCAAACAGTAGGATTGGGAAACTAAGGTACTTTCCTTGTATCAATCCCAACATAGATCCTGTCTAGGGTCGTCACTCCTAGTAATCTCATACGATGTATATTTTGTAGGTCGCTGCAAGGGCTTCCAGGGCTGTTGCTCGCACTCATTGCACTGCTCTCCCATCACCTTATCAATACAGGCCTACTGTACTCTACTGCTACTGAAGGGTCGTCGCCTCCCGTAGACTCATAATACGCTCGCGGTCACTACAAAGGACTCATCGCCTAATCAGTGTAGGCCGACAGTAAGAATATAGTGTCCCATACCACCATAATTTGCTCACGAGACTAGGTGCTCACTTGTCACTACGGGGAGGTTTGTGGCCCCAGCGTAGGCCGACAGCTCGACCACGGTGTCCCATAGCACCATGCCCGGCTCATGAGTCTTCGTGGATCAAGGTACCATGGTTAACAGGGTTTACAATGGTAAGTTCAGTACCCTAGGTTCAAACAGTTATGACTCATATAGGGTGAACATACATCGGCCAATCGGGTTACTTGACGGGCTCAACTAGCGCGATCGCATCTCAAGTCGAACGACATGAATTGCGTAAAACACTTCGCGTGGCCTATCCACTGCCGCCAACTCCAAACACGGCTCACGTTCATCGACGTGTCGTTCGTGGCCAAGACCAGCCAACCACGAATTCGCTCGGTTACCGACTGCCTGGACTAGGTATAATCCCAAACACATATGAAATCACATCAGCAATTTATGTAGGAGTATTGGAATTGAAATACAATCATGTGAGCATGTTAACACATGTTATAACATACAACTTAAGTAAATCTTCAAGCACATATATTTCATGCATATAATGAAATCATGCATATAGTCAACATGTAGGAAATCATTTATGTCAGCATATTAATTGAGAAATCAATCTCAAACTAATTCATAACATCATTTAATTCAATACATACTAATACAAATATTTATACAAACACATACACTACACACTTAAGTCTACATATAGTATGTCGACCCGAAGTACGCATTTAGGCGAATCTCTTCGCCAAACTAATTATGCACGCATTCTTAACATTCTAATACGACAATAAATCATGTTAATCACATCAGAAAAATATGAATGAAATCAGCATTTCCTACAAATGACTAAAATGCCCTAAATCTCATATTCTTCGTTGATTTACGAAACAGGAAATGGATAGCATGTTGTACATGTCAAACGGCGATGCCGTCAATAATCTACTATTAAACGACATTGAAAGCGTTGGAAACCGTCAATCAAAGCGTCTAAAATCTTCACCTTGTCTCTTATGGATGCGTGAATTTGAACGGAGCGTATACGCTTCGTCTACGGCGATAAGAGAACCTAATTTACAAGATGAGTCAGCTAACATGCTATGAATATTAGCGAACCTCAAATCAGCAACTTCTTAGGATTATTTCTTACCTAAAAATGCGGAGGAATCACCGGCCAGGTGATTGAAGTGTGTTGCTTAGGCACTTACAACAGGTGGTGCAACGACAGGTAAATTCTCTCCTACTCTCTCTCACAAACTCTCACCTTTTCTCTCTCCCAAATTAGGGTTTCTCTCAAATTCGGATGGGAGAGAGGAGTGAGGGTTTCAAACCCTTTTATAAGCTCAAAAATGCCCAAAATAGGCTCAGGTACAAGGTTCACTTAGTGCATAACCAATTCGGGGCTGTTTCGGTCCAAGAGATGCTTTCTGGTGGTCCCCTGGCCGAATGAGATCGGACATAAGCTCATGCATACAAGATCTAGCACGCATCAAGTTTTCAGTCCGGCAGGGTTCGCAGATCGCACGTGGCGGTCCAGTTTCAGTTCAGCGGTCACCGTACGTAGATCAGGTCTGCAAGTCTCATGATATGAAATAGAAATTTTTCCTGATCCGAGGGTGTAATTTGGCTGAATTCTGACGGTCAGAATGCTTAATACTGACGCGTCAATTCGTGTGCCAGATTTGAATTTCAAATTCCAAATCTAGCCCTATTCTCACTCTCTTCGGTCCAGGCTCAACGAAATAGCCTGCAAATGTCGGTTGGACTTGATTTTCGAAATGATTGTCAAGTCCAGCTAGGCGGTTCTAACGGTCTAAGATAGTAGGTATCGGACTTTCGACGCGTGGTCTAGATCCAATACGAAGTTTCAAAGTGGTTCAGAGAACAAACTTGCTTAGAGTTTGATCCGAGGTTATAGAGTATTATAGAGTCATTGGTTCTACTCGATTTGGGTCTTGTAGAACGTATTTAAAGTGATCAGGGACTATTTCCCAGCTACTCTAGCGTTGCGCTAGCTAACTTATGCTTAGTTTCTAAAGGAATTAATCCTAAGTGATTTCTTTGGCTATGGAATTGGGTTCTGAGAAATTTTCCAGGTGTTTTAATCAACCCATTGCCTAAGGACGTCTTATCCCAGGTTGGCCAAAATCCGGAGTGTTACAGTTAGGGATGCAATTACTATGTATATGTAGTTTCTCTTTCACTTGTGAATTTATTTCTCTACCTAGTTTTAAAACTAATGAGTTCTTCAGACTCATTTCATTTAGCATCTCTCGGTATCATCAGATTTTGCCTCCATCAGCCCATGCAGTAACATACACTACATCAAAGTTTCTGCTGAAATGGTTATTTTAGTATGAACATGAGCACAGACAATGGTCGACGCTATCTCTTTAGGACTGATATCAAGTTGTTTACATGCAATGGATTCAAGACAAATTCCAAATCATCATGGACTTCTTGAGGTACTTACTGGTTTATGCATACATACAAATGCTAACATCATTGTTGTCATTATCATTAGCATGACAGCCCAGCCTAGCCCAGCTCTCTTCAGTCTGAGTCTAAAGGCCCATGGGTTGGGCACTTGCATGAGGCATGACAGTCTAACTTAGCCCGATCGTACTAATTTTTATTTTTGGAATGGGTACTTGACTAGTAGGGCCTGGACCAGACCTGTACCTAGATCTAATCTAGGGGGCCAGGCCAAGATGGGCTTTGATAGCCACCACCAGGCTCATTCAATCCCCTAAAACAAGTATTATTTTTATGAGAAAGCCCTAAAACAATTATTGTTTCCTAGTAAATATGTGTAGTGGTAGCCTTTATGAGTGTATGAACCTCTTTGATATCTTGTAGCCTGTTCAAATGTGGATTTTGCATTGTTGATTATTTTTAAGCAGTTATTTATTTATTTTTATTTTTTTGGTGGATAGCTTATTATTCAATAGCTTAAATTATGATTTTTATCTTTTAAATACAAGAAGGCTCAACAGAACAATGTTGAAATTACAGCTACTGTACATAGCCATGAAAGGTCGCCTAGAAGTGAGTTATGTCTTCCATATTGCCCTTTTTCTTTTAATTAATTTCTTCTGTAATTATTTGATGACTGTTAAGGTTTACAAATTTCTACCACAAGTACCCGAGTAGGTCTATTATTTCAAGGTTCTATTTTTGAATGTGCGGGTTATAACTTAGAAGAAGTGAGTTGGTACAAGTTGAAGGCTCTTGAAGGACAAAGGGAAGGCCCAAAAGGATGTGGTTGGAAGTAACAAGGACTTGATTACCTATGGTTTTAACTAAAGTTATTTCCTTGATAGAGTGGAATTAACAAGATTCATGTAGCCAACCCCAATTAATTTAGATAAGGCTTAGATCATGATGATGGAATGAGTTATCCTTAATCATTTTACACATTAAATTTATTGAAATTGCTAAGAATATACTACTAGCAATCACTGGCAATTCCAAAGTATTGATTTATAACTCTTTTCAGGTCACATATCCTTCAACTCATGGAGTCTATGAAGAAGGCATTAATGAGATATGTAAGATAATTCATGATAATGGGGGGCAAGTCTATATGGATGGGGCTAACATGAATGCACAGGTTCGTATCTCCATCAATGTTCCTAAAATTTCTCTAATAACATATGTAGAAGTTACATTCTTCTTGCATGCATGTTTTATGTCTCCTGTTTGTTGAAACCACTGCCTGTGATGGGCTCTGCAAAGAAATATTAAACACATGTGGTTAATATTGTCTTCTCTCTGTAATTTTTTAATTTATGCTCCATCCACAACTAGGTCAATGAATTGTATGATCTGGATTAGTTGTTCAACTATTCCATGTACATTGGAAGAGTTACTACCTTTTCTTAAACAGTGTGTAACTAACTTAGGAGTGTAGCCCATAATTGATATAGGTGGGGAATTGTAACACCCAGAAAATCGGGGGTCATGTATAAACTCAACTCCCGAGTTCCAGACCGTCACTTATGCAACAAAAATGATTATGATTCAATGTTGTCTGAGTTAAAGCATTCACACGAGTAAAAGTATACCAAAACTGCAATTCATACTCCAGATCCAGTGATAAAAGCAAGCGGAAGACTAAACAATATATATATCACTGTAAGGAAAAACAAGGTAGATCTCATCTGTCACTAAAGTATGAATACATCTCTGAGTCTCATATACATATACATGAACAAAATCAAATGTTCAAAATAGTCCCACTGAAGTCCCATCAACCCAGGTCACCTAAGAAAAGCCATCATGATACTGCATGTACGAGAACTCGTCCTGGTCCTCGTCAAAGTCTAGCTCTGCCTCCTGGATCTCAGCATAACCTGCATCTACAACAGGGTCTGGTGGGTGTTGAAAACACCATCCCGTAACGTGGGAGTGAGTGATCAACTCAGTGAAATCATAGAGCAAAGATTAGCATGTTCACAAATCAATCATGCGATAATAGTAAAGTAGTAAATCAGACAATCCTAATACTTTTGTTAATGCAAGATGACATGACGTGATGTATGCCCTCACCGACGATCTCCCTCATACGGCACCATCTTACGACCGCGGCATGCCACACTCTCTTAAGTGCTCCACATCTTACAGGCACATGTAATGTTATGGTGATATGATTTTCGAGTTGTTATTAGTCCATTCAAACAGTAGGATTGGGAAACTAAGGTACTTTCCTTGTATCAATCCCAACATAGATCCTGTCTAGGGTCGTCACTCCTAGTAATCTCATACGATGTATATTTTGTAGGTCGCTGCAAGGGCTTCCAGGGCTGTTGCTCGCACTCATTGCACTGCTCTCCCATCACCTTATCAATACAGGCCTACTGTACTCTACTGCTACTGAAGGGTCGTCGCCTCCCGTAGACTCATAATACGCTCGCGGTCACTACAAAGGACTCATCGCCTAATCAGTGTAGGCCGACAGTAAGAATATAGTGTCCCATACCACCATAATTTGCTCACGAGACTAGGTGCTCACTTGTCACTACGGGGAGGTTTGTGGCCCCAGCGTAGGCCGACAGCTCGACCACGGTGTCCCATAGCACCATGCCCGGCTCATGAGTCTTCGTGGATCAAGGTACCATGGTTAACAGGGTTTACAATGGTAAGTTCAGTACCCTAGGTTCAAACAGTTATGACTCATATAGGGTGAACATACATCGGCCAATCGGGTTACTTGACGGGCTCAACTAGCGCGATCGCATCTCAAGTCGAACGACATGAATTGCGTAAAACACTTCGCGTGGCCTATCCACTGCCGCCAACTCCAAACACGGCTCACGTTCATCGACGTGTCGTTCGTGGCCAAGACCAGCCAACCACGAATTCGCTCGGTTACCGACTGCCTGGACTAGGTATAATCCCAAACACATATGAAATCACATCAGCAATTTATGTAGGAGTATTGGAATTGAAATACAATCATGTGAGCATGTTAACACATGTTATAACATACAACTTAAGTAAATCTTCAAGCACATATATTTCATGCATATAATGAAATCATGCATATAGTCAACATGTAGGAAATCATTTATGTCAGCATATTAATTGAGAAATCAATCTCAAACTAATTCATAACATCATTTAATTCAATACATACTAATACAAATATTTATACAAACACATACACTACACACTTAAGTCTACATATAGTATGTCGACCCGAAGTACGCATTTAGGCGAATCTCTTCGCCAAACTAATTATGCACGCATTCTTAACATTCTAATACGACAATAAATCATGTTAATCACATCAGAAAAATATGAATGAAATCAGCATTTCCTACAAATGACTAAAATGCCCTAAATCTCATATTCTTCGTTGATTTACGAAACAGGAAATGGATAGCATGTTGTACATGTCAAACGGCGATGCCGTCAATAATCTACTATTAAACGACATTGAAAGCGTTGGAAACCGTCAATCAAAGCGTCTAAAATCTTCACCTTGTCTCTTATGGATGCGTGAATTTGAACGGAGCGTATACGCTTCGTCTACGGCGATAAGAGAACCTAATTTACAAGATGAGTCAGCTAACATGCTATGAATATTAGCGAACCTCAAATCAGCAACTTCTTAGGATTATTTCTTACCTAAAAATGCGGAGGAATCACCGGCCAGGTGATTGAAGTGTGTTGCTTAGGCACTTACAACAGGTGGTGCAACGACAGGTAAATTCTCTCCTACTCTCTCTCACAAACTCTCACCTTTTCTCTCTCCCAAATTAGGGTTTCTCTCAAATTCGGATGGGAGAGAGGAGTGAGGGTTTCAAACCCTTTTATAAGCTCAAAAATGCCCAAAATAGGCTCAGGTACAAGGTTCACTTAGTGCATAACCAATTCGGGGCTGTTTCGGTCCAAGAGATGCTTTCTGGTGGTCCCCTGGCCGAATGAGATCGGACATAAGCTCATGCATACAAGATCTAGCACGCATCAAGTTTTCAGTCCGGCAGGGTTCGCAGATCGCACGTGGCGGTCCAGTTTCAGTTCAGCGGTCACCGTACGTAGATCAGGTCTGCAAGTCTCATGATATGAAATAGAAATTTTTCCTGATCCGAGGGTGTAATTTGGCTGAATTCTGACGGTCAGAATGCTTAATACTGACGCGTCAATTCGTGTGCCAGATTTGAATTTCAAATTCCAAATCTAGCCCTATTCTCACTCTCTTCGGTCCAGGCTCAACGAAATAGCCTGCAAATGTCGGTTGGACTTGATTTTCGAAATGATTGTCAAGTCCAGCTAGGCGGTTCTAACGGTCTAAGATAGTAGGTATCGGACTTTCGACGCGTGGTCTAGATCCAATACGAAGTTTCAAAGTGGTTCAGAGAACAAACTTGCTTAGAGTTTGATCCGAGGTTATAGAGTATTATAGAGTCATTGGTTCTACTCGATTTGGGTCTTGTAGAACGTATTTAAAGTGATCAGGGACTATTTCCCAGCTACTCTAGCGTTGCGCTAGCTAACTTATGCTTAG
This sequence comes from Magnolia kwangsiensis, assembly GCA_037074715.1. Lineage (NCBI taxonomy): Eukaryota > Viridiplantae > Streptophyta > Magnoliopsida > Magnoliales > Magnoliaceae > Magnolia > Magnolia kwangsiensis. The sequence goes on from CM073571.1 coordinate 138,058,528, forward strand.
TTTCTAAAGGAATTAATCCTAAGTGATTTCTTTGGCTATGGAATTGGGTTCTGAGAAATTTTCCAGGTGTTTTAATCAACCCATTGCCTAAGGACGTCTTATCCCAGGTTGGCCAAAATCCGGAGTGTTACAGTTAGGGATGCAATTACTATGTATATGTAGTTTCTCTTTCACTTGTGAATTTATTTCTCTACCTAGTTTTAAAACTAATGAGTTCTTCAGACTCATTTCATTTAGCATCTCTCGGTATCATCAGATTTTGCCTCCATCAGCCCATGCAGTAACATACACTACATCAAAGTTTCTGCTGAAATGGTTATTTTAGTATGAACATGAGCACAGACAATGGTCGACGCTATCTCTTTAGGACTGATATCAAGTTGTTTACATGCAATGGATTCAAGACAAATTCCAAATCATCATGGACTTCTTGAGGTACTTACTGGTTTATGCATACATACAAATGCTAACATCATTGTTGTCATTATCATTAGCATGACAGCCCAGCCTAGCCCAGCTCTCTTCAGTCTGAGTCTAAAGGCCCATGGGTTGGGCACTTGCATGAGGCATGACAGTCTAACTTAGCCCGATCGTACTAATTTTTATTTTTGGAATGGGTACTTGACTAGTAGGGCCTGGACCAGACCTGTACCTAGATCTAATCTAGGGGGCCAGGCCAAGATGGGCTTTGATAGCCACCACCAGGCTCATTCAATCCCCTAAAACAAGTATTATTTTTATGAGAAAGCCCTAAAACAATTATTGTTTCCTAGTAAATATGTGTAGTGGTAGCCTTTATGAGTGTATGAACCTCTTTGATATCTTGTAGCCTGTTCAAATGTGGATTTTGCATTGTTGATTATTTTTAAGCAGTTATTTATTTATTTTTATTTTTTTGGTGGATAGCTTATTATTCAATAGCTTAAATTATGATTTTTATCTTTTAAATACAAGAAGGCTCAACAGAACAATGTTGAAATTACAGCTACTGTACATAGCCATGAAAGGTCGCCTAGAAGTGAGTTATGTCTTCCATATTGCCCTTTTTCTTTTAATTAATTTCTTCTGTAATTATTTGATGACTGTTAAGGTTTACAAATTTCTACCACAAGTACCCGAGTAGGTCTATTATTTCAAGGTTCTATTTTTGAATGTGCGGGTTATAACTTAGAAGAAGTGAGTTGGTACAAGTTGAAGGCTCTTGAAGGACAAAGGGAAGGCCCAAAAGGATGTGGTTGGAAGTAACAAGGACTTGATTACCTATGGTTTTAACTAAAGTTATTTCCTTGATAGAGTGGAATTAACAAGATTCATGTAGCCAACCCCAATTAATTTAGATAAGGCTTAGATCATGATGATGGAATGAGTTATCCTTAATCATTTTACACATTAAATTTATTGAAATTGCTAAGAATATACTACTAGCAATCACTGGCAATTCCAAAGTATTGATTTATAACTCTTTTCAGGTCACATATCCTTCAACTCATGGAGTCTATGAAGAAGGCATTAATGAGATATGTAAGATAATTCATGATAATGGGGGGCAAGTCTATATGGATGGGGCTAACATGAATGCACAGGTTCGTATCTCCATCAATGTTCCTAAAATTTCTCTAATAACATATGTAGAAGTTACATTCTTCTTGCATGCATGTTTTATGTCTCCTGTTTGTTGAAACCACTGCCTGTGATGGGCTCTGCAAAGAAATATTAAACACATGTGGTTAATATTGTCTTCTCTCTGTAATTTTTTAATTTATGCTCCATCCACAACTAGGTCAATGAATTGTATGATCTGGATTAGTTGTTCAACTATTCCATGTACATTGGAAGAGTTACTACCTTTTCTTAAACAGTGTGTAACTAACTTAGGAGTGTAGCCCATAATTGATATAGGTGGGGAATTGTAACACCCAGAAAATCGGGGGTCATGTATAAACTCAACTCCCGAGTTCCAGACCGTCACTTATGCAACAAAAATGATTATGATTCAATGTTGTCTGAGTTAAAGCATTCACACGAGTAAAAGTATACCAAAACTGCAATTCATACTCCAGATCCAGTGATAAAAGCAAGCGGAAGACTAAACAATATATATATCACTGTAAGGAAAAACAAGGTAGATCTCATCTGTCACTAAAGTATGAATACATCTCTGAGTCTCATATACATATACATGAACAAAATCAAATGTTCAAAATAGTCCCACTGAAGTCCCATCAACCCAGGTCACCTAAGAAAAGCCATCATGATACTGCATGTACGAGAACTCGTCCTGGTCCTCGTCAAAGTCTAGCTCTGCCTCCTGGATCTCAGCATAACCTGCATCTACAACAGGGTCTGGTGGGTGTTGAAAACACCATCCCGTAACGTGGGAGTGAGTGATCAACTCAGTGAAATCATAGAGCAAAGATTAGCATGTTCACAAATCAATCATGCGATAATAGTAAAGTAGTAAATCAGACAATCCTAATACTTTTGTTAATGCAAGATGACATGACGTGATGTATGCCCTCACCGACGATCTCCCTCATACGGCACCATCTTACGACCGCGGCATGCCACACTCTCTTAAGTGCTCCACATCTTACAGGCACATGTAATGTTATGGTGATATGATTTTCGAGTTGTTATTAGTCCATTCAAACAGTAGGATTGGGAAACTAAGGTACTTTCCTTGTATCAATCCCAACATAGATCCTGTCTAGGGTCGTCACTCCTAGTAATCTCATACGATGTATATTTTGTAGGTCGCTGCAAGGGCTTCCAGGGCTGTTGCTCGCACTCATTGCACTGCTCTCCCATCACCTTATCAATACAGGCCTACTGTACTCTACTGCTACTGAAGGGTCGTCGCCTCCCGTAGACTCATAATACGCTCGCGGTCACTACAAAGGACTCATCGCCTAATCAGTGTAGGCCGACAGTAAGAATATAGTGTCCCATACCACCATAATTTGCTCACGAGACTAGGTGCTCACTTGTCACTACGGGGAGGTTTGTGGCCCCAGCGTAGGCCGACAGCTCGACCACGGTGTCCCATAGCACCATGCCCGGCTCATGAGTCTTCGTGGATCAAGGTACCATGGTTAACAGGGTTTACAATGGTAAGTTCAGTACCCTAGGTTCAAGCAGTTATGACTCATATAGGGTGAACATACATCGGCCAATCGGGTTACTTGACGGGCTCAACTAGCGCGATCGCATCTCAAGTCGAACGACATGAATTGCGTAAAACACTTCGCGTGGCCTATCCACTGCCGCCAACTCCAAACACGGCTCACGTTCATCGACGTGTCGTTCGTGGCCAAGACCAGCCAACCACGAATTCGCTCGGTTACCGACTGCCTGGACTAGGTATAATCCCAAACACATATGAAATCACATCAGCAATTTATGTAGGAGTATTGGAATTGAAATACAATCATGTGAGCATGTTAACACATGTTATAACATACAACTTAAGTAAATCTTCAAGCACATATATTTCATGCATATAATGAAATCATGCATATAGTCAACATGTAGGAAATCATTTATGTCAGCATATTAATTGAGAAATCAATCTCAAACTAATTCATAACATCATTTAATTCAATACATACTAATACAAATATTTATACAAACACATACACTACACACTTAAGTCTACATATAGTATGTCGACCCGAAGTACGCATTTAGGCGAATCTCTTCGCCAAACTAATTATGCACGCATTCTTAACATTCTAATACGACAATAAATCATGTTAATCACATCAGAAAAATATGAATGAAATCAGCACTTCCTACAAATGACTAAAATGCCCTAAATCTCATATTCTTCGTTGATTTACGAAACAGGAAACGGATAGCATGTTGTACATGTCAAACGGCGATGCCGTCAATAATCTACTATTAAACGACATTGAAAGCGTTGGAAACCGTCAATCAAAGCGTCTAAAATCTTCACCTTGTCTCTTATGGATGCGTGAATTTGAACGGAGCGTATACGCTTCGTCTACGGCGATAAGAGAACCTAATTTACAAGATGAGTCAGCTAACATGCTATGAATATTAGCGAACCTCAAATCAACAACTTCTAGGGTTGTTTCTTACCTGAAAATGCAGAAGAATCACTGGCTTGGTGATCAGAAGATGTTGCTACAGCACGTGCAACAGGTGGCACGAAGACGGAAAAAATCTCTCCTACTCTCTCTCACAAACTCTCACCTTTTCTCTCTCCCAAATTAGGGTTTCTCTCAAATTCGGATGGGAGAGAGGAGTGAGGGTTTCAAACCCTTTTATAAGCCCAAAAATTCTCAAAATAGGCTCAGGTACAAGGTTCACTTAGTGCATAACCAATTCGGGGCTGTTTCGGTCCAAGAGATGCTTTCTGGTGGTCCCCTGGCTGAATGCGATCGAACTTAAGCTCATGCGTACCAGATCTAGCACGCATTAAGTTTTCAGTCCGGCAGGGTTCACAGATCGTAGGTGGCGGACCAGTTTCAGTTCAGCGGTCACCGCACGTAGATCAGGGCTGAAAGTCTCATGATATGAAATAGAAATTTTTCCTGATCCGAGGGTGTAATTTGGCTGAATTCTGACGGTCAAAACGCTTAATACTGACGCGTCAAGTCGTGTGCCAGATTTGAATTTGAAATTTCAATTCTGTCCCTATTCGCACTCTCTTCAGTCCGAGCTCAACGAAATAGCCTGTGATTGTCGGTTGGACTTGATTTTCGAAATGATTGTCAAGTCCAACAAGCTGGTGCTAACGGTCTAAGATAGGAGGTATCGGACTTTCGACGCGCGGTCTAGATCCAATACAAAATTTCAAAGTGGTCTAGAGAATAAACCTGCTTAGAGTTTGATCCGAGGTTATAGAGTATTATAGAGTCATTGGCTCTACTCGATTTGGGTCTTGTAGAACGTATTTAAAGTGATCAGGGACTATTTCCCAGCTACTCCAGCGTTGCGCTAGCTAACTTAGACTTATTTTCTAAAGGAATTAATTCTACGCAATTTCGGGTCAAGTTGGTACTCGAGTCCAAGTATGAATTTTTCACGGGCGTTAGAATCTACCCCCCTTAACAAATAATTTCATCCTCAAAATTTGTACCTTTTCGTACTCCTTGAGAGGCTGTGGGTAGTTCTTTCTGATCTCGGCTTCTGTCTCCTAGGTAGCCTCCTCCTCAGAGTGATGCGTCCACAATACCTTCACAAGGGGAATCACCTTGCTCGCAGTACCTGCTCCTTCCTGTCTAGGATACGTGTCGGTCGCAGGATATATGTAACATCCTCTCCTAACTGCACCTGCTCCCATCTGATGATATGGGAAGGATCAGCAACGTACTTCTTCAGCATAGAAACATGAAATACGTTGTGAACGCTCGCGAGAGGCGTGGGTAAAGCCAATCGGTAAGCCACTGCTCCCACACAATCGATGATCTGGAATGGACCAATGAATCGCGGTGCCAGCTTCCCCTTCTTCCCGAACCGAAGGACTCCCTTCATAGGGGAAACTCGTAAAAACACATGATCCCCAACTATGAACTCTAGTGGCCTCCGTCTCGTATCGGCATAACTCTTCTATCTGCTCTGTGCTGTAAGAAGCCGACGTCAAATAATATCAATCTTCTCTAACGTCGCCTGCACTAACTCTGGGCCAATTAAGCTACGCTCACCGACCTCTGCCTAGCAATGCGGTGCACGACAAGGTCGCCCATACGGCGCCTCATAAGGTGCCATACCGATACTCACCTAGAAGCTGTTGTTGTACGCAAACTCCGCATATGCAAGACAATCATCCCAACTGTCCTTGAAGTCCAATGCGCAAGCTCGCAACATGTCCTCTAAGATCTGGTTCACCCTCTCTGTCTGTCCGTCTGTCTGTGGGTGAAAAGCAGTACTGAACTTCAACTTCACACCCATAGACTCCTGAATGCGAGTCCAGAAAATAGAAGTGAACCGCATCTCTGTCAGACACGATCTCCAATGGAACTCCATGCAGACGCACAATCTCTCTGATGTAGAGTCTAACCAGCTCGTCTACAGAGTTCGTAACTCTGATCGGTAGGACGTGCACTGACTTCGTCAGATGGTCGATGATCACCCAAATGGAATCATGTCCCTTCCTCGTCTTCGGCAGCCCAGAAATGAAGTCCATGGAAATGAAATCCCACTTCCACTCTGCGATCGGCATAGGCTGCAAAAGTCCAAGTGGTCGGCGATGCTCTGCCTTCACCTACTGACAAGTGAGACAACGGGACACGAACTCAGCTATGTGGGTCTTCATACCTTCCCACCAATACGTCCTCTTCACGTCACGATACATCTTCGTACTGCCTGGATGCATCGCGAGTCTAGTACAATGCGCAGCGTCGAGAATCTCTCGTCTCAAGTCAGGGATATCTGGGAAGCATAGGCGGCCACGATATCAAAAGCCCCCATCCATACCAACTCGCCACTCGGCGTCAGCATCATCACTGGCCTGCTCTCGAAGCTCAGTCAGATGCGTGTAGTCCCTCTGCGCCTCAATGATCCGGTCATCGATCTGAGATCACACCTGTACATGTGCGATGAACTCATACAGCTCCTCTACGGTGAGTTTCTGCTCAAAGTCTCACAAAAACTCAACCATATCTCACTCAGCAACCATCAGCGGAGCCGCATACTCTATCGCCTTCTTGCGGCTCAACGCATCAGCCACAAGGTTTGCCTTCCCAGGATGGCAAGAGACTTCAAACTTGAAGTCGTTTAACGTCTCCATCCATCGCCGCTGCCTCATATTCAAGTCTCGCTGCGTGAATATGTACTTGAGGCTCTTGTGGTCGCAAAAGAACTCGAACTCCTCTCCGTAGAGGTAATGTCTCCAGAGTCTCAGTGCGAATATAACGGCTGCCAACTCTAGGTCGTGTGTAGGGTAATTCTCCTCGTGCTTCCTTAATTGTCTCGAGGCATACGAAATTACCCTGTCCCTCTGCATAAGGACACAACCCAGACCAACGCTAGACGCGTCAGTGTATATAGTGTATCTAACCCCTTGCTCTGGCAATACTACCACAGGGGCGGACGTAAGTCTGTCCTTCAGCTCTTGAAAAACTGACTCCGCCTCGTCATTCCAGGAGAACTTCATGTCCTTCCGTGTCAACTGAGATAAGGGTCTCGCAATCTTCGAGAAGTCCTGTATGAAGCGCCGATAGTAGCCAGCGAGACCCAAGAAACTCCTCACCTCAGTGATAGAACCAGGCTGCTCCCAGTCCTGCACCGCAGCTACCTTAGACAGGTCAACTGCCATGCCATCCTTGGACACCACGTGTCCCAGGAACTTCACTTCCTGCTTCCAGAAGTCGCACTTCTTGTACTGTGCGAACAACTGATGCTGTCTGAGCGTATCCAGGATCAAACGTAAGTGCTCCTCATGCTCCTCTCGACTCCTGGAGTACACCAAAATGTCGTCAATGAATACAACGACGAATCGATAGAGGAAAGGCCGAAATACCCGGTTCATCAGATCCATGAACACGGCTGGTGCGTTCGTGAGACCGAATGACATCACGAGGAACTCGTAGTGGCCAAAACTGGTCCTGAATGCTGTCTTTTGCACGTCCTCATCCATGACGCGCAACTAATGATATCTTGACTGAAGATCAATCTTCGAGAAGTACTGCGGTCCTCTCAACTGATCAAACAAGTCATTGATCCTAGGTAAAGGGTACTTTTTCTTCACCGTGATCTGGTTCAGCCTGCGATAATCAATACATAATCGCATCGAACCATCCTTCTTCCTCACGAACAAGACTGGTGCTCCCCAAGGAGACACACTAGGCCATATAAGGCCAAGCTCTAGTAGACCATCAATCTATGTCCTTAACTCTTCCATCTCACATGGTGACATGCGATACGTCAGCAGTGAGACGGGCGTACAACCAGGAACCAGATCGATAGTGAAATCGATCTCTTGTCGGGGCGACAAACCAGGGATCTTCCTGAACAGATCCTTGAACTCGCAAACGACTGGCGTATGCTCAAGTACCTTGGCACCAGCGTCTCGCAATAAAGTGGCGTAACTAAGTATGCGAAAAGGGAGATTTACCCGCACTGAAAATGTGAAAGATGCACCCTCTGGCTCGTAGGCTGTCACTATACGAGTCTCGCAGTCAATCTCGGCCCTCACTGCAGTCAACCAGTCCATGCCAAGAATGATATTGAGATAAACCAGAGAGGGGTCTACGACGAGATCTAGAGCCATCGTCTTGCCCCCAGATCCACCAAACAACCCTCACACATCTGGGTGGCATCTGTAAAGGACCCGTGGACTGTATAAACTCGCACCCCGTCCATAGTAACGGTCTGTAGCCCAAGACGCCTGACTATAGCACGTGATATCAAAGAAATCATGGAACCAGTGTCCACCATCATGAGAATAGGAGTACCTCCAATATGGGCAGTGACCTCGAAGGCCGAATGCTAAGAAGTCGGTGTCGCAGCTACCTCAGCTGTCAATGCATGAACCCGTGCCTGCTGTGGCCGGTTCGGCCACTGTGTCATGGGCCGTGGAGGCTATCTGATCTGCGATACCGGAGGTCTGAAAGAAGGGTGCACAGGAGCTAACCGTATAGGCAATGCTGATATCGCCTGTGAACGTGCACGGTCAATCTTCTGCGGCGGCGAGAACCCATTGTCCCGCATCCAAGAAAAGCAACTCTGCGCCAAGTGGCCTGACCTCCCACAGTATGTACATGTCAAATTAGGGCACCCAAACGGTGGTACTAGCACTGTAGCCCTAGTAGGAGGGTCGACACGAGGCCTCTTGCCTGCGAAGGGCCTGTCTGGCAAGTCTTGTCGTGGCCTAGAAGCAACAGGGCCACGAGATCGCACAAGTCGATCCACATCCTGCTCTGCCCGCATAGACATGTGAATCAACTCCACATATGAGGGAATGCTCACACAGCACATCTTCGACCGAATATCCTGTCGTAAACCCTCCAAAAAGCGTCGTATGCACATCTGCTCATCAGCCAAAATAGTCGGGACGTATCTGCCCAACTCCGTGAACCGATGCTCATACTCCGTAACTGTCATGGCTCCCGGTCTGAGGCAGAGAAACTCATTCTCCCGGTCATGCCTGTAAGTTTGAGGATAATACTTCTCGTGGAAGCGGAACTCAAACGCTGCCCATGTCCATATAAAGTCAGTGGCAACGGTCTGCAATACGCTGTCCCACCATAAGCTGGCCTCTCGCTCAAACAGGAATGTAGCCAGCTCTACCTGCTCGGCCTCTGTGCAATTAAGCATCCGCAATATCTTCGACACACGGTCGAGCCAATACTCGGCCTCCTCGGGTCTATGAGAACCCGTAAAAGTGGGAGGCCGTAAGCGCTGGAATCGCTCTAACAAGCCCCGTGTATCTGCGGCATTCCCCGCAGGATAAACAGGTGGTACTGGATGAGCCATGCCCTCATCCTGGGCATAAGTTTCAGCATCCCCAGCTGGATGCGCAGGTGGTGCCACACCCCCACCCTGGGCTAATGTCCCCACAATGGTAGTCAGAAGTTGCTGTTGCTGCTGCATCATAGCCATCATCTGCTCAAATCTGTCAGGAGGTGGAGCAGGCTGTGGCGTGTGCTGCGTCGAAGTAGACGCGCGATAAGGCTCTCTGACTGGCGGTGTGAACGGCGGTGGTCCAACTGTAGGACCAGCAGTAGGCTGAGACGCACGAACTGTCTCAGGAATCGGGCCCACAGCAGGGTCCGCATGGGTGTCAGACTGCAAAGGAGTTTGATCCATAGGCTCACTCAATGTAAGCCGAGCCGTGCTCCGCGTAGCCTTAGGCGACATTCCCTATATTCAAAATAGGGCACAACCTTGTCCGTCTCAATAGCACAAATGCACCGCAATCATTCACACAAGAGTCAAAAGCATTCCATGCATTTCATTTAATCAAAATTGTCACAATACAAGGGATATGTCCTTACAAGCATCATGACGAGAAATACATGGGAACTAAGACAGTTAAAATTACAACAGCAACATAAGCAAAGCACTAGCCTTAACAGGCTTACACAATAAAAGCAGGAAATGACTAACTACTGATAACAACATCATAGATCTCATCGCTAGTCTGAGTCGGGTGATGGAGGAGGAGCACCCTTATCCTGCAAGCAGCACAGGATCGCCTTCAAGGTACGAGTCACCTTGTTGAATTTCCTTTTCGTAACGGCCTTGGCATCCTTGACTTCAGCACGAAGTTCCTGAACTTCTCTTCGCAAGGCAATCTGGCTCTCCTCAATCCGGTCAATGCAATCATCGCTAGTAGCCTGCGCAGAAGGAGGAGGGCTCTCATCTGTATCTTGAGCATCCTCTTCTGCCTCTTCCTGGACTTCTTCCTGAACTTCTGCTCCAGGTTCTCCCTCACTTAGATCCTCCTCATTATCAAAGTCATCCTCGCTATCCTCCTTAAGTGATTCTCACGGTACTGAGACCCAATCTTCATCTTGACCATAGTCAACTCATCAATGCTATGAATCGAAACTGGTAATTTCGGCCCAAGTCTGTAAGCAAACTCAAGCGTGATCTTGCATATCAATCTGCCAAAAGGAAGCGATTCGGATGTTCTTCTTGACTTGGCTATGAGGATTATCTGTCGCAAGATGAAATTGGCCATACATACATTCTCTCCCTGGGCCACCAGATACAAGAAATCAACCATAAGGCGCGTACACTCAATGTGATTCGTCGACCTAGGATACACATTGAACGTGCAGATATGGTGCAGTAGGCGTAAATCATCAGACATATACGTCACCTTGAGGCTATTATTAGGCTGTCATGGAACCAACTTACAACATAGGAACCTGGTACGGCGATCTCGCTCACTCCTACTCCTCAGATTCTTCTCACTAGGATGAACATCACCAAGAGGCACGTTCAGAAGTCGCGCAATCAGCCGCACATCGATCGTAGCCATCCTATCCCTACTAAAAGGAATTTTGAACTGCAATGGCTCCAAGGTAGGATTCTGGATACAAGCGTAGAAGGCACGAATGGTGCTCACATTAGCACAAGCGCGAGCTTCAAAGATCGGACCCCAATGCGTAGCTTCAATGCGCTCGAACAAAAAAAATTCACCGAACAGTCGTCCTTCCACGTTCGCCTTAAAAAACACTTTACGATCAGTGTATTGGCCATGAGGCATCTCTGCTAGAATCACTCGCCCAAGGTGAGTATGGGGATTCAAATCCCGCTTTGTATGGAACTCTCGGGCTGTAGCTGGACCTGTGGCGGCGCTTGAACTTGCAGCACCACCCCACGGTCTTCTTGATTGAGCAGGGTGACTTGGCCCAGCCTCATCCGCTGCAGTTTTTCTTTTACCCATCAAAGATAGGATGGTGAAGAGTGACAAAAGGCCTAAAATGGCTTCCACGAAAGCCATGAAAAATGGAGAAAATGCGAAGAAGTGGCTATCCAAACTGGAAAAGGGAGATCTAGGTGTTGTAGAGGGATGCTTCAAGCTTCCTTAGGATGTATTTTCAAGGAGAAATGAAAATGAAAAAGGGGAATGGAGCACCTCACGATTTCAGCTCGATTTGAGGGTTTTTAGAGCTCCAAACGATGAAATCTGTTAAAGGGAGGGCTGCAAACCGAAATAGATTGATGGAGGGTGGTTGTTTTTGGCCAAGGATGGATTTAGGGGTGGTTTGGAACCACGATTTGGAGGTAGGGCAGCTGAAAAATGTAAATGGGGCTAGGGGAAGGGCTGTTTGTGAAGGAAGTGCACGATTTAGGGGTTTTCTATGGTCGGGGCAGCACGTGGGGGCTGTGTAGTACCCAAAATACTCACACGTGCCAAAGCACGCATCCAACCGACCACATTGGTCGGCGATGCATCGCCGACCAACGCTCTGGTCGGGTGGTGGGACCACATGGGTTTGGTCCCCCATGGTCCAAGGACCCCAAATAACTATGGGCCCTACCTTGGTTCATTGTATTTTGACCTATATAGGCCTAAACATGAGTTCAGGGCTTTCCGGGACCAATATACAATCTCGAATACAAAACCTTATTATGAAGCATATGATTTTGGGGTAGAAGGAGCTAGTACATCCATCTAACCCATTAGTTGCTAAAGAAAGTGAAGGTAGAATGGCCTTTTTGCCATTTTTCATGAAATTTTACTATTCACTATAAATTTTTATGAAAGTATGATTTTATATTATTTTTACATTATGTTTGATGCCTAACATGAAAAGGATAAGAAAGAAATGAATATTGGAGTGGTGAGAGGAAGAATTTTGAAGATTTTTGGTGAAACGGGGTTTTAAAGCCCTAACGATTGAATACAGGAGTCGTGGTCATCCCACGGCCTAAGGATTCACATTTATGGGTTTAAAATCATTCAAAGAATGTCTCAACCTGACTTCCTACGACCTAGGAGCTATTCGGGTTGCTCCACGCGACCCTAAAAGCGTTAAGGACTCGATCGTGCGATCGATTCGAATAGACTTTGCCTATTGGCGAATCTGCGATCCTATGAGTGTTTCTAGAACCTTCTCGCACCCACATAAGTCGAAAGAAGTGACAACGTACATTGCGTGACTATAACCCAGGCCCAGTATACTTTTATTCACGCTCAGATACCAACTTGTAACACCCTGAAAATCGGGGGTCGTGTATAAACTCAACTCCCGAGTTCCAGACCGTCACTTATGTAACAAAAATGATTATGATTCAATGTTGTCTGAGTTAAAGCATTCACATGAGTAAAAGTATACCAAAACTGCAATTCATACTCCAGATCCAGTGATAAAAGCAAGCGGAAGACTAAACAATATATATATCACTATAAGGAAAAATAAGGTAGATCTCATCTGTCACTAAAGTATGAATACATCTCTGATACTGCATGTACGAGAACTCATCCTGGTCCTCGTCAAAGTCTGGCTCTGCCTCCTGGATCTCAGCATAACCTGCATCTACAACAGGGTCTGCTGGGTGTTGCAAACATCATCCCGTAACGTGGGAGTGAGTGATCAACTCAGTGGAATCATAGAGCAAAGATTATCATGTTCACAAATCAATCATGCGATAATAGTAGAGCAGTAAATCAGACAATCCTAATACTGTTGTTAATGCAAGATGACATGACGTGATGTATGCCCTCACCGACGATCTCCCTCATACGGCATCATCTTACGACCGCGGCATGCCACACTCCCTTAAGTGCTCCACATCTTCCAGACACATGCAATGTTATGGTGATATGATTTTTGAGTTGTTATTAGTCCATTCAAACAGCAGGATTGAGAAACTAAGGTACTTCCCTTGTATCAATCCCAACATAGATCCTGTCTAGGGTCGTCACTCCTAGTAATCTCATACGATGTATATTTTGTAGGTCGCTGCAAGGGCTTCCAGGGCTGTTGCTCGCACTCGTTGCACGCTCCCCCATCACCTTATCAATACAGGCCTACTGTACTCTACTGCTACTGAAGGGTCATCGCCTCCCGTAGACTCAAAATACGCTCGCGGTCACTACAAAGGACTCGTCGCCTGATCAGTGTAGGCCGACAGCAAGAATATAGTGTCCCATACCACCATAATCTGCTCACGAGACTAGGTGCTCATTGATCACTACGGGGAGGTTTATAGCCCCAGCGTAGGCCGACAGCTCGACCACGGTGTCCCATACCACCATTCCCGGCTCATGAGTCTTCGTGGATCAAGGCACCATGGTTAACAGGGTTTACAATGGTAAGTTCAGTACCCTAGGTTCAAGCAGTTATGACTCATACAGGGTGAACATACATCAGCTAGTCGGGTTACTTGACGTGCTGGAATAACGCGATCGCATCTCAAGTCGAATGACATGAAGTGAGTAAAACACTTCGCGTGGCCTAACCACTGCCGCCAACTCCAAACATGGCTCGCGTTCATCGACGCGTCGTTCGTGGCCAAGACCAGCCAACCACGAATTCGCTCGGTTACCGACTGCCTGGACTAGGTATAGTCCCAAACACATATGAAATCACATCAGCAATTTATGTAGGAGTATTGGAATTGAAATACAATCATGTGAGCATGTTAACACATGTTATAACATACAACTTAAGTAAATCTTCAAGCACATATATTTCATGCATATAATGAAATCATGCATATAGTCAACATGTAGGAAATCATTTATGTCAGCATATTAATTGAGAAATCAATCTCAAACTAATTCATAACATCATTTAATTCAATACATACTAATACAAACATTTATACAAACACATACACTACACACTTAAGTCTACATATAGTATGTCGACCCGAAGTGCGCATTTAGGCAAATCTCTTCGCCAAACTAATTATGCACGCATTCCTAACATTCTAATGCGACAACAAATCATGTCAATCACATCAGCAAAATATGAATGAAATCAGCACTTCCTACAAATGACTAAAATGCCCTAAATCTCATATTCTTCGTTGATTTACGAAACAGGAAACGGATAGCATGTTGTACATGTCAAACGGTGACGCCGTCAATAATCTACTATTAAACGACATTGAAAGCGTTGGAAACCGTCAATCAAAGCGTCTAAAATCTTCACCTTGTCTCTTATGGATGCGTGAATTTGAACGGAGCGTATACGCTTCGTCTACGGCGATAAGAGAACCTAATTTACAAGATGAGTCAGCTAACATGCTATGAATATTAGCGAACTTCAAATCAGCAACTTCTAGGATTGTTTCTTACCTGAAAACGTAGAAGAATCACGGGCTTGGTGATCAGAAGATGTTGCTACAGCACGTGCAACAGGTGGCACGAAGACGGGAAAAATCTCTCCTACTCTCTCTCACAAACTCTCACCTTTTCTCTCTCCCAAATTAGGGTTTCTCTCAATTTTGGATGGGAGAGAGGAGTTGGGGTTTCAACCCCTTTTATAAGCCCAAAAATGCCCAAAATAGGCTCATGTACAAGGTTCACTTAGTGCATAACCAATTCGGGGCTGTTTCGGTCCAAGAGATGCTTTCTGGTGGTCCCCTGGCCGAATGCGATCGGACTTAAGCTCATGCGTACCAGATCTAGTACACATTAAGTTTTCAGTCCGGCAGGGTTCGCAGATCGCACGTGGCGGACCAGTTTCAGTTCAGCGGTCACCGCAAGTAGATCAGGGCTGAAAGTCTCATGATATGAAATAGAAATTTTTCCTGATCCGAGGGTGTAATCTGGCTGAATTCTGACGGTCAGAATGCTTAATACTGACGCGTCAAGTCGTGTGCCAGATTTGAATTTGAAATTTCAATTTTGTCCCTATTCGCACTCTCTTCAGTCCGGGCTCAACGAAATAGCCTGTGATTGTCGGTTGGACTTGATTTTCGAAATGATTGTCAAGTCCAACAAGGCGGTTCTAACGGTCTAAGATAGGAGGTATCGGACTTTCGACACGCGGTCTAGATCCAATACAAAATTTCAAAGTGGTCTAGAGAACAAACCTACTTAGAGTTTGATCCGAGGTTATAGAGTATTATAGAGTCATTGGTTCTACTCGATTTGGGTCTTGTAGAATGTATTTAAAGTGATCAGGGACTATTTCCCAGCTACTCCAGCGTTGCGCTAGCTTACTTAGACTTATTTTCTAAAGGAATTAATTCTACGCAATTTCGGGTCAAGTTGGTACTTGAGTCCAAGTATGGATTTTTCACGGGCGTTACAGGAATCTTGTCTGATGACTTTGTTTTTCTTTTTTTTGCTTGGTGAATATACGTAATGAGAAATGCTCATACACAACTAGTTGTACATCCAACTGTTTGGTCTACCGGCCCACTATGGTGTTTGTGTAACATCCAAACCATCTAGTGAGGTCATCCCGCCATGAAAAAGATGCCCAAAAAATCAGGTTAATCAAACTATCAAGTTCACCTCACCATAGAAAACAATGACAACCACCTAAACGCCTCCACGTTCACAGGGGGGGGGGGGAGGCATCTAATGTTTTCATCTACCTGATTTTTGAGCTGTCTTATTTTTATTGTGGAGGCACCTTGTTATATGGGTGAGGTCAGGTGTCTTACAAACATGATAGTGGGCCCTACACACCAACCAGTTGTATGCAAGCATTCGTTCTACATGATAGTACAACCTGTAATTTATATAGATGGGGAATCTTGTCTAATGACTCTGTTTTGTTGTTTCTACCTGGTGATTCTACATAATGAGAAATATGTATTTGTGCATGAATGAATGTAATGTGGATAAGATTATTTGTGTATGTATGGATGTGGTTTGTGTTTGGATGGATATAGTTTATGCTTGTTTAGAAAAATGGGAACGTGAATATAATGAAATATATTGTAATATGTGTATAACAAGAATTTTTTCTTGTTTTTTGAAAAAAAAAATAGAAGAGACTTTTACCTACGACAATTTTTGTAGGTAAACGTTTCATCGAATTTTTTACCTACGAAGGTTCATTCACAGTTTTTTACCTATAAATCATTTCGTAGGTAAAAGTTTCATTAACAGTTTTTACCTATGTCAAATTTCATAAGTAAAAGTTTCATCAACAGTTTTTACCTACATCAAATTTCATAGGTAAAAAGTAATACCAGTGCCGATGAACATAAAATATATAGTTTTTACCTACGCAAAGTTTTGTAGGAAAAAGTTTCATCAACATTTGTACCTATGATCAATTTCCTATGTAAAAGTCTTAACACAGTTTGTGCCTACGAAATATTTCATAGGTAAAAGTCTTAACACCATTTTTACCTATGAAATATTAACACAGTTATTAGCTACAAAAACTTTCATAGATAAAAGTCTTAACATAGTTTTCACCTACGAAAAAGTTCGTAGGTAAAAGTCTTAACAAAGTTTTTAGCTACAAAAACTTGCATAGGTAAAAGTCTAAACACAGTTTTTACCTACGAACAATTTCGTAGGTAAAAGTCTTCACAAATTACAAATACTTTCATAGGTAAAAGTCTTACCATTGCCAACGATGACATTTTTCGTCGGTAAAAGCTTTACCCACAGTCTTTTACCAACGAATATTTTCGTAGGTAAAACATTTTTCCTACGAAATCAGATCATTTACCTACGAATTGTTTCGTAGGTAAAAGTGGAATTTCTTGTAGTGTTAATGTTAGCAAGTTCTGTGGGTTCCCTTAATGTATATGTTTTATATCCTTCCCATCTGTCCATTTTTGGCAGGATGTGGGACCTACCTACACGTGCTACACGTGTGGGGTCGGGCCCACCTTAATATATATACATATAATGTATCCAGGCTGTTCGTCAATGATAGTCCAGGCCCTGGATGTTTAAACAACAATATTATAAATAAAATAAAAGTATATAATATTATATATACCTCATATATTATTATAATGACCCCACACTGGACCCACTTGATTTATGTGTTTCATCCCTTCCATGTGGGACCCACCTTTATGTATGAGGGATTGGCTAGTGTGTACTGTACAGTGTCAGCAGGTCCTGAGGACTGGACCATGCTGTACGTGGTGGCCTCGGGTCAGCAAGCTCCTTGGGTCTGATCACATCCTAGCCATTCATGTATGTGGACCCCCATGCAGCTGATTAACTGCTGTTGTACATCAGCAAGGGCTGTGGAGCCCATTTGATGTATGTGTTTCATCCTATGCCTTTCGTCCTGATTAGTGGGACCCACACATGATATATGTGTTTTATCCATGCTGTTTATTAGCACCATCCATTGCTAGATGGTGTCATATGGGGCCACCGTGATGTACATGTTTTATATGCACTCTGTCCATCTGTCCAGGGACGAGGGACCCACCATGCTGTAGTATTGCACCCACCATTGTCCATTCCAGGGACTAGTGGGACTGACCTTGATGTGAGTGACTTATCTGTACTGTCTAACACCTAGATGGTGCTGACGGATGGTGTTGATTTACATAGTCAATGTTTGGACAATGCTGAATGACATGGATAATGGTTGGACGGTGCTGATTTGCACGTCCAATGTTGGACAATGTTGATCATCATTTGTGGCCATGTGCCCTATAAAATGAAAGTGTACAGTGATACATGTGTTATACTCACAACTAGTGAAATGATTTTTGGTGTGGTCCAAGCCCATTTGAAGCCCATTGGTGTGGCCCATCCATGAGGCCCATCATGTTGTATTTTTGGCACATGTACAGGGCCCACCTGTTTTGTATTCTGAGACCCATGTGTAGGGCCCACCTGTTGTGTATTTCAGGCCCATATGATGTGACCCATCGTGTTGTATATGAAGCCCATGGATGCGGCCCACTTAATATATATGAGGCCCAATGGCGCAACCCATTGATGTGGCCGATGCGATGTATATGAGGCCCAATGGCATGACCCATTGATGTGGCCGATGCGATACATATGTGGCCCATTAGTGCAGCCCACTGACATGGCCCATTGTGATGTGTTTTCGGCCCATGTAATGAGACCTATCGAGATGAATATTAGGCCCATGAGGGAGTCGCATTGTTATATATTGAAGCCTATGGGTGTGGCTTATTGAAATGTATTTTAGGCCCATGTGTTATGGCTCATTGTGATATATTTGAGACTCAGATATGAGGCCCATTATGATACATTTGAGGCCCATGGAAAGTGGCCCACGAGATTGTATATGGCTCACCGTGATGCAACGCATTATGACATATGTGGACCACCGTAATACGGTCCCCTATAATGTATATAGGCCCATGTGATGTGTGTTAGGCCTATGGGATGCGGCCCATAGTGATGTGTATGTAACCCTTGTATGAGGCCCATTACGATGTATATTAGGCCTTTGTGTGAGGCCATGGGCCCACTATATATATATATATAAATATATATATATATATATATATATATATATATATATATATATATATATATATATATATATATATATATTTGGCTATATGAAAGTCACTCCTTGGGAGTAATGATGGTTATATGTCCACATTGATGGGCGATAACAGTTAGATGTCCATATTGTGACCTTCCCTTAGGCCCTTTGTTAGGCCGATTGTCAAGGCCGATTCCGATTGTTAAGACCGATTTTGATTCCGATTCCGATTATTGAGGTCAATTGGTGAGGCCGATTCTAATTGACGATTCTGAATGTCGGGGCCAATTGTCGAGGCTGATTACGATTATTAAGGCCAATTTCGATTTCAATTATTGAGGCCGATGGTCGAGGCCGATTCTGATTGTCAAGGCCGATTCCAATTGTCGTAGCCGATTCCGATTATCGTGGACGATTGTATAGGCCGATTATCGAGGCTGATTTCGATTGTCGAGGCCGATCTTGATTCTCGAGGTTGATTTTCGAGACGCATATGATGCATATGCAACCCGTAGTTGCGGCCCATTATGATGTTATTCGGCCTGTGTCTGAGGCCTAATGTGATGTATTTGCGGCCCATGTTTGAGGTCCAATGTGATGTATATTTAGTCCATATTTAAGGCCCATTGTGATGTGTATTCAGCCCATGTTAAAAGACCATTGTGATGTATATTAGGCCTATGTGATGAGGTCCATTGATTACATTTGAGGGCCAGGCGATGGAGCTTGTTGTAATGTATATTAGGCCCATGAGAGAGTCCCATCGTGGTGTGTATTAATCTCTTGAGTGAGGTCCATGGTGTTGTATATTTGGCCCTTGTGTGAGGCCATGGGTCCACTATATGTTAGGATTTATGTGGGTCATTCCTTGGAGCTAATGTTGGTTAAATGTCCACATTGTCGAGGTCGATTGTTAATACCAGTTATTGATATCGATTATAAGTATGTGACAGCATAACATCATGATACATGCCCATACGCATCATCTGCATATATTGTTATGAGATGTGGTTAACCACTACATATGTCATTGGGCAGGTTGTTATGAGACTCCCTGATAGGTGGAGGTTACCTCACATGAGCACAAGATATGTACAGGATTGATGCATGAATGGATTGTATGACTCATGCATATTACATTCTGTGTTGTGATTACTATACGCTCTAACGACATCAGGGTCTTAGCCTTCACAGGCATATCATGGATGGCTAGATGGGACACTAAAAATTTATTATTAGCATCGAGCTACCATAGATGGCCCTGGGTGAAAATCTTTAAACCCTCTTGGTACCAGAGGATGCCCTAACGTCGAGACCAAGTAGATACATGAGCGCCCGAGTGCCGAATATCAGGAAGCCATGTCTCCCACTGTGTCGTTGTCATTGAGAGGGGTGTGGCCTTACCCGCCTGAGGGAGTAGGCATGGCTAGGCTGAGTTTGACCAGCTCATGAATGAGTCCTCTATTGATGTGTCGGGTAGATATTGGCTGACTACTGGCTAGGCAGATAGTAAGGTCTCTTCCACGTATCCAATTGTGCTCTTGATGGGGCGGTAAGCTAGTATAGAGTATACTAGACCCTAGTGATGATCCTAGAGATGAATAATATTGATATGTAGACTTATTGAGTAGGAGTTGCATACTCATTCATTCATTCATTCACTATCCACTTAGACTAGTGGTGCATAATTATTTGTTATGTGTACCATTACAATGGTAAGAATTTTGGTTAGGCGTGTGACTAACCTGAGATTAGGAGTTTACCACATCGAGTCTGATTATTCAAATTAGGTATGGGACTGGTTTGGATAGAAGTCCCTTGTGATGAACCCCATTGCCTGTGATACTACATACTATTATCTTGACTTCACACTCCAGCATGCTCATTCCATTTTCACCGTATATTATATTACATTCATGGCATATGGAATTTTGGGTTACTATGTTTCTACATTTATATGGTCTAGGTATGACTGACATCATTCGTGAACTCATTAGGAATTGTATATCGCATTGCATCATATGCATATGATATCTGGCTCTTTATGACTCCTCATCTGCATAACTGATCTATATTGTGTATTCTGACATTGATTGACTCATGGACTTATCAGTATTTTCTCTTACTTTGATATCGTATGATTTATGATCTTACCAATATTTTGGATATTGTATGATTATGGCATTATATTGAATACTTGGCACTTACCTTGTGCACACAATTACCCCACCCTCTAATCTTTCTATAAGCTTATGCACGATAGATGTGTGCAGGTGGCATTAGGTTGCAGACGCGTGGAGCTTGGAGCATGTAGCCGACTTCTGGGGCTTTGATTTCGATATATGTATTTCCCTTTCAGCATTGTATTCACATGTTTATATTAGTGGATACGTGATGATGATGTTGTCTTTGTGATTTGGGTACACTTGTGGCTATGCTTATTATGAGTTAAATGTACATTGGAAAATCCTCCTTATAGGATCCCAGGATCGGAATCTAGCGTATGGATGCTAGGAGCCAAGAATGGGGTACTGCGGAGGTTGTTGGCACCAGATTCGGTAATAGAGAATTTTATGAGTCCAGTTTCTATGTTTAGGGAGTGACATGTACTCTACCTGTGACAAAACCAGTTTCTTGTTTTCTCCATCACCCTTTATTCTCATGCCTAGGATTTGTTTTACAGCTCCTAAATCCTTCATGACAAATTCTTTAGACTTTGTCCTTTGAGATCTGAGATGTCCTTCATGCCTGAACTGGCCACAAGAATATCATCAACGTATAGAAGAAGGATGATGTCACACCCCAAACTCAAAAACCAGGCTTATAAAATTCCCAATCACTGAATCTGGTGTCGATAGCCTCCTTAGTACCACAGTCTCGATTCCCGACGTCTATACGCCAGATTCCAATCCTGGGATCCTATAAGGAAAATTTTTCAACATACATTTTTCTAATAAGAAGCATAACCACAAGCATACCCAAATCAAAAATACAACATCATTATCACATATCCACTAATATAAACATTTGAATACAATTGTAACACCCTTAAATTCGGGGGTCGAGCAGAAGCTCAGCTCCCGATTCCAACGCATCACTTATGCAACATAGATAATGATGATTAAATGTTGTCCGTATTAGTGCATTAAACATGAATGAGATTACACTAAATTATCGTATCATAATCTAGAGATGACTAAATTAAGCAAGCGAAAGACTGTGATAGATATATAAAGAGTATAAATGGATAAAAACTCCAGAGTATGATTATGTCACCAGGCTGAATAATTACATGTATAGTTCCAAAATATACAAAATGATAAAGTATAATATCATCTAATCTGTATCCCTGAAGCCCCGATGATGTAACTCCAGGTCTACATAGACCCGTCAGAGAGTTGTAGGTAGGAGAATTCCTCCTCATCATCGCAAAAGACAGGCTCCATCTCATAAGCCTCACTGTTATCTGTAAGACCCGTATCCTAGTTCGTACTGTTCCGTCAACTCCCACAATCCCTCCCGTTGAATTTCGGCAATCTGTGACCTATAATCGATGTTTGCGTGCAACCCTAAGTCGTATTCTGTAGATTTGAGTTAGCTTAATCCAAGACTTGTATCGTTATGACCGCACCGTCTCTGCGGTTCCAACGCCTCGACTCGTTCACCGATCCGATACCCTAACAGGAAGAAACAAGTCGGTGTTTATTTTGAGAAAACACCGCGCATTTACAATCCTAAGAGAATCTCTATAATATGTCCCATCAATCCATCAATCAATCAATCCCATCAATTACCCCTCATGTCAAGTACAAAGCACTCCCATGCTTTCTTTCTCCACAAGTCAAGCAAACCCCAAAAGTCAACACATCTATCACCTCACCCATCACCTTTTACCCATCCCTCTCCCATCACTTCTCTCTCATTCTCTCTCTCTCTCTCTCTCTCTCTCTCTCTCTCTCTCTCTCTCTCATTCTCCAAGAAAAATCGTCCAAGCCTCCCCACGAGAAGCCATGTGTGGCCCACTTCTCACCTCCTATCTCCACCATCCTAAGAACATCTCGACCATTGAAATCATCCCGTTGGAGCTCTAGATCATGTTGGCGGACGAATGACGAAGCGATCTTGAGGTGGGTGCTTCTCTCTCTCCTTTATTTATTTATTTTTATGTGATGTGTGGCCCACTCGGATGGATCCCACCTTGATGTATGTCTTATTGAAACCATCCAAGCCATGTGGGCCCTACCCTCTGGATGGATGATGGGAAAATATATATATCAGATTGATTTAAATCAAGTGGACCACGTCCACATGGGACCCACCAGCCATGGTCCCCACATGTGGGACCCACCTTGATGATATATATAACCACCCTGTCCGTCTAGCGTCCAAGGATGCTTGACGTTGTGTTACTGTGAAGACAGTGGACGTGCTATCAGTTTATATATATATATATATATATATATATATATATATATATATATATATATATATATATATATATATATATATATATATAATATAAGGTTTGGGATGGGCCACTCTTACAGGCCCCACCTTGATGTATGTATTCAATCCATGTCAACCATCCCATTCAGAGGATTGTTTTAGGCGTTGAGCAAAAAAATGGAGCCTATCCGATCTTCAGACGGGCTATAGCATGTAAAACAGTGGTTTCTACCGTTGAAAGTCACCCTGACATTTTTATGCGCCAAAAAAAATTGGATATTAGACTTGTTTGGACAGTCTTGAGCCACAGAGTGCAATGAACGGGTTGAATTTACTTGATGTGGGCCCCACATGTGAAAACCACTGAAAAACATGATTTAAGAAAATATATATAAAACATGCAGCAGCATTGCTGTTGCCGCTGTCAAAGGCGTAGGCAGCGCCAGTGCTGGCAAGCGGGCGGATGACCAGGGACCCACGGTCCTAGCTGTGGGCCCCACCATGATGTGTATTTTTCATCCATGCTATTCAGTTGGTTGGCCCCTTCTCGAAGTGGGTCCCCTCCAAAAATCAGCTTGATCTAGGACCCAGGTGGCCCACATCACAGGAAACAGTGTTGAATTAAACGTTTACCATTGAGACTCTTTAAGCGTCTAGAAGCTTTGGATCAGCATGAAATTTGTTTTCCCTCTTCGTATGGGTCTACGTGACCTTATCAACGGGTTGGATGGCGTATAAACAATATGGTGGGCCCCACGTTGTACCTGCAGTGATGTACGTGTTTTATTCATACCGTCCAGGCGGATGGTGGAGCCCACATAGATGTATGTGTTTTATTAATGCCGTCCAGTTGTTGCTAGACGGCTAGTGGACCGCACCAATGACATATGTGTTTTCTTGTACCACCGTGCACACCTGGACGGTGTGACCACCTGTAACACCATAGATTTTTGCCAACCTGGGGTTAGACGTCCTAAGGCAATGGGTCAACTATAGCACCTTGGTAACCTCTCAGAACCTAATTCAAAAGCCAAAGAAATCATGTAGAACCTAATTCCTTTAAAAAATAAGCGTAAGTTAACTAGCGCTACGTTAGATTACCTGTGAAATTGTCCTTGATTGCTTTAAATACGTTCTGCAAGACCCAAAACTTGTAGAACCAATGACGCTATCTTACCCTAAAATTCAGGATCAAACTCAAAACCGGTTTGTTTCCATGAACCCTTTGAAACCTTGTATTGGATCTAGACCTCGCGTCAAAAGTCCAATATCTACAATCTTAGACCGTTATGACCGCTTGGCTGGACTTGACAATCATTTCAAAAATCAAGCCCAACCAATGTTCTGAGGCTATTTCATTGAGCATGGAGTGAAGAGAGTGAGAAAGAGTAAATATTTAGAAATTTAAGTCAAAATCTGGCACGTGTCGTTGCTCGTTATTATTAAGCGTTTTGACCGTCAAAATTCAGCCAAATTTCACCCTTGGATCAGGAAAAATTTCTCTTTCATGTCATGAGACTTGTAGACTTGATGTAGGTTCGATGACCGCTGAACTGAAAATGGACTGCAAAGTGCGATCTGGGAACTCTACCAGTCTGAAAACTTTGTATGAGCAAGATCCAGTGACAATGAGCTTAAGTCCGACCGCGTTCGGCCAGGGGACCTCCTGAAATGCTCTTTTGGATCGAAAAAGTCCCGATTTGGTTATAACTCAAGTATACTTTGTTCCCAAGTCTATTTAGGTTAGTTTTTAGCCTATATAAGGGCTTTAAACCCTCTCATATCTCTCCCATCCAAATTTACTTGAAACCCTAGATTGATAGAGAGAGAGTGAGAGATTGTGAGAGACTTTGTGAGAGAACTTCCTGCCATTTTTCCCATCCTTTGCACGTACCAAAGCAACGTATTCAAATCACTTTCCCATGAATTCCAACGCACTTCTAGATAAGAAAAAACCTAACCACTTACTGTTTTAGGGATTCCTTCGATTCAAATGACAAAGTAGCTTATGTACTTATGCATTAGGTCGCATTTATGCCATTGACGAAGCATATACATTCTATTCGAACCAATACACGTCTAAGTCGAAAGGTGAGGATTCTAGACGCTTTGATTGACTGATTTCAAAGCTTTCAATGTCGTTTAATAGTAGATTGTCGAAGAGAATGTCGTTTGACATGTAGAACATGCTGTCCGTTTTCCATTTCATATACGTATGGGAAATATGAGATTTAGGGCATTTTGGGTATTTGTAGGAAATACAGTATACGTTCGTATTTTGCTGAAATGATTGCTATGGCTATTTATCGTGTTATGATATTAGGAATGCGTGCATGATCTGTTTGGCGAAGAGATTCACCCTTATGCGCACTTTGAGTCGACATACGCTATGTAAACTAAAGTGTGTAGACTAAGTGTTTGTATAAATGTTTGTATTAGTAGGTATTGAGTAAATGGTGTTGTGAATTAGTTTTGAGATTGAATTCTCAAATAATATGCTGATGTATATGGTTTCCACATGTTGGCTATATGAATCGATTTCATTATACATATATGGAATGCATGTGTTGGTTGATTTGCTTACGTAGTATGATATAACATGTGTCAACATGCATGTATTGTTTATATTCTGTTCCGTTACTCACATATGCTTACTGATGTTGATACACAAATGCTTGGAGCTATGATCTAGTCCAGGCAGTCGGTAATGGATTAAATTCGTGGTTGGTTTCTAATTATCACGAAGGACGCGTCGATGAACGCGAGTCATGTTTTGGGTTGGCTGTAGTGGTTAAGCCACACGAAGTGTTTTATGCACTTCATGTCGCTCAGCTTGAGATGCGTTCATACTAATTGAGCCTGTCAAGTAACCTGACTGGCCATTGTATGTTCACCATATATGAGTCATAACTGCTTAAACCTAGGGTATTGAACTTACCATTGAAAACCCTGTCAACCATGGTACCTTTATCCATAAATACTCATAAGTCGGGCATGGTGGCATGGGATGTCGTGGTCGAGCTGTCGGCCTACGCTGGGGCCACAAACCTCCCCGCAGTGACCAGTGAGCACCCTACTCTGAGAAGATTATGGTGGTATGGGACACTATATTCTTGTTGTCGGCCTACATTGATAAGGTGATGGAGGAGTGGAG
This sequence comes from Magnolia kwangsiensis, assembly GCA_037074715.1. Classification (NCBI taxonomy): domain Eukaryota; kingdom Viridiplantae; phylum Streptophyta; class Magnoliopsida; order Magnoliales; family Magnoliaceae; genus Magnolia; species Magnolia kwangsiensis. The sequence goes on from CM073571.1 coordinate 138,084,967, forward strand.
CAATGAGTGCTAGCAACAGCCCTATCAGCCCTTTGTAGTGACCTTGAGTTTATCTTGACATCGCATGGGGGCGATGAGTCCTGATGCAGTCTTAAGGATATAAAATAGGCCTGTATTGATAAGGTGATGGGGGAGCGGTGCAACGAGTGCGAGCAACAGCACTGGCAGCCCTTACAGCGACCTATAAATATAACATCGTATGAGATTACTAGGAGTGACGACCCTAGACAGGATCTGTGTTGGGATTGATATCAGGAATGTACCTTAGTTTCCCAATCCTGCTGTATGAAAAGGAGTAATAATAACCCGGTAATCATTATCCATATCGCACTGCATGTGCCTGGAAGATGTGGAGCACTGCGGGAAGAAAGCATGCCGCGAACGCAGATGGTGCTGCATGAGGGAGTATGTCGGTGAGGGCATCCATGATGTCATTTCATGCATGCATTAACAACAGTATATAGGAATGTTTGATTGTTTGCTTTACTATTATCGCGTGATTAATTTGATAACATGCTAATCTTTTCTCTATGATTCCACTGAGTTGATTACTCATTTCCACGTTATGGGATGGTGTTCCGAAAACCCACCAGTCCCTATTTTAGTTTTAGATGATGGCGCTGCTTGTGAAGCGAAGGCAGACTTGATGATGATTAGGAGGATCCCTCCTTTATGCGTGTTTTGATCGACGGGATTACAGGGAGGTTGATTAGACGCCTTGACACTTGTCATTTTCTTTTTTTGAAGCACTCATATATATTCTTTTCTTTTCATTTTTGGAGTATACATGTATTTAATTAGTCTGGTAACATGTTCACACTCTGAAGATTTATAATTAATTATATATTTTATGTATTCATCACAGTCTTCCACTTGCTAATTTAACTATCTCTGGAGTATGATATACTATTTTGACTTAGTCTCAATCTTGTTTAATGCCATTCTACAAACAACATGCATTTATCATTATCTATATTGCATAAGTGACATTCTGGAACTCAGGAATTGGGTTTCTACCCGACCCCCCAATTTTTGGAGTGTTACAGTTGGTATCAAAGAATGATTTGAATTAAATTAGACCTGGGTTATGGTAACACAACACACACTGACGCACTCTGACTTAGGAAGGGGGCGATGAAAATTTAGAAACCACATTAGAATCCCAAGTTTCGCCGACAGGTGAGACTATACAGTGATTGAGTACATAACATATCTTCGGTCGCGTGAAGCAACCTAAGTCGCTTCTAGGTCGTTAGTCGAAGGGTTTGAGACGTTCCCTGAAAAATTACAAACCCGAAAATGCATGTCCTTCGGTTGTGGGGCAACCACAACCCTTACGCTCAATCTCAAGGCTTAAAACCCCTTTTCATCCAATTCCTTCAGAATCTTTCCTTTCATCATCCCATTCTTCAACTTTTTCTAAGTCCTTTCTTACTACACATAAATCCTAATGTGTGAAGGATAGTGGATCATACTTAAATAGAAATTTTAATATAAATAGTAAATATATGTAAGAATTACACTTTTGGCCATTTCAAGTATGGGATCTCTTGTAATAAATGGGTTAGTTGGATGGATTAGCCTCTCCTATCCTAAAATCATATGCTACATGATGCATAAACTCATTCTGGTTTACAAACTGGCCCCGAAACACCCCAAACGGAGTCATGGGCCTATCCAGGCTAAAATAGAATGAACCAAGGTGGACCCCACATATATTTGGGGACTAGAGGATAGGGGGAACCAGTCCTGGGGGGCCAGCATCGTCGAATTTCAATTTCACTGGCGAGGACCTTGCCGGTTCGGCGAGGGCTCGCCGTACGGTGGGCCTCACTCGGGCTGAACTTCAGGCCGACACCCTTTTGTGGCTAGGGCACTCCCCCTACACATGGGACATCCCTTGAAACCCCCCAAATACCCTACCTCCATAAACATCCCTCCCAAGCTCTCCTTTTTACGTTTTTTTGCTGCCTTCCCCTCAAATCCCAGTGTCAAACCTCTCCCATCCCATTTTCTCCCTTAACCGATGCCAACCCATCCATTTACAGCTGTTCACAGTCCCTTTCCTCTCCATTTTCATCCGTGGAAGCTCTTCCAACCTCCATTGAAATTTTCATCCGTGGAAGCTCTTCCAACCTCCATTGAAGGCTGAAAATCATGTGGACCTCCATTCCATCTTATCTTGCTCTTTTCTCTTTGAAAATCCAGCCTTTGGGAACTTGATTCACCCCTCAACAGGGCCTAGATTCGATTCAGTCCATTAGGGCATCCCTTTCTCCCCATTTCTTCTACTTTCCATGGCTTTTGTTGAGGCTATTTTAGCCTTTTTCTCTCTTTCCACCATCCTCTCTCTCATGTGAAAGAGGAAGACCGTCGCGGATGAAGATGGGCCTAGTCACCCTTCATGATCGAGGAAGCCGAGAGGTGGCGCCGCTAGTTCAAGCGTCGCCGCTAGTCCAAGTGTTGGCACAGAGCTACATACGAAGCGAGATTTAGATCCCCGTGCTCACATAGGGCGAGCACTGTTGGTAGACTTGGCTCACGGTGCGTATACTGACCTCAAGGTTCTGTTTGAGGCGCATGTGGATGGGCAGCTTTTTGGTGAATTTCTGTTGTTTGAATGCATTGAGGCTGCCAGTTGGGGTCCGCTCTTTGAAGCCCAGTCTCGTGCGAATGTAAGCACTGTTCGTGTATTCTATGCTCATATTTGGGCTCCTACGTTGGAGCCATTACAGTTCAGGATTCCCTTTGATAGAGACCGGGAAGCCACGATCGATGTTCGGTTGATAGCTCGACTTTTGAAGGTGCCTCTTGGCAAGGTACATCCAAGTGCTAAAAATCTGAAGAGTGTTTGTGAGCGAAATCGCCGCACCAGGTTCCTATGTGGTGGTTTGGTTCCGTGGCAGTGTAACAAGAGCCTCTTAGTGTCCCATATGTCGGATGATTTTCGCCTGTTGCACCACATTTGCACGTTCAATGTGTATCCTAGGTCGACCAACCGCAGTGAATGTACGCGTCTCATAGTCAATTTTCTGTATCAAGTGGGCCTGGGAGAAAATGTGTGTATGATCACCTTTATGTTGCGACAGATCGTCCTCATAGCGAAATCGAGAAGAACATCTGAGTCACTTCCCTTTGGCCGACTCATATGTAAGATCGCGCTTGAGTTTGCTTACAGACTTGGGCCGGAGATGCCTGTGCCGATTCACTTCATTGATGAGGCTATCATGAACCAGATGAAGATAGGGCCTCGGCAGCGTGAGGCTCAGCTTGATGATGACAGTGAGGGCGAGTATGATAGTGCTGAGTATGCTAGTGAAGAAGAAGTTGGGCTTGAAATAGAGGAAGAAGTCCAAGAAGAAGAAGAGGAGGAGACTCAGGATACTGATGAGAGCCCTCCTCCTGTGACTCGGGCTGCTAGGGATGCTCACATAGCCCAACTTAAGGAGAGTCAGGTTGCCTTGCGACGGGAAGTCCAAGAACTCCGGGCCGAGGTGAAACAAGATCTTGAGGATACCAAGGCCGTCATAAAACAGAAATTTAGCAAGGTGACTCGCACTTTGAAGGCCATCCTGTGTTGCCTGCAGGATAAGGGTGCTCCTCCTCCATTGTCAGACTCGGATTAGCGATTAAATTTTAGTCGCTTGTGAGTCGTAGTTAGCTGTTTTCTATTTTTGGTGTGTGAGCCTGAGAAGGGTTAGTCGTTGGTTTATGTTGCGGTTGTAGCTTTGACTAGTTTAGTTTCCCATGTGTTTCTTGTCATGATGCATGTAAGGATACATGTCTTGTATTATGATAAATTTTGATTTAATGAAATGCATGCAGTCCCTTTTGATATGAAGTGTGTGGAATGCTTGAGGGATTGTGTATTACTATGCTACATCTCACTCTTTCCAACACAAGGCCCATTTTCTAAAGCCTACGAAGTTGATTTGAATCCCAACTCACCCACCTACTAAACATGTCATTCCCAATTCTTGGGCGGGAGTAGGAAAGCAGTCCCATTTAACACAACTTGAGACCACTAGCCACATATGCCCTTAGAGTTTTGGACTTGGAGTGGTTCTCGATTTGAAAGATCTGACGATATAGGAAATCAAATTTCAATTAGATAATCTTGACTCTAAGCGATAGAACAATTCCCTATAGTAGATATGGTATGAAACCATTTAACGTATAAGCTTAGGCTTTGGATTACAGCTAGTGAGTTACAGACTAGGCTACTAGTTATAATAAGTAGTGTAAAGCCTGTATATGCTAAGGAATAGTAGGTTAGATTTGGTTGGAGTAGGACCTCATTTCTTCGATAGGTCCCCTTAATACTTATAGACTTCTGTTATAACCTTTAGGAAAATTATTTTAACTTAGAACCATTTACTCTCAGGGAAAACTTATAAATCCCTCAGATTGAACTTAGAATAAACCAACACGCCCCTTAGAATTTCCCTTAGAATTGCCTTCCCAAGGATTTATTGCAATCAAGAATGCGGAGTAAGGGAATTGTATATTAGCGATGTATTCGCGGTTTGAATCGACTTCTTAATCCTAGTGGTTACCAATAAATCCAATGCTCTGATCAAGCCAAAGATTGGCATCGATTCGGATTAAGAACTGATACAACGAATTGTTTTTTGTCCTAGCTAGACAGAAAGTCTATGTATCCGGCTCAGACCCATTACATAACTTTTCTTCCGTGTTGGCTCGACCATCTACAACCAAAAGTTAATTTTTTACCTTTGGAAAATGGCGAGGACTTATAGCCAGTAGAGAATTAGATATCTTGCCACAAACTCACATCCGTCCTTGAAATCAACCACAACACCCATCATTTCAGCTCTTTTTTACAACCATAGGTACCAATGTCATAGAACGCATCATTAGTAAAGGAAGACCAATGTAGCAAGAGGTTGTCTCTCATAACATGTCAAGGATAGGTCCTAAGTAATACCTCGTTCCGATATACGGATCGAGACAGATTCTTGAGCCTTAAGTAGAACTCTGTTTTAAGGGGGGTAGAACATTTTGAGCCTAATCTAGTTAGGTCAGCCAATGCAACCGTTAGATTAGAGTGGCGCAGCGGAAGCGTGGTTAGCCTCTTCCCCACTGGCCCAGGATCGAAACAGTTGGTTTAGGTTATACGTAAGGTTAGGTCATTAAATAGAATTTGAACCTTCCTTAGAATGTCAGTACGAAAGTCTCTTTAGGAACTCAATACCCTTAGCCAATTTTGGGGACGAAATTTTATTTTAAGGGGGGTAAATTGTAACACTCCAGATTTTTGCCAACCTAGGGTTAGACGTCCTTAGGCAATGGGTCAACCATAGCACCTTGGTAACCTCTCAAAACCCAATTCCAAAGCTAAAGAAATCATGTAGAACCTAATTCCTTTAGAAAATAAGCGTAAGTTAACTAGCGCTACGTTAGATTACCTGTGAAATTGTCCCTGATCGCTTTAAATACGTTCTGCACGACCCAAAACTTGTAGAACCAATGATGCTATCTTACCCTGAAATCTAGGATCAAACTCTAAACCAGTTTGTTCCCAAGAACCCTTTGAAACCTTGTATTGGATCTAGACCTCGCGTCGAAAGTCCGATATCTACAATCTTAGACCGTTATGACCGCTTGGCTGGACTTGACAATCGTTTCGAAAATCAAGCACAACCGATGTTCTGAGGCTATTTCATTGAGCCTGGAGTGAAGAGAGTGAGAAAGAGTAAAGATTTGAAAATTTAAGTCAAAATCTGGCACGTGTCGTTGTGTGTTATTATTAAGCATTATGACCATCAGAATTCAGCTAAATTTTACCCTCGAATCAGGAAAAATTTCTCTTTCATGTTATGAGACTTGTAGACTTGATGTAGGTTCGATAACCGCTGAACTGAAACTGGACCGCCACATGTGATCTGGGAACTCTACAGGTCTGAAAACTTCGTGTGAGCAAGATCCAGTGACCATGAGCTTAAGTCCGACCGCGTTCGGCTAGGAGACCTCCTGAAATGCTCTTTTGGATCGAAAAAGTCCCGATTTGGTTATAACTCAAGTATACTTTGTTCCCAAGTCTATTTAGGTTATTTTTTAGCCTATATAAGGGCTTTAAACCCTCTCATATCTCTCCCATCCGAATTTGCTTGAAACCCTAGATTGAGAGAGAGAGAAAGTGAGAGATTGTGAGAGACTTTGTGAGAGAACTTCCTGCTGTTTACTCCATCCTTTGCACGTACCAAAGCAACGTATTCAAATCACTTTCTTGATAATTTTCAACACACTTCTAGGTAAGAAAAACCCTAACCACTTGCTATTTTAGGGATTCCTTCAATTCAAATGGCAAAGTAGGTTATGTACTTGTGCATTAGGTCGCATTTACACCGTTGACGAAGCGTATACATTCTATTCGAACCGATACACGTCTAAGGTGAAAGGTGAGGATTCTAGATGCTTTGATTGACTGATTTTAAAGCTTTCAATGTCGTTTAATAGTAGATTGTTGAAGAGAATGTCGTTTGACATGTAGAACATACTGTCCGTTTTCCATTTCATATACGTACAGGAAATATGAGATTTAGGGCATTTTGGGTATTTGTAGGAAATACAGTATACGTTCGTATTTTGCTGAAATGATTGCCATGGCTATTTATTGTGTTATGATATTAGGAATGCGTGCATGATCTGTTTGGCGAAGAGATTCGCCCTTATGCGCACTTTGAGTTGACATACGCTATGTAGACTAAAGTGTGTAGACTAAGTGTTTGTATAAATGTTTGTATTAGTAGGTATTGAGTAAATGGTGTTGTGAATTAGTTTTGAGATTGAATTCTCAATTAATATGCTGATGTATATGGTTTCCACATGTTGGCTATATGAATCGATTTCATTATACATATATGGAATGTATGTGTTGGTTGATTTGCTTACGTAGTATGATATAACATGTGTCAACATGCTTGTATTGTTTATATTATGTTCTGTTACTCACATATGCTTACTGATGTTGATACACAAATGCTTGGGGCTATGATCTATTCTAGGTAGTCGGCAATGGATTGAATTCGTGGTTGGTTTCTAATTGCCACGAAGGACACGTCGATGAACCCGAGTCATGTTTTGGATTGGCGGCAGTGGTTAGGCCACACGAAGTTTTTACGCACTTCATGTCGCTCAGCTTGAGATGTGCTCGTACTAATCGAGCCCATTAAGTAACCCGACTAGCCATTGTATGTTTACCATGTATGAGTCATAACTGCTTGAACCTAGGGTACTGAACTTACTATTGAAAACCCTGTCAACCATGGTACCTTGATCCATAAAGACTCATGAGCCGGGCATGGTGGTATGGGACACCATGGTCGAGCTGTCGGCCTACGCTGGGGCCACAAACCTCCCCGTAATGACCAGTGAGCACCCTACTCTGAGCAGATTATGGTGGTATGGGACACTATATTCTTACTGTCGGCCTACATTGATAAGGTGATGGGGGAGTGGAGCAACGAGTGCGATCAACAGCCCTGACAGCCCTTTGTAGTGACCTTAAGTTTATCCTGACACCGCATGGGGGCGACGAGTCCTGATGCAGTCTTAAGGATATAAACTAGGTCTGTATTGATAAGGTGATGGGGGAGCAGTGCAACGAGTGCGAGTAACAGCCCTGACAGCTCTTGCAGCGACCTATAAATATAACATCGTATGAGATTACTAGGAGTGACGACCCTAGACAGGATCTGTGTTGGGATTGATATGAGGAAGGTACCTTAGTTTCCCAATCCTGCTGTATGAAAAGGACTAATAACAACCCGGTAATCATTATCCATATCGCACTGTATGTGCCTGGAAGATGTGAAGCACTGTGTGAAGAAAGAATGCCGCGGATACAGAAGGTGCCGCATGAGGGAGTATGTCGGTGAGGGCATCCATCATGTCATTTCATGCATGCATTAACAATAGTATCTAGGAATGTTTGATTGTTTGCTTTACTATTATCGCGTGATTGATTTGATAACATGCTAATCTTTACTCTATGATTTCACTGAGTTGATTACTCATTCCCACGTTACGGGATGGTGTTTCGGACACCCACCAGTCCCTATTTTAGTTTCAAATGATGGCGCTGCTTGTGAAGCGGAGTTGGACTTGATGATGATGAGGAGGATCCCTCCTTTATGCGTGTTCTGATCGACGGGATTACAGGGAGGTTGATTAGACGCCTTGACACTTGTCATTTTCTATTTTTGGAGCACTCATATTCTTTTCTTTCCATTTTTGGAGTATACATGTATTTAATTAGCCTGGTAACATGTTCACACTCTAGAGATTTATAATTAATTATTTATTTTATGTATTCATCACAGTCTTCCGCTTGCTAATTTAACTGTCTCTAGAGTATGATATGTTGTTTTAGCTTAGTCTCAATCTTGTTTAATGTCATTCTACAGACAACATGCATTTATCATTATCTATGTTGCATAAGCGATGTTCTGGAACTCGGGAGTTGGGTTTCTACCCGACCCCCTGATTTTCGGGGTGTTACACCACCCCACGTGTGGGGCTGATGTGTGTGCGTGCGTGTATATATATATATATATATATTTCATTGTATATTATATATATTATATATAGATTTTATATTATATTATACAATATATACATGATAGTGGGCCTCCTTGAGACCTTCCATAATGCATGTGTTACCTCCAAGCTGTCCTTCCATTTTAAAAGCTCATTTCATGGCGCGAGCTAAAGAATGAGTCCGATCCATAGCTCATGTGGACCCTTCCCTTGATGCATGTGTTGCATCCAAACCGTCCAACCATTTTGCAAGCTTGTCTTAACAAGCTTGAGACTAAAAATAAGTCAGATCTAAAGTTCAAGTGGACCCCACCATTTAAGGTAGTGGATAATGACGTCCACCGTTCAAAATTTCTAAGGGTCATGGGAGTTTCCTATTAAGCTGATATTTGTTCCACTTGATCTATCATTACGTTAATTTATGAACATGTTGGATGGGAAACATAGGTTATTGTGGGCCTTAGGAACTTAAATGGTGGAAATCATTATCACCACTTTTATTTGGGTGTGGCCCATTTGATATACGTGGGGCCCATTGGTGTGGCCCATTTGATGTACGTATGACCCATGTGATCAGGCCCATCTTGATGTATTTTTTGGCCCATTTATCGGGCCCACTTTGATGTATTTTGTGGCCCATTTGTCGGGCCCACTTTGATGTACTTTGTGGCCCATTTGTCGGGCCCACTTTGATGTATTTAGTGGTCCATTCAAGGTGCCCACCTTAATGCATGCATTCTATATTCACATCATCCAGCAACTACTGGACAGTGGGGCCCTCTTATTATATGTCATTATATGTGTTGAATAAGCATACTGTCCATATGCAGCATGGGCCAGCATGATGTATTTATCCACACCGCCCAATCTCTGGCCGTGGGATGTGGAACCCATGTGACATGTATTTCATTCCATGCATTCCATCTATGTGAGGCCCACCTTAATGCATCCGTTGTACATATGGATCCCACATAATATATATGTTTTCATATCCATACTGTCCAACTATTTGGATGGGATGCACCATGATGTATTTTTATCCACTCCATCCAGGGAAGGCACCCCATTGAGATGTATTCAAAACCCATGGGTTAAGGCCCATTGTAATGTATTTGGAACCCGTGAGCAGAGCCCACCTCATATGTTCCATTCTAACCGTCCAGGTCATATAGGACCAGCCTTGATGTATGTTTTATTCACACCGTCCGTGGGATGTGTGCCCCACTAGATGCATGCATTCTATATCCACACTAACCATCTGGTGGGTCCCATCTGCTACATGTGCAAGGCCTACCTATTACGCAATTGTGCAGCCCATTGATGCAACCCACTTGATGTGTAGGAGCTCCATTAGTATGACCCATTGATGCAAGGCCCATTATGATATGTTAGAGGCCCATGGTTGAGGCCCATTAGGATGTGTTTATGGTCCATTTGGTAAGGCCCACTGAGATGTATTTTCGGCCCATGGGTTGAGGCCCATTGTGACGTATTCCTGGCCCGTATGTCGTGGGCCATTGTGATATGTTTCCAGCCTAGTTATCGAGGTCGAACTTGATGTGTATAAGAGCCATTAGTGTAGCTCATTGATGTGGCCCACTTGTTGGATAAGAGGCCCATTGGTGCGACCCAATGATGTGACCCACCGTGATGTGTATATTAGGCCAATGGTGCGGCCCAATGTATCGACCCGCCGTGATGTGTAGGCCCACGTGCTGCATGTGTAAGGCCCACCTGTGATGACTATTTAAGGCCACTTGTTGGATAGTTGGGCCCACTTTATGTTTGACCCTATGAGGACCGCTCCTTGAGAGCAATGATGGTTAAATGTCCACATTGTTGGGCAATGATGGTTTAATGTCCACATTGTGACCTTCCCTTAGGCCTTGTTTGGTCGATTATCATGACCGATTTTTTTGATTCTGATTATTGATCTATCACAATTGTCTTGGCTGATTGCCGATTTCGATTGATGTGACTAATTTGTCAGTTCTGATTTATCAATCGATTCTGATTGTCGAGGCCAAGTATCAAGGCTGACTCTGATTGTCGAGGCCAAGTATCAAAGTTGATTTCGAGTGTCGATTTTGATTGTCGAGGAAGATTTCAATTGTCAAGGCTGATTGTTGAGACCTATTTGATGTATATGTGACCCATAGTTGAGGCCCGTCATGATGTGTATTTAGCTTGTGTGATGTATATGCAGCTCGTGTTTGAGGCCCAATATGATGTATATGCGGCCTATATTTGAGACCCATTGTAATGTGTATTCAAGACATGCTTAGGGCCTAATGTGATGAATATGAGGTCTATGTGATGAGGCCCATTGTGGTGCATTTGAGGGCCAGGCGATAGAGACCTTTGTGATGTATGTTAGGCCCATGTGAAAGGCCTATCGTGATGTGTATTAAGCTCTTAAACGAGGCCCATGGTGTTGTATATTTGGCCCTTGTGTGAGGTCATGGGTCCACTATATGATAGGATCTATGAGGGCCATTCCTTAGGGCAATATTGGCTAGATGTCCACATTGACGAGACCGATTATTGATGCTGACTATTGATACTGATTATGAGTATGTGACAGCATAGCATCATGATACATGCCCATATGCATCATCTGCATGTTTGTTATGAGATGTGGTTGACCATTGCATACGTCATTGGGCATGCTGTTATGAGACTCCCTAATAGGCAGAGATTGTCTCACATGAGCACATGGTATGCGCATGATAAATGCATGACTGGATTGCATGACTCATGCATCTTGCATTGCATTATGTTTTACTGTACGCCCTAGCAACATCGGGGTCGTGGCCTCCACAGAAATTTTATGGATGGCCAGATGGGATAACAAAAATCTGTTCTACATGGGGTGCTATAGATATTCTTGGGTGAAAGTCCCTAAACCCTCTTGGTTCTAGAGGTTGCTCCAACATCTAGACCAAGTGGATGTATGAGTGCTTGTGGGTCGTATACCATTAGGCCGCTTCTCTCACTATGTCGTGCTCGGTTGGAAGGGGGTGCGGCCTTACCTGCCCAAGAGGAGGGGTCAAAGCTAGGCTGAGTTTGACCAGCTCGAGGAATGGGTCCGCTATCGATGAGTCGGGCCTGATATTGGTAGGTGGATAGTGATGTCTCTTTCACTCACCTTATTACGCACGATGGGGCAACAATCTGTTTTGGAGTGTAATAGACCCCGGTGATTTCCCAGAGAGAAACTATACTGATATGTGGACTTATTGAGTAGGAGTTACATGCTCATTCATTCACTATCCACTCGGGCTGGTGGTGTGCAACTAATTATTGTGTACCTTTGTTATGATAAGGATTTCGGTTGGGCACGACTAACCTGAGATCAGGAGTTTACCACGTTGAGTCTGACTATCCAAATTTAGGTATGGGACTAGTTTGGATAGAAGTCCCTTGTGGTGGACTCTGTAGCCTATGGTACCACATAGTATCATCCCGACTTCACACTCCAGCATGGTCATTTCATTCGCATCTCATACTGCATTACATCCGCAGGCATATGGCATTTTGGGTTGCTATGTTTCTGCACTTATATGGCCTAGATAGACTTAACAAGATTTGTATATTACATTACATCCTCGACATCTGATATTTAGTTCTTTATGACTCCTTAGTGCATGACTATTCTATATTGCATATTCTGATATTGATTGACTTATAAACTTATCCATACTTCCGCCTACTCTGTCATCGTATGATTTATGATCTTGTTAATATTTCTTCTTACTCTGATAATTCATGATCTTGTCGGTATTTCTACTTACTCTGATAATTCATGATCATGTCAGTATTTCTGCTTATACCGATAATGTACGATTTATGGATTACCAGTAATTTCAGTATTATATGATAATGGCATTGTATTAAATACTTGACACTTACTTTGTGCACACACTTACACCACCCTCTAAGCTTTCTATAAGCTTATGCACGATAGATGCGTGCAAGTGATGTTAGGTTGTAGCAGTGTTGAGCTTGGAGCGTGCAACAGTCTTCTGGAGCTTGATTTTCGATTTATGTATTTTCCTTTCAGCATTGTACTAAAATATATATATTAGTGGATATGTGATGATGATGTTACCTTTGTAATTTAGGTATACTTATGGTTATGCTTATTGTGAGTTAAATGTACAAAAAAAATCCTCCTTGTAGGATCCTAGGATCAAAATTTAGCGTATGGACGCTAGGAGTTGAGAATGGGGTACTACAGAGGCTGTCGGCACCGAATTCGGCAATCAGGATTCCTATGAATCCAATTTTAGAGTTTAGGGCGTGACATCATCTACAGCTACAACTGAGTCTAGTGGGTGTTTTAAAACACCGTCTCAGAGTGGGAGTGAGTGATCAACTCAATGGAGCTATAACGCAAAGGTTAACATGTTATCAATTTAATTAAGCAGTAATGATAAAGTAGTACAACAATCATGTCCTAGTACTCTTGCTAATGTAAGAATGACATATATTAATGATGCATGCCCTCACCTGCACTCCCTTTGTGACATCATCTCACAGTTGCGCATGCTAAACTCCCACTATGCTCAACATCTACGCCAAAGGCACATGCAATGTAATGTATGGTCGTGTTATCCAAGTTCTAACTTAGACTTATTCAATCAGCAGGTTCAGGAAGATAAGGTACCTCCCTTTGTATCATTTACCCAAACAATGATCCATTTAGGGTCGTCAATCCTAGTTAATCACATACAATAGGAAAGTTCATGACTTTACACTATAAGTCGCTATGGAAGTCTCGTCACCTTAGTGTAGGCTTAATTTACACTCAAGGTCACTACGAGAGGCTCGTCACCTGATCGTAAGCCTATTTTATACTCGATGTCACTACGAAAAAGTCTTGTCACCCTAGCGTAGGCCGACAGCTCAAATACAGTGTCCTATACCACTGTATTCTTCTCATGAGTTTGATTTGCTCAATGGACACTATGGGGAGGCTCATCACCCCAGCGTAGCCTGACAGCTTGACCACAGTGTCCCATACCACCATGTCCAAATCATGAGCCTTAGCGGATCGTGGTACCAAGGTTAAACGGGCTTTTCACTGGTAAGTAGTACCTTAGATTCAAGTAGTAGCGTCCATACATGGTAAACACACATTAGGCTAATCGAGTTACTTGACGAGTTTGACTGGTACGAGCGTATGTTGAATTGATCGACATGGAGTGCATAAGCACCCCACGTGGCCTAACCACTGTCAACAAACAACGTACGACTCAGATTCATTGAACGCATCTTCTGTGGCGAAACTAGTTCGGCCACTGATCGTAAATTGTTACCAATCGACTGGACTATGTATTAGTCTCAAATCATACTCATATACAATAGGCATTCATATGTGATAGTTAAAACAGCAAGTGACAATCAATTCAAATATAAATCTCATTTGAGCATTTTATAAACACATAGAGTACATGTTATCAGATATAGATATTTCATCCATAAATCCTATAGTAGCGAGATAGATTACATGAAGGAATCTATTCATATAGCTAAGATAGTTGAGAATTTCATCTCAACACATTTAATAAATGCATTTCAACAAACAATCACTCATTCAGACATTTTATCAAACACTTAGAATACATGTTTCAAATAAACATGTAATGAGCTAGTTATAGCATATATTATGGCAAATCCTTTCACCAAGGAGTTATCACGCATACAATGATCATGTATTCTCAATTAATAATCATGGAAAGCACAAATCAAAATTCCATATTCATTCAAACATTTCAACAAACACATGGAATGCATAGTTAATAAGCATAGTTCATACACATGTAATATATGGAAGGAATCATATCTAAGGGTGTATGGTGGCAATCAAGTCAATTATAAACCATTACTGACATTGAAAGCCTTGAAAACCATAACCTAAATGTTTACAGTCCTCACCTTTCATCAGTAAACTCGAATCGAACTCAGTTTGTACACTACTACTTCGTTTACAGTAAAATGACTACCTGAATCATGAAATAGGTTAGATATTTCACCGATTCCTTTATTTGGATCCCTAAAACAGATTAGGGTTAGGATTTCTTATACAAAAATGGATTCGGATTCAATGGTGTAGCGATACAGTAGGGGCAATTCGCCACATGGAGTGGCGGGAATGAATCCCAACAATAAACCACGACTCTTTCTCACTTCTCCTCACTTTCTCCTTCCCTTCTCTCTAAGGTTTAGGAAATTCGTATAGAATGAGAGAGGGGTGGGCTTAGGGTCTTATATAGGCCTAGAAGTAAATTCAATGGTCCCAGGGACATGGTATACTTAGGTTATAGCCAAAAAGCGGCTGTTTTGGGTCAATGGGACTCATCTAGAGGCCCATTACCTGCATACGGTTTGAGAAAAGTTCCTTGACAATGGATCTATGTCAGATTAAGATTTTATTCTGATCGGATCAATAGATTGACCGTGGAGGACCAGTTTTAGTTCAACGATCATCGTCACTCGATCAGGGCCACAAGTGCACTGACACGCGTGGGAAAATTTTCCTGATCCAAGGGTGTAGTTGGGTCAAAATCTGATGGTCTGAAACGTTAAACTTGGCCTATAAGAGAATGACCTAATTCACTTAAATTTGAATTCATTTTCTAAAGATATTCACGTTTCACACACACTTCGCTCCGGGTTCAACTTATGTGTTTTTGAAAACTATTTGGATTTGATTCCCGAGATGGTGGTCAAGCTCAATAAGGCGGTCATAACCGTATAGTTTCATGAAAATCGGACTTTCAACGCGTGGTCCAGGTCCGATACTGATTTTTAAGATGCTCCCGAGAGTTACTAGGTTTTGAGATTTATCCTAGGTTTTCATGTAATGTAGAGTTAGCGATTCTATTGGTTTTGGGTCTGCAGTCCGTATAGAAAGTGGTTTAGGCTAATTCACCAGTTAATTCAGTTTAGTACTTAATTAATTTTCATCTAAAATCTAAAGGATTCAGTCCTTAGCAATTTCTGCCAGAGGTGATACATGGGTCTTTGTACGGATTTTTTCGAGACGTTACAATCTACCCCCCTTAAAAAAAAATTTCATCCTTAAAATTAGTACCATTTTGTACTCCTCGAGAATCTAAGGGTAGCTCCTGCGGACCTCGGCTTCTATTTCGCAAGTAGCCTCTTCCTCAGTGTGATGTGTCCACAATACCTTCATAAGTGGAATACCTTACTGCGCAGTACTTGCTCCTTCCTGTCTAGGATACCCGTCGGTCGCAACACATAAGTACCATCCTCACTCAACTGTACCTGCTCCCATTTGATAATGTGGGAAGGGTTAGGAACGTATTTCTTCAACATCGATATATGAAACACGTTGTGCACGCTTGCGAGTGGTATGGGAAAAGTAAGGCAGTAGCTACCACACCCATTCGGTCTAAAATTTAGAATCGACCAATGAATCTCGGTGTGAGTTTCCCTTTCTTTCCAAAACGGAGGACTCCCTTCATTGGGGAAACTTTCAGGAATACATGATCCCCAACCTTGAACTCTAGCGATCGCCGCCTTGTATCGGCGTAACTCTTCTACCTGCTCTGTGCTGTCAGGAGTCAACACCTAATAATGTCGATCTTCTCTGAGGTCGCCTGTACTAACTCTGGGCCAATTAAACTCCTCACACCAACCTCTGCCCAGAAATGCGGTGCTCTACACGGACGACCACACAGTGCTTTATAGGGGGCATGCCAACACTAGCCTGAAAGCTATTGTTACAGGCGAACTTAGCATAAGGAAGTGTAACGTCCTGAAAAAATCCGTACAAAGACTCAAGTACCACCTCAAGCAAAAATCACTAAGGGTTAAATCCTTTAGAAATTAAACAAGAATTAAGTAGCGCTAACCTAGATTACCTAGGAAATTAAAACCAATCACTTTAAATACGATCTGTAAGGCCTAAAACTTGTAGAATTGTTAACGCTACATTACCCTGAAACTTAGGATCCATCTCTAAACCCGGTTGCTCTTGGGAGCACATTAAAACTCCATATTGGACCGGGACAACACGTTGAAAGTCCGATAGTGAAGAACTTAGACAAATATGACCGCCTTGTTGGACTTGAAAATCACCTCAAAAATTAAGTCCAGACAGTATTCCACGATGATTTTCTTGAGTCCAGTGCGAAGTGTGTGAGAAACGTGAAGGATTTAAGAAATTAAATCCAAATTTAAGTAATTTGAGTCGTATCGCTTGCGGGCCAATTATAAGCATTCAATGCAAGACCTATATTTTAGACCATACCATTCCGTAGGCTTCCGCGGTCTTTCCGATCGAGTTCTAGCAACCTTCGACCCTTAACTGATATTTTCGTGTGACCTTGATTCGCACGTCATCAACCCGAGTCGACTTAACCTAAGACCTTTACCATAGCGACCGCATCGTCGCCGCGATTCCGATGCCGTGACTCGCTCACCGAGGTGATACCCTGGTCAGGAGATGTGGGCCAACGTTCGGTGCGAGGATAATGTCGCGCGTTACGAAACCCAAGAGAATCTCTACGAGATATCACATCAATCCCATCAATAATCAATCTCATCACATCACATGTTAAGTACACATCACCTTTCACCTTTTCCCAAGCAAGCCTCAAAATTTTAAAATTCTCTTACACTCCCATGCCTTTCTTACACAAAAGGCCATAAAAGTCAAAAAGTTCTTACACTCATCACCACCACATCCATCACTCTCTCTCTCCCTTTACAAGTCTCTCTCTCTCTCTCTCTCTCTCATTTTCAAACCCATTCCAAGCAAGAAAGGAAATCCCATACGTATGAGCCTCTCCCTCTCTTTCAAAACTCCAAGTGTGGCCCACCTCTCCATCCCAAGATCTCCCATCCTAGCCATCCATTCTTCATCTCCTTCATTGGAATCAAAGCTAAGGAGCTAAGGAAGCCTATGGTGCAAGAAGAAGCTGGTGGGTGATCTTAGATCTTTATTTTTCATTCATTTTGTTGAATTAAGGGTCCATATATGTAGGACCCACCTTGATGTATATTTGTATGCAAGAGGGGCCCATAGTGGCGAGGCCCCTCCATCCTCACCGATCTCTCTCTCTCTCCCCTTTCCTTTGTGTATGATGCTTATGGCCCACTTGATGTATGTATCTCATCCATACCATTCAAATAGTGGGTCACCTTGACTTTTATTTTTGGTATGGGCCATCCAAATAGTGGGCTGCCCGGATGAAAGAGAAACACAAATATTAGCTGGATTCAAAACAGGTTGTTAAGTGGATTTCAAAATAGGTTGGGTCGTGTAGGACCCACCATGAGGTAGTGTGCATCCAGACCATCCGTCCATGGATGCTAGACGTTCCTGCCAGTGGCGTGGCTAACATGGGTGGGTGCTAACCTGGTGGGTGTATTGATATGGGTATGTACTGACATGGAGAGTGCACTGACAGTGGGTGTGCACTGATAGTTGGTATGGCCTGGCGTGGGGTCCATAGGACCCCTCCACGCTTTTCATCCATTTCTGTGGGCCACACCATCACGTGTGGTGTCCACCGTCACTGGACAGTGGGACCCACCCCCTCGTGTGGGGCCCTCCTTGCACGCCAGAGCCATAGCTCAACTGGCAGTCTGAGTGGAGATTCCTGCTTTCAACGCTAAGGTCATGGGTACATGGGACCCATCCATGACCGTCCGTCCAGTTTGGTGGGCCACACCATGATGTTTGTGCCTTATCCAAACCGTCCACCATTCTGGACGGTGGGCCGTGACCCTGTGGGGCCCACTTCTACACCCTGATCGGACCGAGTGGAGGTCCCTGGCTTCAACGGTGGGCTCCAGCTCATGTGGTAGACAGAGTGAAAACACAGAGGTCATGGCATTGATCCCTAGTGGCGGTGGCTAGCAGGCCGGGGAGTGTGCTGGCAGTTGGGGTCCATGGGACCCACCCTATTCATGTCGTCCACCCATCTAAGGGGCCACATGGGGACACGTGTGGTGTCCACCATCCTTGGACGGTGGGACCCACCCCATGTTTGGGGCCACCTGCGTGCGTGCGTCCATCTAGGCTGTCCAGGGCCTGGACGTTGTACATATTATATATGTTATATTAATATATATTATATTGTATTATATATAATATAATATAATATAATATAATATCTTATATATACATGTAAGGGTGGGCCCTATGTGGGACCACCTCTGTTGTGCTAAGAAAAGAAAAGAAAGAAAAGAAAAAAATGGGCCACGTGCCCTCACTCTCTCTCTCTATATCTCTCTCTCCCTGTGTACGTCAGTGGGCTGTAAGCCCCACCTGATGTATGCGTTTGTGCATGCCGTCCATCTGTTTTGATGGTGGGCCCACTGGCATCTGGAGACTGGGAGTTCTGTGGGTCCCACCGCTATATAATATAATATATTATATATTATATATATTATATACTATATTTTACATATTATATATTATATAATATGTATATGGTGGTGGGCCCTACATGGGACCCATTTTTCCCTCCTAGTGCAGCCGCTTGTGCAGCACTACTTAGTTACTCCTCTGTTGGCGGCAGGCTCCATATTAATGTATATTGACACCATCCACTATTTGAATGGTGGGGTCCACCATAATGCATGAGTTGCATCCATACCGTCCACCATTTATGAGATCATTTTATGGCATGGGAAAATGGGCGAAACATATCTAAAATGCGAGTGGGCCCCACCATTTAAATAAAGGACAGTGACACCCACCGTTCAAACTTCTAGGGCCGTGGTGGTTTCCAATTAAGCTGATATTATTTTCATCTCATTTATCTCTATGTTAACTTATGAATAGGACGGATCTCAAATATACATGAGGTTGGGCCCGATTTGATATAAATAAGGCCCATCGGTGTAGCCTATTTGATATACCAGAAGCCCATTGGTGTGGCCCATATAAATGCGGCCCATGTAATATGGCCACTTGACTTAAAAGGTCTATTGTGATATGGCCCACCTGTTGTGTGTATTCGAGGTCGGATGTGATGTATGTTGGCCCGTGTGACGAGGCCTATGTGACGTAAATGAGGCCCATCATGATTGTACGTGAGGCCATGGGCCCACTATATGTCTAGCAGATGTAGGCCACTCCTAGGGTGCAATGTTGATTTGACGTCCACATTGACGAGTAATGATGGTTAGATGTCCTCATTGTGACCTTCCCTTAGGCCTTGTAGGCCATTCTTTTCGTTGGTTAACCCAAATAAGTGAGCCTCACTCGCTGTAGATAAATGACTTCATAACCAGGCCGATGCCGATTATTGACCCTGATTATCAGTGCCGACTGTCGATGCTGATTATCAATTACGATTTTCGTAACCGATTTGCCGATTCCGATTAAGGATCGATTTTGATTGTCATTGTAGATTGTCAATTTTGATTGACTTGAACGATTGACCGATTTCCGTTCGAGGCCAATTATTATGACCGATTATCGATTGACGTGGACGATTGCCGACTCTGCTTGCCGTGGCCGATTGACCGATTACAGATTGTTGAGGCCAATTATCGTGACCGATTACCGATCGTGGACGATTGTCGGTTGACGTGATCGATTGTCGATTTCGATCGACATGACCGATTTGTCGATCCTGATTATCAATCGATTCCGATTGTCATGACCGATTGCCAATTCTGATTGTCATGACCGATTGCTGATTCCAATTAACGTGATCAATTTGCCAAGTTTGATTATCGATCGATTTTGATTGTTGTGACCGATTGCCGATTGTCGTGAACGATTTGTCGATTCTGACTATCGATCAATCCCTATTATCGTGACCGATTGGTGATTCTAAGTGACATGATTAATTTTCCAATTCTGAGTATCGATCGATTTTAGTTGTCGTGACAGATTCCAATTACTAAGGCCTACTCCGATTCCGATTTCGATTGCCAAGGCCGATTGCCGAGACCTGTATGATGTACATGTGACCTGTAGTTGAGGCTCATTGTGACTCATATTAGGCCCATGATGTATGGCCCATTTGATGTATTCAAGACCCATGTGTAGGGCCCACATGTTAAGTATTTGGGGCCCATGGGCAAGGCTCATTGTGATGTATTCATGGCCCGTGGGTAAGGCCCATTGCGATGTATTCATGGCCCATGGGTAAGGCCCATTGTGATGTATTCATGGCCCATGGGCAAGGCCCATTATGATGTATTCATGGCCCATGGGTAAGGCCCACTATGATGTATTCATGGCCTATGGGAAGGCCCATTGTGGTCTATGTTAGGCCCATGTGAAATGCCCATCGTGATGTGTATTAAACCCTTGAGTAAGCCCCATCGTGTTGTATATTAGGCCTTTATATGAGGTCGTGGGCCCATTATGTGTTTGACTCTATGTGGGCCATCCCTTGGGGTAATGTTGGTTAGATGTGCACATTGTCGAGGCCGATTGTGATATCGATTATGAGTATGTGACTGCACAGCATCATGGTAGATGCCCATACGCATCATCTACATGTTTGTTATGAGATGTGATTGATCATTGCATATGTCATTGGGCAGGATGATATGAGACTCCCTAATAGGCGGAGGTTCTCCCACATGAGCGCACGGCATGCGCAGGATTGATGCATGATTGGATTGTATGACTCATGCATCTTGTATTGTGTTGTGATTATTATATGCCCTAGTGACATCAGGGTCGTAGCCTCGACAGGCATATCGTAGATGGCCAGATGGGACACCAAAAATCTGTTCGAGCATCGGACCACCATAGATGGCCCTGGATGAAAATCCCTATACACCCTCTTGGTTTCAGAGGATGCTTCAACGTCTCGACCGAGTGGGTAGATGAGCATTGAGTGTCGATTATCAGATGGCTGCGCTCTCCACTGTGTCGTGATCGGTTGGAAGGGGGTACGGCCTTACCCGCCCGAGGGAGTAGGCATGGCTAGGCTGAGTTTGACCAGCTCGAGGAATGGGTCCGCTATCGGTGAGCCGGGTAGGTATTGGCAGACTACTGACAGGCAGATAGTGAGGTCTTTTTGACTTATCCAGTTGTGCGCTTGATTGGGGCGGTAGGTGGTGTGAAGTGTAATAGACCCTGGTGATTTCTCCAGAGAAGAACCGTACTGATATGAGGACTGACATGATATTTTGACACCCCGTCACTGTTGTGCATGTGGGCAGGCACACGTGGGCGGACGCTGATGTGGGCGGGGCTAAGGCCTAGGTGAGCTACCAGCGGTTGGCAGGCTACTGTGCTGATAGGCTACTGAGTAGCAGTTGCATACTCATTCATCCATTCACTATCCACTCGGGCTAGTGGTGCGTAACTAATTGTTGTGTATCTTCGTTATGGCAAGGATTTCGATTGGGCGCGCGACTAACCTGAGATCAGGAGTTTACCACGTTGAGTCAGACTATCTAAATTTAGGTATGGGACTGGTTTGGATAGAGGTTCCTTGTGGTGGACCCCGTAGCCTGCGATACTACGTATTATCATCCTGACATCACACTCCAGCATGGTCATTCCATTAGCACCATATACTGTATATTTCATTACATCTTCGGCGTGTGGCATTGTGGGTTATTATGTTTCTACATTCCTGTGACTTAGATGAGAGTGATGATATTTGTTAGCTCTTTCGAATTGTATATTACATTATATCCTTGTCATTCGACATTTGATTATCTATGACTCATCATTTGCATAGCCGTCCTATATTACGCATTCTGATATTGATTAACTTATGGACTTGTTCATACTTCCGCTTATTCTGTTATCGCATGATTATAATCTTGTCAGTATTTCTGTTTACGCTGATAATTCCTGCTTTTATCAGTGTTTTTGCTTATTCAGTCGTTGTATGGTTTATGGATTAATAGCTTTCCGGTATTGTACGATTGTGATATTGTATTGAATACTTGGCACTTATCTCGTGCACACACTTACACCACCCTCTAAGCTTTCTATAAGCTTATGTACGATAGATGCGTGCAGGTGATGTTAAGTTGCAGCAGCATTGAGCTTGGAGCGTGCAGCTATTTTCTGGAGCTTTGATTTTGACATATATATTTGCCTTTCAGCATTGTATTCAAATGATTATATTAGTGGATATGTGATGATGATGTTGCATTTATGATTTGGGTATACTTGTGGTTATGCTTATTACGAGTTAAATGTATAAAAAAAAAAATCCTCCTTGTAGGATCCTAGGATCGGAATCTGGCGTATGAATGCTAGGAGCCGAGAATGGGGTACTATGGAGGCTGTCGGCACCGGATTCGGCGATTGGGATTCCTGTGAATCCGATCTATAGGTTTGGGGCGTGACAGAAGTTGGTATCAGAGCATAACTTGGGAATACCTGAGTATAACATCACATATTTGCTGATAGCTGCCCTACACTCTATGATTGTTGAGAACTTAGAATGATTAGATCCCCGAGCTCGAATAACTTAGAGATTTCTTGACATAGCTCCCTATCGTTAAGATTATGAGGCTGCATAGTATCCCATTTCAATCATTTCTGATTAAGGATTTGAAGATTAGCGAGATTATCACAATGCTGAGGAGCCATCTTGGGAGCAAGAGACTGAGATTTGTTGGCACTATCCTTATCTCTTAGGTATATGATTAAGTTGATATGTTGTGTTCTAATAGCATTTCCCTCCCTTGGTGAGCTATATATTAGTTGCATCGTGATTTAAATTTCGAGGATGAAATTTTTATTTGGAGGGGAGAGTTATAAGACCCGTATTCTATACCGTACCGTTCCGTAGGCTTCCGTGGTCTTCCCGGTCGAGTTCCGGCAACCTTTGACCCTTAACCGATATTTGCGTGCGACCTTGATTTGTACGCCGTCAACTCGAATCGACTCAACCCAAGACCTTTACCATAGCGATCGCGTCGTCGCCGCGATTCCGATGCCGTGACTCACCCACCGAGGCGATGCCCTGGTCAGGTGATGTGGGCCAACGTTCGGTGCAAGAAAAACGCCATGCGTTACGAAACCCAAGAGAATCTCTACGAGATATCACATCAATCCCATCAATCAATAAATCTCATCACATCACATGTCAAGTACACATCATCTTTCACCTTTTCCCAAGAAAGCCTCAAAATTCAAAAATTCTCATACACTCCCATGCCTTTCTTACACAAAAGGCCACAAAAGTCAAAAAGTTCTTATACCCATCACCACCACATCCATCACTCCATCATCCATCACTCTCTCTCCCTTTACAAGTCTCTCTCTCTCATTTTCAAACCCATTCCAAGCAAGAAAGGAAACCCCATATGTATGAGCCTCTCCCTCTCTTTCAAAACTCCAAGTGTGGCCTACCTCTCCATCCCAAGATCTCCCATCCTAGCCATCCATTCTTCATCTCCTTCATTGGAATCAAAGCTAAGGAGTTAAGGAAGCCTATGGTGCAAGAAGAAGCCGGTGGG
The DNA here is from genome assembly GCA_037074715.1 of Magnolia kwangsiensis. Lineage (NCBI taxonomy): Eukaryota > Viridiplantae > Streptophyta > Magnoliopsida > Magnoliales > Magnoliaceae > Magnolia > Magnolia kwangsiensis. Next base: position 138,108,967 of record CM073571.1, read on the forward strand.
TGATCTTATATCTTTGTTTTTCATTCATTTTCTTGAATTAAGGGTCCATATATGTAGAACTCACCTTGATGTATATTTGTATGCAAGAGGGGCCCATAGTGGCGAGGCCCCTCCATCCTCACCGATCTCTCTCTCTCTCCTCTTTCCTTTGTGTATGATGCTTGTGGCCCACTTGATGTGAGTATCTCATCCATACCATTCAAATAGTGGGCCACCTTGACTTTTATTTTTGGTATGGGCCATCCAAATAGTAGACTGCCCAGATGAAAGAGAAACACAAATATTAGCCGGATTCAAAACAGGTTATTAGCTGGATTCCAAAACAGGTTGGGTCGTGTGGGACCCACCTTGAGGTAGTGTGCATCCAGACCGTCCGTCCAGGGATGCTGGACGTTCCTGCCAGTGGCGTGGCTAACATGGGTGGGTGCTAACCTGGTGGGTGTATTGATATGGGTATGTACTGACATGGAGAGTGCACTGACAGTGGGTGTGCACTGATAGTGGGTATGGCCTGGCGTGAGGTCCATAGGACCCATCCACGCTGTTCATCCATTTCTGTGGGCCACACCATCACGTGTGGTGTCCACCGTCACTGGACGGTGGGACCCACCCCTTCATGTGGCGCCCTCCTTGCACGTCAGAGCCGTAGCTCAACTGGCAGTCTGAGTGGAGATACCTCCTTTCAACGCTAAGGTCATGGGTACATGGGACCCATCCATGACCGTCCGTCCAGTTTGGTGGGCCACACCATGATGTATGTGCCTTATCCAAACCGTCCACCATTCTGGACGGTGGGCCATGACCCTGCGGGGCCCACTTCTACACCCTGATCGGACCGAGTGGAGGTCCCTGGCTTCAACGGTGGGCTCCAGCTCATGTGGTAGACAGAGTGAAAACACAGAGGTCATGGCATTGATCCCTAGTGGCGGTGACTAGCAGGCCGGGGAGTGTGCTGGCTGTTGGGGTCCATGGGACCCACCCTATTCACGCCGTCCACCCATCTAAGGGGCCACATGGTGACACGTGTGGTGTCCACCATCCTTGGACGGTGGGACCCGCCCCATGTGTAGGGTCACCTGCGTGCGTGCGTCCATCCAGGCTGTCCAGGGCCTAGACATTGTACATATTATATATGTTATATTAATATGTATTATATTGTATTATATATAATATAATATAATAAAATATCTTATATATACATGTAAGGGTGGGCCCTATGTGGGACCACCTCTGTTGTGCTAAGAAAAGAAAAGAAAGAAAAGAAAAAAATGGGCCACGTGCCCTCACTCTCTCTCTCTATATCTCTCTCTCCCTGTGTACGTCAGTGGGCTGTAGGCCCCACCTGATGTATGCGTTTGTGCATGCCGTCCATCTGTTTTGATGGTGGGCCCACTGGCATCTGGAGACGGGGAGTTCTGTGGGTCCCACCGCTATATAATATAATATATTATATTATATATATATTATATACTATATTTTACATATTATATATTATATAATATGTATTTGGTGGTGGGCCCTACATGGGACCCATTTTTCCCTCCTAGTGCAGCCGCTTGTGCAGCAACTACCTAGGTACTCCTCTGTTGGCGGCAGGCTCCATATTAATGTATATTGACACCATCCACTATTTGAACGGTGGGGTCCACCATAATGCATGAGTTGCATCCATACCATCCACCATTTATGAGATCATTTTATGGCATGGGAAAATGGGCGAAACATATCTAAAATGCGAGTGGGCCCCACCATTTAAATAAAGGACAGTGACACCCACCGTTCAAACTTCTAGGGCCGTGGTGGTTTCCAATTAAGCTGATATTATTTTCATCTCATTTATCTCTATGTTAACTTATGAATAGGATGAATCTCAAATATACATGAGGTTGGGCCCGATTTGATATAAATAAGGCCCATCGGTGTAGCCTATTTGATATACCAGAAGCCCTTTGGTGTGGCCCATATAAATGCGGCCCATGTAATATGGCCACTTGACTTAAAAGGTCTATTGTGATATATTTGAGGCTCAGGTGCGAGGCCCACCTGTTGTGTGTATTCGAGGCCGGATGTGATGTATGTTGGCCCGTGTGACGAGGCCTATGTGACGTAAATGAGGCCCATCATGATTGTATGTGAGGCCATGGGCCCACTATATGTCTAGCAGATGTAGGCCACTCCTAGGGTGCAATGTTGGTTTGACGTCCACATTGATGAGTAATGATGGTTAGATGTCCTCATTGTGACCTTCCCTTAGGCCTTGTAGGCCATTCTTTTCGTTGGTTAACCCAAATAAGTGAGCCCCACTCGCTGTAGATAAATGACTTCATAACCAGGCCGATGCCGATTATTGACCCTGATTATCAGTGCCGACTGTCGATGCTGATTATCAATTGCGATTGTCGTAACCGATTTGCCGATTCCGATTAAGGATCGATTTTGATTGTCATTGTAGATTGTCAATTTTGATTGACTTGAACGATTGACCGATTTCCGTTCGAGGCCAATTATTATGACCGATTATCGATTGACGTGGACGATTGCCGACTCTGCTTGCCGTGGCCGATTGACCGATTACAGATTGTTGAGGCCAATTATCGTGACCGATTACCGATCGTGGACGATTGTCGGTTGACGTGATCGATTGTCGATTTCGATCGACATGACCGATTTGTCGATCCTGATTATCGATCGATTCCGATTGTCATGACCGATTGCCAATTCTGATTGTCATGACCGATTACTGATTCCAATTAACGTGATCAATTTGCCAAGTTTGATTATCGATCGATTTTGATTGTTGTGACCGATTGCCGATTATCGTGAACGATTTATCGATTCTGACTATCGATCGATCCCGATTATCGTGACCGATTGGTGATTCTAAGTGACATGATTAATTTTCCAATTCTGAGTATCGATCGATTTTAGTTGTCGTGACAGATTCCGATTACTAAGGCCTACTCCGATTCCGATTTCGATTGCCAAGGCCGATTACCGAGACCTGTATGATGTACATGTGACCTGTAGTTGAGGCTCATTGTGACTCATATTAGGCCCATGATGCATGGCCCATTTGATGTATTCAAGACCCATGTGTAGGGCCCACAAGTCAAGTATTTGGGGCCCATGGGCAAGGCCCATTGTGATGTATTCATGGCCCGTGGGTAAGGCCCATTGCGTTGTATTCATGGCCCATGGGTAAGGCCCATTGTGATGTATTCATGGCCCATGGGCAAGGCCCATTGTGATGTATTCATGGCCCATGGGCAAGGCCCATTGTGATGTATTCATGGCCTATGGGTAAGGCCCATTGTGAGGTATTCATGGCCTATGGGCAAGGCCTATTGTGATCTATGTTAGGCCCATGTGAAAGGCCCATCGTGATGTGTATTAAACCCTTGAGTAAGGCCTATCGTGTTGTATATTAGGCCTTTATATGAGGTCGTGGGCCCATTATATGTTTGGCTCTATGTGGGCCATCCCTTGGGGTAATGCTGGTTACTTGTCCACATTGTCGAGGCCGATTGTGATATCGATTATGAGTATGTGACTGCACAGCATCATGGTAAATGCCCATACGCATCATCTACATGTTTGTTATGAGATGTGATTAATCATTGCATATGTCATTGGGCAAGATGATATGAGACTCCCTGATAGGCGGAGGTTCTCCCACATGAGCGCACGACATGTGCAGGATTGATGCATGATTGGATTGTATAACTCATGCATCTTGCATTGTGTTGTGATTACTATACGCCCTAGTGACATCAGGGTCGTAGCCTCCACAGGCATATCGTGGATGGCCAGATGGGACAGTAAAAATCTATTCGAGCATCGGACCGCCATAGATGACCCTGGGTGAAAATCCCTATACACCCTCTTGGTTCCAGAGGATGCTCCAACGTCTCGACCGAGTGGGTAGATGAGCAATGAGTGTCAATTACCAGATGGCTGCGCTCTCCACTGTGTCGTGATCGGTTGGAAGCGGGTGTGGCCTTACCCGCCCGAGGGAGTAGGCATGGCTAGGCTGAGTTTGACCAGCTCGAGGAATGGGTCCGCTATCGGTAAGCCGGGTAGGTATTGACACACTACTGACAGGCGGATAGTGAGGTCTTTTCCACTTACCCAGTTATGCGCTTGATTGGGGCGGCAGGTGGTATGAAGTGTAATAGACCCTGGTGATTTCCCCAGAGAGGAACCGTACTGATATGAGGACTGACATGATATTATGACACCCCGTCACTGTTGTGCATGTGGGTAGGCGCACGTGGGCGGATGCTTATGTGGGCGGGGCTGAGGCCTGGACGAGCTACCAGCGGTTGGCAGGCTACTGTGCTGACAGGCTACTGAGTAGCAGTTGCATACTCATTCATTCATCCATTCACTATTCACTCGGGCTAGTGGTGTGCAACTAATTGTTTTGTATCTTCTTTATGCGAAGGATTTCGATTGGGCGCGCGACTAACCTGAGATCAGGAGTTTACCACATTGAGTCAGACTATCTAAATTTAGGTATGGGACTGGTTTGGATAGAGGTTCCTTGTGGTGGACCTCATAGCCTACGATACTACGTACTATCATCCCGACATCACACTCCAGCATGGTCATTCCATTAGCACCATATACTGCATATTCCATTACATCTTCAGCGTGTGGAATTGTGAGTTGTTATGTTTCTGTATTCCTGTGACTTAGATGAGAGTTATGATATTTGTTAGCTCTTTCGAATTGTGTATTACATTATATCTTGTCATTAGACATTTGATTATCTATGACTCATCATTTGCATATCTGTCCTATATTGCGTATTCTGATATTGATTAACTTATGGACTTGTTCATACTTCCCCTTATTCTGTTATCGCATGATTATAATCTTGTCAGTATTTCTGTTTACGCTGATAATTCCTACTCTTATTAGTGTTTCTGCTTATTCAGTCATTGTATGGTTTATAGATTAATAGCTTTTCGATATTGTATGATTATGATATTGTATTGAATACTTGGCACTTATCTTGTGTACACACTTACACCACCCTCTAAGCTTTCTATAAGCTTATGCACGATAGATGCGTGCAGGTGATGTTAGGTTGCAGCAGCATTGAGCTTGGAGCGTGCAGATGTTTTCTAGAGCTTTGATTTTGACATATATATTTCCCTTTCAGCATTGTATTCAAATGATTATATTAGTGGATATGTGATGATGATGTCACCTTTATGATTTAGGTATACTTTTGGTTATGCTTAAGACGAGTTAAATGTACAAAAAAAAATAAAAAATCCTCCTTATAGGATCCTAGTATCGGAATGTGGCGTATGAACACTAGGAGCCGAGAATGGGGTACTACGGAGGCTGTCTGCACCGGATTTGGCAATTAGGATTCCTGTGAATCTGATCTCCGGGTTTGGGGTGTGACATTCAGACTGTTAAAATGTGATCCAAATACACCTTCAGATCAGGGGAGCTGTCCCACACGTGCCAATATACTTGTGGCCCTGATCGAGTATCGGTGACCGTTGAACTAAAATTGGTCCGCCACGATCGATTTGTAAATACGATCGAACTGAAAACTTAGCTTGATCATGATCCAATATCAGGGAGCTTAAGTCCGACCGCATTCAGTAAATGGACCTCCAGAAATGATCGATTGGATTGGAATGGACCCGATTTGGACATAACCTAAGTATACCTTGGCCCTGAGGCCATACCCATCAGTTCTGAGCCTATATAAGGGTCTTAAACCCTCTCTCTTTCACTCTATACGAATTTGGAAAAAGCCCTAGGAGAGAGAAGAGAGTAAAGAGAGAGAAAGTGAGAGAGAAGTTGGTGTAGCTTCCTGGGATTCTTCCCTGCTAATCCACCTACTGAAACGCCAATCCCGTATAGTTCTTCTAGTAGCTCCAATGCCGTACTTGGGTAAGTAAACCTAACCCTAATCCGTTCTAGGGTTTCGAACAGTCTAAGTGCTGAAATAGCTAACCTATTGCGTGCTATAGGTGGCCCTCGCATCGTAGGCAGTGACTTGACATACAAACTGAGTTCGATGCATGTTTACCGATGAAATGTGTGGACTATATACGTATAGGTTATGGTTTTTAAGGCTTTCAATGGCAGTTAATGGTTTATTACTAATTTGGATGCTATTTCACATGCCAAATGCAATATCTGTTTCATTTTATGTATACATATGAACTATGTAGACTATAGGGAAATTCATGCATTTGTTGAAATGTTTATGTACATTTGGAATCTGATGTTGTGGTTGTCATGATTTACTGTCATAGGTACATGATTGTTATGTATATGAAAATTCCTTGGCAAAAGGATTTGCCCTAATGCGTAATATGGCCAACATACGTGATGTATGTTGAAAAGTATAGTCTAAGTGTTTGTGAAAATGTCTGAATGAGTTAGTAGTTAGTAAAGTGTAATTTATAAAGGAGTTGAGATACGAATCCCAACTACTTTAACTGTGTGTATGATTTCCTCCATGAACTGTATAACCTACTTATTCATGTTTAACTGTGTATGATTTCCTCCATGTACTTTGTATTCATGTTTAAGTTATATTCCATAACATGTTCATATGATTATAAGATTTGACGTGAATATTCATTATCGTGATTGTATGTGGATGGGACTATATCACAATCTAAGTAATCGGTAACAAGCCTTGATTTAGTGGCTGAAGTTGTTTCGCCACACAGCATGTGGTCGATGAATCCGGGCCGTTCTTAGGATGTTGATCGTGGTTAGGCCACACGGAGTGCTTACGCACCTCATGTCGATCATCTCGATGTGTGCTCGTACCAGTCGAGCTCGTCAAGTAACCCGATTGACCCAATGTGTGTTCACCATGTATGGACACTATTGCTTGAACTTAAGATACCAAACTTACCAGTGAAATGCCTATTTAACTTTGGTACCACAATCCGCTAAGACTCATGAGCTGGACATGGTGGTATGGGATACCGTGGTCGAGCTGTTAGGCTACACTGGGGCGACGAGCCTCCCCGTAGTGACCAGTGAGCAACCCAGATTCGTGAGCTGAATATGGTGGTATGGGACACTGTATTCAAGTTGTCGGCATACACTGGCGCAGCCTGATTGTGGTCCCCAGTCGGGTTAGTGATAAGCCTTCAAAAATAGACTGTCAGTTGGTAGGGCGTTGGTGGTAGTGACCTGAATTTGCCTATCGTATGTGATTAACTAGTATTGACGACCCTAGATGGATCAATGTTGGGCAAATGATAAAAAGGGTGGTACTTTAGCTTCTTAATCCTGCTGTTTGAAAAGGACTAATAAGAACATGGTAATCATGCTCATAACAACCCACTGCATGTGTTGTTGGCATTGGTGTAGAGCACAGTGGTAGTGATTCATGCAGCGATCGGTAGATGTTGTCGCAAGAGGGAGTGCAAGAAATGACATGCATCATTACTTCATATCATTCTTACATTAACAAGAGTAACTAGGACATGTTTGCTGAATTGCTTTATCATTACTGCTTGATTGAATTGATAACATGTTAACCTTTGTGGTATAGTTCCACTGAGTTGATCACTCACTCCCACGTTACGGGACGGTGTTTTAAACACCCACCAGACCCTGTTTTCGTTTTAGAGAATGACGATGCTTGTGAAGTGGAGTTGGAGTTCGAGGATGATGAGGAGGCATTCTCCTACATGCAGTATTCAGGCGGGTTCATGTGAGCCATATCCTGATTGACGGGGATTCAGGGTTATGTTTATAGTGGGCTACTACAGTCTTTTTGACATTTTAAATTTTGAAACATTACTTATAACTATTGATCTGGCAACACTTACATACTTTGGGGACTTATACTGGTTTATCTATTCATTTCAGTCTTCCGCCCGCATATTACAATTGTCCCTAGATTATATTTTGCTGATTTGGCTTAATCTAATTCATATTTTATGTACTAATATAGACAACATTCATCCATCATTAAAAATGTTGCATAAGTGATGTTTTAGAACTCGGGAGCTGAGTTATGCTCGACCCCCGATTTTCAAGGCGTTACAGAAAGACAGTCATCTCAACTGTCCTTAAAATCAAGCACACAAGCCCGCAACATGTCTTCCAACACCTGATTTACCCATTCCGTCTGCTCGTCAGTTTGTGTGTGGAACACGGTACTGAACTTCAGTTTCACACCTATTGCTTCATGGATACAAGTCCACAAAATAGATGTGAATTGCGTGTCTCTATCCGACATGATCTTCGTAGGAATTCTATGCAGACGTACTATCTCCTTGATGTGCAGTCTGGCCAAATCGTCTACTGAGTTCGAAACTCTAATGGGAGAAAGTAAGCCGATTTCGTCAATCGATCCACAATCACCTAAATGGAGTCATGTCCCTTCCTCATCTTTGGTAACCCTGAAATGAAATCTATAGAAATGAAATCCCATTTCCATTCAGCTATGGGTATGGCTGAAGCAGTTGAGGAGGTCAGCGATGCTCTACCTTGACCTGCTAGCACGTGAGACAATGGGACACATAATCCACTATGCGGGCCTTTTATGTTGTCCCACCAATACGAACGTTTCATATCTTAATACATCTTCATACTACTAGGGTGAATCACCATCTTCAAATTGTGAGAAGCTTTGAGAACTTTCCTTCTCAAGTCATGAAGGTTTGGGACGCATAGGCAGCCATGATAACGTAAACCCCCCTTCGTACCAACTCTCCATTTCGAGTCTTCACTGTCACTCACCTGCTCTCTCATTTTTTCTAATAATTCATCATCTCTCTAAGCCGCGATAATCCTGTCATCAATGAGTGGCTGCACACGAACATGTGCGATGCTCTCGAACGGCTCCTCTACCGTAAGCTTCTGCTCGAAGTCTCACACAAATTCTACCATGTTCCACTTGTCTATCATTAGCAGAGTCGCAAATGCTGTCGTCTTCTTGTGGCTCAATGTGTCTACCATAGGGTTAGCCTTTCTAGGATGGTAGGAGACGTTGAACTTGAAGTCTTTTAAGATTTCCATCCATCGACATTGCCTCATATTCAAGTCCCTCTGTGTGAATATGTATCTGAGGCTCTTGTGGATGCAAAAGAGCTCAAACTCCTCTCCGTAGAGGTAATGTCTCCAGAGCTTTAATGTAAAGATGACAGCCACTAACTCTAAGTCGTGTTTAGGGTAGTTTTCCTCATATTTCCTAAACTGTCGCGATGCATAGGAGATCACCATGTCCTTTTGCATAAGGACACAACTCAAACCAACATGAGACACATTGGTGTATATCATATACTTGACCCCTTGCTCTAGCAATACTAGCATAGGGGTGGACGTCAACTTGTCCTTCAATTCCTAAAAAGCTGCTTCTACCTTCTCATTCCAGGCAAACTTAAGATCTTTCCGAGTCAGCTGAGACAACGATCTAGCAATCTTAGAAAATTCCCTAATGAATCGATGATAGTAACCTGTCAGGACAAGAAAGCTCCTCACTTCAGTCACCGAACTGAGCTGCTCCTAGTCCTGAACCACGATCACCTTAGCAAGGTCCACAACTATCCCTTCCTTGGACACCACATGTCCTATGAACTTGACTTCTTCCTTCCAGAAGTCACACTTCTTATACTACACAAACAATTGGTTCTTCTTAAGAGTATTAAAGACTACTCGCAGGTGCTCCTTGTGATCCTTCCGACTCTTGGAGTATATTAGGATGTCATGTATAAATACGATGACAAATCGGAACAGATACGACCAAAACACCCCGTTCATTAGGTCTATGAACATGGCCGATGCATTTGTGAGTCCAAACGACATCACAAGGAACTCGTAGTGCCTTAAAATGGTCCTGAAAGCTGTCTTCTGCAGGTCCTCATCCCTGATGGGCAACTGGTGATACCCTAACTGTAAGTCGATCTTGGTGAAGTATTGTGCCCCTTTCAATTGATCGAACAAATTATCTATCTTGGGCAAAGGATACTTGTTCTTCACCATCAATTAGTTCAATTTGCGATAATCAATACACAATCGCAGTGATCCGTCCTTCTTCTTTACAAACAACACGGGTGCTCTCCAAGGAGATACACTTAGTCACATGAAGCCCACATCCAACAGACCATCGATCTGTTTCCTCAGTTCCTCCATCTCACATAGAGGCATACGATACGTCGGAAGAAATATAAGTATTGCACCAGGCACAAGGTTGATAGTAAATTCGATCTCATGCTTAGGAGGTAGTACCGAGATCTTCTTGAACACGTCCATGAAATCCTGAACTACTTGCATGTGCCCAAGTATCGGACCATCAACATTCTCCAACAAGGAAGCGTAACAACTTACATAATAGCGCCAACTGACCTGAACTGGAAAGGTAAAGGTCGTGCCCTCAGGTGCATGGGTTGTCACCACTCTAGTATCACAATCGATCTCTGCCTTCATCTCAGTGAGTCAATCCATACTGAGGATAATGTCGTAATGCCATAGTGGGCAATAATCAGGTCAACAAGTACTATCCTGCTTCCTAAATCTATCGAGAAATTCTTACAAATCTTAGTAACGTCTAAAAAGGTCCCTGTGGCGGTAAGGATTCTCACCCCCTTTGTAAGATTTGTATCCAACACTAGTCACTTGACTGTTGCGCATGATCTTGTCGAGATAGTGGACCCAGTGTCCATTAATAAGAAGACTGGTGTACCTTGGATGTGTGTCGTGACTTTGAAAGCTAGTAGTGTTGCAACTGCTGTCTCAATTGCCTCAGCTGTAAGTGAGTGCACACGAGCCTATTGAGAACGGTTCGGTTGCAATGCTATAGGTCGCTGAGGCAACCTAAATCGAGGTAAAGGTGGCTTGTAAGAAGGTGTGTAAGAGGTGCTGATCGTAGAGCTGGAGCCGAGATAGCTGGTGGCATTTGACGATTAATCTTTTGAGGGGGCATGAACCCGTTATCCCATATTTTGGTGAAGAAATATGTGTCAGAATGGTCTGACCACTTACAGTAGGTGCACCATACATCAGGTTACCTCGACTGTGTCGATGGTGCCATAAGCCTAGGAGGAGAATCTGCTCGTGGCCTTTTACCAAGGAACGGTCTTCTTGACAAGTCTGGTCGAGACCTAGGAACTATGGGCACGCACGTACAGGATAATTTGTCCCTATCCTGCTCAGCTCGTAGGACATGGGAAGTATTTTCCTCTCACCTACCGTAACTATGCTCACTAGCTCAGCATAGTTATTAATGCTAGCGCAACACATCTTCGAGCGGATCTCTGGCCGCAAACCCTCAGAAAATTGCCGCATCTTCATCGGCTCATTCGCAAGGATTAGAGGAGTGTATCTGGCCAGCTCCATGAACCTATTCTCGTATTTCAGCATAGTCCTCCCTCCTTGTGAAAGGTGAAGGAACTCTCCCTCCTTATTACGGTAGGTGAGAGGAAAATACTTCCCATGGAAGTGTGTTTCAAAAGCCTCCCACATCCATATGTAACCAGGAGAAACGCTCCGAAGGGTGCTGTCCCACCAGAGACTAGCTTCCTTCTCGAACATGTAAGTCACTAGCTCAACCTGCTATACCTTAGTGCAGTGCAGTGGCTTCAGCATCTTAGAGATGCGGTCAAGCCAATACTCAGCCTCCTTGGGTCTGTGAGTACTCACAAAAGTAGGAGGTCAGAAGCACTGGAATCACTCAAACAAGCCGCTGACACCCATGTTTCTAGCATGGTGCATAGGTGGTGCATGTGGAATCACATTCATGTTCTAGGAAAGGGCCCCAACGATGGTGGTCCAAATCTGTTGTTGCTGCATAAGGAGCATCATCTACTCCAACCTATAAGGAGGAACAACTGCCTGATGCATGTGTGGTGCCGATAAAAATGCACGGTTCTGCTCTGGAACCGGTGGTGCAAAAGGTGCTGGCCCATTAGTGGGGCCAGTGGCTGGCTGTGAATCCAGTATTGTGTCACTGTTAAGGCCCAAGCTGGGGGCCGTGTGGCTATCGCTCAGGGAAGGTGCCCCGTCAAACGATCCGCCAAGTGCTAGATATGTATTGTTCTAAGAAGCTTTCGGAGGCATCTCCTATATAAAACATAGGGTGCAACTCGTTTAAGGTTTTGCATAACAACACTTAATTTCTCAAGCATTCTATACATTTCATAGCAAAAGGAGCTGTATGTACTTCATTTAACCAAAATTGTCACAATACATGAGATGTAGTTTTTCTTGAATCATGACAGAAGCTGCATGTGAGCTAATCTAACAAAGCTTTAAACACCAAAACACACCAACAACTCTACCCTACTACTAAGCTTATCAAGGTTGTAAAATAGAAGGTAAGGAAACCAAGGAAAGGAAAGACCCAATGATGACCACAATATAGGACTAGTTGTCTGAATCTGGTGATGGTGGATGAGGACCCTTGTCCTGCATGCATCACATGAGAGCCTTCATGGTGAGAGACACCTTCTTAAATTTTTATTTCATGAAGGCCCTATTCTCTTCAAGTTCGGCCCGGGTCTCTCTGACCTCCTGTTGTAGGGTGACTTAGCCCTCCTTGATCTGAGCCAAGCGGGCTTCCGAAGCAGCCCGATTATGGTGGTGCTCCTGGGTAGCTGGTGGAGAGCCCTCATCAGAGTCTTGGGCCTCCTCTTCTTCCTCCTCCTGCTTTTCCTCTTCTTCGCTTCCTTCCTCTATTTCATTCTCGTCCCCTTCTTCATCACTTTTTTCCTCTTCACTTCTCATCTCAACCTCACTCTCATCGAGTCGGGCTTGACGTTGTCATGGCCCAATACCCATGTTGTTGAGAGTAGTGTCGTTGATGAAATGGATTGGCACAAGAATTTTGGTACCAAGTCTGTAGCTGAATTCACGAACAAGCTTGCAGATAAGTCGGCCGAATAGGAGTGAAATGTTTATATTGGGAGAGCGTGTAGTCTGAACTATCTGTAGTAAGACATATGTAGGCAGACACAGCTTGTCTCCTTACCTTGCTCAGTATAGGAAGTCTACCATTAAATGCGTGCATTCGCTGCGATTGCTCCACCTGGGATACACATTGTATGTGAAGATGTAGTGGAGCAGGTGAAAGTTAGGAGGCATCTAGGATGCCATGAGGTAATTTCCTCAATTCTAGTGGACCAGTGGGCCATAAAGAAATCGTGTGCGGAGATCTCTTTCATGCACGCTCCTAAAAATTCTCTCACTAGCATGCAGTTCTCCACGCAGAATTCCCATGATTCGTGTTATCAAGTCTATACCGACAACGGCTTCCCACCTTCCCACAAGGATAAAGAATTGCAGAGGCTCCAGCAATGACTTCCGTATATAGGTGTAGAAGGCTCGGATAGTGCTCTCATTTGCACATGACTTACCCTGAAATATGGGACCCCACCCGGCGTCCAACATAAGATCCATCGCTGGATAAAGCCCAAATAGCTTCTCATCCGCATAAGCTTCAAAAAGAACTCTACAGCCTTGAAACCTTCCATGTGCCATATTCGCCAGTAGAGCTCTTTCGAGATGAATCTAGGGATCGAGATCTCGCTTCGTCCTTATCTCCCGATCGACACTTGAACTTGCTTTGGCGCCCGATTTCCTCCTTGGACGGGTAGGGCAGCTAGGCCCGAATTCATCCATGGAAGCCCTCTTCTTTCCCATGAGAGAAAGAAGTGTGGAAAGTGAAAATATGGCTATCACTAGCTCAAAAAGAGCCATGAGAGTGGAGTGAGATTTGCAAAATGAGATGGATTGGGAGATTTTGAGATTTATGAGACACAAGGTGGGTTTGTGCACTCAAATGAGAAGGAATGAAGGGGATTGAAGGTAGTAGAAGATGAATTTGAGAGAAATGATGGGAGGTGGGTATACAATGAAGAAGATGAAGAAGATATGAGAATAGAGGGGTGGATTTGAGGTAAAAAATCAAGTTTTTGAGAGCTTGGAGGGGCTTAAAAACTTGAAAATGGAAGAAAGAAGAAAAAAGGGTAGGTCTAAGGGGTCTCACATGTGTTTCGGGGGCCCCACATGCATGTACATTAGTCAGCCCGCCTGACCCGCTGCGGCCCGGTCAACCCGCTGTCCGTGGACCGCGAGGGCTCGTGGTTGGGGTGATGCCATTGCAGTCCACTGGACCATGGGGTGATTACTCACCCCAGAGGTGCTGAAATCCTCCCTAGGGTGTTAAAAATGTGCGGGGTCCACTTTAGTTCCTCCCGATTTACACTGTTTAGGCCCCCGAGTTCGTTTGAGGTGTTTTGGGTATGATCTCGCGCATATTCACGCTTTGCAAGTTATTTGAGTTTGGAACATGCTGAATGGTCTAAAAAAGAATTAGGATCATCTCGCATGATCACAGATGTCTACGGGTCTGATTTTAAAGGTCAGTTTCGCTCGTCAGTGAAACTTGAAATCCTAAGACTATTTCTACGTTTCATCGCCCCTCTTAAGTCAAAGTACGTCAATGTGCAATGTATGACCAAAACCCAGGTCTAGTTTAGTTTAAATCATATTCAGATACAAACTTGTAACACCATGAAAATTGGGAGTCGAGCGGAAGCTCAGCTCCCGAGTTCCAACGCATCACTTATGCAACATAGATAATGATGATTAAATGTTGTTCGTATTAGTGCATTTAACATGAATGAGATTACACTAAATCAACACATCATACTCCAGAGACAATTAAATTAAGTAAGCGAAAGACTGTGATAAATATATAAAGAGTATAAGTGGATAAAAACCCCATAGTATGATTATGTCACCAAGCTAAATAATTATATGTGTAGTTCCAAAATATACAAAATGATAAAGTGCAATGTCATCTAATCCGTATCCTTGTAGCCCTAGTGACACAACTCCAGGTTTACATAGACCTGTTAAAGAGTTGCAGGCAGGAGAATTCCTACTTATCTTCGGAGAAGACAGGCTCCATCTCATAAGCCTCGCCGTCATCTGTAACTATAACAGAGTCTGGTTGGTGTTCTAAAATGCTGTCCCAGAGTGGGAGTGAGTGATCAACTCAGTGGAGCTATAAGGCAAAGGTTAACATGTTATCAATTCAATCAAGCAGTAATGATAAAGCAATATAACAATCATGCCCAAAGTACTATTGTAAATGCACGAATGGTATGTATTAATAATGCATGTCCTCACCTACACTCCCTCTGCAACATCATCTCATGGTCGCACATGCTAAACTCCCATTGTGCTCAACACCCATGCCAAAAGTACATGCAATGCACTACATGGTCGTGTTAGCCGAGTTCTTACTTAGAATTATTCATACAACAGGTTCAGGAAGCTAAGGTACCTCCCGTTGTATCATTTACCCAAACAATGATCCATCTAGGGTCTTCAATCCTAGTTAATCATATATGATAGGCAAGTTCGCGAGTTTACACTATAGGTCGTTATGGGAGGCTCGTCACATCAGCGTAGGCTAAATTTACACTCAACGTCACTACGAGAGGCTCGTCACCTGATCGTAAGACTATTTTATACTCAAGGCCACTGTGGGAAAAGCTCGTCACCTTAGCATAGGATGACAACTCAAATACAGTGTCCCATACTACCGTATTCAGATCACTAGTTTGGTTTGCTCAATGGACACTACGAGGAGGCTCATCACCCCAGTTTAGGTTGACAACTCATCCACGGTATCCCATATCACCATGTCTGGCTCATGAGTCTTAGCGGATCGTGGTACCAAGGTTAAACAGGCTTTTCACTGGTAAGTGGTACCTTAGATTTAAGTAGTAGCGTCCATACATGGTAAACACACATTAGGACAATCGGGTTACTTGACGAGTTTGACTAGTACGAGCGTATGTTGAATTGCTCAACATGGAGCACGTAAGCTCCCTGCGTGACCTAACCACTATCGACAAACAGCGTATGACTCGGATTCATCGAACGCATCTTGTATGGCGAAACTAGTTCGACCACTGATCATAAATCGTTACTGATCACCTGGACTACATATTAGTCCCAAATCATACTCAAATACAATAGGCATTCATATGTGATAGTTAAAATAACATGAGATAATCAATTCAAATATAAATCTCATTTGAGCATTTTACAAACACATAGAGTACATGTTATCAGATATAGACATTTCATCCATAAATCCCTTAGTAGTGAGATAAATTACATGAAGTAATCTATTCATATAGCTAAGATAGTTGAGAATTTCATCTCAACACCTTTAGTAAATGCATTTCATCAAACAATCACTCATTCAGACATTTATCAAACACTTAGAATATATATTTCAAACATACATGTAATGAGTTAGTTATAGCATATATTATGGAAAATCCTTTCACCAAGGAGTTGTCACGCATACAACGATCATGTATTCTCAATTACTAATCATGGCAAGAATAAATCAAAATTTCATATTCATTCAAACATTTCAACAAACACATGGAATGCATAGTTAATAAGCATAGTTCATACACTTGTAATATATGGAAGGCATCATATCTAAGGGTATATGGTGGCAATCCAATCAGTTATAAATAATTACTAACATTGAAAGCCTTGAAAACTATAAGCTAAACATTTATAGCCTGCACCTTTCATCGGTAAACTCGAATCGAACTCAGTTTGTACGCTACTACTTCATTTACAGCAAAACGGTTACCTGAATCATGAAATAGGTTAGCTATTTCACTGATTCCTCTATTTGGATCCCTAAAATAGATTAGGGTTAGAATTTCTTACCTAAAAATGGATTCGGATTCGTTGGTGTAGCAATACAGTAGGGGCGATTTGGCACGTGAAGTGGCGGGAATGAATCCCAGCAACAAACGACTCTCTCTCACTTCTCCTCACTTTCTCCTTCTCTTTTCTCTCTTCTCTCTTCTCTCCTAGGGATTAGGAAATTCGTATGGAATGAGTGAGGGGTGGGTTTTTATATAGGCCCAAAAGTGAAGTCAATGGCCCTAGGGACATAGTATACTTAGGTTATAGCCAAAAAGTGGTTGTTTCAGGTCAATGAGACTCACCTGGAGGCCCATTACCTGCATACAGTCTAGGAAAAGTTCTCTGACAATGGATTTATGTCAGGTTAAGATTTTGGTCCGATCAGATCAGTGGATTGACCATAGAGGACCAGTTTTAGTTCAACAGTCATCGTCACTCGATCAGGGCCACAAGTGCACTGACACGCATAGGAAAATTTCCCTGATCTAAGGGTGTAGTTGGGTTAAAATCTGACAGTCTGAAACCTTAAATTTGGCCAGCAAGTGAATGACTCAATTCACTTAAATTTGAGTTCATTTTCTAAAGATATTCACGTTTCTCACACACTTCGCTCCGGGCTCAAGTTGTGCATTTCTGGATACTATTTAGATTTGATTTTCGAGATGGTGGTCAAGTTCAGTAAGGCAATCATAACCGTATAGTTTTGAGATAATTAGACTTTCAAGGTACGGTCCAGTTTCGATACGGAGTTTCAAGATGCTCCCGAGAGTAACTAAGTTTTTAGATTTATTCTAAGTTTTCAGGTAATGTAGAGTTAATGATTCCGCTGGTTTTGGGTCTTGCAGTCCATACAGAAAGTGGTTCAGGCTAATTCACCAATTAATTCAGTTTAGTACTTAATTAATTTTCATTTATTTTCTAAAGGATTCGGTCCTTAACGATTTCTACCTGAGGTGATACTCGGGTCTTTGTACGGATTTTTCCGAGACGTTATAACAATGCTGAAAGGTAAATACATATAACAAAAATTAAAGTTCCAAAAGACATTGCGTGCTCCAAGCTCCATTTTGCTGCAACCTAACGCCACATGCTCGCATCTATCATGCATAAGCTTATAGAAAGCTTTGAGGGTGGTGTAAGTGTGTGCACAAGGTAAGAGCCAAGTATTCAACACAACGCCATAATCATACAATATAGAAAATACTGGTAAGATCATGAATCATATGATATCAAGGTAAAGGAGAAAACTCACAAGTCCGTGAGTCAAACAATATCAGAGTACGCAATACAGATCAACTATACAAATGAGGAGTCATAAAGAGCCAAATATCAGATGCCGAGGATGCAATGTAATATACAATTCCTGATGAGTTCACAAATACCTTCAGCCGTATCTAGACCATATAAATGCAAAAACACAGTAACCAAAAGTGTGATATGCTGTGGATGTAATACAATATATGGTCCGAATGGAATGACCATGCTGAAGTGTGAAGTCAGGATGATAATACATACCATCACAGGTTATGGGGTCCATCACAATGGACTTCTATTCAAACCAGTCCCATACCTAAATTTGGATACTTAGACTCAATGTGGTAAACTCCTGATCTCAGTTAGTCACGCACCCTAATCAAAATCCTGACCATTGCGAAGGTACACGTAAAAATAGTTGTGCACTACCAACCCGAGTGGATAGTGAATAAATGAATGAATGAGTATGCAACTCCTGCTTAATAAGTCCACATATCAGTATAGTTCATCTTTGGGATCATCACCGGAGTCTAGTATGCTCTACATGCAAATCGCCTCCCACTGACGCACGACCATGCAAGTGGAAGAGACCTCACTGTCCGCCTGACCAGTAGTCAGCCAATATCTACCTGGAATGTTGATAGCGAACCCATTCACGAGCTGGTAAAACTCACCCTAGATATGCCCCCCTACGCTCGGGCGGGTAAGGCCACACTCCCTCCCAACTAACCACAACATAGTGGAAAATGCAGCCTCATAGTATTCGGCACTTGGGTGCTTATTTATCCACTCAGTCTTGACGTTCGGACGTCTCTTGTCCTCAGAGGTTTAGGGACCTTCACCTCTGGACATACAAAGTGCCCAGATGATCGAACTAAACATTTTCAGTGTCCCATCTAGCCATCCACGACATGCCTATGGAGGTCACAACCTTAATGTCGATAGGGCGTACAGTAATCACAACACATAATGCAAGATGCATGAGTCATGTAGTCCAATCGTGCATCATTTCTGTGCATATCGTGTGCTCATATGGGATAACTCCACCTATCAGAGAGTCTCATAAACAATCATGTGCTGTCACACCCCAAACCCGGCCTCCCACTCGACTAATCTACGATTGTCAGGCCTAGATCGCGACTCGTCTAACTCCGAGTTTGGTATCCAGCGTCCACACACAAAGTCCCGAGCTCGATGCCCGACTATAAAATTTAGGATATTTTTTTTATTCTTTTTCTTGTAATAGATATGTAGCATAAAGATTGACATCTCTAACACAAGAAAAATAACCAGCTTTACCTATAAAATATATTTACAGTACAATTATTTCACATCAGTATGTATCCATCAGAATGAATCGAAAGCATAATGTCTAAAGTAACGAGATAGGTATCATTTGTTGCTCTTACTTTTGGTACTAACCTGGAAAAAATTATAAAGGAATGCTTGAGATTTTAAAGCCCAATGAGTACACACGTGTGTGCAGTGTGTCCTACATGCAAGTGAGATAAATATGCCATAAAAAAATCATGTATGGTGAAAGGCATGTAATATGTAAGGTATGATGCCAATGTTAAGCAATGCATATGCAACATAGCAACATTCTGAGTCAATGTTACTAGCATCACCAGGTCATATTTTTTTTTTTTTTTTTTTTAAATACCGTAGTCATGACCGTCTTACACATATCTATAATCACATCATCACCATCATGTTATCATGCCATATCATAACTATAATTCTCAGGAAAACACCGTGGTTGGCACCCATGCACACACGGCACCGATAATCGACCTCGCATACCCGCCCTGTGGTGGACTTCCACCCGACACACCAGTAGCGGAGCTCATTCACGCTTCTCCTCATCGGTGAATCAATCAGTCCCTATTTGCACCTCACCCCTTAAGGAGGTTGGACCCACCTCTTCTCAACTTGACCGCGTCAGTAGGAGTCAAATCCATGACCCATGTATCCACTCATCCCGACGGTGAGGCATCCCTGGCTAGCATCGGGGTTTAGAGACTTTTAACCCAAGGGGCACATCATCCCCTACTATTTTCACATTTCTGGTGTCCCGTCCCTTTTCAGGGATAACCCAATTCATCATCATAGATGCACATTTCATCATTAAGATTCAACTCATGTTATACAGCACGACTGTGTTATTTCGGTCATCATGTATGTTACGATTATGCATGAATTCAAGCAATTATGATAAGGCATACATTCAAGGGCATGTTGTATGCATAAAATTCCATGAGTTTAGGATCTGCTTAACCTTTAATCCATAACTGACATATAATCATCATGTGTCACTATCAACTATATCAATCCATGTTCATGTGGCTAAACTGAAGAGGACATATAATCATCATGATTATGTATTGAAGTATACTTGCATATACCATCATTCCATGGTGCATGAGTATAATCAATATCATCATAGTCAAGTAGATGAATTTAGTATGCTAAGAAGTGGAACAACATTAATACAGATATTAAATCACATACTTCTATTAACCATAATCACTAACATCACTAATATCATCCATAGCCATTATAATCATGAGCATTAATTGTATTCGAAATTACATTATATCCTTCGCAAGATAGATATTCCATTAGCGGGTTTGGCCTGACATGATTTTCTTTTATTGGGACTACATGGTTATACCCTAACTCCACCTTATGGTTAATGAGTGGTGGTGATGCAAAGTACATGCACCAAGTGGTTATGAGATGAAAGGCATAGGTATAACATATAGTAAATGAGCCACAGGATGGATGGTGGTGGTGAAACTCATATAATACAGTGGGATTCACCTTCAAGTGGGTTGTTAGTAGGTTGGATTTGTAAATAATTATCGTAGTAGTTCTACAATGGTTTGGAAGGCACAAGTAAATCTCATAAGATAGAGTGAACCCTAAGTTCAATGACTTGGGTATGTAATATACACATAAGAGTTGGTCACGGTTGCATAACGTGGGTTTGTCTTATACAACATAGTGGGTCTTACTTCTAAGTGGTCATGTAAGCAGATGGGTCCACACACAAACATTATGGAGGGTCCCAACAAGTAGATAGTATAGGTAACTCACATACATTAAGGTAGTACAAGGAAGAACAGTTTAGATGCACAAGGCGCACGTCAGCGGGCTCCACGATCGAACTGTTTGCTTGGTAAAGCAGTAAAATAGTGCGGATAAAATACGTACATTGAGTGGGTTCACAAGTGTTCAAAAGTTATATGTTCAATTAACACTATTTCATATCGTCTGACTTATTTAGGAATTGGATCTAGGTCATTTTGGAATCATGTTCTAGAATTAGCTAGCCTAATGGATAAATAGTGAAATATGCAATACTTACATCAAGGTGGGTCCATAATCAATCTAACATATGACCTAAGTTCACATACCTAAGAGGTTACACCATCAGCATAGTCCGCGAATCTGAGTAATCATACAGTTCTCATATGCCCACATGGTCTTATGGCCACTCCATTATCAGAAGTCCATATCATTGAGTGACCACACAAATGTCACTCTACTTGCCATAATAAAGGACTTAAGGTTAGATGGTTATGTACTTTCACTACCTCATAACTCACATAATGGGGCAACTGCTTTATTAAGCTTTCACGTGGTCAGGCAGTAAATACCATAATTTCACATAGTTAATTAGTATGTATACGATTACTATCATGATCTGGCATCCATACACATTTCAAAATATCCAAGCCTAGTTGAACAATCATAATCACACCCACCATTCATGGCTACACTATATTATTCTAAGTCTTATACT
The DNA here is from genome assembly GCA_037074715.1 of Magnolia kwangsiensis. Classification (NCBI taxonomy): domain Eukaryota; kingdom Viridiplantae; phylum Streptophyta; class Magnoliopsida; order Magnoliales; family Magnoliaceae; genus Magnolia; species Magnolia kwangsiensis. The sequence continues at coordinate 138,130,721 of CM073571.1, forward strand.
ACAACCACTTCACACGTCACATAGCTAATGACTCATATTGGGTGTCACATGATTAAGGGCCAAGGACAACCTTCCATCACATAGCATATATTTTAGTGGTCCCCACTTCACTCTCACTAATGAGCATAATGTAATAATCGTATTTAGTTCATATTACACTAAATTGAGGGTCATGCTAACATCACGTTGTATAATTCAACAATACATCACAATTCATATCATGACTAGGTAATCCAAACATACAATCTAGTTGTGCATGAATCGAGTACCATAAAATGTCCATAAGAATGTGGTAATGTTGTTGGGCAGCTACCAATGCCACTTGATTTCATACTATTAGGTGGCCCTATGCATATTTCACAATCGTACGATTAGATGGATACATATATGATTAGGTAGCCATAGTTATACTACATGACCTCATGATCAAGGGGTTAGCCCCAACTCACAACATCGCATTGTTCATACCATCCACTCCATCACACCCTCACACTAGATTAAGCAGTTATTCACACATCCTACAAACATAATATTAAAAGATATGAACCACCATTTTTTGTACCATTAAGTGGGCCATACAAGATCATAAGGTCTTATAGGTAAGTGGGCCGCACAAGTCACTAGTTCATTGGTTTAAGTGTGTCAGGGAATTTCAACTCAAATGATATCTTCATGTTTTCAGTTAATCTAGGGGCGGATAACTTTTGTATGGTTTCGATGGCATATAAGCATAATAGTGGGGCACACAATAGCCCCCGACAAACTTGGATGGCAAATAAACTCTATGGTCGATCCCACATGCTAGTGGACCCACTTAGTTTTGGGTGACAAATAAGCATTAAAGTGACCATAAGAAGGTTGGCAACGGTAGAGGGTCACCATCTATGCAAATAAATGGATAGGTTGGATATCTTCTAAACATCATCATGGATCATTAAAGGTTTCAACTATGGGTATTTTTGGGTTGTCCAAGTGGGTGGGTCCCACTGATGTAGTAGAGCCACACTTATTAGGTCTACAAAAGATGATAGATGGTGTGGATCTAACATACATATTATGGTGAAATTCTAGAAGGTTTTGAGCGCGGACATTATAACAATATTATTTCTTTGGCGCTAAAATATATAGATGGTTAAGATGTAGCTTATACATTACAATGGGCCCCATGGTCTGGTGGGCCCTACATGGATATTAAAATGAGCTCCTACTTATCCCCCTTTATTTTTATTTTATTTTTTATCTAGATCTACATATCCTTATTAATAGGTTACATGTCAAGTATAAAAATATAGTGGTACATTGAAATTTTCAATGGCAGACCTATAATCCACTACAGTTGTGGTGTAATCCACCGTGACACGTGTCGACCCTCAATACCATCATCAGATACACGAATCCATGGCGGGCCTAGGGCTTAAAATCAAGTCAATCTATGGCTCATGTTGGCCACACCACACACAAGTTGAGGGGTTCACCCTCCATTAAACATTCATAATCATTTGTTAGGCCACCGAGGCATGGTTCACAAATCCGGCCCATTCATTATGTGTGTCCCACTTGGTTAAGGGGTCAGGCCAAATTTCAAATGCATCCATATTTTAGGTGGGCCCTAGTAAGTGATTTTATATCCTCGAGCTCTGAGTTGTAGGAACAGTTTAAAGAGATCAAAGTTGCATGGGTTTGTAAGTGATGTATTTATTATAACATTATCTAATAAAAGAATCATATCCAAAGATTATTTAGACCGCACCACAAATAGTAATGGAGATAATGATTTCATTGTTAAACAATTTATAAGGCCCAACATAACATTTATTTTCCATCCAATCTGTTCATAAGGTCACAAAGACATGAATTAAGAGGAAAAAAAAATTTCATATTGGTCAAAAACTTGTATGACCCAAAAAGGGTTTCAATGAAAGACGTTTAATCCCCCACTGCTTTTTGTAGTGTGGACCACTTGATAGTTAGATCTGTCTTATTTTTTATTCTCAAACCTTAAGACGAGCTCGCCAAATGGATGGACGGTTTGGATATAACACATACCTCATGATCAAACCCACAGAACTTGCTGATGTCAATACAGTCTTCTCATGTTTTTAGATGGTGCAGGCCACCTAAATTCTATGTACGACAGATTTTTAGGGTATCCCATTTTTCAAAGGGGACCTATCAAATGCATGGTGTATATGTCCAACATACATCATGGTGGGACCAATGGTGGGGCCCAGCATCCCTGCCCGTTCCAAGAAGCAGGAGCTGCAACATGCTCTAGATGTTGAACATCAGCAGCAAGGGGCATCAACCCCATGGCTATATATATATTTTTTATTTTTTTTCATTTTGTATTAGTGGTTTTTCATAGGTGGGGCCCACATCAGGATGATCCACCTCATATATTAGATTTTACGTCTCGTGACAGACCCAACAAGCCCAGTATTAAGCATTTTTTGGCGCATGAAAACATCACAGTGGGCCCTAATAGTTTATGACCATTAATACGATCTTTTTGACGGTGTGGCCTACCAGATATTTGGATTGGCTTCATTTTTTGCCTCAATGCCTAAAATGAGTTGGGGAATCGGATGGACGACGTGGATTAAATATATACATCATCGGTGGGGCCCATTATGGATCCACAACCCCAACCCCTTTTGAACTCAAGCAGCAGGGACGCTGCTTGCTACAGCGTCCCTTGGGCGCTGGCAGCAGTGTCCTCTGCATCATTATTATTATTATTATTAAGTGTGGTGTGTGTGCATGTGTGTACATGTGTGTATGTGTGTGTAGTTAGGCCAATAAGCCACACTTTAGACGGCTTGGATGGTGTACAAAATTCTAGTGGGACCCACTATTAACGGGTCCCACATGAAGTCTATAACAAGCTATTTTTTTGTATATTTTCTCCTATACATCCACACCATTAATCACATCATTATCATCATATCATCACCATTATTAATCTTCTTCTTTATATGTATTCTCTTATGCATCCATACCATTGATCACATCATTATCATCAAATCATCACCACTATTAATCATCCAAATAATCAAAAAGAAAACAAACCATAAGAGTGGAGGGGTGTACTCACGTTAATAGAGTAAATGGAAGGTTGAGATGGATGGAAGGAATGGGATTAATGGAATGGATAGTTGAGATGGATGGAAGGGATGGGGTTGATGGATTTGATGGGCCACCAAGATCACTCCTCTCTCTCTCTCTCTCTCTCTCTCTCTCTCTCTCTCCCCCCCCCCCCCCTTTCTCCTCTCCTTATTGTAGGAAATGGTGAAAATACTAAGGGATGGAGGGGTATTTATAGAGAAATGGATAAAAATTTGGTTTGGTTAGGCCAATGTGATTAATGTTAGCTTAGGCTAGGATTATGAGAATTTATGCATGATTAGGAATTAATGGTGGATTTAAGGGGCATGGGATGACATGGTGTGATGATGTCATGCATAGGGTATGGTATGGAGAGAAGTTGACTTTGGGGAGCACATGAGAGATGGATGGCATGCGAGGGTGACATCACACACATGGGTAGAGATTCTCTCACCCATGTGTGTCATGTGCATGTGTACATAGCATGTGTTATGCACATATGTGGAATGCAATATATGGCGCCATACGCACATGATACACTAACTATTCTTCATGGTGTATATCACTAACGGCGTGTCGTACAGATGCATGGGTGGTACCTACGCGATCGCGGCGATGGGGCGGTGGATATGAAATCAATTTCGAAGCCTTGGGGTTTTGGTCAGTCAGGTATGTACTATGCATGGCTAGTCCAGGTTTGGATAAGGTTGTCAATCATCATGCACATAGGCATAGAAAATGGTATGGAATGGATGGAGTCTTACACGTGCGTTTATGTTAAAGAGTGGATTAAGCCCTTGGAAGCTGAAGAACGAAGATATATAAAGACCGAAGCATTAAGGAAGTGAAGAATAAATAAATGAGGTGCCTTAGTGACCTTAACCTTAACCCAAAACAACTCTTGAAGCTTTAAATGATGCATGCCTTACTAAGAAAACCTTGTGTGATCATCCCTTAGCATTAAGAGCCAAATTGAAATATGATTAGATAGGCTATAGAGGTCTCAAGCTGCTAGAAATCTAAACTGTCCAAACCAACACTCTTAATGGTGTGCTCAATCAAAGCTCGATCGATCGACCGAACATGGTAAAAAATGTCCAACAAGCACTCGTTTAAATATGAATTAGTTCGAGAGCATGATGTACTAGCTCGATTGATCGAAGAATCTTCGATTCCTCTCAAGTGATCGGACTCGGTCCATCGAATATGGTTAAAATAATCCAACGAGTTCTCTGGACTATTTTTGGCCTAGCTCGATCAATCAAATACCAAGATTGATCAATCAAGCCTTGCTATTAGAGATCCATTTAAGCACTTTTGTTACATATATTAAATTCAGATCCTTAGAAAAATCATGGATTTGGGCATTTTAGAGACCCTAGTGCATTGTTAACTCTACCAAACTTCTTATGCACTATCCCAATGAGATTCATGTTTTCTTCTTAGGGATTATTAACTCTAATGAGCATTCCATGCTCCTATGTAAGAAGCTCATGATCTTAAGCCTTCTATAGAGTTTAGACATCAATTCTAATGGGAAATCTTAGTATCCACCAACCTCTAAAGTGTCCATAAAGGAGAATCCCCTAGGACTTTAACTTTTCATTAATTGTTAGAGATTTTACCCAACTCCCATCACCTTGATCACCTCAATGGAGCATTACATGTAAGGTGTTTGATCTTGGAGTTGAAGCCTTTGCAACACATTGGCATTAAAGATAGGGGGAGTAAAAGGAGAGCTAATTGAAGCATGGGAGAGCATCGATCAAACAACCCAATATAGGTGTTACAAAAAAACCTTAATCAAACAAGTTATCAAATTATAAAAGTCCACACACTGCTTCCTTGTGTAGAATTGAGTGTAGAGTGTGTAACCCAAACTTTCTTAGGTTCTTGTGTAGGACTATATCACCATTGATATGGGTGAGCATGTGTGTAAGTTCTTGTGTAGGCCTCCAACACAAGTGTGTATGTTGTTAAGTCCTTGAGTAGGCCACCCACACAGTTGTATATGTGGTAAGTCATTGTGTAGGCCACCAACACAAGTGAGTATGTGGATAAGTCCTTATGCAGGCCTCTAGTAGGAGTGTATGCTTGTAAAGGTTAGATGTAAACTAATTAAAAACCTCCGATAGTGAAATCTGTTACAGTCATGAATTGAGTGCATCCACCGAGAGTGGTATAGGAAAATCGAACTAGTATATATGCTTGTGTTTTGGATTGTATTTTGAGCACTTATTTAATTATACTTATGTGATTGATTTGTGAATTATATGTATGCATGTGTAATACCCTGAATTTTGAGGTCAACAAAGCTCTACTCTCAAGATCCAGCACATCACTTATGCAATATGGATAATAATGTTCAGATTTCATACATATTAATGAGTTAAACATGAGTGGGATTATACTAAAGTAGCATATCATACTCCGGATATAATTAAACTAAGCAAGAGAAAGTCTAAAGCATATATATTTAAGGGTGTAATGTTTCACAACCTTCAGAGTATGAGTATGTAACTGGGCTGAATATATACATATATTAATTTAAAATATACAAAATGTGAAAATGTAAGGTATCCAACTATGCCAAATATCCCAGTGTTCCCTGAGTGTCAGCACAAGGTCTACATAGACCCGCCCGAGAGCTGAAAGTAGGAGAACTCTTCCTCCTCATCCATAAAGTCTTACTCTGTTGCATAGACTTCGTCAACACCTGCATCAAAACTAGAGTCTAGTTGGTGTTTTAAAACACCGTCCCAAGGTGGGAGTGAGTGATCAACTCAGTGGTACTATAAGGTAAAGGTTCACAAGTTATCAGGTCAATCAAGCAGCAATGATAAAGCAACTTAGCAATCACTTCGTAACTACTCTTGTTAATGTAGGAATGGAATGCAAGTAATGATGTATGCCCTCGCATCAAAGCTCCCTCAAAAAGTGACTTTGACAACCAATTTCGCATATGACAGCACTACCTCCAGTGCGACTTCAACACCTTTAAAGCACATCCTAAATAATGCAGTGCGATGTTTGGTCATGTTAGCTAAGTAGTTAATTATGCTTACTCATACAACAAATTTGGGAAGTTGGAGTACCTCCCATTATATCATTGACCTGAACTGAAGGATCCATCTAGGTTCATCACTCTTAATCAAGCACATATGATAGGCAAGTTGTAGGGTCATCACTCCCAATGAAAAGCAGTCGATAAGAAAATTTAAAATTTTATACTCGCGGTCACTACAGGGAGGCTTGTCACCTCATCATAGGCTGACAGCTCGAAGATGGTGTCCCATACCACCATACCCAGCTCACATGTCTTGGTTGCTCACTGGTCCCTACGGGGAGACTCGTCACCCCACCGTAGGCTGATAGCTCGAACACAGTGTCTCATGCCACCATGCTTGGCTCATGAGTCTTAGCAGATCATGGTACCAAGGTTAGAGTGGGCATTTACATGGAAGAGGGGTACTTTAGATTCAAACAGTGGTGTCCATACATGGTAAACACACAATAGGCCAATTGGTTCATTAGGCAAGTTTGATTGGTATGGGCACACGCTGACTTAATCGACATGGAGTGCATAAGAACCCCTCCTGGCCTAACCATTGTCGACAATCGTCATGTGACCCTGATCCACTGAGTTTACCCAATGTGGCGAGACTAATTCGGCCACCCGAACAGGACTGTTACCGATTACATGGGCTACGTTGTAGTCCCAATCTTACTCAAACGTAGCACATAAACACATGTGATAATCATTGTAGCATTTAACAAACAATTAGTGAATTCCTCATTTGAGCATTTTATTAAACACATTGAATATGTTACCAATCACTTGTATTTTATCCATAAATTGTGTAGCAGTAAATATGATTACATGAAAGAAATAATACATATGAATAAGGTAATTAAGAATCATATCTTAATACTCTTAATAAATACAAATCATTAACAATTTTTCATTCAGACAATTCATCAAACACTTAGACTACACTTCATCAAATATATAGACTAGGTTAGTTACAATGTATATTTCAGCAAATCCTTATACAAAGAGGTCAGCATGTATATGACAATGATGAATCCTAGATTAGTAGTCATGGAGAGCGCAAATCATGTTTACATGTTCATTCAAACATTTCAACAAACACATGGGATGCATCTTTTATTCAACATAGTTCATACATGTATATTATATCGAGAACGGTCTATCTAAGACAATATGGCAGCAATCAAGTCAGACATAAATCATTAGCTGACATTAAAAGCATTGATAACCATAACCTAAGTGTTTATAGTCTACACCTTTTGTTGAAATACTCGATTCAGACTCATTTAGAATTCTACGTTCCAGAAAACAGAACATCGGGCACCTAAATTACGTAAAAGGTTAGCTAGTTTAACAAATAATCAGCCTGGATATCTATAACAAGATTAAGGTTAGGGTTTCATACCTAAAATCATAGCCGAAATAGATTGTGTAGCATAACGGAGAGGTAATTCGGTGCGTGGAGTCGTGGGAGAGAATTACTACAGCAATCTCTGAAAAGCCTTCTTTTCTCTCTCCACTTTTCTCTTCTTTTTCTCTCTCTCTCCCTTAGGGTTTTGGAAAAATTCGTATGTGAGAGAGTTGGGGTAATATAAGGGCTATTTATAAGCCAAGAAGTGATGCAAATGGTGCTTGGGCCACTATATACGTGGGTTATACCATTTCGATAGCTGTTTTTGACAAACAGAGCTCACAGGGAGGCCCACTACTCACTTATGTCATAGGGTAAGTTCCCTGACAATGGATCTATGCCAGGATGTGATTTTGGTGCGATCGGATAAGCTGATCGACTATGGAGGACCTGTGTCAGATCAACGATCATACTTACTCGATCGGGGCCACAGTTATATGGATATGTGCAGGGAATTTTTCGCTTTTCATGGGTAAAGTTTGGTTAGAAAATGACGGCCTAAAATCCTCAATTTCGCATCTGAGCAAATGGCCCAATTCACTTAAATTTTATTACATTTTCTAAAGATATTCACATTTCTCACACACTTCACTCAGGGCTTAAGTTGTGCATTTTTGGACGCCATCTGGGCTTAATTCCTGCGATGGTTGTCAAGCTCAATAGGACGGATATAACCTTATACTTTTACGATCTCAGACTCTTAACGTGCGGTCTAGATCTGATACAGGGTTTCAATGTACTCCCATGAGCAACAGGCTCTTGGGATTTCTCCTAGGTCTTTAAGTGACGTCGGCCCATGCTTAATCCACCGATTATTTAGTTTAGTACTTAATTAATGTTCACCTAAATTACGACAGGATATGGTCCTTAGGTGGTTCTGCTTGAGGTGGTACTCGAGTCCTTGTATGAATTTTTCTGAGACATTACAATCTACCTCCCTTAAAGAAAAATTTTATCCTCAAAATTAGTACCTTTTCGTATTTCTCAAGGATCTAAGGATAGTTCTTATAAACTTCGGCTTTTGTTTTCCAAGTAGCCTCCTCCTTAGTGGGGTGTGTCCATTACACTTTCACGAGTGGGATAACTTTGCTGTGTAGCACTTGTTCCATCCTATCTAGAACACGCGTGGGTCGCAATACATAGGTAGTGTTTTCACTTAGTTACACTTTCTCCCACTTGATAATATGGGTAGGGTCAGGAACATATTTCTTCAACATCGATACATGAAATACGTTTTGCACGCCTGCGAGTGGTGTGGGCAAGGCGAAATAGTATGCCACCACACCCACTCAGTCTAAAATCTAGAATGGGTGAATGAATTTCAGCGTGAGTTTCCCCTTCTTACCAAAATGAAGGACTCCCTTCATTGGGGAAACTTTAGGGAATACATGGTCCCCAACTTCGAATTCTAACTGTTTTCGTCTTGTATCGGCATAACTCTTCCGCCTACTCTGGGCCATAAGGAGTCGATGCCTGATAATATCGATCTTCTCTGAGGTCACCTGAACCAAGTCTGGGCCAACTAAGCTCTTCTCGCCAACTTTCGCCCAACAATGTGGAGCCAGACATGGGCGTCCATACAATGCTTCGTAAGGAGTCATGCCAATGCTTGCTTGGAAGCTATTGTTATAAGAAAACTCGGCATAAGGGAGACAATCATCTAAGCTTTCCTTGAAGTTAAGCACGCATGCTCGTAACATGTCCTATTTGATTTAGACGTTCCATTTGCCTATCGGTCCATGGGTGGAACGCAGTACTGAACTTCAGTTTCACTCCCATTGCTTCTTGGATTCGAGTCTAGAAAATAGACGTGAATTATGTGTCTCGGTCCAACACAATCTCTATAGGAACCCCATGCAGTCAAACTATCTCCTTAATGTGCAGCTTGGTCAGGTCATGTCACGCCCCAGACTCGATAACCGGACCTCACAAGGAACCCGATGATGGGTTCTGGCCGCAACAGGCTCCATCCCATTCTCAGCTCCTGAGATAGGTTCCGATCCTAGGATCTTACAAGGAGGAATTTCATAACAATGTAATCATCTCCAATACGAGCATACCCAAGATCATAGTAAGTAAATCTGAGAATAAAAAAGGCACACATCACAAAATCCACTATGAATTTAAACTTTTACAAGTTTCCATCAGGTCCAAAGGACATACATAAGATAACAGAAGAAAGAAGGAAGAGAATCTGCAACACTGGGTCCTCAGATCGCACACCTATCCAAGCTTCGCTGCTAAGATGTCAACTTAGGATCTCCTGCACCCATCAATCGTGCATAAGCTTATTGAAAGCTTAGAGGGTGGTGAAAGTATGTGACGATGGCGCTCAGAAGAAGATAGAGAATGCAAAAGGGAGTCACGATCAATACTAATACCACGAGCCTTACCAAGGCTATCATGAACACAAGAAGCCTTACCAAGGCAGTATGATAATGTAGGAAGCCATACCAAGGCTATATAGTGCAATGAGTACTGGGCGTCATGCCAAGGCGATGCATTATTAGGCTTACTCAGCCGATCCAAATGCAATGTGAAGTAATGTCAGTGCTCAAATATAACCCACATATCAAGTACATTTCCATCATAAGAAAATTACCGGGGTCCATTACACTATTGGATGACTGCCGCTCTACAGACCCCACACAGTCAAACGAGTGTAAGAGACCTCACTACCCACCTGTGGACAATCAATCACCAGCAAGGCCTGAAGGTAGAAGACCCATTCACGAGCTGGTCAGACTTAGCCTAGCATGCCCTCTTACATCAGGCGAGTAAGGCCACACCCCTATCCAACCGACTACATGACAGTGGGAGTTGCGACCTAATGGTATAAGGCCCTCGTGCGCTTATATAGTCCACCTAGTCATAGCGCTGGAGCAGATCCTTGGTACCATGGAAGTTTTGAGAATTTCACCCATGGGCATCCTATGCACCCGGTATGCTCAAGTAAAATTTTTGATGTCCAAACATGGCCATCCACGATGTATCTATGGAGGCTTCAACCCTGATAAAATAAGGGCAATAATACTCATATGCTATGCAATGCCAGATGCATGAATCACACAATCAACCATGCATTAATTCCAAGCATCCAACGTGCTCAAGAGGGGATACTACGTCCCTCGGGAAAAGTATCATGCAATGCCCAATGACACAATATGACCACACACACATAGTGTCAACCAAGCATACAATGATGTACATGGGCCATGAAGATGGGTCTAGATGCATTATGCGCTGAAATACAAAGTAGTACACTCCTCCTATCTAAGAAGGGACCAAGACTAGGTATTTAGACAATATCCATAAGGAATCTCACCTCTAGTGGGGGCTCATTTACTTGGGGTAACCCACGAGACTAAGTATACAAACTATGGGTCTAAGCGATATAGAAATGAGCCTAACAAGAATCTAAGATGATCATCCAATCACTCTTAAATACAACCAGGCCTAGAGGGGTCCATAATGGGGACATTTAACCACCATTTCCCAAAAAGGCATATCCACCATGAATGATGTGGATAGAAGGTCCAAGGCCTATATTTAAGATAAAAATAAAGGTAACTATAGACATATATATTCATCATAATAGGTCATAAAAAGATAAAATACCACTTTTAACAACATAGGCCCCAAGAGAGGAATTAAGGCTTAAGGCTCAATTCCCAATGGCCATAGAATCCATGCATTGAGTCAGACTTGGTGGGCAGCCTGCATACACAATATACGACTAAATGATTTTAAGTTTGGATGAAATGGGCTCAACTTGTAACGCCCTGGAAAAATCCATACTTGGACTCGAGTACCGACTCGACCAGAAATCGCGTAGGATTAATTCATTTAGAAAATAAGAGTAAGTTAGCTAGCGCAACGCTAGAGTAGCTGGGAAATAGTCCCTGATCACTTTAAATACGTTCTACAAGACCCAGATCGAGTAGAACCAATGACTCTATAATACTCTAAAACCTCGGATCAAACTCTAAGCAGGTTTGTTCTCTGGACCACTTTAAAACTTTGTATTGGATCTAGACCGCGCGTCGAAAGTCCGATACCTACTATCTTAGACCGTTAGAACCGCCTGGCTGGACTTGACAATCATTTCAAAAATCAAGTCCAACCGATAATCACAGGCTATTTCATTGAGCCCGGACTGAAGAGACTGAGAATAGGGTTAGATTTGGAATTTAAAATTTAAATCTGACACACGACTTGACATGTCAGTATTAAGCATTCTGACCATCAGAATTCAGCCAAATTACACCCTCAGATTAGGAAAATTTTCTATTTCATATCATGAGACTTGCAGGCCTGATCTACGTGCGGTGACCGCTGAACTGAAACTGGACTGCCACGGGCGATCTACGAACACTGCTGGACTGAAAAAGGGATGTGAGCGACATCCGACAAGTACAAACTTAAGTCCGATCGCGTTCGACCAGGGGACCACCAGAAATGATCTTTTGGACCGAAACAGCCCCGATTTGGATATAACCTAAGTAAACATTGTTCCCGAGCCTATTTCGGGCATGTTTGGGCTTATAAAAAGGGGTTGAAACCCTCATTCCTCTCTCCCATCTGAGAAAAACCCTAGATTGGGAGAGAGAAAAGGTGAGAGTTTGCGAGAAAGAGTGGAGGAGAATTCCTTGCCGCTTGTGCTACCTGTTGCATGTGCCTAAGCAACATACTCCAATCACTTGGCCGGTGATTTCTCCGCATTTGTAGGTAAGAAAATATCCTAGATAGTTTTTAATTTAGCGTTCCTCCATTTTCAAAGCATGTTAGCTTATGGATCTTGTAAATCAGGTTGTTTATTCACCGTAGATGAAGCGTATACGCTCCGTTCGACTTCACACACTTATAAGAGAAAAGGTGTGGATTTTAGACGCTTTGATTGACTGTTTCCAACGCTTTCAATGTCGTTTAATAGTAGATTATCGACGGCATCACCGTTTGACATGTACAACATACTATCTGTTTCCTGTTTCGTAAACCGGCGAAGAATATGAGATTTAGGGCATTTTAGTCATTTGTAGGAAGTACTGTTTTCATTCATATTTTGCTGATGTGATTAACATGGCTTCTTGTCGCATTAGAATACTAGGAATGCGTGCATAATTATTTTGGCGAAGAGATTCGCCAAAATGCGCACTTTGAGTCGACATACTATATGTAGACTTAAATGTATAGTTTAAGTGTTTGTATAAATGTTTGTATTAGTATGTATTGAATTAAATGGTGTTATGATTTAGTTTGAGATTGATTTCTCAATTAATATGCTGATGTAAATGATTTCCTACATGTTAGCTATATGCATGATTTCATTATATGTATGAAATGCATGTGCTTGAAGATTTACTTAAGTTGTATGTTGTAACATGTGTTAACATGCTCACATGGTTGTATTTCATTTCCAATACTCTTACATGATTGCTGATGTAGATTCATATATGTTTGGGACTATACCTAGTCCAGGCAGTCGGTAACCGAGCAACTTCGTGGTTGGCTTATTTTTGCCATGAACGACGCGTCGATGAACGCGAGTCGTGTTTAGAGTTGGCGGCAGTGGTTTGGCCACGCGAGGTGTTTTACGCACTTCATGTCGTTCGACTTGAGATGCGATCGTGCTAGTCGAGCCCGTCAAGTAACCCGACTGGCCGTTTTATGTTCATCCTGTATGATTCATAACTGCTTGAACCTAGGGTACTGAGCTTACCATTGTACACCCTGTCAACCATGGTACCTTAATCCACGAAGACTCATGAGCCGGGCATGGTGGTATGGGACACCGTGGTTGAGCTGTTGGCCTACGCTGGGGCCACAAACCTCCCCGTAGTGACCAGTGAGCACCTATGTCTCGTGATCAGATTATGGTGATATGGGATACTATATTCTTACTGTCGGCCTACACTGATCAGGTGACGAGTCCTTTGTAGTGACCGCGAGCGTATTCTGGGTCTACGGGAGGCGATGACCCTTCCGTAGCAATGAGAGTATAGTAGGCCTGTATTGATAAGGTGATGGGGGAGCGGTGCAACGAGTGTGAGCAACAGCCCTAGCAGCCCTTGCAGCGGCCTATAAAATATACTTCGATGAGATTACTAGGAGTGACGACCCTAGACAGGATCTGTGTTGGGATTGATATAAGGGAAGTACCTTAGTTTCCTAATCCTGCTGTTTGAATGGACTAATAACAACTCGAAAATCATATCACCATTACATTGCATGTGCCTGGAAGATGTGGAGTACTTGAGGGACGATTGCATGTCGCGGTCGTAAGATGGTGTCGTATGAGGGAGATCGTCGGTGAGGGCATACATCACGTCATGTCATACTGCATTAACAACAGTATTAGGATTGTTTGATTTACTGCTTTACTATTATCGCATGATTGATTTGAGAACATGTTAATCCTTGCTCTATTATTCCACTTAGTTAGCTACTCATTCCCACGTTTCGGGATGGTGTTTGTAACACCCACCAGACCCTGTCTTAGATGCAGGTGATGCAGTGATCCAGGAGGTAGAGCCGGACTATGATGAGGACCAGGACAAGTTCTCATAATGCAGTACCATGACGGCTTTACTTAGGTGGCCTGGGTTGACGGGACTTCTCAGTGGGACTTCTTTTGGACTTTGATTTTGTTTATTTACATGTATATGAGACTCAGAGATGTATTCATACTTTAGTGACAGTCGAGATCTACTTTGTTTTCCTTACAGTGATATATATATTCTTTAGTCTTCCGCTTGCTTTTATCACTGGATCCGGAGTATGAATTGCAGTTTTGGTATACTTTTAATCATGTGAATACTTTAACTTAGACAACATTGAATCATAATCATTTTTGTTGCATAAGTGACGGTCTGGAACTCGGGAGTTGAGTTTATACACGACCCCCGATTTTTAGGGTGTTACAAGTTAGTATCAGAGCATGAATAAGATTATACTGGGCCTGGGTTATGGTCACGCGACGTACGCTGTCGCTTCCTTTGACTTAGGTGGGTGCGAGAAGGGTCTATAAACACTTGTACGATCGCAGATTCGCCAATAGGCGAAGACTATTCATATCGATCACGCGATCGAGTCCGTAATGCATCTAGGGTCACGTGAAGCGACCTGAGTAGCTCCTAGGTTGTAGGTAGGTGGGTTAAGACATTCTTTGAATGATTCTAAACCTGTAAATGTGAATCCTTGGCGGTGGGACAACCACAACCCATGCATTCAATCGCTAGGGCTTAAAAAACCCCGTTTCACCTAAATTCTTTGAAATTCTTCCTCTCACCACTCCATTCTTTGATTCTTTCTTATCCTTTTCATGTTAGGTATTGATCCTAATATGAAAATGATATAAAATCATACTTCGATAAAATTTTATAGTGAATAGTAAAATTTCATGAAAACTGGCCATTAGGCCATTCTAAGTTTGCGATCTTTAGCAACTAATATGATAGATGGATATATTAGCTCCTTATACCCCAAAATCATATGTTGCATGATAGGGGATTGTATTTGGGATTACAGATTGGCCCCAAAAATCTTCGAACGCATGTTTGGGCCTCTATAGGTCAATATACAATGAACTGAGGTGGGGCCCATACATTTTTGGAGTCCCTGGACCATGGGGGACCAGACCCATGTGGTCCCACTGACCAACGAGAGGAACGGTCGGCGATGCCATCGCCGATCCGACAATGCATCGCCGTCCAACATGGCCCACTTAATGTAATTTTTGGGATCTGGGGGTATTTTGGGTAATACAGCCCTCCATGTGTGGTTTGACCATAGAAAACCCCAAAAGGGGGTACTTCCTTCACAACAGCCCCCATCCCTAGCCCCATTTCATGTTTTTCTGCTGTCCTCCTCCAAATTGTAGCTTCAAATCACTCCTAAACCCATTCCCTGTTGAAAACGACCCCACTCCATCACTCCATAGTGATTTGCAGCCCTCCCTCTTGCAAATCTCGTCGTTTGGAGCTCTTACAACTCCCAAAACGAGCTAAAATCGTGAGGTGCTCCATTCCCCTTTTTCATTACCTTTTCTCTCTGAAAATACATCCTAGGGGAGCTTGAA
This sequence comes from Magnolia kwangsiensis, assembly GCA_037074715.1. NCBI lineage: Eukaryota > Viridiplantae > Streptophyta > Magnoliopsida > Magnoliales > Magnoliaceae > Magnolia > Magnolia kwangsiensis. The sequence goes on from CM073571.1 coordinate 138,146,366, forward strand.
GCATCCCTCTACAACGCCTAGATCTCCCTTTTCCAGTTGGGGCAGCCATTTCTTTGCATTTCTCCCCATTTTCTATGGCTTTTGTTGAAGCCATTTTGGGTCTTTTATCTCTCTCCACCATCCTCTCTTTGATGAGAAAGAGAAAGATCGCAGCGGATGAGGCTGGGCCTAGTCGCCCTGCTCAATCAAGAAGACCGCGGGGAGGCGCCGCTAGCTCAAGCACCGCCGCAAGTCCAAGCACATCCCGAGAGTTCTATATAAAGCGGGATTTGGATCCCCATACTCAACTTGGGCGAGTGATATTAGCAGAGATGCCTCACGGTGAATACACTGACCGTAAGGTGTTGTTTGAGGCAGATGTGAAAGGATGACTCTTCAGTGAATTCCTGTTATTCGAGCGCATTGAAGCTACGCATTGGGGTCCGCTCTTTGAAGCTCGTGCTCGTGCTAATGTGAGCACCGTTCGTGCCTTCTACTCTCGTATCCAGATTCCTACATTGGAGCCATTGCAGTTCAAGATTCCTTTTGGTAGAGACCGGATGGCTACGATCGATGTTCGGTTGATAGCGCGACTTCTGAACGTGCCCCTGGGTGATGTTCATCCAAGTGCGAAGAATTTGAGGGTAGGCGTGAACGAGATCGTTGTACCATGTTTCTATGTGGTAAACTGGTTTCATGGCAGCGTAACAATAGCCTCAAGGCGTCTTATATGTCTGATGATTTGCCCCTGCTGCACCACATTTGCACGTTCAACGTGTATCCCAGGTCAAAAAATTGCATTGAATGTACGCGCCTTATGGTTGATTTCTTGTATCAGGTGGTCCAGGGAGAGAATGTGTGTATGGCCACTTTCATCTTGCGATAGATTATCCACATAGCGAAATCAAGAAGAACGTCTGAGTCGCTTCCTTTTGGCCGACTTATATCTAAGATCGCGCTTGAGTTTGCTTACAGACTTGGGCCAGAGTTGCCAGTCCCGATTCACAGCATTGATGAGTCTACTATGGTCAAGATGAAAATCGGGTCTCAGTACCGTGAGACTCAGCTTGAGGAGGATAGCGAGGATGACTTTGATGATGAAGAGGATCCAAGTGAGGGAGAACCTGGAGCAGAAGTTGAGGAAGAAGTCCAGAAAGAGGTAGAAGAGGAGGCTCAGGATACAGATGAGAGCCCTCCTCCTTCTGCTCAGGCTACTGGCGATGATCGCATTGCCTGAATTGAAGAGAGCCAGGCCGCCTTACGAAGGGAAGTTCAGGAACTTTGAGCTAAAGTCGAGGATACCAAGGCCGTTACGAAGAAGAAATTTGACAAGGTGACTGGCACCTTGAACGCGATCCTGTGCTGCTTGCAGGATAAGGGTGATCCTCCTCCGTCACCCGACTTAGACTAGTGATGATTTTAGATGTTGTTGTTAGTAGTTTGTCGTTTCCTGCTTTAAGTTGTGTAAGCCTGTTAAGGCTAGTGCTTTGCTTATGTTGCTGTTGAAACTTTAACTGTCTTAGTTCCCATGTACTTCTCGTCATGATGCTTGTAAGGAGATATCCCTTGTATTGTGACAATTTTGATTAAATGAAATGCATGGAATGCCTTTGACTCTTATGTGAATGATTATGGTGTGTTTGTGCCATTGAGACTGACAAGGTTGCGCCCTATTTTGAATATAGGGAATGTCACCGAAGGCTACACGGAGCACCGCTCGGCTTACATTGGGTGAGCCTATGGATCAGGCTCCTTCGCAGTCTGATGCACATGCGGACCCTGCTGTGGGCCCGATTCCTGAGACAGTGCGTGCGTCTTAGCCTACTGCTGGTCCTACAGTTGGACCACCTCCGTTCACACCGCCTGTCAGAGAGCCGTACTGTGCGTCTTCTTCGACACGGTACACGCCACAGCCTGCTCCACCTCCAGATAGATTTGAGCAGATGATGGCCATGATGTAGCAGCAGCAGCAGCTCCTGACTACGATTGTGGGGACTCTAGCCTAGGGTGGGAGTGTGCCTTCACCCGCACCACCTGCGCATCCAGCTGAGGATGCTGATACATATGCCCAGGATGAGGGCTTGGTTCATCCTGTACCACCTGCTTACCCTGCGAGGAATGCCGCTGACACACGAGGCTTGTTAGAGCAATTTCAACGCTTACGGCCTCCCACTTTTACAGGTTCTCATAGACCCGAGGAGGCCGAGTATTGGCTTGACCGTGTGTCGAAGATATTGTGGATGCTACATTGTACAGAGGCTGAATAGGTTGAGTTGGCTACATTCCTGTTCGAGCGAGAGGCCAGCTTGTGGTGGGATAGTGTATTGCGGACTATTGCCGCCGATTATATATGGACCTGGGCAGCGTTCGAGTTCTGCTTCCATGAGAAATACTATCCCCAGACGTACAGGCATGAGCGGGAGAATGAGTTTCTGCACCTCAGACAGGGACGTATGACAGTCACTGAGTATGAGCATCGGTTCACCGAGTTAGGCAGATACGTCCCGACTATTTTGGCAGATGAGCAGATGCGCATACGGCGCTTTTCAGAGGGTTTGCGACTGGATATTCGGTCGAAGATGTGCTGCGTGAGCATTCCCTCCTATGCGGAGCTGATTCACATGTCCGTGCGGGCAGAGCAGGATGTGGATCGACTTGGCACAGAGTACCATCGATGCAGGACAGGTCACGACCAGAGATGCAGGACAGGCCCTTTGCGGGTAAGAGGCCTCACGCCGACCCTCCTACTAGGGCTACAGCTCCAGTACCATCGATGCAGTGCCCTGATTTATTATGCACATATTGTGGGAGAGTGGGCCACTTGGCATAGAGTTGTTTTTCCCGGATACGGGACAGTGGGTTCTCGCCGCCGTAGAAGATCTACCGTACACGCTCACAGGCGATATCAGCACCGCCTTTACGGTTGGCTCCTGTGCACCCTTCCTTCAGACCTCCGGTATCGCAGATCAGGCAGCCTCTATGGCTCATGGCACAGCTGCCGAACCGGCCACAGCAGGCACAGGTACATGCCTTGATAGCTGAGGCAGCTGCGATAGAGACTCCTCAGCATTCGGCCTTTGAGGTCACTGCCCACATTGGAGGTATTCATATACTCATGATGGCGGATACAAGATCCACGATTTCATTGATATCACGTGCCATAGTCAGACACATTGGGTTACAGACTATTACTATGGACGGGGTGCGAGTTTATACAGCTCAAGGGTCCTTTACAGATGCCACCCTGATGTGTAAGGGCTGTTTGGTGGATCTGGGGGGCAAGACGATGGCTCTAGATCTCGTCGTCGACCCCTCTCTTGTTTATCTCGACGTCATTCTTGGCATGGATTGGTTGACTGCAGCGAGGGCCGAGATTGACTGCGAGACTCGTATAGTGACTGCGTACGAGCCAGAGGGCGCATCCTTTACATTTCCAGTGCGGGTAAATCTCTCCTTCCTCATACTTAGTTACGCTACTTTACTGCGAGACGCTGGTGCCCAGATACTTGAGCATACGCCAGTCATTTGTGAGTTTGGGAATCTGTTCAGGAAGATCTCTGGTTTACCGCCTCGACGAGAGATTGATTTCACTATCGATCTGGTTCCTAGTTCCACGCCCGTCTCACTGTCGACATATCGCATGGCACCGTGTGAGATGGAGGAGTTGAGGTAGCAGATTGATGGTCTGTTGGAGCTTGGCCTTATACGGCCTAGTGTGTCTCCTTGGGGAGCACCAGTTTTATTCGTAAGGAAGAAGGATGGTTCGATGCGATTGTGTATTGATTATCGCAGGCTGAACCAGATCACGGTGAAGAACAAGTACCCTTTATCCAGGATCGATGACTTGTTTGATCAGTTGAGAGGAGTGCAGTACTTCTTGAAGATTGATCTTCAATCAGGATATCATCAGTTGCGCGTCAGGGATGAGGACGTGCAGAAGACAACATTCAGGACCAGCTTTGGCCACTACGAATTCCTTGTGATGTCGTTCGGTCTCTCGAATGCACCAACCGTGTTTATGGATTTGATGAACCGGGTATTTCGGCCTTTCCTCTATCGATTCGTCGTTGTGTTCATTGACGACATTTTGGTATACTCCAGGAGTCGAGAGGAGCATGAGGAGCACTTGCGCTTGGTCCTGGATACGCTCAGACAGCATCAGTTGTTCGCACAGTACAAGAAGTGTGACTTCTGGAAGCAGGAAGTGAAGTTCCTGGGACACGTGGTGTCCAAGGATGGCATGGCAGTTGACCTGTCTAAGGTAGCTGTAGTTCAGGACTGGGAGTAGCCTGGTTCTGTCACTGAGGTGAGGAGTTTCTTGGGTCTCGCTGGCTATTATCGGTGCTTCATTCAGGATTTCTCGAAGATCACGAGACCCTTGTCTCAGTTAACACGGAAGGACGTGAAGTTCGCTTGGAATGACAAGGCGGACTCAGCTTTTCAGGAGCTGAAGGATAGGCTTACGTCCTCCCCTGTGCTAGTATTGTCAGAGCAGGGGATTAGATACACTATATACACTGACGCATCTAGCGTTGGTCTGGGTTGTGTCCTTATGCAGAGGGACAGGGTAATTTCGTATGCCTCGAGACAATTAAGGAAGCACGAGGAGAATTATCCTACACACGACCTAGAGTTGGCAGCCGTCATATTCGCACTGAGACTCTGGAGACATTACCTCTATGGAGAGGAGTTCGAGCTCTTTTGCGACCACAAGAGCCTCAAGTACATATTCACGCAGCGAGACTTGAATATGAGCCAGCGGCGATGGATGGAGACGTTGAAGGACTTCAAGTTCGAAGTATCTTACCATCCTGGGAAGGCGAACCTTGTGGCTGACGCGTTGAGCGGTAAGAAGGCGATAGAGTTTGCGGCTCCGCTGATGGTTGCTGAGTGGGATATGGTTGAGTTTTTGCGAGACTTTGAGTAAAAACTCACTGTAGAGGATCCGTATGAGTTCATCGCACATATACAGGTGCGATCTCAGATCGATGACCGGGTCATCGAGGCGTAGAGGGATGATGCGCATCTGACTGAGCTTTGAGAGCAGGCCAGTGATGATGCAGATGCCGAGTGGCGAGTTGGCATGGATGGAGGCTTACGTTATCATGGCCGCCTATGCGTTCCAAATGTCCCTGACTTGAGACGAGAGATTCTCGAGGCTGCGCATTGTACTAGACTCGCGATGCATCCAGGCAGTACGAAGATGTATCGCGACGTGAAGAGGACTTATTGGTGGGAAGGTATGAAGACCCACATAGCAGAGTTCGTGTCTCATTATCTCACTTGCCAGCAGGTGAAGGCAGAGCATCGCCGACCACCTGGACTCTTGCAGCCTATGCCGATCGCAGAGTGGAAGTGAGATTTTATTTCCATGGACTTCATTTCTGGGCTGCCGAAGACGAGGAAGGGACATGATTCCATATGGGTGATCGTCGACCGTCTGACGAAGTCGGTACACTTCCTACCGATCAGAGTTACGAACTCTGCAGACGAGATGGCTAGACTATATATTTGAGAGATCGTGCGTCTGCATGGAGTTCCGTTGGAGATCGTGTCGGACAGAGAAACGCGATTCACTTCTATTTTCTGGACTCGCATTCAGGAGGCTATGGGTGTGAAGTTGAAGTTCAGTACTGCTTTTCACCCACAGACAGACGGACAGAAAGAGCGGGTGAACCAGATCTTAAAGGATATGTTGCGAGCTTGCGCATTGGACTTCAAGGACAGTTGGGATGATTGTCTTGCATATACGGAGTTCGCATACAACAACAGCTTTCAGGTGAGTATCGGTATGGCACCTTACGAGGAGCAGTATGGGCGACCTTGTCATGCACCGCATTGCTGGGCAGAGGTCGGTGAGCGTAGCTTGATTGGCATAGAGTTAGTGCAGGCGACGTCGGAGAAGATTGATATTATTAGACGTCGGCTTCTCACAGTGCAGAGCAGACAGAAGAGTTATGCTGATACGACACGGCGGCCGATAGAGTTCACAGTTGGGGATCATGTATTCTTGCGAGTTTCTCCTATGAAGAGAGTCCTTCGGTTCGGGAAGAAGGGGAAGCTAGCACCACGATTCATTGGTCCATTCCACATCCTCGATCGTGTGGGAGCAGTGGCTTACCGATTGGCTTTACTCACGCCTCTCGCGAGCATTCACAACGTATTTCATGTTTCTATGCTGAAGAAGTACGTTTCTGATCCTTCCCATATCATTAGATGGGAACAGGTGCAGTTAGGAGAGGATGTTATATATATCCTGCGACCGACGCGTATCCTAGACAGGAAGGAGCAGGTACTGCGTAGCAAGGTGATTTCCCTTGTGAAGGTATTGTGGACGCATCACTCTGAGGAAGAGGCTACCTGAGAGACAGAAGCCGAGATCAGAAAGAACTACCCACAGCTTCTCGAGGAGTACGAAAAGGTACAAATTTCGAGGATGAAATTATTTATTAAGGGGGGTAGATTGTAACGCCCTGGAAAAATCCGTACTTGGACTCGAGTACCGACTAGACCAGAAATCGCGTAGGATTAATTCCTTTAGAAAATAAGAGTAAGTTAGCTAGCGCAATGCTATAGTAGCTGGGAAATAGTCCCTGATCACTTTAAATACATTCTACAAGACCCAGATCGAGTAGAACCAATGACTTTATAATATTCTAAAACCTCGGATCAAACTCTAAGCAGGTTATCGGGTTAGATTTGGAATTTAAAATTTAAATTTGGCACACGACTTGACACGTCAGTATTAAGCGTTCTGATCGTCAGAATTCAGCCAAATTACACCCTCGGATCAGGAAAAATTTCTATTTCATATCATGAGACTTGCAGGCCTGATCTACGTGCGGTGACCGCTGAACTGAAACTGGACCGTCACGGGCGATCTACGAATACTGCTGGACTGAAAACGGGATGTGAGCGACATCCAACATGTACGAACTTAAGTCCGATCGCGTTCGGCCAGGGGACCACCAGAAATGATCTTTTGGACCGAAACAGCCCCGATTTGGATATAACCTAAGTAAACATTGTTCCCGAGCCTATTTCGAACATGTTTAGGCTTATAAAAGGGGTTGAAACCCTCATTCCTCTCTCCCATCCGAAATTGAGAAAAACCCTAGATTGGGAGAGAGAAAAGGTGAGAGTTTGTGAGAAAGAGTGGAGGAGAATTCCTTGCCGCTTGTGCTACCTATTGCAAGTGCCGAAGCAACATACTCCAATCACTTGGCCGGTGATTTCTCCGCATTTCTAGATAAGAAAATACCCTAGATAGTTGCTGATTTAGCATTCTTCCATTTCCATAGCATGTTAGCTTATGGATCTTGTAAATCAGGTTGTTTATTCGCCGTAGACAAAGCGTATACGCTCCGTTCGAATTCACACACCTATAAGAGAAAAGGTGCGAATTTTAGACGCTTTGATTGACTGTTTCCAACGCTTTCAATGTCGTTTAATAGTAGATTATGGACGGCATCGCCGTTTGACATGTACAACATGCTGTCCGCTTCCTGTTTCGTAAACCGACGAAGAATATGAGATTAGGGCATTTTAGTCATTTGTAGGAAGTACCGTTTTCATTCATATTTTGCTGATGTGATTAACATGGCTTCTTATTGCATTAGAATACTAGGAATGCGTGAATAATTATTTTGGCGAAGAGATTCGCTAAAATGCGCACTTTGAGTCGACATACTATATGTAGACTTAAGTGTGTAGTTTAAGTGTTTGTATAAATGCTTGTATTAGTATGTATTGAATTAAATGGTGTTATGATTTAGTTTGAGATTGATTTCTCAATTAATATGCTGATATAAATGATTTCCTACATGTTAGCTATATGCATGATTTCATTATATGTATGAAATGCATGTGCTTGAAGATTTACTTAAGTTGTATGTTGTAACATATGTTAACATGCTCACATGGTTGTATTTCATTTTCAATACTCTCACATGATTGCTGATGTAGATTCATATATGTTTGGGACTATACCTAGTCCAGGAAGTCGGTAACCGAGCAAGTTCGTGGTTGGCTTATTTTTGCCACGAACGACGCGTCGATGAACGCGAGTCGTGTTTAGAGTTGGCGGCAGTGGTTTGGCCACGCGAGGTGTTTTACACACTTCATGTCGTTTGACTTGAGATGCGTTCGTGCTAGTCGAGCCCGTCAAGTAACCCGACTGGCCGTTATATGTTCACCTTGTATGAGTCATAATTGCTTGAACCTAGGGTACTGAACTTACCATTGTAAACCCTGTCAACCATGGTACCTTGATCCACGAAGACTCATGAGCCGGGCATGGTGGTATGGGACACCGTGGTCGAGCTGTCGGCCTACGCTGGGGCCACAAACCTCCCCGTAGTGACCAGTGAGCACCTATGTCTCGTGAGCAGATTATGGTGATATGGGACACTATATTCTTGCTGTCGGCCTACACTGATCAGGAGAGGAGTCCTTTGTAGTGACCGCGAGCGTATTCTGAGTCTACGGGAGGCGACGACCCTTACGTAGCAGTGAGAGTACAGTAGGCCTGTATTGATAAGGTGATGGGGGAGCGGTGCAACGAGTGCGAGCAACAGCCCTGACAGCTCTTGCAGCGGCCTACAAAATATACTTCGTATGAGATTACTAGGAGTGACGACCCTAGACAGGATCTGTGTTGGGATTGATATAAGGGAAGTACCTTAGTTTTCCAATCTTGCTATTTGAATGGACTAATAACAACTCAGAAATCATATCACCATTACATTGCATGTGCCTGGAAGATGTGGAGCACTTGAGGGACGATTGCATGCCGCGGTCGTAAGATGGTGCCATATGAGGGAGATCGTCGGTGAGGGCATACATCACGTCATGTCATACTGCATTAACAACAGTATTAGGATTGTTTGATTTACTGCTTTACTATTATCGCATGATTGATTTGAGAACATGTTAATCCTTGCTCTATTATTCCACTGAGTTAGCTACTCATTCCCACGTTTCGGGATGGTGTTTACAACATCCACCAGACCCTGTCTTAGATGCAGGTGATGCAGTGATCCAGGAAGTAGAGCCAGACTATGATGAGGATCAGGACGACTTCTCATACATGCAGTACCACGACGACTTTTCTTAGGTGGCCTGGGTTGACGGGACTTCTCAGTGGGACTTCTTTTGGACTTTGATTTTGTTTATTTACATGTATATGAGACTCAGAAATGTATTCATACTTTAGTGACATTCGAGATCTACTTTGTTTTCCTTACAGTGATATATATATTCTTTAGTCTTCCGCTTGCTTTTATCACTGGATCTGGAGTATGAATTACAGTTTTGGTATGCTTTTAATCATGTGAATGCTTTAACTCAGACGACATTGAATCATAATCATTTTTGTTGCATAAGTGACGGTCTGGAACTCGGGAGTTGAGTTTATACACGACCCCCGATTTTCAGGGTGTTACACAACTACATCGGCCCAATAACTTAGCAATTTAAGTGGGCAACTAAGGGCCCAATACTATCATTTTCTTAGCCCACAAGTCCATCAAAATGGTGAAAGTTGGCCCAATATATGGTTGGGCCAAGCTGTGATGACCCTGCCCACTCTAGGCCCATGGGATGCCCCCAAAAAAAAATTGATCTAAGATGGGGTCCTCATTTGATCACTAAAGGTGACCCAAAAGAATACATTGATTAAGCCCAAAGATTATAAGAAAAAAAAAGCATGTAACACGTACACAAGTTCTCAATATGGTGAGCCCCACAGCCAAATAAAGTTTTAACCATAAAATTGTACATTTAAGGCCCTTGATAAACTTTACCCCGTATGACTTCCTGGATCTGATAAGGTCCAGAAATTACTTAACTATGTGGAAATAATCTCATGAAGGCCAACTATACTGTAACACCTCGAATTTTTACTAACCTGGAATTAGATGTCCTTAGGCAATGGGTCAATCATAACACCTTGGTAACCTCTTAGGAATCAATTCCAAAGCTAAAGGAATCATTTAGAACCTAATTCTTTAGAAATTTAACGTGAATTAGCCAGCGCTACATTAGATTTCCTGTAAAATTAGCACTAATAACTTTAAATACGATCTGTAAGACCCAAAACTTCTAGAATTGTTACCACTATGTTACCCTAAAATCTAGGATCAATCTCTGAGCCCAGTTGACCTCGGGACCATTTGGAAACTTCGTATCGGACCTGGACCACCCGTCGAAAGTCCGATAGCGATGAACTTAGACCATTATGACCGTCTAGTTGGACTTGACTATCACTTCGAAAATCAAGCCTAAACAATGCTCTGGGGCAATTTCCTTAAGTCCGAAGTAAAGAGAGTAGGAAAATGAAGATTTTTTGAAAATAAATTAGAATGTGGAACATTTCACTTGCATTTTATTTTAAAGCATTCTGACCGTCAGAATTCAACCAAATATCACCCTCGGATCATGAAAATTTACCCTTACATGTCCAAGGACTTGTGGCCTTGATCGGAGTTCGGTAACTGTTGAATTAAAACTGGTCTGCCACGGACGATCTGGAAATCCAATTGGACTGAAAACCTAACTGACTAAAGATCCGATATTAGTGAGATTAAGTCCGAACGCATTTGATAATAAGACCTCCAGAAAATGCTCCGTTAGATCGAAACAGACCCACTTTGGTTATAACCTAAGTATACCTTGACTTGGAGTCCATTTCGTTATGTTTGGGCTTATAAAAGGGCCTTAAACCCTTAACTTCCTAACCCATACGAATTTCCCAAACCTTAGAGAGTGAGAGAGAAAAGAGAGAGAAAGTGTGAGAGAGAGTTGGTGTTCGATCCAGGGCTTCTTCCCTGCCATCCCATGCACTCAACTATCACATCTTTATCATTTTTCTCGATGATTTTGGCTCCGTTCTTAGGTAAGAAAACCTAACCTTAATCAGTTCTAGAGGTTTGAATAGTGTAGGTGATGAAATAGCAAATCTATTTCATGCTACAGGTCACCTTTGTGCCGTAGACAAAGACTTAGAGTCTCTGTTGAGTTCGTTGCGATTCTACGGTGTAAGGTGCAGATTTTGGATGCTTAGGTTACAATTTTTCAGAGCTTTCAATGTCGTTTAATGGTAGATTGTTGACAAGAATGTTGTTTCACAGGTAGAACATGCCGACCGATTTCTTTTTCGAATACATATGAAGAATATGAGATTTATGCTATTTTAGGTATTTGTAGGAAATACCGTATACATATAAATTTTACTGATATTATTGCCATGAATATTTTCCATGCAGATATGCTAGTTATGAATGTATGACCTATTTGGCAAAAGGATTCGTCCTAATACATATTTCGGCCAACGTACGCTATGTATGTTATTAAGTGTAGTCTAAGTGTTTGTTGAAATGCCTAAATCAATATGATTTATGCCTGCCATATGTGTTGAATGTAAGAACATGATTGTTGTGTATTAGACATCTCCTTGATATAAGGATCTGTCATATTATATGTTGAAATCAACATACGTTAAGTACGTTGGAGTTGTGTAGTCTAAGTGTTTGTATAAATGCTTGCGTGAGTAAGTACTTAGTAAATGGTGTTGTAGACTAGTATTGAGATAGGATTCTCAACTACGTTGACGATGTGTATGATTTCCTTCATGTACGTTATTGAATTGATTCCTTATATATGAAATGCTTGTGTATGCTTAACTGCGTATGTTGTACCCTATAATATGTTGATAACATACTTGGATTACTTGATATTTCAATTCTGTCTCTCTCATATGCTTACTGATTCAGATTGCAAGTGTCTGGGGCTATGCTATAGTCCAGGCAGTCGGTAACAGACTTGAACTCGTGGTTGAATTCTATTCGCCACGTAGGACGTGTTTGATGAACCCGAGCCGTACGTTGCTTGTCGACAGTGGTTAGGCCACACGAGGTGCTTATGCACTTCATGTCGATCAACTCAACGGGCGCTCGTACTAGTTGAACTCGTCCAGTAACCCGATTGGCCCGATGTATGTTGACCATGTATGAAAGCTACTGCTTGAATCTAAAGTACCAAAATTACTAGTGAAAATCCTGTTAACCATGGTACCTCGATCCGATAAGACTCATGAGCCGGGCATGGTGGTATGGGACACCGTGGTTGAGTTTTCGGCCTATGCTGGGGCCATAAACCTCCCCGTAGTGACCAATGAGCACCTTAGACTCGTGAGCTGATTGTGGTGGTATGGGACACTACATTCGAGCTGTCGGCCTACTCTGTTTGGTGACGAGCCCTTTGTAGTGATCTCGAGCATATTCTGAGTTTACGTGAGGCGACGACCCTTCCGTAGCAACAAGAGTACAACTAGGCCTGTATTGATAAGGTGATGGGGGAGAGGTGCAACGAGTGCGTGCAACAGCCCTGGTAGCCCTTGCCGCGACCTAGAACCATATCATCATATGAGAATACTAGGAGTGACGACCCTAGACTGGATCATTGTTGGGAATTGATATAAGGGAGGTACCTTAGTTTCCCAATCCTACTGTATGAAAAGGACTAATAACAACTCGGTAATCACGTTCATATTGCACTGCATGTGCCTGGAAGATGTGGAGCAATAAGAGAAGAAAGCATGCCGCGGACGTAAGATGGTGTCGCATGAGGGAGTATGTTGGCGATGGCATACATCATGTCATTTCATTCTTGTATTAATTACAGTATTTAGGAATGTTCGATTTGCTTGCTTTACCATTATCGGTTGATTGATTTGATAACATGTTAATCTTTGCTCTATGATTCCACTGAGTTAGCTACTCACTCCCACGTTACGGGACGGTGTTGTACACACCAACCAGACCCTGTCTTAATTTCAGATGACGGCGTTACTTGTGAAGCAGAGCCGGACTTTATGATGATGAGGAGGATTTCTCCTATATGCAGGTTCTGATCGACGGGTTTACAGGGTTACTGATTAGATGCCAATACACTTGGTATTTTGCCTTTTATTTACACACCTATGTATATTCTTTTTTTTCTATTTTGGAGTATACATGTATTTAGTTGACCTGGTAATATGTTCACACTTTGGAGACTTACAATCATTTATACATTTTATATATTTATTACAGTCTTCCGCTTGAGAAATTTAACTGTCTCTGGAGTATGATATGTTGTTTTGGCTTAATCCACTTCATGTTTTATGCACTATTATGGCCAACATTCATCCATCATTGAAAATGTTACATAAGTGATGTTCTGGAACTTGGGAGTGGAGTTTATGCTCGACCCCCGATTTTCGGGATGTTACATATACTCACTGGGGATCCCACCAGATGGAGATTGTGTATATATCATGAAAAGATCAAGTGGGCCTGTTACTGGATTTTGAGTCTAGCAGCAACCCAAGGCAGAGAGTACATCTATAATCTGGCAATCCAAGGCTTGGATGCCCTGGACCAAACATGCGTTAAGGTAGGTTCCACATATATAGACATGAAGACCTAAACAAATGGCCCAGGGTCTATGGTGGGCCTTTAACCATCCATAGAGAAACTCATGGGCATACCTTAGGATCACCTAGGAGGACATTTAACCTCAACTGGCTTCCAAGAAGTAGCCCGCCACTACTCATATAATATAAGGTCTAAGGCCCATGCAATGCATGGCCTACTGGGCCATACACCAAGCCCAACTTATGGGCCAAATAGTGGACCCTCAAGTAAAGTTTGGGCCCAACCACAAAGGTCATAATTCCACATTGTGGTAGGCTTCATGGGCAGTCCAGTAATTCATTTACATGAGCAAGTTTTACATTTAACATAACTGAGTTGGGCCTCACTTTTGGCCTAAGTATAGGGTCAATTTAGTGGGCTGTCAAGAGTCCAACTTCTTGCATATATAGCTCCAAGATCAATGGGCCTATCCAAAAGAAGTGAGTCCAAAGGGCCTAATCACTACCACAAAAGGGGTAGTCATGCATATACTACATTACATAATGGGCTCTAAAGAAATGACCCAAAACAAAAGTCATCCAATTCCTACATTATGATGGATTTAAGGGTGTAACGCCTTAAAAATTAGGGGTCGAGTGACAACTCAACTTTCGAGTTTCAGACCATCACATATGCAACAAATATGCTTATGATTAAATGTTGTCTGAGTTAGTGCATTAACATGAGTGAGATTTTACCAAACTGCAATTCATACTCCAGATCCAGTAATAAAACGCAAATGGAAGACCGAAAGATATATATATCACTGTATGTAAAACAAAACAATCTCGATCTATCTCAAAAGTATGAATATAACTCTGAGTCACAAATACATATAACAAACTAAAATCAAAGGTCATATGATAGTCCAAATAGCAAAATCCCGCTGATCCAGGCCACCTATACGAAGCCGTGAGAAAACTGCATATACAAGAACTCGTCCTGGTCCTCGTAGTAATTCGGCTCCAGCTCCTGAATCGCCTCGCTATCTGCATTTAAGACAGAGTCTGGTAGGTGTTGCAAATACCGTCCCGTAACGTGGGAGTGAGTGATCAACTCAGTGGAATCATAGAGCAAAGATTAGCATGTTATCAAATCAATGACGCAATAATAGTAAAGCAAACAATCAAACATTCCTAGATACTGTTATTAATGCAAGTATGAGATGCAGTAATGATACATGCCCTCACCGACATACTCCCTCATGCGACACCATCTTACGTCTGCGGCATGCTTTCTTCCCTCAGTGCTCCACATCTTCCAGGCACATGCAGTGCGATATGGATATGATTACCGAGTTGTTACTAGTCCTTTCAAACAGCAGGATTGGGAAACTAAGGTACTTCCCTTATATAAATCCCAACACAGATCCTGTCTAGGGTCGTCACTCCTAGTAGTCTCATACGATGATATATTTCTAGGTCACTGCAAGGGCTATCAGGGCTGTTGCTCGCACTCGTTGCACTGCTTCCCCATCACCTTATTAATACAGGCCTACTTGTACTCTTGTCGCTACGGTAGGGTCGTCGCCTCACGTAGACTCAGAATACGCTCAAGGTCACTACAAAGGGCTCGTCACCAATCAGAGTAGGCCGACAGCTCAAATGTAGTGTCTCATACCACCACAATTGGCTCATTAGTCTAAGGTGCTCACTGCTCACTACGAGGAGGTTTGTGGCCCCAGCGTAGGCCGACAGCCGACCACGGTGTCCCATACCACCATGCCCGGCTCATGAGTCTTAATGCATCAAGGTACCATGGTTATCAAGGTTTTCACTGGTAAATTCAGTACCCTAGGTTCAAGTAGTTATGACCAATACAAGGTGAACATACAATGGTCAGTCGGGTTACTTGACGAGCTCGACTAGTACGAGCGCACCTCAAGTTGAGCGACACGAAGTGCATCAGCACCTTATGTGGCCTAACCACTGCCGTCAACCCAAGCACAACTCGGGTTCGTCGACGCGTCCTTCATGGTGAATAGAATCCAACCACGATTTCGAATCTATTACCAACTGCCTGGACTAGAATATAGCCCCAAGCACTTGTAATCTAATTCAATAATCATATGAGAGTGACAGAAATGAAGCACAAATAATCCAAGCATGTTAACAACATGTTATAACATATAACATATAACATAAGCAAATCAACCAAACACAAGCATTTCATATATATAAGGAAATCAATTCAATATAACAACATGGAGGAAATCATGTACATCATCATATTAGTTGAGAATCAAATCCCCAAACTAATCTACAACACCATTCACTCAATACTTACTAATACATACTCTTATACAAACACTTAGTCTACACACATTTGTCTACATAGCATATGTGGACCCAAAGTGTGCATTAGGGTGAATCTCTTCGCCAAACAAATCATACACGCATAACTATTATAATAATATGACAAATACTCATGGCAATCATATTAGAAAAATACGGACGTATACAGTATTCCTACAAATACCTAAAATACCCTAAATCTCATATTCTCTGTACGTAATCGAAATGGAAATCAGACAGCATGTTCTACATGTCAAACAGTATTCTTGTCGATAATCTACTATTAAATGACATTGAAAGCTTTGAAAACATGTAACCTAAGCATCTAAAATCCTCACCTTACGCCGTAGAAGCGTAACGAATCGAATAGAAACTCTACGCTTCGTCAACGTCAATATGACGACCTATATCACAGGATAAGTCAGCTACTTCGCTACTTGTATTGATAGAATTCCTAAAACAGGCTAAGGTTAGAGTTTTCTTACCTAGAATGAAGTCAGAATCACCGGAAGAGTGATTAGAACACGATGGCTAAGCACGTGTAGTAGCAGGATCGAGTGACAGGAACCTTTCCTCACAACTCTCTCACAATCTCTCTTTTCTTAGGGTTTCTTGCAAATTCATATGGGAGGGATGTGAGAGGGTTTAAGGTCCTTAAATAGGTTAGAAAGTCACCTATTTAGACTTTAAACCAAGGTATACTTGGGTTGTAGCCAAATCGGTTCTTTTTCGATCCAAAAGAGCATTTCTGGAGGTCCCCTGACTAAATGCTGCCGGACGTAAGCTTATGGATGTTGGATCCTGATCACATTAAGTTTTCAGTTCGATCGGATTTCCAGATCGCACGTGGCGGACCAGTTTCAGTTTAGCAGTCACTGAGATTCGATCAGAGATTCCAAGTACACTGACATGTGTGGAAAATGTTCCCTGATCTGAGGGTGTATTTGGGTCAGATTCCAACGGTCTGAATGCTCATACTTAACTCGCAAGTGACACGTGCTAGATTTATTTAAATAACGTTTAATTTTTAAAGAATTCTACTCTCTCTCACACTCCTTGCTCCATGCTCAATGAAATAGCCTCAGGACATCAGTTGGGCTTCATTTTCGAAAAGATTTTCAAGTCCAACCAAGCGGTCATAATGGTCAGAGATTGTAGATATCGAACTTTCGACGCGCAGTCTAGATCTAATACAAAGTTTCAAAGGGCTCCTGAGAACAAATGGGTTTAGAGTTTGATCCTAGGTTTCAGGATGTTATAGCGTTAACGATTTCACAAGTTTTGGGTCTTGCAGAAAGTATTTAAAGTGATCAGTGCTAATTTCACAGCTAATCTAACATAACGCTAGTTAACTTATGCTTAGTTTCTAAAGGAATTAATCCTAAGTGATTTCTGCTTGAGGTGGTACTCGGGTCTCTATACGGATTTTTTCGAGACATTACAATGGACAGCCCATAAGTCTAAGAATACACATGGGTAAGGCTTATACTGACAGTGTGGGCCTTGCCACATTAGCCCAAAGACTTAGCAAGGCCCTCCACAATACATTTATGTGGGCCTTGCAAGTCAGCCCACAATTAAGCATTTTATGAGGGCATCAAGGCTATAAATACAGATGATCAGCTTTTAGATGGCCCATTGGGCCCATAAAGCAATAAGGTTAGTCCTTGCACAGTCTTAGGCTCAAGGAATAGGTTTCCAGCCCAAATGTCCCATAAAACTACCAAAAATCTGGTTAAGGTTAGGCCATATTATCACCTCAAAGATGGGCCTTAAGAGGCACTAATTACACTAAAAAAATGTCTAAGGAAGGAAAGAAAGGAGTGTATGTAACACAATCTCAAATCAAGTGTGCCACAATAGTTCCTAAATAATCAACCATGTAGTAAATTTTGGGCCCCTTGCTGGAATTCCATCCCACCCATTTCCTGGGCCTGTTGGAGTCCAGAGATTTATTTAATTTAGATGGGTTACTGACCCAAGGTGATCCACATATATCATAGTGGGCTCCACTAGATAAAAGAGAGATATACAACACTTACTTCAAGTGGGCCATGCCATTAGAATGCAGGCCCAACAACCTAAAGTAGGGGAGTGCCAGGGTATTTGGCCCAAAACTGATATAAATTGCAGGCCATACCACGGTCGGTACAGAGGCCCGATGGCCCTAAAACTTTATAAGGTGGTCCTTCTATGAGTGGGTCATAATACCCATAAAATTTTATAATTTTTGGACATCTAAAAATATTTTAATTAATTCAAATAAAACAATTTGTCCTGAAACTCGGACTAATCTGGACACCATATTATAGTGGGCTGGTCTAGCCACCACCATGGTATGTAGATGCGTCCAATGGCTCCAAAATTTTGCAGGAAGGTCCTAACATGATTTTAACACATCCTTGTAAATTTTACAATTTTTATACACTCAAAAGTATTTTAATAAAGTTTAATAATATAATCTGTCCAGGGTGAACTATTGCTGGAATGTAACTGTTCTGAATTTGGGCCATCCAAATGGGTAGGTTCTGGGCCTTCAAAATTATTAAAATTTGGACCCAATGTCTCTAATTAATCATACATCAATATGGGACTCAGAAAGATGGCCTAACTTCTGAGAAAAATATTTTTAAAATTTTATTTTTATGGAACTATACTGCTGGTCTGTACAGCAGAATTTTTCTGGCAGTCCATTATGTTGGCCCACCCGTTTGGATGCCCAAATGGGATCCATTAGCCCTAAAATTTTTCAGGTAGGTCCTACCATGGGTGGTTCACCTCACTGCAAAATTTTAATATTTTTAAGATAGGATAAATATTTTATTTATTTCATACAAATTATGGACAGCAAGGTCCAGATTTTATTTTCTTGCTGCAGCAATGCTGCTCTCCCTGACTTGTGTACCCCATTTGAGTGGGGCCAAGTCTGCCAAAATTTGGAGAAATGCAAGGCCAACATCCCTGTACAAGTATAAAATAAGGTGGAGTCCACAAAGGTGGCCCACCATTTCAAAAACCTGCTAACATTTATGTTTTTCCAGCAAGCAGAGTGGCTGGACAGTCCAGAAAATCTGGACCATCCAACCTCCTTGGCCCAACCTTTAGGGTGATCAAACAGGGACGGATGAGGGTGAGGTTTAACATACTTTTACGTGGGATCCATAAATCAAATAAAAGTCTAAGAAATCTGGAAAAAAGGAGCCATAAACAATGCCTACAACCCATACATTACAACATAAAAGAAACAATTCCAGCAATTTGGACAGCAGCATGTAATAGAAAGAATTAAAATATAAACATTATTTCCATGAGATTTAACCCAAGGAATTTATGTGGTGGACCACCCCAGTGGGCCCCATAGATGTCCAAACCTTCCCCATCATCAAATACCCCTTGCATGTGCCCCATTTTGGTAGATTTTGGGGCCACATCTCTATGGATGGACCGTTATGGGGGTCCAAGCTCCATGGTTGGTGTTGAAGCATAAAAATTATCATCGCAGTAGCAAGCAATATGTTCGTTGCGCGAGAACACGCAACGGATTCTTATTGTGTGTGGTCGCACAACAACATGGAGTTGCGTGTGGATGCATAGAGAACTCTTTTGGTTATGCAGGGGCAGAAGACTAGATTTACTTTGCATGAGTACGCGTAATGGAATCTTGCAATGTGCGTGAACACGCGAAGGGTTCTTGAACAGGCAGAATTTGGTGGCTGAAATGAACGGTCTAGATCAGATGCAAGGGTGGGCCATGGCACAAAATTTGAGGTTTGGCACGTGTGGTGACCATATAAATACTCCCTAACTCCCTTCATTTGGGAGTATTGAAGATTTTAGAAAGAGCAGAGCATCAAAAGGTGAGGAGTAGGGCCCCAGTTGCATGTGATCTCTGTTGTGCATCTTCATCCTTCCTTTACGCGGAGACGCGTAGAGCAGATTCCTGATTGCGCGGGGACGCGCAAAGGGATTTTTTATTGCACGTGGTCGCGCTGTCATTGTTCCTTTGTGCGGGGACGCATTGTCATTGCTTCGTTGCGCGGGGCCGCGCAACCTATTTGTAGGTTGTGTGTATGACTTGTCTTGAAGAGAGGATAGAATGCTGCTGGATCTACTGAAAGAATTTAAGTTCATTTCTCATCACTTCAGACTCTCTCCTCTGCCTAAAGGATGAACTCGGAAGTGAAGCCAAGTCGATCAAATCGGCATTCCTCCTAAGTGTTGGGAGATGATCAAGATAACTGTCGAAAGGCTGCCGAATTTTAGATTTAATGTTTTAATTTGTCAAAATGATCTATCTTGGAATTGAGGGATGTAATGAGGATGTAAATGAACTCAGTACAAATGAAATATGATGATTGTTCCAAAATACTCTTTCTGTTAATATTTAAATAAGATAACTCCCCAAATCAAATGCTTTTGTTTTTGTTCGAAACAAAATGGCGACTCTACTGGGGATCTCTTATTCAATATTAGCATTGAGATAGTTGTGGAACCTTCGTCATAGTTTGGCGTCTCTCCGATGCCAAAATGGCAACTCTCAGTGGGAACATCCTCCCCTTCATCTCTAAAATAGATCACTTTATCCTGCAAATAATAATTCTAAATTTACTTTATATCAAAAGGTATTCAGATTCAATTGCAAGTTATAATCAAATGGCGATCCCCGCAAGAGAGGTGAGCTTCCGTTTCGCTCCAACTGGATTTCTGATAGAGTATGTGCTGAACCAAGCCACCACGTGTACGACTCAACTTCCTGTGAGCAAGAATGATATGAGTCGAACAACATTTGGGGTTGTGTCCGCTTCGCCCCGATCGACGGACGATGATAATGGCTGGACTGTCGTGGTGTCCCATAAGACAAGGGTGTAAAATGTAAGAAACTCTCAGAAAAATCTGACTTCACCAAAGGTTAGAAGGCCGGTTACTCGCAATACGGCTAAGAAGTATCCCGATCTTTCTCCTCTTAAGATATACCCCAGTTGAATGGTTCCACATTTGGCTTCGCGTGATTTTCCAGCTTTAGTCACCCTAAAGACTAGATGGACGAAAGAACAGAAAGGCAAAGTTGTAATGGCAAGTTCACCAGTATCCACGTCCCCACATACAAATCCTCCGATGTCCGCACCACTTCAATTGATCAATAGCACCAGAAGCGTGGCCAAGTCGAACGGGACTCCATCTTTCCCTCTCTCCATGAGTCCTGTTACACTGCCATACTCTCACCTCACTCCAGCTACAGTCTCGTCTAAGAGTGGGGAAGCCGTGGTACATGTAATCGAGACAAACCAGAACGGTATGCCAACCACAAAAGATTGTATCAACGATATGGCAGCAGCCCAAAGAGTACTGATGGAAGAATGCGGACATCTTAGGGAGGCTCTGACAGCTCTTACACAAAACGTAGCTCAGATGGTGCCCCCACCCATGATGGGCACGACGAATGGACAGGGAAACCCGCCTAAAAGCTCTCATCCGCCACGGGTAGGGTCGCGAGGGTCCATTCCAGTCACGAGAACTATAACACAAGATGATATAAGGAAAGTCATTGAAGAAGAAGTGAGAGTAGAGAGAGAGAGCGCGAAAGTATTGGCCGCTTTCGATACTGAACACCATACCCGAGGGAGGTAGAGGATGTTCTGTTCCCGGCCAATTTTAAACATCCAGATTTTTAGAAGTTTAATGGGGAAGGATCACAGGAAGAACATCCGATGCACTTCATCACCAGCATGGGGAATTTCTCCACGATTCCACGATATTGCTTGAGGTTGTTCGGATCGTCGCTGACACACAAAGCATTTCAGTGGTATTCCAACTTGGCACCGGGATCGATAAGAACTTGGGAATAGATGCAGGACGCCTTTATGTCGAACTTCTTCTCTTCAGAACGTGATGTTAGTATTATAGAATTGGCCTCCATACGGCAGAGAGAAGGAGAACTAGTAGCGAAGTTTATAGACAGATGGAAAATATTGGGTGCTTCGTGTAGACAGTTACCAGAGGAAAAAGGAGCAGGTCAGAATGTGTCTGAATTCCATGGAAATAGGAATCGCATTCGGATTGACCAATGCTGATATCAGGACATTCCGTGATCTGGCTACTAAAGCTCATGCTTTGAAATTAATGACCCGTAAAATGCCAGCATTTCACCACGAGATACCCAGAAAGGCGTCTGGCCGGATGAACGTGAATATTGTCGATCGTGATAGTAAGAGCAAAAATGCAAGGGATTCAAGAGAAAAGAAGTCGAAACGAAGAGAAGGATGGAGCCAGTCAAGGAATAGATACAATGGGAAAAGACCGCGAATGCTTAATTCCCATGAGGGATTCGATTTCGATAAAGAAGATGTCGTCCCTATGATGAAATAGCTGCTAAAGGCCAACACAATAGAATTGCCAAAACCCAAGCGTCCCGAAGACGTGACAAAGACCAGAGAAAGGGATTTTTGTCGTTACCATCACTTGGTGGGGCATCCGACAGAGAACTGCTACACATTAAAATGTATAATACAACAATTGATAGACAAGGGTGAGATAGTAACCGGTGAGAGGAAAGGAAAGAGCACGGAGGCCACGGTGAATATGCTCGTCGCCCGGGAAGGGGTAGGAAAAGAAAACCGTAAGGAGACGAAGAAAGTAGTAGTAATTATGTTACGATCGGGAAAGAAGATGACAAGCCCTGTAAAACAGAAAGCAGAGGTCATAAGAAAGGGAGCTGCCAAAGGAAAAATCAGTGAAGATAAAAATGAAAAGAGAGGTGAAACAATGAGAGTGACTTACGATGTGGTCAATCACTTGAAGGGTATAATGGCGTAGTTAAGCATCTATGATGCACTCAAACTATCGGAAGAATTTTGAAAGAGTTTGGTCCAAGCACTATCCGACCATGATGTTAGGAATACTTTACTGACAGAAATGAGACACGAAGAGCATGGAAAACAAGTAAATAGCCTACCAGTCATTTCATTCTTTGATGAGGATTTAATCTGCGAGACGGAACATAACAGGCCGCTAATGATAAAAGGCCATATTAGTGAGAAGAAGGTTAAACGGATTATGATAGACAACAGATCTGCAGTGAATCTCTTACCACTTTCAATGTTAGGTAAGTTGGGCTATCGTCGCTCCGATCTGCACCCTAGTGGGATGATGATACAAGGCTTTAATCAAGACGGGCAACGGGCGCTTGAAAAGATCATAGTGATACTAGAATAGAAGGATTAATTACTAATGTTGTATGCCATGTCATAAACAACGTACAACCTTCTCCTGGGAAGACCATGGATACATCAATATAACATCGTACCTTCCACCTTGCATCAATGCTTCAAATACTGCAAAAATGAGAGATAGTATAAAGTAATCACTGATGCGAGGCCATATACAGAAGCAGAGTCTTTCTTTGCAGACGTCAGTTACTATAAAGGGTTTGCTGAGGAAGCGAGAAATGATAAGAATGTAGCATTGAAAGATATTCAAACGAACGATGTCAGAGGAGAAAGGGTTGAATCCTCCAAGATGACAGACACAAAGAAGAAATTCTATTTCGTACCGAAGCGTTTAAGCCAACCAGGACAGCCGCCGCTAACTTTGTTGTCACCAGAGCAATTAAAAATTCTACAGTCTAATTATACAGTACCACTGCCTAGCATTGAAAGGTGTAAGCCATTTTCAATAGCCCCGGGAGGGTTTCAGGTCAAGGCCAGCACAAGACACCCCGAGCTGATAGAATTCTACACCGCAGTAGAGGCAAGGGTAGGAGAGTAAGTTGAAAGCAACGTACACTGCGGTAAGT
Organism: Magnolia kwangsiensis; assembly: GCA_037074715.1. NCBI lineage: Eukaryota > Viridiplantae > Streptophyta > Magnoliopsida > Magnoliales > Magnoliaceae > Magnolia > Magnolia kwangsiensis. The sequence continues at coordinate 138,169,885 of CM073571.1, forward strand.
TAACTCCAAAAATTTAGAAAGATACAGCTCAGTAAGTAAGAAAATCATGAGGAGCATGGTTTTTGGCTGCGAGGAACCCGTGGGTCTAAATCATGGGAAGGGAATTCAGATCCCTCTCAGGGTCGACCAGGAAAAGCGAAGAAAATTCCAAGGATTAGGGGTAGAATCATTGGTAAATATGACTACGGCCGCGCAAGCATCAGAAGAAGATTCTGAGATGGTCAAGTATCCTGGAGCAGCTACAAAACAGATGGAAGACAGGGGGCAGCTAACGATAGACAGATTGTAAAAAATAAACTTGGGTACAGAAGAAGAACCCCTGAATACGTTTGTCAGTAGCGATCTTTCTGAACAGAAATTTGAGAAATATTTCAAGTTGCTTAAAGAAAATAAAGATGTCTTTGCCTGGAAGTATGCCGTGTAACATCCTGAAAGTTGGGGGTCGAGTATAAACTCCACTCCTGAGTTCCAGAACATCACTTATGCAATATTTTCAATGATGGATGAATGTTGTTCATATTAGTGTAGAAAACATGAGTGGGTGTAACGTCTCGAAAAAATCCGTACAGAGATCCGAGTACCAACTCGATCAGAAATCACTTAGGATTAATTCCTTTAGAAAATAAGCGTAAGTTAACTAGCGTTATGTTAGATTAGCTGTGAAATTAGTACTATTCTCTTTAAATACGTTCTACAAGACCCAAAACTTATGGAATTGTTAACGCTATAACATCCTGAAACCTAGGATCAAACTCTAAACCTGTTTGCTCTCAGGAACCCGTTGAAACTTTGTATTGGATCTACACCGTGCGTCGAAATTCCGATATCTACAATCTTAGACCATTATGACCGCTTAACTGGACTTGACAATCGCTTCGAAAATCAAGCCCAACTGATGTTCTGAGGCTATTTCATTGAGCCTGGAGCAAGGAGTGTGAGAAAGATTGAAATTCATTAAAAATTAAATATAATTTAAATAAATCTAGCATGTTTCGCTTGCAGGTTAAGTATAAGCATTCAGACCGTTGGAATCTGACTCAAATATAGCCTCGGATCAGAAAACATTTCCCACTCAGGTCAGTGCACTTGGAATCCTTGATCGAATCTCCGTGACCGCTGAACTGAAACTGGTCCACCACGTGCGATCTGGGAACACTATCGGACTGAAAACTTAATGTGATCAGGATCCAATATCCATGAGCTTAAGTCCGACCGCATTTGGTCAGGGGACCTCCAGAAATGCTCTTTTGGATCGGGAAAGACCCAATTTGGCTATAACCCAAGTATTCTTTGGTTTAAAGTCTAAATAGGTGAGTTTCTAACCTATTTAAAGACCTTAAACCCTCTCACACCCCTCCCATATGAATTTGCTAAAACCCTAGAGAAGAGAAGAGAGAAAAGAGAGAGATTGTGTGGAAGTTGTGAGGGAAAGTCCCTGGCACTCGATCCTGTTTCTACACGCACTTAATCACCGCGTTCTAATCACTCTTCCGATGATTCCGACTTCATTTTAGGTAAGAAAACCCTAACCTAAACCTACTTTAGGGATTCCATCGATACAATTAGTGAAGTAGCTGATTCATCTTGTGATATAGGTCGTCATACAGGCGTTGACGAAGCGTGGAGTCTCTATTCGATTCGTTACGCTTCTACGGCGAAAGGTGAGGATTCTAGATGCTTAGATTAACTGTTTTCAAAGCTTTTAATGTTGTTTAATAGTATATTATCGACAAGAACTCCGTTTGACATGTAGAACATGCTGTCTATTTTCCATTTTGACTGCGTACAGAGAATATGAGATTTAGGGTATTTTAGGCATTTGTAGGAAATACTGTATACGTCTATATTTTGCTGAAATGATTGTCATGTGTATTAGTTATTTTATGATATTAGTTAGGCATGCATGATCTTTTTGGCGAAGAGATTCACCCTAATGTGCACTTTGGGTCGACATACGCTATGTGGACAAATGTGTAAGACCCGTATCCTAGACCGTATCGTTCGATAGACTTCCGCGGTCTTCCCGGTCGAATCCCAATAACCTCGACCTTTAACCGGTATTTGTGCGCGACCCTGATACACACGCCGTTAACCTGAGTCGACTCAACCCGAGACTTGTACCCTAGCGACCGCGTCGTCGCCGCGTCTCGTACGCCGAGGCGATACCCAGGCCAGGAGATGTGGGCCCGCATTCAGTTCGAGAAAATGCCGTGCATTTACAAACCCAAGGCAATCTTTCAAATCAATCACATCACGTCACATCAATCCATCAATCAATCAAGTCAAATAAACCCATACCCTACCCATCCCTCTCCCACTTAAAGTCAACAACACCCATGCTCATCCCATTCCTTTCTTACCAATAAGTCAACAAGTACCACACCTTCCATTTATTACATCACCTCCCTTTCTCTCTCTTTTTAAAAAAAAATCTCAAGCAATCCATGAAAGCCAAAACGTGTAAGCTCCAAGCTCCATGGATAGAGCTTGTGTGGCCCACCTTCCTATCTCCCATCCCCACCCTTCAAAACCGATCTCGGCCGTTGAATCATGTCCCATTGGAGCTATAATGAGGAGGAGCCCAAGATGAAGCAAAAGGTGGGTGCTTCTCTCTCTCTCTCTCTCGCTCTCTCTCTCTCTCTCTCTCTCTCTCTCTCTCTCTCTCCCTTCCTTGTTTGTGGCCCACCTGATATATGATTTTATCCACGCTGTCCACAAGTGGGACTGCCTTACCGTCCATCAATCAGGGCCCTCCCTACTGATCATCCAGCAGCACCATTGCTGCCCATTTTGGGGCAGGCCTGGATGATGGGGAATGCAAAAATCTCTGCTCGATTTTTGGAGTGGAGTGTCTCACTGACGTGGATCCCACCTTGATGTATGTGTTCTATATCCTCAGCCGTCCATCTACACGGCCTAAATCCGATGAATTGTGGGCTGCACTGTAACAGCAGCCGCAGGATCGTTCACCTGCTTGGACGAGCTTGTTTGCAAGAAAAATATAAACATCAGCCGATCCAAGCCTGTGGGGCCATGCAGGATATATGTGTCTCATCCACGCTACACACAGCTAGGCTGCTTATTGTCGTCAGCAGGCCATGCGGGCCACCCCAGTGATGCATTTGTTTCATCCACACCGTCCATCTGGACGGTGCACATCAACCGCTGCCACCGTGATGCATCTGCAGCCATCCATCTGCAAGGGACGGTGGGCCCCTTTGAGGCATGTATTTTATCCAGCCATCCACCCATTTTGCTGGCGTGCAGCGGCCCACCTTGATTACAGCTACTGCCTTGATGGTTGGGTTTCATCCAGACCGTCCGTCCGTTTTGAAATAGGACGTTGCCTGCCATCATGCACGTGTGCAGAACCCACGCCGTCCGTGGGATCGTGTACGGTGGGGCTTGTTACATGTGCAGCAGTCCTCTGCGTCTAGTCCTCTGGACGCAGGTTTATTATTATTATTATTTTTTATTATAATAATAATGTTATTAAATAAATAATTAAATAGTAATATATATACATTATAATATATATACATATATATAATATGTGTATGTATGGTGGGCCCTACGTGGGACCCACCTGATGTATGTGAAATCCACGCCACACTGGAAGGTGGATTCCACCATGATGAGCATGAAATGTCCAGCCATCCATCACATAGACGCCCTACCATGATGCATGTATTCTCCTCGTCGTCCAGCAATTTGACAGTGTGTGGGACCACTCCACACGTGATGCACGTGTGAGGGGGTGGGGCCCACCTTGATTTATGTATTCTGCATCCAGCCGTCCATCTGGACGGTATCGGTGGGGCCCACCTTGGATATATACATATATTTTGTATCTGCGTCGTCTGTTCAATCCAGCATCTAGGCGTTGGACCGTTGTGATGTAAGTATTTTAATCCAAGCCGTCCAATGCTGGACGTGGATCAACCCCCCTGTCGTATGGATTTCATCCACACCGTATATAGGTGGGACCCACCACTGACGTATATGTGGCATCCATACCGTCCATCTGCCGGACAAGCAGCATAGTTATTGTATTGACGTCCGCAAGTTCTATGGGTCCCACCTGTATTCACGTTAGAAAGTGTTGTGAGCCCCATCATGCAGTATTTATTAATCCAGACCATCCTTTTGTGTGAGGGACCGCCGTAATAGGTGTTGCATTCACCGTCCAGTAGCTGGACGGTGGTACGCATCGCGATGTAAGTGTTTCACCAATGCCATCTGTGTTGACTTCAGCAAGTGGGACCCACATGTTTTATATCCCACCCGTTCATCCCTTCCTGGACGTGGATCCACCTCGATGTATGGGTTCTATCATTGTTGTTTGTCCATTTGATGGGCGTGGGGCCCACATGAGGTGAATGTTTGATCTGCACCGTCCAAGACCCCACCTTGATGGATGTGATTCATCCACACCGCCCGACCTTAACCGATAGGCCCACTTGCCGTGCAATCGCAGGGTCCACCATGATGTACGTATTTCATCTATGCCGTCCACTTATGCGACCCACCTTAGCGTGTGTATAGCAGTCACAGTATCCATCTGTTGGGGCCCATTTGATATGTGTAGGACCCACCTCGATGTGTTGTATTCGAAGTGTCCATCCATCTTACCAGTAGGGCCATGGGCCCCATTATCTTGTGAGATCTACAATGATAAACATGTGTTATACATGCACTGTCCATTTATTTTCAGGTTGTAAGCTTCATTACCTTGAGCAGCCCACTTGATGTGTATGAGGCCCATTGGTGCGGCCCATTGATGTGGTCCACTTGTTGTATATAAGGCCCATGGTGATATATTTTTGGCCCATACGATGAGGCCCATTATATTGTGTATGAGGCCCTTGTGAGAGGCCATAGGCCCACTATATGTTTATCCCTATGTGGGCCACTCCTTGGGAGCAATGTCGGTTAAATGGTCACATTAATGGGAATGATGGTTTAATGCCCACATTGTGACCTTCCCTTAGGCCTTGTTCGGCCGATCATCGAGTCCGATTATCATGACCGATTACCAATCGTGGTCGATTATCGATTGACGTGGCCGATTGTCGACTCTACGTGTCGTGGCCGATTGACCGATTACCGATCGAGGCCAATTATCGTGACCGATTACCGATCATGGCCGATTATCGATTGACATGACCAATTGTCGACTCTACGTGTCATGGCCGATTGACCGATTATCGATCGAGGCCGATTATCGTGACCGATTACCGATCGTGGCCGATTATCGATTGACGTGGCCGATTGTAGACTCTGCGTGTCGTGGCCGATTGACCGATTACCGATTGAGGCCGATTATCATGACCGATTACTGATCGTGGCCGATTATCGATTGACGTGGCCGATTGTCGACTCTGCGTGTCGTGGCCGATTGACCGATTATCGATCGAGGCCGATTATCGATACTGATTACCGATCGTGGCCGATTATCGATTGACGTGACCGATTGCTGATTCTGATTTGTCATGGTCGATTGTCGATTATCGATCGAGGCTGATTATCGATCGAGGCCGAGTACCGATTCTGATGGCCGACTGCCGATTATCGATCGAGGCCGATTACCGATTCTGATGGCTGATTGCCGATTATCGATCGAGGCTAATTATCGATCAGGTCGATTACCGATTCTGATTTGTCGTGGCCGATTGCCGATCATCGATCGAGGCCGAGTACCGATTCTGATGGCCGATTGTCGATTATCGATCGAGGCTGATTATCGACCAGGGCCGATTACCGACTTTGATTCGTCGTGGCCGATTGCCAATTCTGATTGTCGGAGCCCAATGTGATGTACATGCGACCTGTATTTGAGGCCCGACGTGATGTGTATTCAGCCCGTGTCTAAGGCCCAATGTGATGTATATTGATGCCTAGGTGATGAGACTCATTGTGATGTATTTGAGGGTCAGGCGAAAGAGCCCATTGTGATGTATGTTAGGCCCATGAGCAGGGCCCACCCATTGTGTACATGTAACCCTTGAGTAAGGCCCATTGTGTCGTATATTAGGCCCTTATGTGAGGCCGTGGGCCCATTATATGTTTGGATCTATGTGGGTCATTCCTTGGGGCAATGATGGTTAAATGTCCACATTGCCGAGGCCGATGGTTGATACCGATTATGAGTATGTGGCTGCATAGCACCATGATACATACTCATACGCATCATCTGCATGTCTGTTATGAGATATGATTGACCATTGCATATGTCATAGTGCTGGTTGTTATGAGACTTCCTGATAGGCAGAGATTTTCTCACATGAGCGCACGGTATGCGCAGGATTGATGCATGATTGCACTGTGTGACTCATGCATCTCGCATTTGTATGACATGACCACCGTACGCCCTAGCGACATCAGGGCTGTAGCCTCCACAGACATATCGTGGATGGTCAGATGGGATACCAGAAATCTGTTCTACATGGGGTGCTATAGATATCCTTAGGTGAAAGTCCCAGAACCCTCTTAGTTCCAGAGGTTGCTCCAACGTTTAAACCGAGTGGGTAGATGAGCGCCGAGTGCCGATTACCAGATGGCTGCGCTCTCCACTGTGTTGTGGTCAGTTGGAAGGGGGTGCGGCCTTACCTGCCCAAGAGGAGGGGGCAATGCTAGGCTGAGTCTGACCAGCTTGAGGAATGGGTCCGCTATTGACGAGCCGAGCCCGATATTGGCAGGCGGATAGTGAGGTCTCTTCCACTAACCTCGTTGCGCTTGATGGGGCGACAATCTGGTATGGAGTGTAATAGACCTCGGTGCTTTCCAAGAGAGGAACCGTACTGATATGTGGACTTATCGAGCAGGAGTTGCATGCTCATTCATTCATTCATTCACTATCCACTCGGGCTGGTGGTGCGCAACTAATTGTTGTGTACCTTCGTTACGGCAAGGATTTCGATTGGGCGCGCGACCAACCTGAGATCAGGAGTTTACCACATTGAGCCTGACTATCCAAATTTAGGTATGGGACTGGTCTGGATAGAAGTCCCTTGTGGTGGACCCCATAGCCTGCGATACTACGTACTATCATCCCGATTTCACACTCCAATATGATTATTTCATTTGCATCGCATATTGCATTACATCCTCAACATCTGATATTTGACTCTTTATGACTCCTTATCGCATAGTTGTTTTGTATTGCGTATTCTGATATTGATTAACTTATAGACTTGTCCATACTTTCGCTTACTCTGTTATTGTATGATTTATATCTTGTCAGTATTTCTGCTTACTCTGATAATTCCTGCTCTTATTACTATTTCTTCTTATTTAGACATTGTATGGTTTATGGATTACTAAATTTTCTGGTAATGCATGATTATAGCATTGTATTGAATACTTGGCACTTACCTTGTACACACACTTACACCACCCTCTAAGCTTTCTATAAGCTTATGCACGATAGATGCATGCAGGTGATGTTAGGTTGCAGCAGTGTTGAGCTTGGAGCGTGCAGTGGTCTTCTGGAGCTTAATTTTTTATTATGTATTTCCCTTTCAGTATTGTACTCAAACGATTATATTAGTGGATACGTGATGATGATGTTGCCTTTATGAATTGGGTAATCTTGTGGTTATGATTATTACTAGTTAAATGTAAAAAAAAAAAAAAAAATCCTCCTTGTAGGATCCCATGATCACAATCTGGCATATGAATGTTAGGAGCTGAGAATGGGGTACTACGGAGGCTGTCAGCACCAGATTCGGTAATCAGGATTCTTATGAATTCGATTCCTAGGTTTGGGGTGTGACAAAATGTGTGTAGCCTAAGTGTTTGTATAAATGATTGTATTAGTATGTATTGAACAAATGTTGTTGTAGATTAGTTTTGAGATTGAATTCTCAATTAATATGATCATGTATATGATTTCCTCCATAATTGTTATATGAATTGATTTCCTTATATATATGGAATACATGTGTTTGGTTGATTTGCTTACGCTGTATGTTATAACATGTTGTTAACATGCTTGGATTGTTTGTATTTCATTTTTGTTACTCTCATATGATCATTGATGCTGATTACAAGTGCTTGGGGCTATGCTCTAGTCCAGGCAGTCGGTAATAGATTCAAATTCATGGTTGGCTTCTATTTGCCATGAAGGACGCATCGATGAACGCGAGTCGTGCTTTGGGTTGGCGGCAGTGGTTAGGCCACACGAGGTATTTTATGCACTTCATGTCATTCAGCTTGAGGTGTGCTCGTACTGTCGAGCTCGTCAAGCAACCCGACTGACCATTGTATGTTCACCTTGTATTGGTCATAACTGCTTGAACCTAGGGTACTGAACTTACCAGAGATAACCCTGATAACCATGGTACCTTGATCCATTAAGACTCATGAGCCGGGCATGGTGGTATGGGATACTGTGGTCGAGCTGTCGACCTACGCCGGGGCCACAAACCTCTCCGTAGTGACCAGTGAGCACCTTAGACTCGTGAGACGATTGTGGTGGTATGGGACACTACATTCGAGCTGTCAGCCTACTTTGATTGGTGATGAGCCCTTTATAGTGACCTCGAGCATATTCTGAGTCTACGAGAGGTGACGACCCTTCCGTAGCAACAAGAGTACAACTAGGCCTGTATTGATAAGGTGATGGAGGAGCGGTGCAACGAGTGCGAGCAACAGCCCTGACAGCCCTTGTAGCGACCTAGAAATATAACATCGTATGAGATTACTAGGAGTGACGACCCTAGACAGGATCTGTATTGGGATTGATATAAGGAGAGTACCGTAGTTACCCAATCCTGCTATTTGAAAGGACTAATAATAACTCGATAATCATAACCACATCACACTGCAGGTGCCTGGAAGATGTGGAGCACTGAGGGAAGAAAGCATGTCGCGGACGTAAGATGGTGTCGCATGAGGGAGTATGTCGGTGAGGGCATCCATCATGTCATTTCATGCTTGCATTAACAACAGTATCTAGGAATGTCTGATTGTTTGCTTTACTATTATCGCGTGATTGATTTGATAACATGCTAATCTTTGCTTTATGATTCCACTGAGTTGATCACTCACTCTCACGTTACTGGACGGTGTTTGCAACACCTACCAGACTCTGTCTTAGATGCAGGTTGTGAGGAGATCCCGGAGCTGGAGCTGGACTTCTACGAGGACCACGACGAGTTCTCGTACATGCAGTTCTCTGACGGCTTCGCATAAGTGGCCTGGATTGACGAGATTCTGCTAGTTAGACTGTCATACGATATTTTATTTTTGGTTTGATATATGTATATGTGACTCAGAGATGTATTCATACTTTGGAGACAGTACGAGATTATTTTATTTTTCATACAGTGATATATATATTCTTCAGTCTTCCGCTTGCGTTTTATCACTGGATCTGGAGTATGAATTGCAGTTTTGGTATAATCTCACTCATGTTAATGCACTAACTCAGACAACATTGAATCATCAGCATATTTGTTGCATAAGTGATGGTCTGGAACTCAGGAGTCGGGTTTCTACATGACCCCCTATTTTCAGGGAATTACAAGTTGGTATCAGAGCATAATTTGGATTAAACTAGACCTGGGTTATGGTCACACGACATACGCTGTCACCCTTTGACTTAGGTGGGTGTGAGAGAAACATAGAAACACTCATAGGACCTCAGTTTCACCAATTGGCAAAGTTTCCTCAAATCGATTGTTTTGATCGAGTTCGTGTGCATCCGTGGTCGTATGAAATGACCCTGGACCACTTCTAGTTCATGTGTGGGTGCGTCTAGACCTCTATAGACCCTATCCCAGCCATTTAAAATCACTAAATGCAAATATACGTCAGATAGTGCCCGAAATGACCTGAAATAGTACGAAACAGAGTTGTGGGCCTATCCACGCTAGTCTAGGATGATCCGAGGTGGGACCCACATATTTTTGGGGACCTCAGGACAGGAGGACCTTGCCCAAATGGCGAGGCCTCACCAAATGACACAAAGGTCAGCGAGGACCTTGCCGGTTCGGCGAGGCTTAGCAGTACAGTGGGCCCCACTCGGGCGGGCCTTCAGGCCGATGTAGTTTGGGGGTTAGGGTAGCCCCCCTAGCTATGGGTCATCCGTTAAAAATGCCCCAAACCCTTACCTCCTTCATAAACCACACCCCCAAGCTCTCATTTCCTCTCCCATTTGCTGAGTTCTCTTTCAAATCCCATTTCCAATCCTCCCACCATCGATTTCTGCCTCAACCCACGCCCCTCCATCGTTCACAGCTATACACATCCCCTCTCTCTCCATTTTCATTCGTTTGGAGCTCTTACACCCTCTATTTAAAGCTCAAATCGTGTAAGCCTCCAACCCAACCCATTTCACCCTTTTCCCTTTGTAATCCCAGCCTTTTGGGGCCTGTTTTCCCCTTTATTGGACTTAGATTCATGGTAGCCCACTAGGTCAGCCATTTCTCCCCCTTTCCTTCATTTTCCATGGCCTTTTTAGAGGCTATTTTAGCCTTTTTCTCCCTTTCCACCATCCTCTCTCTCATGGGAAAGAGGAAGACCACCGCTGATGAAGCTGGGCCTAGTCGCCCTTCACGTTCAAGGAAGCTGAGAGGTGGCACCGCTAGTTCAAGTGCCGCCACTAGTCCAAACATTGGGAGAGAGCTACACACGAAGCGGGATTTGGATCCCCACACTCCCATAGGGAGAGCACTGTTGGAAAAATTGGCCCACGGCGCGTATACTGATCGCAAGGTTCTGTTTGAGGTGCATGTGGATGATCGGCTCTTTGGTGAGTTTTTGTTGTTTGAGCGCATCGAAGCTGTCAGGTTGGGTCCGCTCTTTGAAGGCCAGTCTCGTGGGAACGTGGGCACTGTTCGTGCCTTTTATGCTCATATTCAGGATCCTACGTTGGAGCCATTGCAGTTCAGGATTCCCTTTGATAGAGACTGGGAAGCCACAATCGATGTTCAGTTGATAGCTTGACTTCTGAACGTGCCTCTTGGTGAGGTACATCCAAGTGCTAAGAACTTGTGGAGTGTTCGTGAGCGAGATCACCGCACCAGGTTCCTATGTGGTGTCTTAGTTGAGTGGCAGCGTCATAAGAGCCTCTTAGCGTCCCACATGTCAGATGATTTTTGTCTGCTTCACCACATCTACACGTTTAATGTTTACACCAGGTGGAGCAATTGCAGTGAATGCACGCGCCTTATGGTAGATTTCCTGTATCAAGTGGGCCAGGGAGAGAACGTGTGCATGCCCACCTTTGTGTTACAACAAATCATCCTCATAGCGAAATCGAGAAGAACGTCTGAATCACTTCCCTTTGGCTGGCTCATATGCAAGATTGCACTTGAGTTTGCTTATAGACTTGGGCCGGAGTTGCCTGTGCAGATTCATTTCATCAATGAGGCTACCATGAACCAGATGAAGATAGGGCCTCGGCAGCGTGAGGCCCAGCTTGATGATGACAGTGAGGGTGAATATGATAGCGAGGAGGATGAAAGTGAAGAAGAAGTTGGAGCAGAAATAGAGGAAGAAAGCCTGGAAGAAGAAGAAGAGGACGCTCAAGCTACTGATGAGAGTCCTCCTGTGACTCGGGCTGCTAGGGATGCTCACGTAGCCCGACTTGAGGAGAGTCAAGTTGCTTTGCGACGGGAAGTCCAAGAACTCCGGGCCAAGGTAAAATAAGAGCTTGAGGATACCAAGGCCATCATGAATCGAAAATTTGGCAAGGTGACTTGCACCTTGAAGGCCATCCTGTGTTGTTTGCAGGATAAGGGTGCCCCTCCTCCATCGCCAGACTCAGACGAGTGATTAGGTTTCAGATGGTCGTTGGTCGTAGTTAGGTTATTTTGTGTTTTCTGTGTGTGAGCCTGAGAAGGCTTAGTAGTTAGTTTATGTTGGAGTTGTAGCTTTGACTAACTTAGTTTTCCATGTGTTTCTTGTCATGATGCATGTAAGGATATATCTCTTGTATTGTGACCAATTTTGATTGAATGAAATGCATGAAGTTTCTTCGGTTGTATGCGAATGATTGTGTGGTGTGTTTGTGCTATTGCTAAAACTAACTGGGTTGCACCCTATTTTGAATATAGGAAATGCCACCTAAGGTTACTCGGAGCACGACACGTCTTACGCTGGGTGAGCCGATGGATCGGGTTCTTCCCCAGAGTGATGAACATATGGACCCTACTGTGGGCCTGATTCGTGAGACTACACCTGAGTCTCAGCCTTCTACAGGTCCTACAGTTGAACCACCACCTTTCACACCGCCAGTTAGAGAGTAATACCGTGCGTCTTCCTCGACGCAGTATGTGCCTCAGCCTGCTCCACCTCCTGATAAGTTTGAGTAGTTGATGGTCATGATGCACCAGCAGTATCAGTAGCTTTTGACTAAGATTACGGGGGCCTTAGCCCAGGGTGGGAGTGCGACTCCACCTGTGCCACCTGTGCATCCAGTTGAGGATGCTGGGACTTCGACTCAGGATGAGGGTATGGCTCATCCTGCACCATCTGCTTACCCTACGGGGAACACTGCTGATACTCGGGGCCTACTTGAGCGATTCCAGTGCTTGCGGCCTCGTACTTTTGCGGGTTCTCACAGACCCGAGGAGGCTGAGTATTGGCTCGACTGTATCTCGAAGATACTGAGGATGCTGCATTACTCCGAGTCTGAGCAGGTTGAGTTGGCCACTTTCATGTTCGAGAGGGAGGCCAGCTTATGGTGGGATAGCATATTACGGATGTTGCTGTTGGCTACATCTGGACTTGGGCAGCATTCAAGTTCTGATTTCATGAGAAATACTATCCCCAGACCTACTGGCATGAGATGGAGAACAAGTTTCTATGCCTCAGGCAGGGAGGCATGTCAGTTACAGAGTATGAGCATCGATTCACAGAGTTGGGCAGATACGTCCCTACAATACTTGCTGACGAGCAGATGCATATACGACATTTTTCTGAGGGTTTGCGACTTGATATTCGGTCGAAGATGTGCTGTGTCAGCATACCCTCTTATACCGAGCTGATACATATGTCCATGTGGGCAAAGAAGGATGTAGATCGTTTGGCACGTTCTCGTGGCCCTATGGTTGCTAGGCCACGACCAGAAGCTCAGGGCAGGCCACTCCTTGGCAAGAGGCCTCACGTCGATTCTCCTCCTAGGGCTACAGCGCTAGTACTTCTGATGAGGCACCCAGGTGTGACCTGTACTTACTGTGGGAGACCAGGTCATACTGCAGAGAGCTGCTTTGCTCGGATGAGAGATAGCTGGTCTTCACCACCGCAGAAGATCGATCTTCCTCGCCCACAGGCACTATCCGTTCCATCGTTACGATCAACTCCTACGCATCCTTCTCTCAGACCTCCCGCACCTTAGTTCCAGCTGCCTCAACGGCCCATGGTACCGCAGCCGAACCGTCCATAGTAGGCATGGGTACATACATGGACAGCAGCAGCGTCCGGGATAGAGACTGCCTAGCCCTTGGCCTTTGAGGTCACAGCCCACATTGGAGGTACTCCTATATTTGTGATGGTGGATACAGGATCCATGATTTCATTGATATCGCATTCAGTAGTCAAGCGCCTTGGGCTACTGACTACTCGGATGGACGGGGTGCGAGTTCTTACAGCGCACGGGACCTTTTCTGATGCCACTATGATGTGTGAGGGTTGTTTACTGGATTTAAGAAGCAGGACGATGGCTATTGACCTTGTCGTCGACCCCTCTCTCTATTATCTCGACATCATTCTTGGCATGGATTGGCTGACGGCAGGGAGGGCCGAGATTGACTGCGAGACTCATATAGTGACAGTCTACTAGCCGGAGGGCACGTCCTTTACATTTCCAGTGCAGGTTAATCTCTCCTTTCGAGTACTTTGCTATGCTTCCTTATTGAGGGATGTTAATGCCCCGATACTTGATAGCACGCCAGTAGTCCATGATTATGAGGATCTGTTCAGGAAGATTCCTGGGTTGCCACCTCAGCGTGAGATCATTTTTTCTATCGACCTGGTACCCGGTTTGACGCCCATCTCACTGCCGACGTATCGCATGGCCCCGTGTGAGATGGAGGAGTTGAGGAAACAGATTGATGAGCTGTTGGAGGTTAGCTTCATACGACCGAGTGTGTCTCCTTGGGGAGCATCGGTGCTATTTGTGACGAAGAAGGATGGTTCACTGCAATTGTGTATTGATTATTGCAAGTTAAATCAGATTACGATGAAGAATAGATACCCTTTTCCTAGGATTGATGACTTGTTTGATCAGTTGAGAGGAGCGCAGTACTTCTCGAAGATTGATCTGCAGTCAGGGTATCACCAGCTACGTATCAGGGATGAGGACGTGTAGAAGACAGCTTTCAGGACCAGCTTTGGCCACTACGAGTTCCTCGTGATGTCGTTCGGTCTTACGAACGCACCAGCCGTGTTCATGGATCTGATGAACAGAGTATTTCAGCCATTCCTCTATCGATTCGTCATCGTGCTCATAGATGACATTTTGGTATATTCGAGGAGTCGAGAGGAGCATGAAGAGCACTTGCGATTGGTCCTGGATACACTGAGACAACACCAGTTGTTTGTACAGTATAAGAAGTGCAACTTCTGGAAGGAGGAAGTCAAGTTCCTGGGACATGTGGTGTCCAAGGATGGGATGGCAGTGGACCTTACTATGGTAGCCGCGGTGCAGGACTGGAAGTAACCTGGTTCGGTTACCGAGGTGAGAAGTTTCCTGGGTCTTGCTGGCTACTATCGACGATTCATTGGGGACTTCTCCAAGATAGCCAGACCCTTAACTTAGTTGACACGGAAGGATTTGAAGTTCGCCTGGAATGAGAAGGCGGATGCAGCTTTTTAGGAGCTGAAGGAAAGGCTTACATCCGTCCCTGTGCTAGTATTGCCAGAGCAAGGGGTTAAATACACGATATACACCGACGCGTCTAGCGTTGGTCTGGGTTGTGTCCTTATGCAGAAGGACAAGGTGATTTCATATGCCTCGAGACAATTAAGGAAGCACGAGGAGAATTACCCTACACACGACCTTGAGTTGGCAGCCGTCATTTTCGCATTGAAGCTCTGGAGACATTACCTCTACAGAGAGGAGTTTGAGCTCTTTTGCGACCACAAGAGCCTTAGATACATATTCACACAGCGGGACTTGAATATGAGGCAGCGGCGATAGATGGAGACCTTGAAAGACTTTAAGTTCGAGGTTTCCTACCATCCTGGCAAGGCGAACCTTGTGGCTGACGCATTGAGCCGCAAGAAGGCGATAGAGTTTGCGGATCCGCTGATGGTTGCCGAGTGGGACATGGTTGAGTTTTTGCGAGACTTTGAGTAGAAACTCACTGTGGAGGAGCCATTTGAGTTTATTAGAGAGGGCCTTCCTCTTCCGGCCTCTCCTCTGATCATGATCCCTCTGTGAACCGGTCCACTCGGCCTCGCCCTAAAGTAGAAATATCACCAACGGTGCTCGCTGTAGAGTTGAATCTCGCAAAAGGGGGCTCACACGCTCCTGTTCTGCCTGTCTGGGTGTCTTAGGAATGAGCTGATGAATCTGAAGAACATTAGTGACAACCTGCATCAATTGCTGGAGATGTTCAGCCCCTACAGGAATCGACAAATAAGCGGGGGTAGCACTGGCCTCTGACAGAGGCACAGGCACTGCGGAAGCCTCAGGAAAAGTATGGCAGGCTCCATAGGGAAAATAAGAATCTTAGATGGTAGGGCTGAAATCACTCGGGTCACTAGAGCGGAATGAGAACCACGTACATGGGCCCCATGGCCATAAGCATCACAATCATGGGCACCTCGACTAGACGGCATGGTCTACAGAAAGAACAAAGGTGATGGACACCTAGGAATTAGAATCCTTGAAGGCTCAAACGAAATGAGGGAAACGCACTCAGGACACTACTTGTCTTAAGCTCGTAGCAGATATGTGATACTATCCCAAGTTATCAAAAAATTACTTGTTATGCTCTGATACCAATTCCTGTCACTCCCCAGACTCGGTAACCGGACCTCACAAGGAACACAATGACCGGTTCTGGCGGCAACAGCATCCTTACTACCCCATTCTCAGCTCCTGAGATAGGTTCCGATCCTGAGATCATACAGGGAGGATTTCCATAACAATGTAATCATCTCCAATACGAGCATACCCAAGATCACAGTAAGTAAATATGAGAATAAAAAAGGCACACATCACAAAATCCACTATGAATTTAAACTTTTATAAGTTTCCATCAGGTCCAAAGGACATACATAAGATAACAGAAGAAAGAAGGAAGAGAATCTGCAACACTGGGTCCTCAGATCGTACACCTATCCAAGCTCCGCTACTAAGACGCCAAATTAGGATCTCCTGCACGCATCAATCATGCATAAGCTTATATAAAGCTTAGAGGGTGGTGAAAGTGTGTGACAATTGTGCTCAGAAGAAGATAAAGAATGCAGAAGGGAGTCACGATCAATACTAATACCACGAGCCTTACCAAGGCTATCATGAACACGTGAAGCCATACCAAGGCAGTATAATAATGTAGGAAGCCATACCAAGGCTATATAGTGCAATGAGTACTGGGCATCATGCCAAGGCGATGCATTATGACACTTATATAGCCGATACAAATGTAATGCGAAGTAATGCCAGTGCTCAAATCCAATCCACATATCAAGTACATTTTCATCATAAGGAAATCACCGGGGTCCATTACACTGTTAGATGACTGCCGCTCTACAGACCCCGCACAGTCAAATGAGCGTAAGAGACCTCACTACCCGCATG
Source organism: Magnolia kwangsiensis (assembly GCA_037074715.1). Classification (NCBI taxonomy): domain Eukaryota; kingdom Viridiplantae; phylum Streptophyta; class Magnoliopsida; order Magnoliales; family Magnoliaceae; genus Magnolia; species Magnolia kwangsiensis. The sequence goes on from CM073571.1 coordinate 138,186,641, forward strand.
TGGACAGCCAATCACCAGCAAGGCCTGAAGGTAGCGGACCCATTCATGAGCTGGTCAGACTCAGCCTAGCAATGCCCTCTTACATCAGGCGAGTAAGGCCATACCCCTATCCAACCGACTACACGATAGTGGGAGTCACGACCTAATGGTATAAGGCCCTCGTGCGCTCATATATTCCACCCGGTCACGACGCTGGAGCAGATCCTTGTTACCTTGGAAGTTTTGGAAATTTCACCCATGGGCATCCTATGCACCCGGTATGCTCAAGTAAAATTTTTAGTGTCCAAACATGGCTATCCACGATGTATCTGTGGAGGCTACAACCTTGATAAAATAAGGGCGATAATGCTCCATATGCTATGCAATGCCAGATGCATGAATCACACAATCAACCATGCATCAATCTCAAGCATCTAACGTGCTCAAGGGGGGATACTATGTCCCTCAGGGAAAGTATCATGCAATGCCCAATGACACAATATGACCACAGACATATAGTATCAACCAAGTATACAATGATGTACATGGGCCATGAAGATGGGTCTAGACGCATTATGCGGTGATATACAAAGTAGTACACTCCTCCTATCTAAGAAAGGACTAAGACTAGGTATTTAGACAATATCCATAAGGAATCTCACCTCTGTGGGGGCCCATTTACCTAGGGAAACCCACGAGACTAAGTATACAAACTATGGGTCTAAGAGATATAGAAATGAGCCTAACAAGAGTCTAAGATGATCATCCAATCACTCTTAAATATAACCAGGCTTAGAGGGGTCCATGATGTGGATAGAAGGTTCAAGGCCTATAATTAAGATAAAAATAAAGGTATTCATAGACATATATATTCATCATAATAGGTCATAAAAAAGATAAAATACCACTTTTAACAACATGGGCCCCAAGAGGGGAATTAAGGCCCAAGGCTCAATTCCCAATGGCCATAGAATCCATGTATTGAGTCGAACTTGGTGGGCAGCCCGCGTACACAATATACGACTAAATGAGTTTAAATTTGGATGAAATGGGTCCAACTACATCAACCCAATAACTTAACAATTTAAGTCGGCAACTAAGGGCCAAATCCTATCATTGTCGTAGCCCACAAGTCCATTAAAATGGTGGAAGTTGACCCAATATATGGTTGGGCCAAGCTGCGACGACCTTGCCCACTTTGAGCCCATGGGATGCCCCAAAAAAAAATATAATCTAAGATGGGGTCCTCATCTGATCACTAAAGGTGACCCAAAAGAATACACTGATTAAGCCCAAAGATTATAAGAAAACATAAGCATGTAACACTTACAAAAGTTCTCAATATGGTGGGCCCCACAGCCAAATAAAGTTTTAACCATAAAATTGTACATTTAAGGCCCTTGATAAACTTTTGGCCCGTTTGACTTCCTGGATCTGCTAAGGTCCAGAAATTAGTTAACTATGTGGAAATAGTCTCATGAAGGCCAACTATACTCACTGGGGATCCCACCAGATGGAGAGTGTGTATATATCATGAAAAGATCAAGTAGGTCTGTTACTGAATTTTGAGTCCAGCAGTAACCCAAGGCAGAGAGTACATCCATAATCGGGCGATCCAAGGCTTGGATGCCCTAGACCAAACATGAGTTAAGGTAGGTTCCACATACATACACATTAAGCCCTAAACAAATGGCCCAGGGTCTATAGTGGGCCTTTAACCAGCTATAAAGAAACTCATAGGCCTACCTTAGGATCACCCAGGAGGACATTCAACCTCAACTGACTTCCAAGAAGTAGCTCGCCACTACTCATATAATATAAGGTCTAAATCCCATGCAATGCATGGCCTACTAGGCCATACACCAAGCCCAACTTATGGGCCAAATAGTGGAACCTCAAGTAAAGTTTGGGCCCAACCACAAAGGTCATAATTACACATATTGTGGTGGGCTTCATGGGCAGCCCAGTAATTCATTTATAAGGACAAGTTTTACATTTAACACAAGTGAGTTGGGCCTCACTTTTGGCCCAAGTATAGGGTCAATTTAGTGGGCAACCAAGAGTCCAACTTGCATATTATTTCCCGTAAGCTCATTACAATAAATGGGAGAGTATAGCCTCAAGATCAATGCGCCTATCCAAAAGAAGTGAGTCCAAAGGGCCTAATCACTACCACAAAAGAGGTGGCCATGCACATACTACATTACATAATGGGCCCTAAAGAAATGGCCCAAAACAAAAGTCATCCAATTCCTATATTATGATGAATTTAAGGGCAGTCCATAAGTTTAAGAATACACATGGGTATGGCATATACTGACAGTGTGGGCCTTGCCACATCAGCCCAAAGACTTAGCAAGGTCCTCCACAATATACATTTATGTGGGCCTTGCAAGTCAGCCCACAATTAAGCATTTTATGAGGGCATCAAGGCTATAAATACACATGATCAGCTTTTAGACGGCCCATTGGGCCCATAAAGTAATAAGGTCAGGCCCTGCACAGTCTTGGGCTCAAGGAATAGGTTTCCAGCCCAAATGTCCCATAAAACTACTAAAAATCTGGTTAAGGCTAGCCCATATTATGACCTCAAAGATGGGCCTTAAGAGGCACTAATTACACAAAAAAAAATGTCTATGAAAGGAAAGCAAGGATTGTATGCAACACTCTCTCAAATCTGATGTGCCATAATAGTTCATAAACAATCAACCATGTAGCAAATTTTAGGCCCCTTGCTGGAATTCTAGCCCACCCATTTCCTGGGCCTGCTGGAGGCCAGAGATTTATTTAATTCAGATGGGTTACTAACCCATGGTGATTCACATATCATATTAGGCCCCACCAGATAAAAGAGAGATATACAACACTTACTTCAAGTGGGCAATGCCATTAGAATGCAGGCCCAGCAACCTAAAGTAGGGGCATGCCTGGGTATTTGGCCCAAAACTCATACAAATTGTAGGCCACACCACGGTCCGTACAGAGGCCCGATGGCCCTAAATATTTAAAAGGTGATCCTTCCATGGGTGGTTCAGACCCCCCATAAAATTTTATAATTTTTATACATCTAAAAATATTTTAATTAATTCAAATAAAACAATCTATCCTAAAACTTGGACTGATCTGGACACCATATTATAGTGGGCCGGTCCAGCCACCACCATGGTGTGTAGATACGTCCAATGGCTCCAAAATTTTTCAGATAGGTCCTAACATGATTTTAACACATACTTGTAAATTTTTATAATTTTTAGAGACTCAAAAGTATTTAAATAAAGTTTAAGAATATAATCTCTACAGGGTGAACTATTGCTGGAATGTAACTGTTATGAATTTGGGCCATCCAAATGGGTAGGTTCTGGGCCTTCAAAATTCTTGAAATTTGGACCCAATGTCTCTCATTAAGCCTAAATAAATATGAAACTCAGAAAGATGGCCCACTTTTTGAGAAAAATATTTTTAAAAATTATTTTTATGGAACTATACTACTGGTCTGCACAGCAGAATTTTTCTGGCAGTCCACTATGTTGGCCCACCCGTTTAGATGCCCAAATGGGATCCATTAGCCCTAAAATTTTGCAGGTAGGTCCTAACATGGGTGGGTCACCTCACTAAAAATTTTTAATATTTTTGAGGTAGTATAAATATTTTATTTATTTCATACAAATTATAGACAGCAAGGTCCAGATTTTATTTTGTTGTTGTTACAATGCTGTTGTCCCTGACTTTTGTACCCTATTAGAGTGGGCCCAGGTCTGAAAAAATTTAGAGAAATACAAGGCCAACATCCCTGTACAAGTATAAAATAAGGTGGGGTCCACAAAGGTGGCCCACCATTTCAAAAATCTGCTGACATTTATATTTTTTCAGCAAGTAGAGTGGCTGGACAGTCCAAAAAATCTTGACCGTCCAACCTCCTTGGCCCACCCTTTTGGGTGATCAAACAGGTACGGATGAGGGTGAGGTTTAACATACTTTTAGGTGAGATCCACGCCTCAAATAAAAGTCTAAGAAATTTAGAAAAAAGGATCCATAAACAATGCCTACAACCCATACATTACAACATAAAAGAAACAATTCCAGCTATTTGGACAACAACATGTAATAGAAAGAATTAAAATATAAACATTATTTTCATGGGATTTAACCCCAGGAATTTGTATGGTGGACCACCCCAGTGGGTGCTACAGATGTCCAAACCTTCCCCATCATCAAAATTCCCTTGCATGTGTCCCATTTTGGTAGATTTTGGGGCCACATGTCTAAGGATGGACCGCTATGAGGGTCCAAGCTCCATGGTTGGTCTGGATTTTTGTTGGCTTACAAGGTGGGCCACACATGCAAGATCAGAATTTTATCATAAAGAAAAATAAAGAATCGGCCACAAGAGGAGGGGCTCCGTCACGTTGAGGCCCTCCCCGTCCTCAATCACACCATCCATTCCTTCTATTCATATGCTACAACAAAGATCCACCACATGCATGTCCTAGATTTAAGATTAATGGTTTGGATGTCATCCCACCATTAATTGGTGGGTCATTCCTTCTAAGGTATAGATGACCTATCATGCCATGGAATCCAAGTAATCCTCCATGATGGGGGCCCATAGAGGGAAAACCCCATGCATGGGCATGCATACATCAAATAGTCCATTTGGCCACAACTAATGGATGATGTAGGATCTCCACCATTAATTGGTGGGTCCTAAACATCCCATATATAAAAAGAAAAGAGGTCTAAGAATATGAAAATAGAAATCCTAGATCCTAGGATACACCCACCTTAGATTGCTCCAAACTTGGACGTCCTAGCTCCTAGTGTACCAAGGGATCCATATCAATGGGTGAGATTGAATTTAGAGATTTAGAAGATTAGAGGAGAAATGGGGCTGAAACTCTTGCTTGGAAAAAATGGTAATGAGAAGGAGAGAAGAGAGAAGGAGAGGAGAGTTGAGAAAATGAGAGAGAAAGAGAGAGAAACCTCTTTTAAGCTAAGTAATCATTTCTCTCTTGCCTTGGTTAGAGAAAAATGATAATTGCTATAGGGAGATACAACCAAAGTTATAGGGTTGGTAGGTTTTCTAGGCTTGTGGGTAGTGTTTAGAGGTAGGTAGTGTAGGAATAGGGCTTAGGTAGTGTGTGTGTAGTGTGTGTTGAAAATAGTGCTAAGAGATAGAACTTACCTAGAAATCCATGCACTATCCCTAGGTGGACCATATGACCATGATCAAGGGTTTAAAATTGTTCAGCTTACATCTTTTGATGGACACGTCGGATTTACGCATGAGACGTGGCGTTGGAACCGTGACGCCGATGCGGTCGCAATGGCATACGTTTCAACTCAATCCAAGTCTGGTTTTCATGACTAGACTTACGGATGACCGCAAATACTATCCAAGGGTCACGGGTCACTGGGATTCGACCGGTAGGACCGTGGGACCAAGATGGACGGAATGTATACTCATGCACATGCACACATGCGAACTCGGGTCGAGTCTCACAGGTCATCTACTGAACTAGAAACTCTAATCGGGAGGAAATGAGCTGATTTCGTCAACTGGTCCATGATCACCCAAATGGAGTCATACCCCTTTGTCGTCTTTGGTAATCTAGAAATGAAATCCATAGATATGAAATATCACTTCCAATCAGCTATGGGCATAGGCTGAAGTAACTAATGGGGTCGACGATGTTCGGCCTTGAATTGCTGGCATGTGAGAAATCAGGATACAAAATCAACTATTTGGGCCTTCATGTTGTCCCACCAGTTCTAGAAGTCGCCTACTCACCAACTTTGAATTGTGGGTAGCCTCTAGAACTTCTCTCCTCAAGTCATGGAGGTTCGGGATGCATAGACGGACACGAAATCTCAAACCTCCATCCAAGACAATTCTCCATTCTGATTCTTCATTGTCAGTTACACACTCTCTCATCTTCACCAACAGTTCATCTTCTTTTTAAGCCACAATGATTCACTCATTAATAAGTGGTTGTACGTGGAAGTGTGCGACACTCTCGACTGGCTCCTCCACTATCAGCTTTTGTTCGAAGTCTCATATGAATTCTACCATATTCCACTCTTCTATCATCAGTGGGGCTGCAAATTCTATGGTTTTCTTGCAGCTCAATGCATTGGCCACAAGGTTGGCCTTGTCAGGATGGTAGGAGACATCAAACTTGAAGCCTTTTAAGGTCTCCATTCAACATTGTTACCTCATATTCAGGTCCCTCTGCATAAATATGTACTTGAGGCTCTTGTGGTCACAAAAGACCTTGAAATCCTCTCCGTAGAGGTAATGTCTCCAGAGCTTTAATGTGAAGATGACTGCAGCCAATTTCAGGTCGTGAGTGGGGTAGTTTTCTTCTTATTTCCTTAACTGTCGTGAGGCATAGGCGATCACCCTCTCCTTCTGCATAAGTACAAAGCCCAAACAGAATCGAGAGGTGTAACGCCCTGAAATTCGGGGGTTGAGAATAACTCAACTCCCAAGTTCCAAAATATAACTTATGCAACATATTTGATGATGATTGTATGTTGTCTGTATTAATACATAAAACATGAAATAGATCAAGCCAGATTAGCAGACATAATTCAGGGATATTGAGGAAATGCAAGAGGAAGACTTAAATATATATATAATTGAAAATAAATTCCCAAATGATACGTGCTCTGCCCAGGGCAATATATACATCTGTGTCTCAAAAATACATGTATCAACTGTACAAAAATCATCAAGTACATATCCTAAAAAATCTCCTCTGCTCAGGACAAGGCTCACATGAACCTGCTTGAGAACTGCATATATGAGAACGCTTCCTCATCCTGGTCGAAGTCTAGCTCTGCCTCCCAAGCATCGCCATCTCCTGCAGCTAGGTCAGAGTCTGGTTGGTGTTTAAACACCATCCTAGAACGTAGGAGTGAGTGATCAACACAGTGGTACTGTATAGCAGAGGTTAACATGTTATCAATCCAATCAAGTAGTAATGATAAGGTGTATCACACAGGTCCTAGGTACTCTTGTTAATGCAAGGATGATATGAAGAATGATGCATGCCCTCACCACAATCCCCTCTGAGATATCATCTAACGATCGCGGCATGAATCACTTCCTCAGTGCTCTATTCCCAACCCTGTTAGCACATGCAACGCGGTGTTATGAATAGGCTTAGTAAGTTCTTATTAGTCCTTTTCATATAGCAGGATTGAGAAGCTAAGACACCTCCCTTGTATCATTTCCCAATATTGATCCATTCTAGGGTCGTCAGTCCTAGGGAATCTCATACGATATTATGGTTCTAGGTAACTGCAAGGGCTGTCAGGGCTGTTGCGCGCAATCGTTACTCCACTCCCCCATCAACTTATCAATACAAGCCTACTTATATCCTCAAGACTGCAACAGGACTCGTCGCCCTTATGCAGTGTCAAGATAATCTCCAGGTCACTACAGAGGGCTCGTCACCAATCAGTGTAAACCGATAGCCAGAATATGGTGTCCCATTTCACCATAATCTGCTCAGAGTAGGGTACTCACTGGTCACTACGGGGAGGTTTGTGGCCCCAGAATAGGCCCACAGCACGACCACGGTGTCCCATACCACCATGTCCGGCTCATGAGTCTTAAGGGATCATGGTACCATGGTTAACGGGAGTTTCACTGGTAAGCTCAGTGCCTTAGATTCAAGCAGTAGTGACTAAACATGGTGAACAAGCATCGATCAATCGGGTTAGTTGATAAGCTCAACTAGGCCAAGCGCACGTTGAGTTGAAAGACATGGAATGCATAAGCACTCCATGTGGCCTAACCACTGTCGAACATCCCAAGCACGACTCAGATTTGCTAAACTCATCCTGTGTGGCAAAAACAACCTCAACCACTATTTACAGAATGGTTTCCCATTACAAGGACTGTAGTACAGCCCCATTCACATACAAATCTAATAACTAGCATATGGTTCATATCCTGCATTCATATGAACAATCATGGAGTATAACTTGAATATAAACACAGTATATGCAGGAAATCATATACTCATTTAACATGATTCAACTAAATACAAAATCTATGGAGGAAATCATACACTTATTTAACATGGAAAATCAAAGTCACATGATTCATGGAGGAAATCATACACTCTAGTATTGTGATGGAGATCCATATCTCAACCTCCTTAGCAATCACACTTTACTAACTACTAATTCATTTAGGCATTTATTCAAAAACTTGGGTTACACTATTCAACATACATTACGTATGTCGTCTCTATTGCATATTAGGGAAAGTCCTTTCGCCAAAGAGTTTCCGTATACATATCAGGCATATAATAACGATAATTAATCATGGCAAGAAAATCAACAGATTCCATATGCATACATGTATTCTAACATATACATGAAATGCAGTATTTACAATATAAAGTATACATATGCGAAAAAAAAAATGGATAGCACATTTGGCATGTGTAACAGCAATCACAACATGAATAAATCATTATCTAACATTGAAAGTGTTGAAAACCATAACCTAAGCGTATATAGTCCGCACCTTAAACTAAAAAATGCGTATTCGATATGATTCAGACGATGTGTCTTCGTTAACGGTGGATACGCTACCTATGACATGAAACAGGTTAGCTACAACTTCACTACAGCTAGTCTAAGCTTCAAAACAGGTTAGGGTTAGCTTAACTTACCCAAGAACGGAATCAGAATCGTCGGAAGAACGATTCAGATATGCAGGTTCCATGTGTAGGTGGACTAGAAAGAATCCTACGGAGATTCGACAGATTCTCCCACACTTTCTCTCTCTTTTCTCTCTTTTGGGAAGTTAGGGTTTGAAAATTCGTATGAGATATGGAACTAATGGTTTAAGGCCTTTTTTTAAGCCTAAACATGATGAAAACGGACTTAAGGTCAAGGTATACTTAGGTTATAACCAAATCGGGATCTTTCTGATCCAATGGAGCACTTCTGGAGGTCCTCTTATCAAATGCGATCAGACTTAAGCTTAGTAACATCGGATCTTTAGTAAGTTAAGTTTTCAGTCCGATCAGATTTTCAGATCGTCCGTGGCGGACCAGCTTCAATTCAACGGCCACCGAACTTCGATCAATGCCACAAGTACTTAGACATGTAAGGGCCAACTTTCCTGATCCGAGGGTGAAATTTGGTCAAAATCTAACGGTTAGAATGCTTAGAAATGTCACATAAGTGACACATGTCAGATTACTTAAAAATGTAATTAATTTTCTAAATATCTTCCTTTTCTCACTCTCTTCACTCTGGACTCAATAGAATCGTCTCAGGACATCGTTTGGGCTTGATTTTTGAAATGATGGTCAAGTCCAACTAAGCGGTCATAATGGTCTAAGATTATAGATATCATACTTTCGACGTGCGGTCGATCTAATACGAAGTTACCAAGCATTCCTGGGAACAACTGGGTTTAGAGTTGGATCCTAGATTTCAGGGTATTATAGCGTTAACGATTCCACAAGTTCTAAGTCTTGCAGAACGTATTTAAAGTGAACAGTACTAATTTCACAGCCAGTCTAACTTAGCCCTAGTTAACTTAAGTTTAATTTCTAAGAGAATTAATCCTAAGTGATTTTCGATTGAGGTGATTCTTGGGTCTTGGTACAGAATTTTTCGAGTCATTACAATCTACCCCCCTAAAAAAAAATTCATCCTTGAAATTCGTACCTTCTCATACTCCTCGAGAAGCTGTGGGTAGTTCTTTCTGATCTTGGCTTCTGTCTCCCAGGTAGCCTCTTCTTCAATATGATGCGTCCACAATACCTTTACAAGGGGGATAACCTTATGTAACGCCCGTGAAAAATTCATAATTGGACTCGAGTACCAACTTGACCCGAAATTTCGTAGAATTAAATTCTATGGAAATTAAGCGTAAGTTAGCTAGCGCAACGCTGGAGTGGCTGGGAAATAGTCCCTGATCACTTTAAATACGTTCTACAAGACCCAAATTGAGTAGAACCAACGACTCTATAATACTCTATAACCTCGGATCGAACTCTAAGCAGGTTTGGTCTCTGGACTGCTTTGAACTTTTGTATTGGATCTAGACCGCACGTCGAAAGTCCGATACTTCCTATCTTAGACCGTTAGAACCGCCTTGTTGGACTTAACGCTCATTTCGAAAATCAAGTCCAACCGACAATCACAGGCTATTTCATTGAGCCCGGACTGAAGAGAGTGTGAATAGGGACAGAATTGGAATTCTAAATTCAAATCTGGCACACGACTTGACGCGTCAGTATTAAGCGTTCTGACTGTCAGAATTCATCCAGATTACACCCTCGGATCAGGAAAAATTTCTATTTTATATCATGAGACTTTCAGCCCTGATCTACGTGTGGTGACCGCTGAACTGAAACTGGTCCGCCACGTGCGATCTGTGAACCCTGCCAGACTGAAAACTTAATACGTGCTATATCTGGTACGCAAGAGCCTAAGTCCGATCGCATTCGACCAGGGGACCACCAGAAAGCATCTTTTGGACCGAAATAGCCCCGAAATGGATATGTAATAAGTAAACTTCGTTCCGGAGCCTGTTTCCGGCATTTTTAAGCTTATAAAAGGGGTTGAAACCCTCATTCCTCTCTCCCATCCGAAAATTACAAAAACCTAGATTTGGGAGAGAGAAAAGGAGAGAGTTTGAGAGAGGAAGTGGGAGGATTTTTCCCGCCTTCGTGCCGCTACTTCCACGTGCTACAGCAACTCTTCCCAATCACCTGGCCGGTGATTTCTCCACTTTATCAGGTATGAAACAACCCTAGAACTTGCTGATTTAGGGGTTACTTAGATTCATAGCGTGTTAGCTAACGTAACTTGTAAAATAGGTTCTCTTACTGCCGTAGACGAAGCGTACACGCTCCGTTTAAAATCACGCATCCGTAAGAGATAAGGTGAGGATTTTAGACGCTTTGATTGATGGTTTACAACGCTTTTAATATCGTTTAATGGTAGATTATCGACGGCATCGCCGTTTGACATGTACAACATGCTCTCCGTTTCCTGTTTCGTAAATTAACGAAGAATATGAGATTTAGGGAATTTTAGTCATTTGTAGGAAGTACGGCTTATACTCATATTTTGCTGACATGATTGACATGGTTTGTTGTCGCATTAGGAAGTTAGGAATGCGTGCATAATTAGTTTGGCGAAGAGATTCGCCTAATTGCGCACTTTGGGTCGACATACTATATGTAGACTTAAGTGTGTAGTGTATGTGTTTGTATAAATGCTTGTATTAGTATGTATCGAATTAAATGATGTTATGTGATAGTTTGAGATTGATTTCTCAATTAATATGCTGACCTAAATGATTTCCTACATGTTGACTATATGCATGATTTCATTACATGCATGGAATATATGTGCTTGAAGATTTGCTTAAGTTGAATATTATAACATGTGTTAACATGCTCACATGATTGTATTTCAATTCCAATACTCTTACATATATTGCTGATGTGATTCCATAAGTGTTTGGGACTAGACTTAGTCCAGGCAGTCGGTAACCGAGCGAATTCGTGGCTGACTGGTCATAGCCACGAACGACGCGTCGATGAACGTGATTCGTGTTTGGAGTTGGCAGCAGTGGTTAGGCCACGCGAAGTGTTTTACGCACTTCATGTCGTTCGACTTGAGATGCGATCGCGCTAGTCGAGCCCGTCAAGCAACCCGACTGGCCGATGTATGTTCACCTTGTATGAGTCATAACTGCTTGAACCTAGGGTACTGAACTTACCATTGTAAACCCTGTTAACCATGGTACCTTGATCCACGAAGACTCATGAGCCGGGCATGGTGGTACGGGACACCGTGGTCGAGCTGTCGGCCTACGCTGGGGCCACAAACCTCCCTGTAATGACCAGTGAGCACCTAGACTCGTGAGCAGATTATGGTGGTATGGGACACTATATTCTAGCTGTCGGCCTACACTGATCAGGCGACGAGTCCTCTGTAGTGACCGCGAGCGTATTCTGAGTCCACGGGAGGCGACGACCCTTCCGTTGCAGTAGAGTACAGTAGGCCTGTATTGATAAGGTGATGGCGGAGCGGTGCAACGAGTGCGAGCAACAGCCCTGCCAACCCTTGCAGTGACCTACGAAATATACATCGTATGAGACTACTAGGAGTGACGACCCTAGACAGGATCTGTGTTGGGATTGATATAAGGGAAGTACCTTAGTTTCCAAATCCTGCTGTTTGAATGGACTAATAATAACTTGGAAATTATATCACCATAGCATTGCATGTGCCTGGAAGATGTGGAGCACTCTAGGGAGTGTGGCATGCCACGGTCGTAAGATGTTGCCGTATGAGGGAGATCGTCAGTGAGGGCATACATCATGTCATGTCATCTTGCATTAACAACAGTATTAGGATTGTCTGATTTACTGCTTTACTATTATCGCATGATTGAATTGTGAACATGCTAATCCTTGCTCTATGATTCCACTGAGTTGATCACTCACTCCCACGTTACGGGATGGTGTTTGCAACACCCACCAGACCCTGTTGTAGATGTAGGTGAGGCTGAGATCCAGGAGGCAGAGCCAGACTTCGACGAGGACCAGGATGAGTTCTCGTACATGCAGTATCACGATGGCTTTGCGTAGGCGACTTGGATCGATGAGACTTCAGTGGGACTATTTTGAACATTTACTTTTTATATGTGTATGAGACTCAGAGATGTATTCATACTTTAGAGACAGATGAGATTTACTTTGTTTTTCCATACAGTGATATATATGTTGTTTAGTCTTCCGCTTGCTTTTATCACTGGATCTGAAGTATGAATTGCAGTTTTGGTGTACTTTTACTCATGTGAATGCTTTAAATCAGACAACATTGAATCATAATCATTTTTGTTGCATAATGACGGTCTGGAACTCGGGAGTTGAGTTTATACATGACCCCCGATTTTCAGGGTGTTACAAGTTGGTATCAGAGCATGAATAAGAGTATACTGGGCCTGGGTTATGGTCTCACGACATACGCTGTCACTTCTGTTTGACTTAGGTGGGTGCGAGAAGGGTCTAGCAACATTTCTAGGACCGCAGATTCGCCAATAGGCGAAGTCTATTAGGATCGATCGCACGATCGAGTCTGTAACACGTCTCGGGTCGCATAAAGCAACCCGAATAGCTCCTAGGTCGTAGGAAGTCGGGTTGAGACGTCTTATGAATGATTTTAAACCTGTAAAAGTAAATTTTTGGGCCGTGGGATGACCACGACTCCTGTAATCAATCGCCAGGGCTTAAAAACTCCGTTTCGCCAAAAATCTTCAAAATTCTTCCTCTCACCACTCAAATATTCATTTCTTTCTTATCCAAATCATGTTAGGCATCAAACCTAATGTGAAAATAATACAAAATAATACTTTCACAAAATTTTATAGTGAATAGTAAAATTTCATGAAAAATGGACATAAGGCCATTCTAACTTCACTTTATTTAGCTAATAAGAGGCTAGATGGATGTACTAGATCCTTATACCCCAAATTCATATGCTGCATCATAGGGTTTGGTATTCGAGATTGCGGAATGGTCCTGGAAATTCCTGAACACATGTTTGGGCTCACATAGGCCAAAATACCATGAACCAGGGGTCGAACCATATAGATCTGGGGCCCTTGGACCATGGGGGACCGAACCCATCTAGCCCCACCGGCCGGATGCACCACCGGTCGGCGATGTCATCGCCGATCCGATGATGCATCGCCGTGCAGGTGGGCCAAATGGATATGATTTTTGGGAGCACGCCCTTAAATCGTATGTATACCCTCCCCATATAGGTCCCGTCCCACGAAAACTCCCAATTCACACCCCTCCTTCACAAACAGCCCTCCCCATAGCCCTATTTTCATTTTTCAGCAACCACCCCCAAATTTTATGGTTCCAAATCACTTCTAAATCCCTCCTTGGCCAAAACCGACCATCATCCATCACTTCTTTGGAGTTGGCAGCCCTTCCTCTTGAAGATTTCATCATTTGGAGCTCCAAAAACCTCCAAATCGAGCTGAAATCGTGAGGTGCTCCATTCTACCTTTCCATTTCCATTTCTCCTTGAAAATACATCCTTGGGAAGCTTGAAGCATCCCTCTACGACGCCTAGATCTCCTTTTTCCAGATTGGACAACCACTTCTCCACATTTTTACCATTTTCCATGGCTTTCGTGGAAGCCATTTTAGGCCTTTTATTTCTCTCATCCATCATATCTTTGATGGGTAAAAGGAAAACTGCAACAGACGAGGCTGGGCCAAGTCGCCCTGTTCAATCGAGAAGACCGCGGGGTGGTGGCGCAAGTTCAAGCACCGCCGCAGGTCCAGCTGCAGCCCTAGAGTGCCGTACAAAGCGGGATTTGGATCCCCATGCTCACCTTGGGCGAGTAATTTTATCAGAGATGCCTCACGGCCAATACACTGATCGCAAAGTGTTATTTGAGGTGGACGTGGAAGGGCGACTGTTGGTGAATTTTTGTTGTTCGAGCGCATTGAAGCTGCGCATTGGGGTCTGATCTTTGAAGCTCGCGCTCGTGCTAATGTGAGCATCGTTCGTGCTTTCTACGCTAGTATCCAGAATCCTACCTTGGAGCCATTGCAGTTTAAAATCCCTTTTGGTAGAGATCGGATGGCTATGATTGATGTGCGACTGATTGCGTGACTTCTGAACGTGCCTCTTGGTGATGTTCATCCTAGTGAGAAGAACCTGAGGAGTAGGCATGAACGAGATCGCCGCACCAGGTTTCTGTGCGGTAAGTTGGTTCCATGGCAGCCTAATAATAGCCTAAAGGCGACGTATATGTCTGATGATTTGTGCCTGCTGCACCATATCTGCACGTACAATGTGTATCCCAGGTCGACGAATAGCATTGAATGTACACGCCTTATGGTTGATTTCCTGTATCTGGTGGCCCAGGGAGAGAACGTATGTATGGCCACTTTCATTTTACGACAAATAATCCTCATAGCCAAGTCAAGAAGAACATCCGAGTCGCTTCCTTTTGGCCGACTGATTTGTAAGATTGCGCTTGAGTTTGCCTATAGACTTGGGCCGGAACTGCCAGTTTCGATTCATACCATTGATGAGTCAACTATGGTTAAGATGAAGATTGGTTCGCAGTACTGTGAAAATCAGCTCGAGGAGGACAGCGAGGATGACTTTGATGATGAGGAAGATCAAAGAGAAGAAGAACCTGGAGCAGAGGTTCAGGAAGAAGCTCAGGAAGAGGCAGAAGAGGAGGCTCAGGATACAGATGAGAGCCCTCCTCCTTCTGCGCAGGCTACTATCGACGATCGCATTACTCGGATGGAGGAGAGTCAGATCGCTTTACGAAGGGAAGTTCAAGAACTTCGTGCAGAAGTCGAGGATGCCAAGGCCGTTATAAAGAAGAAATTAGGCAAGGTGATTCGCACCTTGAAGGCGATCCTGTGTTGCTTGCAGGATAAGGGTGCTCCTCCTCCGTCCCCAGACTCCGACTAGCGATGCGACCTTTGATGTAGTTGTCAGTAGTTAGCCATTTCCTGCTTTATGTGTGTAAGCCTGTTAGGGCTAGTGCTTGTTTCTGTTGCTGTTGTAATTTTAACTATCTTAGTTCTCATGTATTTCTTGTCATGATGCTTGTAAGGATATATCCCTTGTATTGTGACAATTTTGAGTAAATGAAATGCGTGGAATGCCTTTGACTCCTTTTGAATGATTGCGATAAATTTGTGCTATTGAGACTGACAAGGTTGCGCCCTATTTTGAATATAGGGAATGCCGCCTAAGGCTACGCGGAGCACAGCTCGGCTTGCACTGACTGAGCATATGGATCAGACTCCTTCGCAGTCTGGCACCCATGCGGACCATGCTGTGGGCCCGATTCCTGAGACAGTTCATGCGTCTCAGCTTGCTGCTGGTCCTACAGTTGGACCACCGCCATTTACACCGTCAGTCAGAGAGCCATATCGTGCATCTACTTCGACACCGCATCTGCCACGGCCTGCTCCACTTCTTGACAGATTTGAGCAGATGTTGGCTATGATGCAGCAGCAGCAACAACTTCTGACTACCATCGTAGGGACATTAGCATAGGGTGGGGGTGTGGCTCCACCTACACCACCTGCGTATCCAGCTGAGGATGCTTATACTTACGCTCAGGATGAGGGCATGGCTCATCCTGCGCCTCCTGCTTACCCTGCGGGGAATCCCGCCGATAACGGGGCCTATTAGAGCGATTTCAGCGCTTACGGCCTCCCGCTTTCATGGGTTCTCACAGACCCGAGGAGGCTGAGTACTGGCTCGACCGTGTATCGAAGATTTTACGGATGCTTCATTGCACAGAAACCGAGCAGGTAGAGCTGGCTACATTCCTGTTTGAGAGAGAGGCCAGCCTATGGTGGGATAGCGTACTGCGGACCGTTGCCGCCGATTTTGTATGGACATGAGCCGCGTTTGAGTTCCGCTTCCATGAGAAGTATTATCCCCAGACTTACAGGCACGACAGGGAGAATGAGTTTCTCCGCCTCAGACAGGCAGCCATGACAGTTATAGAGTATGAGCATCGGTTCACGGAGTTGGGCAGATACGTCCCGATGATTTTGGCTGATGAGCAGATGCGCATACGGCGCTTTTTGGAGGGTTTGCGACCGGATATTCGGTCGAAGATGTGCTGTTTGATCATTCTCTCTTATGCGGAGTTGATTCACATGTCTATGCGGGCAGAGCAGGATGTGGATCGACTTGCGCGATCTCGTGGCCCTGTTGCTTCTAGGCCACGACCGGACATGCAGGACAGGCCCCTCACGGGCAAGAGGCCTCACATTGATCCTCCTACTAGGACTACAGCGCCTGTACCACCATTTCGGTGCCCTGATTTGACATGTACATACTGTGGAAGGAAAGGCCACTTGGCGCAGAGCTGTTTCTCTCGGATGAGGGACAGCGGGTTCTTGCCGCTGCAGAAGATTGACCGTGCTCGTTCACAGGCGATATCAGTACCGCCTCTACGGTTAGCTCCTGCGCACCCTTCTTTTAGACCTCCGGTATCGCAGATCAGACAGCCTTCACGGCCCTTGACACAGCGGCCGAACCGGCCACAGCAGGCTCGGGTTCATGCATTGACAGCTGAGGCAGCTGCGACACCGACCCTTCAGCATTCAGCCTTCGAGGTCATAGCCCATATTGGAGGTACTCCTATTCTTGTGATGGTGGACACTGGTTCCACGATTTCTTTGATATCACGTGCTGTAGTCAGGCGTCTTGGGTTACAGACTATCACTATGGATAGCGTGCGGGTCTTTACAGCTCATGGGGATTTTTCGGATGTTACCCAGATGTGTGAGGGTTGTTTAGTTGATCTGGGAGGCAGGACAATGGCTCTTGATCTTGTCGTCGATCCCTCGGTCGTTTATCTCGACGTCATTCTTGGCATGACTGGTTGACTGCTGGGAGGGCCGAGATTGACTGCGAGGCTCGTATGGTGACGGTGTATGAGCCTGAGGGAACGCCTTTCACGTTTTCAGTGCGGGTAAATCTTCCTTTTCGCATACTTAGTTACGCCACTTTATTGCGCGACGCTGGTGCCCAGATACTCGAGCATGTGCCAGTCGTTTCCGAGTTCGGGGATCTATTCAGGAAGATCCCTGGTTTGCCGCCCCGACGTGAGATCGATTTCACTATCGATCTGGTCCTGGTTCTACACCCGTCTCACTGCCGACGTATCGTATGACACCATGTGAGATGGAGGAGTTGAGGACGCAGATTGATGGTCTGCTAGAGCTTGGCCTTATACGGCCTAGTGTGTCTCCTTGGGGAGCACCGGTCCTATTCGTGAGGAAGAAGGATGGTTCGATGCGATTGTGTATTGATTATCGCAGGCTGAACCAGGTTACGGTGAAGAACAAGTATCCTTTACCCAGGATCGATGACTTGTTTGATCAGTTGAGAGGAGCGCAGTACTTCTCGAAGATTGATCTTCAATCAGGATATCATCAGTTACGCGTCAGGGATGAGGACATGCAGAAGACAGCATTCAGGACCAGTTTTGGCCACTACGAGTTCCTCGTGATGTCGTTCGGCCTTACGAACGCACCGGCCGTGTTCATGGATCTGATGAACCGGGTATTTCAGCCTTTCCTCTAACGATTCGTCGTTGTCTTCATTGACGACATTTTGGTGTACTCTAGGAGTCGAGAGGAGCATGAGGAGCACTTATGCTTGGTCCTGGATACGCTCAGACAGCATCAGTTGTTCACACAGTACAAGAAGTGCGACTTCTGGAAGCAGGAGGTGAAGTTTCTGGGACAAGTGGTGTCCAAGGATGGCATGGCAGTTGACCTGTCTAAGGTAGCTGCGGTGCAGGACTGGGAGCAGCCTGGTTCTGTCACTGAGGTGAGGAGTTTCTTGGGTCTCGCTGGCTACTATCGACGCTTCATTCAGGACTTCTCGAAGATCGTGAGACCCTTATCTCAGTTGACACGGAAAGACGTGAAGTTCGCCTGGAATGACAAGGCGGAGTCAGCTTTTCAGGAGCTGAAGGACAGACTTACGTCCGCCCCTGTGCTAGTATTGCCAGAGCAAGGGGTTACATACACTATATATACTGACGCGTCTAGCGTTGGTTTGAGTTGTGTCCTTATGCAGAGGGACAGGGTAATTTCGTATGCCTCGAGACAATTAAGGAAGCACGAGGAGAATTACCCTACACACGACCTAGAGTTGGCAGCTGTTATATTCGCACTGAGACTCTGGAGACATTACCTCTACGGAGAGGAGTTCGAGCTCTTTTGCGACCACAAGAGCCTCAAGTACATATTCAGGCAGCAAGACTTGAATATGAGGCAGCGGCGATGGATGGAGACGTTGAAGGACTTCAAGTTTGAAGTCTCTTACCATCCTGGGAAGGCGAACCTTGTGGCTGATGCGTTTCGCCGTGAGAAGGCGATAGAGTTTGCGGCTCCGCTGATGGTTGCCGAGTGGGATATGGTTGAGTTTTTGTGAGACTTTGAGTAGAAACTCACCGTAGAGGAGCCGTTTGAGTTCATCGCACATGTACAGGTGCGATCTCAGATCGATGACCGAGTCATCGAGGCGCAGAGGGACGATGCGCATCTTACTGAGCTTCGAGAGCAGGCCAGTGATGATGCTGACGCCGACTGGCGAGTTGGTATGGATGGGGGCTTACGTTATCATGGCCGCCTATGCGTCCTAAATGTCCCTGACTTGAGACGAGAGATTCTTGAGGCTGCGCATTCTACTAGACTCGCGATGCATCCAGGCAGCACAAAGATGTATCGTGACGTGAAGAGGACGTATTGGTGGGAAGGTATGAAGACCCACATAGCTAAGTTCGTGTCCCGTTGTCTCACTTGTCAGCAGGTGAAGGCAGAGCATCGCCGACCACCTGGACTTTTGCAGCCCATGCCGATTGCAGAGTGGAAGTGGGATTTCATTTCCATGGACTTCATTTCTTAGTTGTCGAAGACGAGGAAGGGACATGATTCCATTTGGGTGATCGTCGACCGTCTGACGAAGTCGGCGCACTTCCTACCGATCAGAGTTACGAACTCTGCAGACGAGCTGGCTAGATTGTACATCAGAGAGATTGTGCGTCTGCATGGAGTTCCGCTGGAGATCGTGTCGGACAGAGACACGCGGTTTTCTTCTATTTTCTGGACTCGCATTCAGGAGGCTATGGGTGTGAAGTTGAAGTTCAGTACTTCCTTCCACCCACAGACAGACGGACAGACAGAGCAGGTGAACCAGATCTTAGAGGACATGTTGCGAGCTTACGCATTGGACTTCAAGGACAGTTGGGATGATTGTCTTGCTTATGCAGAGTTTGCGTACAACAATAGCTTTCAGGCGAGTATCGGTATGGCACCTTATGAGGCGCTGTATGGGCGACCTTGTCACACACCGCATTGCTGGTTAGAGGTCGGTGAGCGTAGCTTGATTGGCCCAGAGTTAGTGCAGGCGACGTCAGAGAAGATTGATACTATTCGACGTCGGCTTCTTACAGCGCAGAGCAGACAGAAGAGCTACGCCGATACGAGACGGAGGCCACTAGAGTTCACAGTTTGGGATCATGTGTTTTTGTGAGTTTCCCCTATGAAGGGAGTCCTTCGGTTCGGGAAGAAGGGGAAGCTGGCACCACGATTCATTGGTCCATTCCAGATCCTCGATCGTGTGGGAGCGGTGGCTTACCGATTGGCTTTACCCACGCCTCTCGCGAGCGTTCACAACGTATTTCATGTTTCTATGCTGAAGAAGTACGTTGCTGATCCTTCCCATATCATCAGATGGGAGCAGATGCAGTTAGGAGAGGATGTTAAATATATCCTGCGACCGACACGTATCCTAAACAGGAAGGAGCAGGTACTGCGTAGCAAGGTGATTCCCCTTGTGAAGGTATTATGGACGCATCACTCTGAGGAGGAGGCTACCTGGGAGACAGAAGCCGAGATCAGAAAGAACTACCCACAGCTTCTTGAGGAGTACGAAAAGGTACAAATTTCGAGGATGAAATTATTTGTTAAGGGGGGTAGATTGTAACACCCGTGAAAAATCCATAATTGGACTCGAGTACCAACTCGACCCGAAATTTCGTAGAATTAAATTCTATGGAAATTAAACGTAAGTTAGCTAGCGCAATGCTGGAGTGGCTGAGAAATAGTCCCTGATCACTTTAAATACGTTCTACAAGACCCAAATTGAGTAGAACCAACGACTCTATAATACTCTATAACCTCTGATCGAACTTTAAGCAGGTTTGGTCTCTGGACCGCTTTGAACTTTTGTATTGGATCTAGACCGCACGTCGAAAGTCCGATACTTCTTATCTTAGACCGTTAGAACCGCCTTGTTGGACTTGACGCTCATTTCGAAAATCAAGTCCAACCGACATTCACAGGCTATTTCATTGAGCCCGGACTGAAGAGAGTGCGAATAGGGACAGAATTGGAATTTTAAATTCAAATCTGGCACACGACTTGACGCGTCAGTATTAAGCGTTCTGACCATCAGAATTCATCCAGATTACACCCTCGGATCAGGAAAAATTTCTATTTTATATCATGAGACTATCAGCCCTGATCTACGTGCGGTGACCGCTGAACTGAAACTCGTCCGCCACGAGCGATCTGCGAACCCTGCCAGACTGAAAACTTAATACGTGCTATATCTGCTACGCATGAGCTTAAGTCCGATCGCATTCGACCAGGGGACCAGCAGAAAGCATCTTTTGGACCGAAACAGCCCCGAAATGGATATGTAATAAGTAAACTTCGTTCCAGAGCCTGTTTTCGACATTTTTAAGCTTATAAAAGGGGTTGAAACCCTCATTCCTCTCTCCCATCTAAAAATTGCAAAAACCTAGATTTGGGAGAGAGAAAAGGAGAGAGTTTGAAAGAGGAAGTGGGAGGATTTTTCCCGCCTTCGTGCCGCTACTTCCACGTGCTATAGCAACTCTTCCCAATCACCTGGCCGGTGATTTCTCCACTTTATCAGGTATGAAACAACCCTAGAACTTGCTGATTTAGGGGTTACTTAGATTCATAGCGTGTTAGCTAACGTAACTTGTAAAATAGGTTCTCCTACTACCGTAGACGAAGCGTATACGCTTCGTTTAAAACCACGCATCCGTAAGAGATAAGGTGAGGATTTTAGACGCTTTGATTGATGGTTTACAACTCTTTCAATGTCGTTTAATGGTAGATTATTGACGGCATCGCCGTTTGACATGTACAACATGCTCTCCGTTTCCTGTTTCGTAAATTAACGAAGAATATGAGATTTAGGGCATTTTAGTCATTTGTAGGAAGTACGGTTTATACTCATATTTTGCTGATGTGATTGACATGGTTTGTTGTCGCATTAGGAAGTTAGGAATGCATGCATAATTAGTTTGACGAAGAGATTCGCCTAATTGCGCACTTTGGGTCGACATACTATATGTAGACTTAAGTGTGTAGTGTATGTGTTTGTATAAATGCTTGTATTAGTATGTATCGAATTAAATGATGTTATGTGATAGTTTGAGATTGATTTCTCAATTAATATGCTGACCTAAATGATTTCCTACATGTTGACTATATGCATGATTTCATTACATGCATGGAATATATGTGCTTGAAGATTTGCTTAAGTTGAATGTTATAACATGTGTTAACATGCTCACATGATTGTATTTCAATTCCAATACTCTTCCATAAATTGCTGATGTGATTCCATAAGTGTTTGGGACTAGACTTAGTCCAGGCAGTCGGTAACCGAGCGAATTCGTGGCTGACTGGTCATAGCCACGAACGACGCGTCGATGAACGCGATTCGTGTTTGGAGTTGGCGGCAGTGGTTAGGCCACGCGAAGTGTTTTACGCACTTCATGTCGTTCGACTTGAGATGCGATCGCGCTAGTCGAGCCCGTCAAGCAACCCGACTGGCCGATGTATGTTCACCTTGTATGAGTCATAACTGCTTGAACCTAGGGTACTGAACTTACCATTGTAAACCCTGTTAACCATGGTACCTTGATCCACGAAGACTCATGAGCCGGGCATGGTGGTACGGGACACCGTGGTCGAGCTGTCGGCCTACGCTGGGGCCACAAACCTCCCCGTAATGACCAGTGAGCACCTAGACTCGTGAGCAGATTATGGTGGTATGGGACAATATATTCTAGCTGTCGGCCTACACTGATCAGGCGACGAGTCCTCTGTAGTGACCGCGAGCGTATTCTGAGTCCACGGGAGGCGACGACCCTTCCGTTGCAGTAGAGTACAGTAGGCCTGTATTGATAAGGTGATGGGGGAGCGGTGCAACGAGTGCGAGCAACAGCCCTGCCAGCCCTTGCAGTGACCTACGAAATATACATCGTATGAGACTACTAGGAGTGACGACCCTAGACAAGATCTGTGTTGGGATTGATATAAGGGAAGTACCTTAGTTTCCAAATCCTGCTATTTGAATGGACTAATAACAACTTGAAAATCATATCACCATAGCATTGCATGTGCCTGGAAGATGTGGAGCACTCTAGGGAGTGTGGCATGCCGCGGTCGTAAGATGTTGCCGTATGAGGGAGATCGTCGGTGAGGGCATACATCACGTCATGTCATCTTGCATTAACAACAGTATTAGGATTGTCTGATTTACTGCTTTACTATTATCGCATGATTGAATTGTGAACATGCTAATCCTTGCTCTATGATTCCACTGAGTTGATCACTCACTCCCACGTTACGGGATGGTGTTTGCAACACCCACCAGGCCCTGTTGTAGATGCAGGTGAGGCTGAGATCCAGGAGGCAGAGCCAGACTTCGACGAGGACCAGGATGAGTTCTCGTACATGCAGTATCACGATGGCTTTGCGTAGGCGACCTGGATCGATGGGACTTCAATGGGACTATTTTGGACATTTACTTTTTATATGTGTATGAGACTCAGAGATGTATTCATACTTTAGAGACACATGAGATTTACTTTGTTTTTCCATACAGTGATATATATGTTGTTTAGTCTTCCGCTTGCTTTTATCACTGGATCTGAAGTATGAATTGCAGTTTTGGTGTACTTTTACTCATGTGAATTCTTTAAATCAGACAACATTGAATCATAATTATTTTTGTTACATAAGTGATGGTCTGGAACTCGGGAGTTGAGTTTATACACGACCCTCGATTTTCAGGGTGTTACACCTTACTACGTAATACATGTTCCTTCCTATCTAATATACGCGTCGGTCGCAGTATATATGTAACATCCTCACCTAACTGCACTTGCTCCCATATGATGATATGGGAAGGATCAGGAACGTATTTCTTCAGCATATAAACATGAAATACGTTGTGTACGCTCGCAAGAGGTGTAGGCAAAGCTAGATGGTATGCTACTGCACCCACATGATCGAGTACCTGGAATGGGCCAATGAATCGCAGTGCAAGCTTCCCCTTCTTCCCGAACCGAAGAACTCCCTTCATAGGAAAAACTCTAAAAAATACATGATCTCCAACCGTGAACTCCAACGGTCGCCGCCTCGTATAGGCATAACTCTTCTGCCTGCTCTGTGCTGTAAGAAGTCGACGCCTGATGATGTCAATCTTCTCTGAGGTCGCCTGTACTAACTCAGGACCAATCAAATTTCTCTCGCCAACTTCAGCCCAGCAATGTAGTGCTCGATAAGGACGCACACACAAGGCCTCATAAGGTGTCATAGCGATACTCGCCTGAAAACTGTTATTGTTCGCGAACTCCGCATATGGAAGACAATCATCCCAACTGTCCTTGAAATCCAACACGCAAGCCCGCAGCATGTCCTCCAAAATCTGGTTCACCCACTCTGTCTATCTATCAGTCTGTGGGTTAAATGCAGTACTGAACTTCAACTTCACACCCATCGCTTCCTGGATGCGAGTCCAGAAAATAGAAGTAAACCACGTGTCTCTATCCGACACGATCTCCAAGGGAACTCCATGCAGACGAATAATCTCCCTAATGTACAATCTAGCCAACTCATCTATAGAGTTCGTAATTCTGATTTGAAGAAAGTGCATCAACTTCGTCAAGAAGTCGATGATCACCCAGATAGAATCATGTCCCTTTCTCGTTTTCGGAAGTCCCGAGATGAAATCCATAGAAATAAAGTCCTACTTCCACTCAGCTATAGGCATAGGCTGAAGGAGAGCAGGGGGTCAGCTATGCTCTCTGCCTTCACCTGCTGGCAAGTGAGACAACGGGACACATAATCTGTGATGTGGGCCTTCATGCCATCCCACCAATACGTCCTCTTCATGTCACGATACATCTTTGTACTACCCGGATGTATCGCAAGTCTAGAACTGTGCGTAGCCTCAAGAATCTCTCA
Organism: Magnolia kwangsiensis; assembly: GCA_037074715.1. Lineage (NCBI taxonomy): Eukaryota > Viridiplantae > Streptophyta > Magnoliopsida > Magnoliales > Magnoliaceae > Magnolia > Magnolia kwangsiensis. The sequence continues at coordinate 138,211,489 of CM073571.1, forward strand.
TCTTAAGTCGGGGACATCTGGGATGCATAGGCGGCCACGATAACGTAAACCCCCATCCATTTTAACTCACTACTCGTCATCTGCATCATCACTGGCATGCTCTCGAAGCTCAGTCAGACGCTAATCGTCCCTCTGCACTGCGATGACCTTGTCATTGATAAGAGGTCACACCTGAGCGTGTGCGATAACCTCGAATGGCTCCTCCACAGTGAGTTTCTACTCAAAGTCTCATAAAACTCAACCATGTCCCACTCGGCAACCATCAGCGGAGCCACAAACTCTATCACCTTTTTGCGGCTTAATGCGTCAGCCACAAGGTTCGCCTTGCCTGGATGATAGGAAACCTCGAACTTAAAGTCCTTTAAGGTCTCTATCCATAATCACTGCCTCATATTCAGGTCTCGCTGCGTGAATATATACTTGAGGCTCTTGTGGTCGTAAAAGAGCTCGAACTCCTCTCCATAGAGATAATGTCTTCAGAGCTTCAATGCAAAGATGACAGCTGCCAACTCTAGGTCGTGTGTAGGGTAATTCTCCTCGTGCTTCCTTAATTGGCTTAAGGCATATGCAATCACCCTATCCTTCTGCATAAGGACACAACCTAAACTAATGTGAGACGCATCCTTATAGATCGTATATCTAACCCCTTGCTATGGTAATACTAGCACAGGGGCAGACGTCAGCCTATCTTTCAGCTCCTGAAAAGTTGTTTCTGCCTTCTCATTCCAGGAGAACTTCAGGTCCTTCCTGTCAACTGAAACAAGGGTCTAGCTATCTTGGAGAAGTCCCGAATGAATCGTCGATAGTAGCCAGCAAGTCCTAGGAAACTCCTCACCTCAGTAACTGAACCAGGTTGCTTCCAGTCCTGCACCGCGGCTACCTTAGCAAGGTCCACCGCAATTCCATCCTTGGACACCACATTTCCTAGGAACTTGACTTCCTCCTTCAAGAAGTCACACTTCTTGTAATGTGCGAACAACTGGTGCTGTCTCAGAGTATCCAGGACCGATCGAAAGTGCTCCTCATGCTCCTCTCAACTCCTGGAGTATATCAAAATGTCGTCTATAAACACGATGACGAATCGATAGAGGAACGGTCGAAATACTCGGTTCATCAGGTCCATGAACATGGCTGGTGCGTTCGTAAGACCGAACGACTTCACGAGGAACTCATAATGGCCAAAGCTAGTCCTGAAAGCCATCTTCTGTACGTCCTCATCCTTGACGCGCAGCTGGTGATACCCTGACTGTAGGTTAATCTTCGAGAAGTACTGCACTCCTCTCAGTTGATCAAACAGGTCATCTATCCTGGGTAAAGAGTACTTGTTCTTTACTGTTATTTGATTTAGCACGCGGTAATCAATACATAACCGCAATGAGCCGTCTTTCTTTATCACGAACAACACAGGTGCTCCCCAAGGAGACACACTTGGTCGTATGAAGCCATCCTCTAACAAATCATCGATCTGTTTCCTTAACTCCTCCATCTCACACGGGGCCATGCGATACGTTGGCAATGAGATGGGCATTGAACCGGGTACAAAGTTGATAGTAAAATTGATCTCATGCTAGGGTGGTAACCCAGGTATCTTTCTGAACACATCCTCATAATCATGGACTACTCGCGTGCTTTCAAGTGTCGGGACATCAACATTCCTTCATAAGGAAGCATAACAAAGCACTCGAGAGGGGTGACTGACCTGCACTGGAAATGTAAAGGACGTGCCCTCCGGCTCGTAAACTGTCACTAAATGGGTCTCGCAGTCAATCTTGGCCTCCTTGCAGTTAGCCAGTCCATGCCAAGGATGACTTCAAAATGATAGAGAGCGGAGACAACAATAAGGTCAATGGCCATCGTCCTATTCCCTAGATCTAGCAAACAACCCTCACACATCGTAGTGGCATCAGTAAAGGTCTCGTGTGCTGAAATAACTCACACCCCAACCATCCGAGTAGTCTGTAAACCAAGGCGCTTGACTATTGAAGAAGAAATGACTGAGACTATGGATCCTGTATCCACCAATAAAAATATAGGAGTACCTCCAATGTGGGCTGTGACCTCAAAAGCTAAGGGTGGTGCAATCTCTATCTCGGATGGCTCAACTGTCAGTGCGTGTACCAGAGCCTGCTGAGGACGGTTTGGCTGTGGTACCATAGGCCATTGCGGTGACCTAAAATGAGGTGCTGGAGGTCTGAAGGATGGATGAGCTGGTGCAGATCGAATGGGTGGTCGTGAAATGGTCTTAGGCATCGGACGACCAATCCGCTAAGGCGGCGAGAACCCACTGTCTCGCATCCTGGAAAAATATGAGATCTCGGTATGGCCAGGCTTCTTACAATAGCAGCACCTCATATTAGGATGCCTCACATAGGCAGAAGATGCAGAAGACCCCAGCGGTGACTCAAACCGAGGCCTCTTAGCAAGGAAAGGCCTACTCTCGAACTCAAGTTGCGGCCTAGGAACCATAGGTGCTCGCGTGCGGGCCGACCTATCCTCGTCCTGCTCTGCACGTAAGGACATACTCACTAGCTCTGCATAAGAAAAAATGCTCACACAAAACATTTTCGATCTAATCTCGGGCATTAAGCCCTCAACAAAATGCCACATCCTCATCGGCTGATCACCCAGAATTAAAGGAGCATACCTCTCTAGCTTCGTAAACTTTTTTTCATACTCCGTCACCGACATGTCTCCCTGGCGAAGGTGAAGGAACTCACTCTCCTTCTCATGTTGATAAGTAACCGAGAAATACTTCTCGTGGAAGCGTGCCTCAAACGCTGCCCACATCCACTCAAATCCCTTCGCCACAGTGCGGAGAATACTGTCCCACCATAGGCTAGCCTCCTTCTCAAACATAAATGTGGTCAGCTCAACCTACTCTGCCTCGGAATAGTGCAACGATCTAAGCATCTTCGAGATGTGGTCTATCCAATACTTAGCCTCCCCAGGTCTGTGAGTACCTGAAAATGTAGGAGGCCTCAAGTGCTGAAATCGCTCGAAAGAACCGCTCGCACTAGCATGCCCAACAGGGTATAGAGGCGAGGCAGGTGGAGTCGCCGCCATAGACTGAGCAAAAATGCCAGCCATGGAGGATAAGAACTGTTACTGCTACTGCTGTATCAACAACATTAACTGCTCTAGCCTATCAGGAGGCGGAGCGGACTGTGATGTAGAAGGCATCGACGGAGACACAAGATGCTGCTCAGGAACCGCAGCTGTGGCAGGAGGCACCACAAAAGGTGTCACAGGAGGTGGCCCAACAGCAGGGCCAGAAGCTGGCTGAGAACTCGACATGGGATCTAAATGAGGTGGGCCCACATGGTGGTCCATGTGACTACCGCTCAGGGTAAGGGCCCCGTTGAGCGAATCTACCAAAGAAAGACGTGCAGAAGATCTCGAACCCTTAGGTGGCATATCCTACACACAACAGAGGGTAGCAACCCATGAGATCATGCATTCACACAGTCCATCCATAATATAAACTTCACAAGCCATAGGAACAACATGTATTTCATTAACAAAATTGTCACAATACATGATTTGCAGCATTACATGAATCACGACAGAGAAAGCATGTGAACAAAACACCTAAGCTTCACACACAAAGCTTCAACACTAAACAACTACTAACTGACAAACGACTAGTAAACCACACATAAAAATAAACATCAAACAAACAAACAACGACTACATAAGTCTATGCATTAAAATCTGGCGACGGAGAAGGGGAACCCTTATCCTTCAGGTAGCACAGGATGGTCTTCAGCGTGCGGGTTACATTCTTGAACTTATTCCTTACGAGCAAATCTCCAATATCCTGTCGAAGAGCAGCCTAACCCTCCTCGAGTCGCACAATACGGGCATCCCTATCAACCCGAATAGGATCAGGCTCCTGAGTCGCAGGAGGAGTACTCTCATCAGTATCCTCAGCCTCCTCTTCTTTTTCATCCTGCTCTCCTTCCTCTATCTCTGCCCCACCTTCTTCTTCACTTTCTTCCTCTTCACTATCATACTCACCCTCGCTGTCATCATCAAGTTGGGCCTCAAGCTGCCGAGGTCCCATCTTCATCTGGTTCAGAGTAGCCTCGTTGATATAATGAACCGGCGTAGGTAGCTCTGTCCCAAGCTTATAGGCAAAGTCGAGCGCAATCTTGCATTTGAGCCTGCCAAAGGGAAGCGACTCAGACGTTCTTCTCGATCGCACTATGAGGATGATCTGTCACAGCACAAACGTAGGCATGCACACATTCTCTCCTTGCCCCACTTGATACAGAAAATCTATTATGAGACGCGTGCAATGACTGCGATTGCTCCACCTGGGATAAACATTGAAAGTGCAGATGTGATGAAGTAGATGAAAATCACCCAACATATGGGTCGCTAGGAGGCTCTTGTTACACTGCCACTCAAATAAACAACCACATAGAAACCTGGTGTGGCGATCTCTCTCACGAACAATGTTCAGATTCTTAGCATTTGGATGTACCTCGCCAAGTGGCACGTTTAGGAGTCAAGCTATCAACCTAACATCAATTGTGGTTTCCCGATCTCTGCCAATGGGGATCTTGAACTGCAGTGGCTCCAGCGTAGGGACCTGAATATAAGCATAGAAGGAACGAACAGTGCTCACATTAGCACGAGACTCGCCTTCAAATAGCGGACCACACCCGGCAGCTTCGATATGCTCGAATAACAAATACTCGCCAAAGAGCCTCCCATCCACATGCACTTCAAAAAGAACCCTGCGATCCGTATACGCACCATGAACCAACCCGCCAATAGTGATCTTCCTATCGGAGCGTGGGGATCCAAATCTCGCTTTGTATGTATTTCTCTCCCAACACTTGAACTTACAGTAGCTCCTCTATGCTACCTCGAATGAGCAGGATGACTAGACCCAGCCTCATCTACAGGGGCATGCTTCTTGCCCATCAGCGAAAGGATGGAGGAAAAGGAGAAAAAGGCCACAATAGCCTCTATGAAAGCCATGGAAAAGTGATGAAAGGGAAGAGAGGGCTGACCTAAATGGGTTTTTATGGATATAGGTCTGAAAGAGGAGTGTAATAGGCCCAAAAGACAGGGATTGAAAAAGGAAAAAGGAAGAAATGGGATGACTTGAGAGCTTACTCGATTTTGAGCCTCAAAGGGAGGATGTGAAGCTCAAATGAGAGAAAATGGAGAGGATAAGGGAGTGAGGTTTGCTGTAAATGATATACGGGTGTAGGTTATAGTAAAAAATGATGGAATGGGTGATTGGAGGGGCGGTTTAAGAGAGAAAATGAAAATTGTGAAGGAAAGGGAGAGCTTGGGGGGTCACTTTGTGAAGGAAGTAGGGGATTTGGAATGAATGGAGGGTCGAATCCTGTATGAAGGGGTCCCACTAGGCCCTAAACATAATCGGCCTGAGTAGCCCAGCCCGCTGACCGGCGAGGCCCTCGCCACTCCCTGGACTAACTGGCGAGGGCTCGCCAAATGGGTGAGGTCCTCACCCTCCCCTTGGTCCAAAAAGGTTAGGGTCCCACCTTGGAACCCCCTAAAACGTGATTGTTTGGCCCCCTCTCCCGATTTGAGCCGTTTCGGGTCATTACGGAACTAATCTGATATCTATTTACTTTTACCGATTTCTAACGGCTGGAATGGGATGAAATGTGGTCTATACCCATCAATTGACGGTCTAGAAGCGATTTAGGGTCACCGTGTGTGATCAGGAGTGTGCACGAACTCGATCTCGGTGATAATTTTTAATATACTTTCATCGAACGACAAATTGGGAGTCCTAGTTCTGTTTCTAGATTGTTCTCGTACCCTCCTATGTCATAGTGGAGTCAACGTGCAGTGTGTGACCCTAACCCAGGTCCAGATTAATCCAAATCATGCTATGATACCAACTTGTAACGCCCTGAAATTCGGAGGTCCAGCATAACTCAGCTCTCGAGTTCCAAAACATCACTTATGCAACATATTTGATGATGATTATATGTTGTCTATATTAATGCATAAAACATGAAATAGATCAAGCCCCGATTAGCAGACATAATTCAGGAATATTGAGAAAATGCAAGCGGAAGAATTAAATACATATATAATTCAAAATAAATCCCTAAATGATGCGTGCTCTGCCCATGGCAATATATACATCTGTGTCTCAAAAATACATCTATTAACTGTGCAAAAATCATCAAGTACATATCCCAAAAAATTCTCGCTGGTCAGGACAAGGCTCACATGAACCCGCCTGAGAACTGCATATATGAGAACGCCTCCTCGTCCTCGTCGAAGTCTAGCTCTGCCTCGCAAGCATTGCCATCTCCTGCAGCTAGGTTAGAGTCTGGTTAGTGTTTAAACACCATCCCAAAACGTGGGAGTGAGTGATCAACTCAGTGGTACTATATAGCAGAGGTTAACATATTATCAATCCAATCAAGCAGTAATAATAAGGTAGTACAATCACATAGGTCCCAGGTACTCTTGTTAATGCAAGGATGATATGAAGAATGATGCATGCCCTCACCACAATCCCCTCTACGACATCATCTAACGATCGCGGCATGAATCACTTCCTCAGTGCTCTATCACCAACCCCGTTAGCAAATGTAATGCGGTGTTATGAATATGCTTACCAAGTTCTTATTAGTCCTTTTCATACAACAGGATTAGGAAGCTAAGACACCTCCCTTGCATCATTTTCCAATATTGATCCATTCTAAGGTCGTCAGTCCTAGGGAATATCATACGATATTATAGTTCTAGGTCACTGCAAGGGCTATTGCGCGCAATCGTTACACCAGTCCCCCATCACCTTATCAATACAGGCCTACTTATATCCTCAAGACTGCAACAGGACTCGTGCCCTTATGCAGCGTCAGGATAATCTCTAGGTCACTACAAAGGGCTTATCACCAATCAGTGTAGGCTGACAGCTAGAATATAGTGTCCCATACCACCATAATCTGCTCAGAATAGGGTGCTCACTGGTCACAATGGAGAGGTTTGTGGCCCCAGCATAGGTCGACAGCACGACCATGGCATCTCATACCACTATATCCGGCTCATGAGTCTTAGGGGATCATGGTACCATGGTTAACGGGAGTTTCACTGGTAAGCTCAGTGCCTTAGATTCAAGCAGTAGCGACTAAACATGGTGAACAAGCATCGGTCAATCGGGTTAGTTGATAACCTCAACTAGGCCAAGCGCACGTTGAGTTGAACGACATGGAATGCATAAGCACTCCATGTGGCCTAAACACTGTCGAACATCCCAAGCATGATCAAATTCGCTAAACTCATCCTGTGTGGCGAAAACAACCTCAACCACTATTTACAGAACAGTTTCTGATTACCTGGACTATAGTACAGCCCCATTAACATACAAATCTAATAACTAGCATATTGTTCATATCTTGCATTTATATGAACAATCATGAAGTATAACTTGAATGTAAACACAGTACATGTAGGAAATCATACACTCATTTAACATGATTCAACTAAATACATAATCCATGGAGGAAATCATACACTCATTTAACATGAAAAATCTAAGTCACATGATTCATGGAGGAAATCATACACTCTAGTATTGTGATGGAGATCCATATCTCAACCACCTTAGCAATCACACTTTACTAACTACTAATTCACTTAGGCATTTATTCAAACACTTGGATTACACTATTCAATATACATTACGTACGTCGTCTCTATTGCATATTAGGGCAATTCCTTTCGCCAAGGAGTTGCCGTATACATATCAGGCATATAACAACGATAATTAATCATGGCAAGAAAATCAACAGATTCCATACGCATACATGTATTCTAACATATACATGAAATATGGTATTTATAATATAAAGTATACGTATGCGGAAAACAAAACGGATAGCACATTTGGCATGTGTAACGTCAATCACAACATGAATAAATCATTATCTAACATTGAAAGTGTTGAAAACCATAACCTAAGCGTATATAGTCTGCACCTTAAACCAGAAAATGCATATTCGATATGATTCAGACGATGTGTCTTCGTCAACAGCGGATACGCTACCTATGGCATGAAACAGGTTAGCTACAACTTCACTATAGCTAGTCTAAGCTTCAAAACAGGTTAGGATTAGCTTAACTTATCCAAGAACAGAATCGGAATCGTCGAAAGAATGATTCAGATATGCAGGTTCGATGTGTAGGTGGACTAGAAAGAATCCTATGGAGATTCGACAGATTCTCCCACACTTTCTCTCTCTTTTCTCTCTCTTGGGAAGTTAGGGTTTAAAAATTCATATGGAATATGGAACTAAGGGTTTAAGGCCTTTTTATAAGCCTAAACATGATGAAAATGGACTTAAGGTCAAGGTATACTTAGGTTATAACCAAATTGGGATCTTTCTGATCCAACGGAGCACTTTTGGAGGTCCTCTTATCAAATGCGATCGGACTTAGGCTGACTAGCATTGGATCTTTAGTAAGTTAAGTTTTTAGTTCGATCAAATTTTCAGATTGTCAGTGGCAGACCAGCTTCAATTCAACGGTCATCAAACTTCGATCAAGTCCACAAGTACTTGGACATGTAAGGGCCAACTTTCCTGATCCGAGGGTGAAATTTGGTCGAAATCTAACGGTCAGAACGCTTATAAATGTCACGTAAGTGATACGTGCTAGATTACTTAAAAATGTAATAATTTTCTAAATATCTTCCTTTTCTCACTCTCTTCACTCCGAACTCAATAGAATAGTCTCTGTAGATCGTTTGGGCTTAATTTTTGAAATGATGGTCAAGTCCAAATAAGCAGTCATAATGGTCTAAGATTATAGATATCAGACTTTTGACGTGCAGTCTAGATCCAATACGAAGTTACCAAGCATTCCCGGGAACAAATGGGTTTAGAGTTGGATCTTAGATTTTAGGGTATTATAGCGTTAATGATTCCACAAGTTTTAAGTCTTGCAAAACGTATATAAAGGGAACAGTACTAATTTCATAGCCAGTCTAACTTAGCGCTAGTTAACTTATGTTTAATTTCTAAGAGAATTAATCCTAAGTGATTTCTGATCGAGGTGGTACTCAGGTCTTAGTACGAAATTTTTTGAGTCATTACAAGAGGCATCGGTGTAAATAACATATTTGACCTCTTGTTCTGGTAGTACTAGAACAGCTGTAGACATCAGCTTGTCCTTTAATTCTTGAAAGGCTCCGTCTACTTTCTTGTTTCAAGAAAATTTAAAATCTTTTTAAGTTGAGACAACGATCAGGCTATCTTGGGCAAATCTTTAATGAATCGGCGATAATAGTCGGGAAGTTTGAGGAAACTCCTCACTTCTATAACTAAGTCGAGCCGCTCCCAGTCTTGTGCCGTGGTTACCTTGGCAAGTTCCACTGCGATTCCTTCCTTGGACACCACATGCCCTAAGAACTTAACTTTTTCTTTCCAGAAGTAGCATTTTTAGTACTGTGCAAATAATTGATTCTTCCTGAGAGTATCAAGGACTGCTCGCAGGTTTTCTTCATGATCTTCCTAACTATTTGAGTATATTAATGTAACACCCTGAATTTTTGTCAACCTGGAATTAGACATCCTTAGGCAATGGGTCAACCATAACACCTTGGTAACTTCTCATAACTCAATTCCAAAGACAAAGAAATCACTTTTTAACCCATTTCCTTCAAAATCTCATCTTTCACCACTTCATTCTTCAAATTTCTCAAAGTACTTTCATATTAGACACAAATCCTAAATTTTAAATGGTGAAGAACTATACTAAAACTAAAACTTACTGTAAATGGTAAATACATGAATAAAATGGGATTTTGACTATTGAATTTTTGAAGTCTCATGATATAGATAGTTTCTTTGAATATATTAGCTTCTCCTACCCCAAAATCATATATTGTACATCATGTAACTTATTCCGGTTTACAAATGAGACCCGATAAAGCCTCGACGGACTCGTGGGCCTAAACAACTCAATTCGGGGGGACCCGGGGTGGGTCCCACATGTTTCCAGCATCCCCGGGGGGTGAGGACATCGCCCTTGGGGTGAGCCCCTGCCCAAATATCCAGTGACAGGCGGGGGGCTCACCGGTTTGGCGAGGCCTCGTCCGTACAACGGATTAGGCAGCCCATTTTCTGCATTTTTCTTTCATTTGGTCCACCTCTGAAAAATCATATCTCCCTCGTTATAACTCTGATTTTGGTGATTTAAAAATTAGAATGAAGCTAAATGAGTATAATTGTATATAAAAATAAGTGAAAAATATAATAAAATATTTAATATAGTTTAAAGTAGGTTATTGTGACAGCTATCTTAAAATCACTTGTTGGATAACTGCTGCTTCGAGAATTTTTTAAATTTTTCTACAATACGAAATACCATGATATTTGGTGGGGATGGGGTAAAATTGATGATGAAATACTATAAAAATAATTAAAATAATATAATAACTACAAGTGTAAAAAATGGAGCATAGAATGGCCCTAGGACCGTATTCTGCCATAATTAGGGTAGAATTTGGTTAAGTACTAAACTGAATACTCAGTAGAATTAGGTTAAACCACTTTAAATGTGAAATACAAGATCCAAAATGAGTAGGACCACTAATGCTATATTACATAGAAACTTAGGATCAATCTCTAAACCCAGATGCTCTTGGGAGCATCGTGAAACTTCGCATCGGACCTAGACCGCACGTCGAATGTCTGATAGCGACGAACTTAAACGAATATGACTGCCTTGTTGGACTTGACGACCACCTCAAAAATCAAGTCCAGATGGTATCCCGTGATAATTTTCTTGAGTCCAGAGTAAATAGTGTGAGAAAGTGAAGGTTTTTATAAAATTAAATATGAATTTAAGTAATCTGAGTCGTGTTGCTTACGCACCAATTATAAGCATTCTGACCATTGGATTCTGAACCAAATTCACCCTCAGTTTAAGGAATATGGCCCACATATGTCAATATACTTGTGGCCCTGATCGAGTTTCGGTGATCACTGAACTGAAACTCTTCCGCCACGGTTGATCTGGAAACCCGATCGGACTGAAAACTTAACTTGATCAAGATCTAGTATCTGTGAGCTTAAGTCCGACCGCATTCAGCAAAAGGACCTCCAAAAATGCTCCGTTGGATCAAAATAAGCCTAAATTGGATATAACCTAAGTATACCATGACCCTGAGACTAATTTCATCAGTTTTAGGCCTATATAAGGACCTTAAACCCTCTCTCACAAATTCCATACCAATTCTCAAACCCTAGCTAAGAAAGAGAGAGAAAGTGAGAGAGAAGTTGGTGAATCATCTTGATATTCTTCCCAACTACTCTACGTGCCTAATCCATCACATCTGAATTGTTATTCCAGTGATTCTAATTCCATTTTTGAGTAAGATAATCAAACCCTAACCTATTTGGAACTTAAAATAGTCTAAGTGTTGGTGTAGCTAACCTAATTCACGCCTTAGGTTGCCTATTCTCTGTTGACGAAGACTTATCGTCTAAATTAAATCCGTTATGCATTTTCTAGTTTTAGGTGCGGACTATATATGTATAGGTTATGATTTTCAAGGCTTTTAATGTCAGATAATGATTTATTATTGATGTGGGTGCCATTTCACATGCCGAATGCGATATCTATTTTGTTTTACGTATATATATATGAACTATATTGTGTATAGGTTGTTTCTTATTTTTGATGAAATGTTTGTATGCATTTGAAATCTGATGTTGTGGTTGCCATGATTAATTGTCGTAGGAATATGATTGTTATGTATGCGAGAACTCCTTGATAAAAGGATTTTCCCTAACATGTAATATGGTCGATATATGTGATGTATGTTGCAAAGTGTAGTCTAAGTGTTTGTGAAAATGTCTAAATGAGTTCGTAGTTAGTAAGGTGTAATGTATGAAGGAGTTGAGACATGAAATCCCAACTATCTTACTTGTGTGTATGATTTCCTCCATGAACTGTTTAGTTTAACTATCCATGTTAATTATGTGCATGATTTCCTCCATATACTGTGTATTCATGTTTAAGTGATATTCCATAACATGTTATATGATGCATATACTGTGTATTCATGTTTAAGTGATATTCCATAACATGTTATATGATTGTAGGAATTGAGTTAAATATTCATTATTATGATTGTACGTGATTGGGACTATATCACAATCCTGGTAATCGGTAATTGTTCTCGAACTGGTGGTTGAGATTGCTTTCGCCATGCAAGATGTGTTGGACGAATCCGAGCCATACTTGGGATGTTCAACAGTGGTCAGGTCGAATGGAGTGTTTATGCATTTCATGTGGATCGACTCAACGTGCAATCGTCCTAGTCGAGCTCGTCAATTAACCCGATTGACTGACGCATGTTCACCTTATTTGGACCCGACTCCTTGAATCTAGGGCACCAAACTTATCAGTGAAATCCCGTTAACCTTGGTACCACGATCCCCTAAGACTCATGAGTCAGACATGGTGGTATGGGACATCGTGATCAAGCTGTAGGCCTACACTGGGGCGACGAGCCTCCCCATAGTGACCAGTGAGCAACCTAGACTCGTGAGCCGATTATGGTGGTATGGGACACTATATTCAAGTTGTCGACCTACTTTGATTGGTGACAAGCCCTCTGTAGTGACCACGAGCATACCTTGACACTGGAGACAGGCGACGAGCCTTTTTGTAGTAACTAAGGTATACTAGGCCTGTATTGATTGGTGTTGAGCCCTTTACAGCGACCTGGAACAGTAATATCTTATAAGATTTACTAGGACTGATGACCCTAGAATGGATCATTGTTTAGGTATTGATATAAGGGAGGTACCTTAGCTTTCGAATCCTGCTGTATGAAAATGATAAATAATAAATCGGTAATCACGCTCATAACATCACACTGCATGTGCCCCAGGTTGAAGAGCACAGAGGGAAGAAAGCATGCCGCGACCTTAAGATGGTGTCGCATGAGGGAGTGTAGGCAAGGGCATACATCATGAAAACATTTCATCCTTGCATTAACAGGAGTATCTAGGACATGTTGATTGTATTGCTTTATCATTACTACTTGATTGAATTGATAACATGTTAACCTCTGCTGTATAGTTCCACTAAGTTGATCACTCACTGCCACATTACGGGATGGTATTTGCAACACCAACCAGTCCCCATTTTAGTTTCAGATGATGGCGATGCATGCGAAGCGGAGCCAGACTTTTATGATCATGAGGAGGGTTTCTCCTATATGCAGCTATCAGGCGGGTCTTTGTAGACTATGTTCTAATTGACAAGGTTATAGGGATGTTGATTAGACATCATTACACTTGTTATTTTGCACTATTGGGAACACCCATGTATATTCATTTTGTCCATTTTTGAGTATACATGTATATATTTAACCTGGTAACATGTTCACACTCTAGAGACCTACAACAGTTTATATATTTTATATATCTATCACAGTCTTCTTCTTATGAAATTAAACTGTCTCTGGAGTATGATATGCTGTTTTGGTCCAATCCCACTCATGTTTACTGCACTAATATGAAAAACATTCAATCATCATTATCTATGTTGCATAAGTGATGTGTTGGAACTCGGGAGCTGAGCTTCTACTCGACCCCCGATTTTCAGGGCATTATAAGATGGTATTAGAGCATGATTTGGATAAAACTGGACCTGGGTTATGGTCACACGATGCACACTAACGCACTCTGACTTAAGAAGGGGGTGATCGGATCTAGAAACCACATTAGAATCCCAAGTGTCGCCGACGGGCGAGATTAACTCTCATAGAATAACCCATACGTAACTGAGACCATGTAAAATGATCTCATATCCCCACTTCTATTCACTCAGGCTTCCATCGTCTTCTACATCTTACACCCATCCACCATTATTCTTTACAACTATTCACCTTCCTTATACCCCCCTCATTTGGGCACGAAACCCACATTTTTGTGTCCCATAACCTGCACAACCTCCAAATGATGGGACATTTAGGCCCTGTTCGACCAACCACATTAAGTAAGATTAGGGCGGATGGAATTGTAAAAGTAACAATAAATGCATGTGTAAGGTATTGTCCCTAGATTGGGTGTATCTCATGGTTTTCAATGCCATGGTTGGAATGTATGCAATTAATAGTAAATCCTAGGATTTCCTTTCAAATTACACTTGGAAATTCACCATCATGGGATTTGAAAATCCCATCTCACACTCTCTAACACAAGGCTCATTTTTCAAAGCCTATATAATTAAATTTTAATCCCATCCCACCCTCCTTCCAAACATGTTATTTCCAATCCCGAGGTGGGATTAGCAATGCAATTAGCAGGTGTCGTCTCTGTGTCGTGCTCGAGCACAATCACATTTAAGTCCGGGCAACATTAAAAAAAAACCCATCTAGTATATAAACATAGACTTTGAAATTGCGGTGAAGACCACTTTAGTTGAAGTAGGAATAGGTCAGTATATCCTAGAAGGGGGTGAATAGGAATTTTTTAAAAAGTTTTTATAAATTATTAAAAATCCTTATTACACTAATCTTATCGCAGAGTATTGATTAGGATTACTCAACCTTAACTCTACTGGCTTCCAAGCCTAATAGAGGATCCAATCACAAACTATTTAAAAGACAAACAATGTATAGAAGAGATTATGATGGATATGACTGTGTGTGCATAGGACGTGATCATATATAAAGACATGCAAGGCAATCACATAAATGAAAGATAATATCAAACTCAAACACAGTCATTTTATAGTGGTTCGACGACTTGTCTACTCCACTCCCGGCTTCCACACTCAACCCTTGAGTGACCGGATTTCACTAGGGAGGTTTCCAATGGTTCACCTCAAACCCAAGGTTTTAAATCAGGTTCACTTTCAACCTTTATAGAGATTTCTACTCGGTTCACCTCAAACCCTGGAGTTTTGCTGGCGTACTCCTAACCAGATGTTTATGCCCACATAAGACAAGGGTCCACACAATGTACCCTGAGGTTTCTACTCGGTTCACCTCAAACCCTGGAGTTTTGCTGGCGTACTCCTAACCAGATGTTTATGCTTTCCACAGAGCAAGGGTCCACACAACGCACCCCGCACGTACACTCCCGTCGGAGGCCTCCTTCGAGGACTTCAAATGGTGAGCAACACTTAAAACCTAATCCTAAAAAGGAATAATCGCAAGTGTCATCTGGACTCTTAGTACTTACAGATAAGTTGATGAGTCCCTTTTAGCACAGTGATGAAGACCTTCTACTTGTTGATGAAGAGTCTTTCACTCCCTTGATCCGCAACACAAAGATGTATATATGCTAGGCTTAGGTTGGGTCAAGGTTATGATAGAATACCATTCTAAGGATTTTCCTATAAGGAGAATAGAGTGGTTCCCATCATTCATGCATTCAAGGCATCCCAGCTTAATGATGTGTCATTAAGGGGGTAGCTGAAGGATCCTTGAATGCAAAAGTTCATTCCCCAATCCACTCTATGAGATATCAATGATGAGGGTAGATTGGAGGATGAACTTCCTGAGAGAAAGGGCTTAAGGTAAATGATAGGAAGGTTAAAACTCTCAAAAGCACTCTCTACTTTCTCTACCAGTAATGAAGACAACTCTCTCTATTTATAGGCAAAAGGTTCCAACGGATATAAACGGTCATATTTATGACAAAGTTCGATATCATCGAGCAGCCATCGATATGATCGAGCATATACTCTTGATTGTATCGCCCGACCTCTTGATGATAAGAACTCAATTGTCATTTTGTTTTTGGAAACCTTCCTCCAACTGGTCGATGGGATCGAGACACACATCGATGTTATCGGATTTCGAACTCCGATTCCATCGAGTGATGGTTCGATCTATCGACAGGTGAAAAATAAGAGAGAAGCCTTGAAGAATTTCAGGATTACAGATATGATCGGGGAAACGGTCGATGTCATCAAAATTTGTACATCGATCATATCGAAGACCTTGTCGATGGGATCGCTAAATCGTATAGATTTACATGTAAGCTTGCTGGACGATTTATGTCCTGACTCGATCCAATCGACTTGGTCTCGATATGATCGATATATGAATATCGATTTATCGATAGGCACCCCGATCAACATTAAAAGCAACCTGAAATTCATTCTGGTGAGAATATGCGCCCAACAGTCGATATGATCGACTGACTCCCGATATGATCGATATTTGAGTTCAGATTGAATCGAACAGTCATCGATATATCGAATCATATGTTAGTTTTCTTTAAAAAAATAGGGGCCCCAAAAAGCAGTCTGTCGATTATATCGATCCACTTCAGATATGATCGATATTCGAATATCGATGATATCGACACTTAAGTTGATATATCGAAAAATCGTCCAGAAGGTTGTTTTGATTGCTGGACGCATTTAGTCCTCACTCGATTATATCGATTGAGATGCCGAGGACATCGACAAAGCTGGCCGATCATATCGAAGGGGTAATCGATATAATCGACAGTGTAAGAAAAACGTTATTGATTTTTTTTTTTGATAAAAAGCTTTCTTACACGGAAACCCTAAGATGTTCTAGTTCTTTTTAAGGGTTTAATCACCTGGTGTTTTGGGACATGGGATGTGAGGCTATGATTTACATTTTGGCGAGCTTCCACACATCCAGATGAGGCAGATTCTTGACTTGATCTTCTTGTTAGGTGTTATCGTCCGACTGACTCAACTTACAACGTAATTGACAAACTAGGGCACATAATAGGTGCACTTTCAATCTCCCCCTTTATCAATTACGTGACAAAATTCCCAAAACACCCTAAGAACATATCTAGACAGATATAACCTAAATTGTGTGTACATGTATTAACACAATTTTACAAATTCTAAACACCCATGTGCACAAAAAACAAATTCTCCCCCTTAATTCAAAAACTCCCCCTTTCTTGTTGCAGCTGCTCCCCCTAACACCTGCAACAAAGATATACAATTTTCACTTGGGGTGTTTTGAATTATTCTCTCCCTTTTTGTCAGTCATTAGAAAAGGTATAAGACGTGATATTGACTGAAGATTGAAGCATATGGGAGAACCGGAGATGAATAGATGTATATAGATGAGAACACTGTAAAGCATACATCAATGAAGACAGAAGGAATTTAGAGAAAAACAAGCAGCTTAGTCACTTTAACAGCAGCAACAATGGCAATGAAATATGAATTAGAATCAGCCATATTAACCAGTATAAAAAAAGATATAAATATATATACTACCACAGACAGCAGTGCCACTAGTTGTCCAAGAAGAATTAGATAAGGACAGCAGAGGTATACGATAGTCAAAGGCCAACTGCACGAACTTTTAATGGTGTTGGAAAAAATCATTTGTGAGCAAGTTGACCAGGTGTTGAGTAGTTCCCTGTAGGACATCGAGCTTTTCTTCAATAAGAGTGAGACGCCTTTCACAATTGTTCATCCTGTCCTCTATGCCAACCAACTCATTAAGTAGGTGACGTTCAAGATGATGAGCTGGGCGATTAGTAATTGACTCAGGACTGAAAATTGGTGGGTGATTTGATCCTCCCTGTGTGGGCCTCATTATGGGTGGATGACCGGATTGGGATTTAGAAGGATTGTGCCTTGAGGGAGACAAAGGAAGATAAAATCGTTGTGCTGCTAGTGATGCATCATTATCAAACCATGCTTCCGAGAGCACTTCATCACATGTGGCAGGAATTCTAACATGGTGGGTGAGCTTGCATATGAGCACGGGAAAGGGTAGTGTCTCCGTATGAGATCCTTAGAGGACACGAATGATCTACGTAAGGAGAAGAGTTTACAAGCATACACGATTTTCCTGATATATATCATAGAGAATATTGATCACAAATGGAGAAAGATGTTCACCAAGGATATCGCATGGATACACATTTGAGCAGAAAATGCTGTGAAGAATCTTGAAGGTGGGTCCAAGATGATTGAAATGCAGTAAATTTCCACCAGTTCGCGGAACGGTAGTTCCTTGGCACAATGCGTGAGTAATTTCTCCCCATACTCCCAATCCATTAAGATTTCGATTGGTTATTGGAATTTTAGTGACCTCAAGATCGAGAAGTTTTGCCACAGCCACTGGAGTGATAAGCTTTGAGTGGTGTGCAAGAACAATCCGAATGTTGGGAGGATCTTCACAAATGATATGGCTGTGTTTGAGGAATTCATGTATCACTCCCAGTTGGTATGATCCCCCAAGATGTAGAATATTTTACCACCCAATTACTTCAAGAAGGAGATCAACACCAAAAGGCTCAACTGCATTATGGAGCACTAGTCGTTCACTGATGATAGATGGACGATTTTTCGGATGATACCGATGGAAATTTGATTGGATGCTTGTCTCTTCTAAAGATTGGAAGTGAGCTTTACCTTTCCTAGAGGTCATGTCGAAGAGATAAAATGCTGATAAAGACTAAAGGATCAAGAGAAGAAATGAGTTCGAATGCGCCTTTCTCTTTATATAGCAGATTTATCGATTGTATATCGATCATATCGAGTAGTTATCGATTGCATCGTTGGACTGTCATTCCAAAAATAAGCTCGATGAACAGTTTCCATGGAATCGATTATAAAGTTGATACTGTGCAGGAAACATCAAGACTAAAAAGATTTTGACTTATATTAACTATGAGCAACTCAGCCCTTAAGATTTTCAATGAGTACCATGAGTTCAGACACCTTATCAATGCAAACAAACACTAATTGACTTTTGGAGGTCATAGAACCTATTTGTGTTAAGAGGCTTTGTAAGGATATCGGAAAGTTACTTTTCAGTGGTAACATATTCTAATACAATGGTCTTTTCTTCGACAAGTTCTCGGATAAAATGATGACAAATGTCAATATGCTTGGTCCGAGAGTGCTGAACTGGGTTCTTAAAGATGTTTATAGCACTGGTATTGTCACAAAAGAAACTCATTGTGGATTGAGCAATCCCGTAGTCGAACAACATCTGTTTCATCCAAAGAAGTTGAGCAAAACAGTTTCCTGCAGCTATTTATTCAGCTTCTGCGGTGGATAATGAGATTGAGTTTTGTTTCTTGCTTTGCCAGGAAACTAAACAATTTCCAACATAAAATCATCCACCACTTGTTGATTTTTGATCATCCAAATTTCCAGCCCAATTCGCATCTGAATATCCTGCAATAATGGTGGAGGTTTCATGTGGATACCATAGTCCAAAGGTGGTTGTCCCTCCAACATACTTGATAATCCTTTTAACTGCTGTTAGGTGAGATTCCTTAGGATCTGCTTGATAACGAGCACATATCCCAACACTAAAGGATATATCTGGATGGCTGGCAGTTAGATATAGTAAACTTCCGATCATGCTTCGATAAAGATGCTGGTCCACACTTTTGCCATTAGTATCTTTTGACAGTTTTAGAGTAGTACTCATAGGCGTGCGACAAGTCCGACCAGATTCAAGCCCAAATTTTTTCACTAGGTCTTTAGCATACTTGGTTTGATTTATAAAAACTCCATCATCCAGCTGTTTGACCTGTAACCCTAGGAAGAAATTCAATTCACCAACCATGCTCATTTCAAATTCTGATTTCATGAGGTTGACAAATTTGAATGCCTCATCTCCGCATGTTGATCCAAACAAAATATCATCCACATAAATTTGCACAATGAGTAATGAGTCCTTTGTTCTATGGGTGAATAGTGTTTTGTCTACACTTCCTCTGTGAAATTCATGGTCTAGGAGAAACTTCGTTAGTTCTTCATACCAAGCACGTGGTGCTTGTTTGAGACCATACAGAGCTTTGTCCAAATGGTAAACATAATGGGGATGTTTAGGGTCCGAAAATCCTTTTGGTTGTTCCACATATACTTCTTCAGCAAGATCCCCATTAAGAAAGGCACTCTTAACATCCATTTGATATAATTTGAATTTTAGAGCACAAGCAAAAAACATTAGAATCCTAATGGATTCTAGACATGTAACAGGGGCAAATGTTTCATCAAAATCAATTCCTTCAATCTGTGAGTATCCCTGAGCAACCAATCTAGCTTTATTTCTAATTACATTCCCTGATTCGTCAGATTTATTTTTGAAGACCCATTTTGTTCCAATGACATTAGTATCTGTTGGTCTAGGAACTAGTTTCCATACCTCATTTCTCTGAAATTGTTGAAGTTCTTCTTGCATGACATTTATCCAGTATTCATCTTGAAGAGCTTCAACAATATTTTTAGGTTCAATTTTTGAGGTAAAACAAAAGTGACTATAGACATTGTCTATTTGTCATCTTTTTCTTACACCGACATTAGGGTCTCCAATAATTTGCTCTTGAGGATGATCTTTGATGACAGGTTTGTCTGATGATTGTTGAGGTTCATCCAATAATGAAGATTTGTTATCTGATTTTTTAGGTATGCATGAATCTACATCATCGTCTATATCATTCACAAGAGAATTCATATCTTGAGGATGATCATCAATTACCACATTCACCGATTCTTGAATAGTAAGGGTTCTTAAGTTGTACACTTTATAAGCACGACTATTCATGGCATATCCAAGAAAAATGCCTTCATCACTTTTAGATTCAAACTTCCCTAGATGATCCCTATCCTTTAGAATGTAACATTTACTACCAAAGATCCGAAAATATTTCACATTTGGTAGCTTCCCATACCATAGTTCATATGGAGTTTTGTTTAGACCTGCTCTAAGATATACTCTGTTTATGATGTAGCAGGCAGTATTGACAGCTTCTGCCCAAAAACTCTTTGCCAGGTCCTTTCCATTTAGCATGACAGGCCCCATTTCTTGTAATACTCAATTTTTCCTTTCAGCAACCCCATTTTGTTGAGGGGTTTTTAGAGCTAAAAATTCATGATGAATTCCTTTATCATTGCAGTATTTTTCAAATTCATAATTTTTGAATTCACCACCATGATCACTTCTGATACGTTTTATATCATATCCTTTCTCATTTTGAATATATTTTGCCAAGACAACAAATTTTTCAAAAGCATATGATTTTTCTCGAAGAAATGCAACCCAAGTAAATCTAGTGTAGTCATCTACTATCACCAAAAAGTATCTTTTCTTGCCATGACTTTCCACTTAAGTAGGACCCACCAGATCCATATGCAGTAGATCCAAGGGCTTTGTTGTAGCTATGGTGGTTGTCTTTTTATGTCCAACTTTTATCTGTTTTCCTTTTAAGACATTCCACACATACTACTTTTTCTTCTTTTCTAATTCTGGGAAGGCCTCCAACCAAGTTTTTTTTAGCTAAGTCTATCTAAATTTCGGTAATGGACATGTCCCAACCTTTGATGCCATAATCTTGATTCATCCTTCACAGCCATGTTACATTTTATGGACAAACCCTTATCGTTGGTACTTTCAATAATATAACAGTTATCACTAGTGCGTGTACCTTTTATGAGGGATTTTCCTGTGTGATCTATTATTTTATACACATCCTTTGAGAAGGTGACCAGATGTTCGTTATCATAGATTTGAGAGACACTAAGGAGATTATGTTTCAGACCTTCAACACAGAGAACATTTTTTATTTTTGGAAGACCTGGTACTCCTATTGTTCCTTGTCCGACAATTCTGGCCGAGCTACCATCTCCAAATGTGACTGATCCACTATCGAAGTTTGAGTATGAACAAAAATGAGTACGATCACCAGTCATGTTTCTGGAACACCCACTATCAAGATACCACTTTGAACAATTACCATCTTTCAGAGCGGTGTGGATTACAAGGCAATTTTGATCTATCACATCCTCTGGAACATTTTTTACCATGATTCCGACTTCAGTCAAGATCACCCTCTAGGCGGTGAAGCCCTTAAAGAGAGACCCACTCTGATACCAATTGAAATTGCGGTGAAGACTGCTTTAGTTGAAGTAGGAATAGTCAGTATATCCTAGAGGGGGGTGAATAGGATTTTTTTTAAAGTTTTTATAAATTATTAAAAATCCTTATTATACTAATCTTATCGCAGAGCATTAATTAGGATTACTCAACCTTAACTCTACTAGCTTCCAAGCCTAATAGAGGATCCAATCACAAACTATTTAAAAGACAAACAATGTATAGATGAGATTGTGATGGATATGACTGTGTGTGCATAGGACGTGATCATATATAAAGACATGCAAGGCAATCACATAAATGAAAGATAATATCAAACTCAAACACAGTCATTTTATAGTGGTTCGACGACTTGTCTACTCCACTCCCGGCTTCCACACTCAACCCTTGAGTGACCGGATTTCACTAGGGAGGTTTCCAATGGTTCACCTCAAACCTAAGGTTTTAAATCAGGTTCACCTTCAACCTTTACAGAGATTTCTACTCGGTTCACCTCAAACCTTGGAGTTTTGCTGGCATACTCCTAACCAGATGTTTTTGCCCACACAAGACAAGGGTCCACACAACGCACCCTGAGGTTTCTACTCGGTTCACCTCAAACCCTGGAGTTTTGCTAGCGTACTCCTAACCAGATGTTTATGCTCTCCACAGAACAAGGGTCCACACAACACACCCCGCATGTACACTCCCGTCGGAGGCCTCCTTCGAGGACTTCAAATGGTGAGCAACACTTAAAACCCAATCCTAAAAAGGAATGATCGCAAGTGTCGTTTGGACTCTTAGTACTTACAGATAAGTTGATGAGTCCCTTTCAGAACAGTGATGAAGACCTTCTACTTGTTGATGAAGAGTCTTCTGCTCCCTTGATCCGCAACACAAAGATGTGTATATGCTAGGCTTAGGTTGGGTCAAGGTTATGATGGAATACCATTCTAAGGATTTTCCTATAATTAGAATAGAGTGGTTCCCATCATTCATGCATTCAAGGTATTCCAGCTCAATGATGTGTCATTAAGGCAGTAGCTGAAGGATCCTTGAATGCGGAAGTTCATTCCCCAATCCACTCTATGAGATATCAATGATGAGGGTGGATTAGAGGATGAACTTTCTGAGAGAAAGGGCTTAAGGTAAATGATAGGAAGGTTAAAACTCTCAAAAGCACTCTCTACTTTCTCTACCAGCAATGAAGACAACTCTCTCTATTTATATGCAAAAGGTTCCAACAGATATAAACGGTCATATTTATGATAGAGTTCGATATCATCGAGCAGTCGTTGATATGATCGAGCGTATACTCTCGATTGTATCGGCTGACCTCTCGATGATAAGAACTCAATTGTCATTTCACTTTTGAAAACCTTCCGCCAACTAGTCAATGGGATCGAGACACACATCGATGTTATTGGATTTCGAACTCCGATTCCATCGAGTGATGGTTCGATCTAGCGACAAGTGAAAAATAAGAGAGAAGCCTTAAAGAATTTCAGGATCACAGATATGATCGGGGAAACAGTCGATGTCATCGAAATTTGTACATCGATCATATCGAAGACCTTGTCGATGGGATCGATAAATCGTATAGATTTACATGTAAGCTTGCTGGACGATTTATGTCCTGACTCGATCCAATCGACTTGGTCTCGATATGATCGATATATGAATATCGATTTATCGACAGGCACCCCGATCAACATTAAAAGCAACCTGAAATTCATTCTGGTGAGAACATGCGCCCCACAGTCGATATGATCTACTGACTCCCGATATGATCGATATTTGAGTTCAGATTGAATCGAACAGTCATCGATATATCAAATCATATGTTAGTTTTCTTTAGAAAAATAGGGGCGCTGGAAAGCAGTCTGTCGATTATATCGATCCACTTCAGATATGATCGATATTCGAATATCGATGATATCGACACTTAAGTCGATATATCGATAAATCGTCCAGAAGGTTGTTTTGATTGCTGGACGCATTTTATCCTCGCTCGATTGTATCGATTGAGATGCCGAGGACATCAACAGAGCTGGCCGATCATATCGAAGGGGTAATCGATATAATCGACAGTGTAAGAAAAACTTTACTGATTTTTCTTTTTGATAAAAAGCTTTCTTACACGAAAATCCTAAGATGTTCTAGTTCTTTTTAAGGGTTTAATCACCGGGTGTTTTGGGACATGGGATGTAAGGCTATGATTTACATTTTGGTGAGCTTCCACACATCCAGATGAGGCAGACGCTTGACTTGATCTTCTTGTTAGGTGCTGTCGTCCGACTGACTCAACTTACAACGTAATTAACAAACCAGGGCACATAATAGGTGTACTTTCAATCTCCCCCTTTGTCAATTACGTGACAAAATCCCCAAAACACCCTATGAACATATCTAGACAGATATATCCTAAATTGTATGTACATGTATTAACACAATTTTATAAATTCTAAACACCCATGTACACAACAAACAAATTCTCCCCCTTAATTCAAAAACTCTCCCTTTCTTGTTGCGGCTGCTCCCCCTAACACCTGCAACAAAGATATACAATTTTCGCTCGGGGTGTTTTGAATTGTTCTCCCCATTTTTGTCAGTCATTGGCAAAGGTATAAGATGTGATATTGACTGAAGATTGAAGCATATGGGAGAACCGGAGATGAATAGATGTATATAGATGAGAACACTGTAAAGCATACATCAATGAAGACAGATTAAAATGACGATCAAAGAGTTCCAATAGGCTTTTGGGATAACCAATGATCTCAGAATTAGACAATTCTGGTCCCATTTGGAAGTTTATTGAGTTACCATTCCAATAAGCTCAAAATAGTCTTAATTTGACCACTGAAGAGAGAGTTATGAAGGATATGACTGGATAAGCAAATGAAGTAAAAATTCTGGACCGGCGATTGCGATCCCACTTACCGATGCGCAATGGTCTCAAAATACGATGATTCATGTCTGGAATGAAAGAGCAGTAAAGTACCTTTCATTTGACCAAAAACTGACCCAATCTGACATCAAACAAGGGAGTTATGAGCATCTCCGTTAGATCGTGTAATTTGGAAAGATTACCAATCCAAATTTGAAAATGACGATCAAAGAGTTACAATGGAATTTTAAGATATGAAACGGTCTCAGAATTAGACAATTCTGGTCCCATTTGGAAGCTATTCGAGTTACCATTCCAATGATCACAAAATAGTCTAAATTCGCACATAGAAGAGAGAGTTATATATGATACTAAAGGACAAGGAGTTGAAGGAAAAATTCAGGATCGACAAATGCGATCCCACTTACGGATGCCCAAATGGTCTCGAAACACGACGACTCAAGTCAGGAATGAAAGAGCACTAAAGTACCTTCCAGATGACCAAAAAACAACCCAATCAGACACAAACGAGGGAGTTATGAGCATCTCCATTAGATCAAGTGATTTGGAAAGATTAGTAATCTATATTGTAAAATGACGTTTGAAGAGTTTCAATGGGCTTTTAAGATATCGAACGGTATCAGAAATAGACAATTTTGGTCCCATTTGGAAGCTTATCGGGTAACCATTCCAATGAGCTCAATATAGTCTAAATTTGAGCACGGAAGAGAGAGTTATGATGGATACTAATGGACAAGGAGTTGAAGGAAAAATTCAGGATCGACGGCTGCGATCCCACTTTCAGATGACCAAAAATCAACCTAATCAGCCATTAAACGAGGGAGTTAGAGCATCTCCATTAGATCATATGATTTGGAAAGATTAACAATCTAAATTGCAAAATGTCGAACAAAGAGTTCCAATGGGCTTTTGGGATATTGAACAGTCTCGAAAGCAGACAATTCGTCCAATTTGGAAGCTTGTCGAGTTACCATTCCAATGAGGTCAAAATTGTATAAATTCGACCACTGAAGAAAGAGTTATGAACTATTAGACAAGGAGATGATGGAAAAATTCAGGATCAACGATTGCGATCCAACTTATGGATGTGCAAATGGTCTTAGAATACAACGATTCAAGTCAAGAATGAAAGAGTACTGAAATACCTTTCAGATGAAAAAAAAATAAACCCAATCTGACATCAAACAAGGGAGTTATGAGCATCTCCGTTAGATCGTGCGTGATTTGGAAAGATAAACAATCCAAATTACAAAATGACGATCGAAGAGTACCTCTGGGCTTTAGGGATATGGAATGGTTTCAGAATTAGACAATTCTGGTCCCATTTGGAAGCTTGTCGAGTTACCATTCCAATGAACTCAAAATAGTCTTAATTTGTCCACTGAAGAGAGAGTAATGAAGGTTACTGTTGTAAAAGGAGATGAAGGGAAAATTTAGGACCGACGACTGCGATCACACTTACGCATCCACAAATGGTCTCAGAATACGATGATTCAAGTCAAGAATGATAGAGCACTAAAGTACCTATCAGATCACTAAAATTCGACCCATCTGACATCAAATGAGAGAGTTATGAGAATCTCCATTAGATTGTGCAATTTGGAAAGATTAACAATCCAAATTAAAATGAGGATCAAAGAGTTCAAATGGGCTTTTGGGATAACCAACGATCTCAGAATTAGAAAATTCTAGTCCCATTTGGAAGTTTGTTGAGTAACCATTCCAATGAGCTCAAAATAGTCTGAATTCGACCACTGAAGAGAGAGTTATGAAGGATACGACTGGATAAGGAAATGAAGTAAAAATTTTGGTCCGGCGATTGCGATCCCAATTACGGATGCACAAATGGTCTCAAAATATGATGATTCATGTCTGGAATGAAAGAGCAGTAAGGTACCTTTCAGATGACCAAAAATTGACCCAATCTGACATCAAACGAGGGAGTTATGAGCATCTCGGTTAGATCGTGTAATTTGAAAAGTTTTCCAATCCAAATTTGAAAATGGCGATCAAAGAGTTCTAATGGACTTTTAGGATATGAAACAGTCTCAGAATTAGACAATTCTGGTCCCATTTGGAAGCTTGTCGAGTTACCATTCCAATGATCTCAAAATAGTCTAAATTCGCGCACAGAAGAGAGAGTTATATAGGATACCAAAGGATAAGGAGTTGAAGGAAAAATTTAGGATCGACGAATGCGATCCCACTTACGGATGCCCAAATGGTCTCGGAACATGACGATTCAAGTCAGGAATGAAATAGCACTAAAGTACCTTCCAGATGACCAAAAATTAATCCAATCAGACATCAAATGAGAGAGTTATGAGCATCTCCATTAGATCATGTGATTTGGAAAGATTAACAATCCATATTGCAAAATGACGTTTGAAGAGTTGCAATGGGCTTTTAGGATATGCATCTCCATTAGATCATGTGATTTGGAAAGATAAACAATCCATATTGCAAAATGACGTTTGAAGAGTTCCAATGGGTTTTAAGATATCGAACGGTATCAGAAGTAGACAATTTTGGTCCCATTTGGAAGCTTAT
Organism: Magnolia kwangsiensis; assembly: GCA_037074715.1. Lineage (NCBI taxonomy): Eukaryota > Viridiplantae > Streptophyta > Magnoliopsida > Magnoliales > Magnoliaceae > Magnolia > Magnolia kwangsiensis. Next base: position 138,238,803 of record CM073571.1, read on the forward strand.
CGAGTTTCCATTCCAATGAGCTCAAAATAGTCTAAATTTGAGCACAGAAGAGAGAGTTATGATGGATACTAATAGACAAGGAGTTGAAGGAAAAATTCAAGATCGTCGGTAGCGATCCCACTTTCAGATGGCCAAAAATAAACCTAATCAGACATCAAATGAGGGAGTTAGAGCATCTATGTTAGATCATACAATTTGAAAAGATTAACAATCTAAATTGTAAAATGTCTAACAAAGAGTTCCAATGGGCTTTTGGGATATTGAACAGTCTCGAAAGTAGACAATTCATCCTCTTTGGAAGCTTGTCGGGTAACCATTCCAATGAGGTCAAAATTGTATAAATTTGACCACTGAAGAGAGAGTTATGAACTATTAGAGAAGGAGATGATGAAAAAATTCAGGACCGACAACTGCGATCCAACTTATGGATGCGCAAATGGTCTCAGACTACAACGATTCAAGTCAGGAATGAAAGAGTACTAAATTACCTTTCAGATGACAAAAAATAAACCCAATCTGACATCAAACAAGGGAGTTATGAGCATCTCCATTAGATCGTGCGCGATTTGGAAAGATAAACAATCCAAATTACAAAATGACGATCGAAGAGTTCCACTGGGCTTTAGGGATATGGAACGGTTTCAGAATTAGACAATTTCGGTCCCGTTTTGAAGCTTGTCTAGTTACCATTCCAATGAACTCAAAATAGTCTTAATTTGTCCACTGAAGAGAGAGTAATGAAGGTTACTATTGTAAAAGGAGATGAAGGGAAAATTTAGGACCGACGACTGCGATCACACTCACGCATCCACAAATGGTGTTAGAATACGATGATTCAAGTCAGGATTGATAGAGCACTAAAGTACCTTTCAGATCACTAAAAATTGACCCATCTGACATCAAATGAGAGAGTTATGAGAATCTCCATTAGATTGTGCAATTTTGAAAGATTAACAATCCAAATTAAAATGATGATGAAAGAGTTCAAATGGGCTTTTGGGATAACCAACGATCTCAGAATTAGACAATTTTGGTCCCATTTGGAAGTTTGTTGAGTTACCATTCCAATGAGCTCAAAATAATATAAATTCGACCACTGAAGAAACAGTTATGAAGGATACGAATGGATATGGACATGAAGTAAAAATTCTGGACATGCGATTGCGATCCCACTTACGAATGCGCAAATGGTCTCAAAATACGATGATTCATGTCTGGAATGAAAGCGCAGTAAAGTACCTTTTAGATGACCAAAAATTGACCCAATCTGACATCAAACGAGGGAGTTATGAGCATCTTGGTTAGATCGTGTAATTTGAAAAGATTACCAATCCAAATTTGAAAATGGCGATCAAAGAGTTCTAATGGACTTTTAGGATATGAAACGGTCTTAGAATTAGACAATTCTGGTCCCATTTGGAAGCTTGTCGAGTTACCATTCCAATGATCTCAAAATAGTCTAAATTCGCGCACAGAAGAGAGAGTTATATAGGATACCAAAGGAGGAGGAGTTGAAGGAAAAATTCAGGATCGACGAATGCGATCCCACTTACGGATGCCCAAATGGTCTCGGAACACGACGATTCAAGTCAGGAATGAAATAGCACTAAAGTACCTTCCAGATGACCAAAAATTAATCCAATCAGACTTCAAACGAGAGAGTTATGAGCATCTCCATTAGATCATGTGATTTGGAAAGATTAACAATCCATATTGCAAAATGACGTTTGAAGAGTTGCAATGGGCTTTTAGGATATCGAACGGTATCAGAACTAGATGATTTTGGTCCCATTTGGAAGCTTATCGGGTAACCATTCCAATGAGCTCAAAATAGTCTAAATTTGAGCAGAGAAGAGAGAGTTATGATGGATACTAATGGACAAGGAGTTGAAGGAAAAATTCAGGATCGACGGCTGCGATCCCACTTTCAGATGACCAAAAATCAACTTAATCAGACATCAAACGAGGGAGTTAGAGCTTCTCCATTAGATCGCACGATTTGGAAAGATTAATAATCTAAATTGCAAAATGTCGAACAAAGAGTTCCAATGGACTTTTGGGATATTGAACAGTCCCGGAAGTAGAAAATTCATCCCATTTGGAAGCTTGTCGAGTTACCATTCCATTGAGGTCAAAATTGTATAAATTCGACCACTGAAGAGAGAGTTATGAACTATTAGACAAGGAGATGATGGAAGAATTCAGGACCAATGATTGCGATCCAACTTATGGATGCGTAAATGATCTCAGAATACAACGATTCAAGTCAGGAATGAAAGAGTACTAAAGTACCTTTCAGATGACAAAAAATAAACCCAATTTGACATCAGACAAGGGAGTTATGAACATCCACGTTAGATAGTGCGCGATTTGGAAAGATAAACAATCCAAATTACAAAATAATGATCGAAGAGTTCCACTGGGCTTTAGGGATATGGAACGGAATCAGAATTAGACAATTCTGGTCCATTTGGAAGCCTGTCGAGTTACCATTCCAATGAACTCAAAATAGTCTTAATTTGTCCACTGAAGAGAGAGCAATGAAGGTTACTATTGTAACGCCCTGGAAAAATCCATACTTGGACTCGAGTACCAACTCGACCAGAAATCGAGTAGGATTAATTCCACTGGGCTTTAGGGATATGGAACGGTTTCAGAATTAGATCATACGATTTGGAAAGATTAACAATCTAAATTGCAAAATGTCGAACAAAGAGTTCCAATGGATTTTTGGGATATTGAAAAGTCTCAAAAGTAGACAATTCGTCCTATTTGGAAGCTTGTCGACTTACCATTCCAATGAGGTCAAAATTGTATAAATTCAACCACTGAAGAGAGAGTTATGAACTATTAGACAAGGAGATGATGGAAAAATTCAGGACCAACGACTGCGATCCAACTTATGGATGCGCAAATGGTCTCAGAATACAACGATTCAAGTCAGGAATGAAAGAGTACTAAAGTACCTTTCAGATGACAAAAAATAAACCCAATCTGACATCAAACAAGGGAGTTATGAGCATGTCCGTTAGATTGAGCACGATTTGGAAAGATAAACAATCCAAATTATAAAATGACGATCGAAGAGTTCCATTAGGATTTTGGGATATGGAACGGTTTCAGAATTAGACAATTCTTGTCCCATTTGGAAGCTTGTTGAGTTACCATTCCAATGAACTCAAAATCGTCCTAATTTGTCCACTGAAGAGAGAGTAATGAAGGTTACTATTGAAAAAGGAGATGAAGGGAAAATTTAGGACCGACGACTGCAATCCCACTTACAGATCCACAAATGGTCTTAGAATACGATGATTCAAGTCAGGAATGATAGAGCACTAAAGTACCTTTCAGATCACTAAAAATTGACCCATCTGACATCAAATGAGAGAGTTATGAGAATCTCCATTAGATTGTGCAATTTGGAAAGATTAACAATCCAAATTAAAATGACGATCAAAGAGTTCCAATGGGCTTTTGGGATAACCAACGATCTCAGAATTAGACAATTTTGGTCCCATTTGGAAGTTTGTTGAGTTACCATTCCAATGAGCTCAAAATAATCTAAATTTGACCACTGAAGAGACAGTTATGAACGATACGAATGGATAAGGAAATGAAGTAAAAATTCTGGACAGGCGATTGCGATCCCACTTACGGATGCTCAAATGGTCTCAAAATACCATGATTCATGTCTGGAATAAAAACGCAGTAAAGTACCTTTCAGATGACCAAAAATTGACCCAATCTGACATCAAACGAGGGATTTATGAGCATCTCGGTTAGATCGTGTAATTTGGAAAGATTACCAATCCAAATTTGAAAATGACAATCAAAGAGTTCCAATGGACTTTTAGGATATGAAACGGTCTCAGAATTAGACAATTCTGGTCCCATTTGGAAGCTTGTCGAGTTACCATTCCAATGACTCAAAGTAGTCTAAATTCGCGCACAGAAGAGAGAGTTATGTAGGATACTAAAGGACAAGGAGTTGAAGGAAAAATTCAGGATCGAAAAATACGATCCCACTTACGGATGCCCAAATGGTCTCGGAACACGACGATTCAAGTCAGGAATGAAAGAGCACTAAAGTACCTTCCGGATGACCAAAAATTAACCCAATCAGACATCAAACGAGGGAGTGATGAGCATCTCCATTAGATCATGTGATTTGAAAAGATTAACAATCCATATTGCAAAATGACGTTTGAAGAGTTCCAATGGGCTTTTAGGATATCGAAGGGTATCAGAACTAGACAATTTTGGTCCCATTTGGAAGCTTATCGGGTAATCATTCCAATGAGCTCAAAATAGTCTAAATTTGAGCACAAAAAAGAGAGTTATGAAGGATACTAATGGATAAGGAGTTGAAGGAAAAATTCAGGATCGACGGCTTCGATCCCACTTTCAGATGACTAAAAATTAACCTAATCAGACATCAAGCGAGGGAGTTAGAGCATCTCCGTTAGATCGTACGATTTGGAAAGATTAACAATCTAAATTCCAAAATGTCGAACAAAGAGTTCCAATGGGATTTTGGGATATTGTACAGTCTCGAAAGTAGACAATTCGTCCTATTTGGAAGCTTGTCGAGTTACCATTCCAATGAGGTCAAAATTGTATAAATTCGACCACTGAAGAGAGAGTTATGAGCTATTAGACAAGGAGACGATGGAAAAATTCAGGACCAACGACTACGATCCAACTTATGGATTCACAAATGGTCTCAGAATACAACGATTCAAGTCAAGAATGAAAGAGTACTAAAGTTCCTTTCAGATGACAAAAAATAAACCCAATCTGAAATCAAACAAGGGAGTTATGAGCATCTTCGTTAGATCGTGCGCGATTTGGATAGATAAACAATCCAAATTACAAAATGACAATCGAAGAGTTCCGCTAGGCTTTAGGGATATGGAACGGTTTCAGAATTAGACAATTCTGGTCCCATTTGGAAGCTTGTCGAGTTACCATTCCAATGAACTCAAAATAGTCTTAATTTGTCCACTTAAGAGAGAGTAATGAAGGTTACTATTGAAAAAGGTGATGAAGGGAAAATTTAGGATCGACGACTGCTATCTCACTTACGGATCCACAAATGGTCTCAGAATACGATGATTCATGTCAAGATTGATAGAGCACTAAAGTACCTTTCAGATCACTAAAAATTGACCCATCTGACATCAAATGAGAGAGTTATGAGAATCTCCATTAGATTGTGCAATTTGGAAAGATTAACAATCCAAATTAAAATGACGATCAAAGAGTTCTAATGGGCTTTTGGGATAAGCAACGATCTCTGAATTAGACAATTCTGGTCCCATTTGGAAGTTTGTTGAGTTACCATTCCAATGAGCTCAAAATAGTCTGAATTCGACCACTGAAGAGAGAGTTATGAAGGATACGACTGGATAAGGAAATGAAGTAAAAATTCTAGACCAGCGATTGTGATCCCACTTATGGATGCGCAAATGCCCTCAAATTATAATGATTCATGTTTGGAATGTAAGAGCAGTAAAGTACCTTTCAGATGACCAAAAGTGGACCCAATCTGACATCGAACGAGGGAGTTATGAGCATCTCGGTTAGATCATGTAATTTGGAAAGATTACCAATCCAAATTTGAAAATGACGATCAAAGAGTTCCAATGGACTTTTAGGATATGAAACGGTCTCTGAATTAGACAATTCTGGTCCCATTTGGAAGCTTGTAGAGTTACCATTCCAATGACTCAAAGTAGTCTAAATTCGCGCACAGAAGAGAGAGTTATGTAGGATAATAAAGGACAAGGAGTTGAAGGAAAAATTCAGGATAGACGAATGCGATCCCACTTACGGATGCCCAAATGGTCTCGGAACACGACGATTCAAGTCAGGAATGAAAGAGCACTAAAGTACCTTCCAGATGACTAAAATTCAACCCAATCAGATATCAAACAAGGGAGTTATGAGCATCTCCATTAGATAAAGTGATTTGGAAAGATTAACAATCCATATTGCAAAATGATGTTTGAAGAGTTCCAATGGGCTTTTAGGATATGCATCTCCATTAGATCATGTGATTTGGAAAGATTAACAATCCATATTGTAAAATGACGTTTGATGAGTTCCAATGGGCTTTTAGGATATCGAATGGTATCAGAACTAGACAATTTTGGTCCCATTTGGACGCTTATCGAGTTACCATTCAATGAGCTCAAAATAGTCTAAATTTGAGCATAGAAGAGAGAGTTATGATGGATACTAATAGACAAGGAGTTGAAGGAAAAATTCAAGATCGTCGGTAGCGATCCCACTTTCAGATGGCCAAAAATAAACCTAATCAGACATCAAATGAGGGAGTTAGAGCATCTCTGTTAGATCGTACGATTTGGAAAGATTAACAATCTAAATTGGAAAATGTCGATCAAAGAGTTCCAATGGGCTTTTGGGATATTGAACAGTCTCGAAAGTAGACAATTCATCCTATTTGGAAGCATGTCGAGTTACCATTCCAATGAGTTCAAAATTGTATAAATTCAACCACTGAAGAGAGACTTATGAACTATTAGACAAGGAGATGAAGGGAAAATTCAGGACCAACGACTGCGATCCAACTTATGGATGCGCAAATGGTCTCAGAATACAATGATTCAAGTCAGGAATGAAAGAGTACTAAAGTACCTTTTCGATGACAGAAAATAATCCCATTCTGACATCAAACAAGGGAGTTTTGAGCATCTCTGTTAGATCGTGCGATTTGGAAAGATAAACAATCCAAATTACAAAATGACGATCGAAGAGTTCCACTGGGCTTTAGGGATATGGGACGGTTTTAAAATTAGACAATTCTGGTCCCATTTGGAAGCTTTTTGAGTTTCCATTCCAATGAACTCAAAATAGTCTTAATTTGTCCACTGAAGAGAGAGTAATGAAGGTTACTATTGTATTTCGACAAAGAAAAAAATACATTTGATTTGGGAGATTATCTTATTCAAACATAACAGAGAAAGAGTACTAGGAACATTCATCACATTTTATTGATACTGAGTTCATTTACATCCTCTTTACATCCCTAGATTCTAAGATAGATCATTTAGAAAAAAAGGACTTGTGCTTTAAACATCAAAAGTTCATTTCGACAGCCTTCCGGCACCTGATTCGATCATCTCCTAAGACTTAGGAGGAATGTCAATCCAATCGACGGGTCTTTTATGAAATAAAGATTTCAGTAGCATAACGGCTCCTGTTTCAACCATCCTTTGGGACTTAGGAGGAATGTCGATTCGATCGACTGATCTTTCTCCTTTGAATCTATGAATAGGAGAAAGCCCGGAGAAAGGAAGCCTGGCCCACGAATTTTGGCAGCGTGACAGCCTTTGGACTTCACAGACTGCAGGGCGGCCTGGTTACGTGGACCCGCATAACTGATACCGGTTGCGCGGTCCTGCGTAACTGCCAGAAAACTTTCTTCTACCTTCTATCTTCTGTTCTGCTCCGCTCCTCTTGAAAATCTTCAATTACCAGTAATGAAGGAGGGGAAGGGTATTTATAGACCCTCGCACGTGTGAAAATCCTGATCTTAGCGATGTGGGACTATTTTTCAGTGCTTTAGATCATTCTGAATGAAGCCCTTTGTGCAGTACATTTCGAGGTCCCGTACAACTGATATTTCCTTTGTGCGGACCTGCACAACGGAGATTTATTACGTGGAACCGCGCAACCTATAGTGGTTGTGCGGACCTGCGGACTCTCATAAAAGCTATGTATATCTTCTTCTTTCCGAAAGTTCTTCCTATCTCTTTACCTTTCCTTACTCGATTCTTTCGCCATTTTTTATGCCTCAACAGATGCCCCCTTGATCCTTTCTTTGTTTCCTCAAGAAACAAAAAAGGATCAAAATTCTTACTTTTCATTTGGCTTGCGTGGACCCGCGCAACTGGCAAGGTACACACTCGACCGCGGGGGCCTATAAATAGCGCACCCCCCTCTCACATCCTGTATTTCTCATTCTATGGCGAAACTTTTCTTCTCTAGTGATTTCCTGCTCAACCGACATCGTCTGCGCTGACCCGCACAACGAATCTTCCGTCCGCGCAAGTTTACTAAGTGTAGCGACACTCCGCGTAACTGCTTTCTATTGCGTGGACCCGCGTAACCTGGACTTAGTCTCTTTTTTCAGCCTTCAAACTTTTTCTTGCAATCTTCTTTAGGTTTTTTGAACCTTCTTTCTTTCATGGCCCGCATCAAGAGGACCCTTCGTCCCGTAGACCCTTCAACTGACCATCATTCTCATCCCGACGCACCTGATACATCTTCTCATCGCCCGTCTCCTTCCGCTGATCAACCACTGACTAAGCGTAGCAAAACCACCACTCAAACTCCCGCATATTTCAAAGAGCCAGTACTTCCAACTTTTAATTTTACCGACCGCATTGAATCGATTTCTTCTCCCATTCACCGGGCTATAATCATGGGGAACATAGAACTGCCTCCAAAGCACGGTCGTGAATATGATTGGGAAGAATGGTTGAAGACAACCGCCCATATCTGCACGGATAGTGATAGACCCCCTACCAGAGAAGATACCCCGCCTACTTCTCGCTTTAAGAAAACTCGTCGAAATAAGGCGAAGGAGTTTGAAGAAAAGATAAAGGAGCATAATAAGAAGAAGCTCCAAAACTCTTGGGAATCCGTTCGAGTAATCGAGGGCGTCATGAAATTCGACAACCCTCATTTAGAAGGCATGACAATAATCTCCATCAATGTTCATCGTCACCAGTCCATCCTTGAATGTGAACTCACAGATTACGTGGATGGAGAAAAACTGATGTATACTGAATCGTGGGCGACGCGAGAACCTCAGATTCTCGAAGGGAAACTGCAGATGCAGAAACCACGGCAGATCATCGGAGAAGCCCACCCCATGATCTTCCTCACTCCCTTTCACAGTCCACACAATCTCTTTCCAACATATTTCTACGAGACTATCAGACTGCGGTACAAGGATAGCGATCCTCTCTGGGGATCGAAAGATTTTCGAATAAGGGGCCCGCTGACTTCTCGTCGCTATTATTCTGATTGGGCAGAGGCAATTATGAAGAAACACGTGAGTACTCTTGCTAAAGTAGGCCTTTATGATGCGATAGAAGTCACATCCAATTATTTCTACAAGGAACCCTCCGTGCTGAAAGGATTCATCGAATATTGGTCTCCCACCACCAATTCTCTTCACTTTCCATTTGGAAAAATGAGCATAATGCTATGGGATCTACATCACATAGCAGGTCTCCCGCTTAAAGGAAGATTTTACGACAAGTTTATCCCGATGAATGCAGAATTGGCATTTATATCTTCTCCTGACCGCAGACCTTCTATCTCCGAAACCACCGTTGGACTTTTCAGAGAGATGAGAAAGTTTCTGAATTTTAACAAACTATCCCCACTGCAATGGCTGGCTCATTTTTCTAGAATGTTCAGGTATTCCAGACCTAGAGATTAACATTTTCCTTTTCATCACATACTCCTGCATATTAACTCCTTTTTCATTTTACAGATTCCACGATAGTCGCTGTAAGGAACAACGATTCTTCGTGACAATATGAAGGAATGACCAGATTATAGTTCCTTTAGGGAACTTGCAGCCTTCTTAGCTTACTGGCTAAGCATAGTTTCTCTTCCTAGTTCCAAGTGGGCAGATGTTGTTCGCCCCACCACCTTCGTTGTCGTTGGAGCTCTAGCGAAAGGTCAAAAATATTCCATTGCGCCTCTTGTGCTATGTTCCATTTATCGGGACTTTGGAGAAATCTCTGCACACATCAAAAATTCCACCCTGGGATCTTCATCAGCATATACTGCTTGGCACTACTTCACTGGATGGTTAGGAGTCTATTTCCCTTGGACTTTTGAAGCACCAGAGAAGGCTTATGTCAACCCTTCTCATCTTCCTCTCTAGTTTTCTCAACAAAGGGCCATGGCCAGAAGATCGTATGAATGGGTGATCAACAAGATCCAGGACTTTGATCAAGTGGACTTCTTCCAGTTCCGCTTTCATCGCTACATTCAAGATACAGATATGGTGGATTAGGGGGCACTGACTGTAGCGGAAAGGGCCTTTTTTCTTTCTATTCGTTCTTGTAGTTTGCATCTTAGGGAACAGATTCTGGAGAGAACCCTATTATCCCAGCCGTTTTGCTCGCCAATTCGGCTATGACCAAGCCGTACCAAAAGATCGTGGGCTGGTTATTAAGAGAATGCGTTTCTATGGAACATGTCATTTGAACTGGGCTATGATATGGAAGTAACTATTAGGCGGTCGTGTTAACTGCTCTTTCATCATCCCTAGCTGCGACCGGATAGTCCACACTTCCTATAGCTGGATGAGATGATGGGACCATCAATCATTTCTAATTAACAAACGCCTACTAGTGGTCTCTCTTCTCTTTCTCCAACCACCTCGGCTTAGGGGCAAAAAATTTAAGAATAGAATTGTCTTCATTCCAGAGAAAAGTCACGCTCCTCATCATGGTGAAATTTGCAGAAAGATTTCGACGGAAGAGCCAATCCGTGAGAGAAAACCAATTAATACTTTAGATGGTTGGTTTGCTCATGGAGTCCTGGCAGAATTTGAACATGTCCCCCACGACCTTGGTAGTTGAGCTTCAGAGGATGTTGCAGGAGCATCCTCCCTTATTCCTGAAGAGATTGCTACAGCTGAGGAGGGTCCTGCTCGAAATGAACCTGCACCTTCTTTACAACCTCTTCCCCCTAGCTCATCGTCTCCGATGACTAGATCACGAGTATGTCTGCAAACGACATCACCCACTCCTCAGGAAGAGGAAAGACAGGTCTCTTCATCTCCCTCGATTCCAGTTGGCAGGAGATCTCCAAGAGAAAGGAACCAGCCTGTCTCCTACAAAGGAAAATAAGTCGTGATTGCAGAAGTAGATGAGGAAGATCTGGCAATCGAAAGTTCATCTTCTGCATCAGGAGATTCCACTTCCCTGGGATCTGGAGATGATGATAACAATGATGATGATGGAAATGATGGAGCTCAGGACGACGACTATGAAGAAGGGGAGGTCAACATAGATGACGAGGAAAATATGGCCACCAAAAATGTAGAGGAAGAACATCTCCCCACGGCTCCTGAAATTTCCCCTGCCACTTCTGTTCCTGGCAAGCTACATGCGGTAACCGAAGAGGATGAAGAACCCTTGGACTACGGGGAATATGGGTATTCACCTAGTAAGGGAGCCCGAATTCCTTAAATATTCACGTGCTTGTCTAGTGATCACTATCTTATCATCATTGTCATTTCCTTTTTTAGGTACTCATGTGGCTTGTATCGAGACGAGCACTGCCCCCTCTGTAGATCTTCATCCAGCTGCACCAATGGTTTCACCACAGGTTTCTTTAGCTCCTCTGGTGGCACCGAAAAGTGTGGCCCGTGAATTTGTATTCCCTGTCGAGACTACTAATCTACCAACTCTTACTACCAGAGACTCAAGCACAGAAGTGAGAGCACCCTCTCTTGCTGACATGTTGGAAGCTGGTACTTCTGCAGCCCCAGAAGTTCCCTCACTTGCTGGTCACACCTATGCGGAAGGTATATATATTAATTTGAAGAGCTGTAAATTCTTCATTTTGTGTTACTTACTCTAACTCTATCTCCTATTCATGTTGTAGGAATTATTCACTGTAGTGGGGTGGCCAGCTCCGAATCTGTGGCCATTGTCTCTGAGCTACCATTTCCTTCAAAGATTCCCGCTCATAAAATGCTTTTGATGAAAAACTCTTTGCCAACGGTAGTTCATATCTTCAAAGATCCTGAACAGTGGCCAGACCTGGATATCACCATCAAGATTCTAGAAAGCTCTGCAAAGATGGCGAAGATTAATATTTCTGTTTTACGTGATTTCCTCCTCAGATTTCGTGATTCGATAGCTTCTTTGGCATCAACAGAGAATATTATGTTTGCTCCAAAAGTTCTGGAATACGGGAAGCAGTTAACTTTGTCTAAGGAGAGGGCTTCACTTATTGCTTCCACCATATCTGAATTAGACCAGGAGTAGTTATCTTTGCAAGAACAATTGAAGACCCTCACTGATGACAAGGTACTTATTCAAGATCGTATTGCGGCTTTAAGAGAAGAGATTTCGTAGCTAGAACTGCAAGGTCATGAGAAGGAACTGTCTATACAGGAGGTTAAAGAGAAACTTGATGTCAATATTCGATCTGTTGATGCTGAAAAGTTTGAATTACTCACGAGCAAGGAAATGATCACATCTTTAGAAGACAAATTAGCTGGCCTTCCTGATCAAACAAAGATTATTCTTGAAGAGAAATCAAAGCATGATGCAGCTCAGCTTCAATTAAAGGAAAACTTGTGGCAATATAAGAATATAGTAGGCATTACAGAGGAATTATAAGCATGTAATCCCCTTCTTTTTGTATACATACTTTTGCTTCTTCCTTTCTTCTTCTTCTCTTTTTTTTTTTAAAATATTTGAGTGCATGTTCTCTTTTGACTTTCAATAGTAAATTTCAGTAACTTTTTCATGCACTTCTACATTATGCATTATTCCAGACATATTGTCTATGTCATAACTTTAACATGAATTTGCTGCATTTTGAACATTGCCCATAGTTTATCATGACATTCTATAAAGCTAATCATAAAGCACCAATATTTTATGCTTGTCAGTATGGGATTTTCTACATGACTTCATTCATTTATATTTTATTGGTGGTGCTAAGTTTCAATTCAGTCAGCTGCACACAGTTTAGGCTCTTGAGTACTAGAGCGAATTTACTTGGCGAATTTACTTGGACTCTAGTTAGAGTCGGGTCTTACGTGATGGTCTCTGTAACTCTCTAGAGTTCGCTGGACTTCTCATTGCCTAGGGAGTTCACAAACCGTGATCCATCAGAGGGGCCTAGTGAGCTACTGGGGCCGTGAACTCGGTTGGTTTTACACACAGGGTTGGCCACAGTAACTCTCTAGAGTTCACAAAGCTCACAAGGCTACCTTTGGGGGTACCAAATCCATGGTTGTCGATCCATCGATGAGTAGATTTAAGCCCTTCCTCATGAGTTAGTACTGGAATCGAACCACAAAACTTGGGGGTCTTATGCATGGTTGGCCTATCTAAAGCGCACACTGCAGCCCTTATTCTCTTCGCCTGCAAGGTCGGGCCCATTTACGAGAGGACATTGTCCTCCATTCCCCGTGACGCTGCTGGAAAGCTATACAAACGGTAAAGGGGTTATGCTGACTCGTCATTTGAGGACTTTTAGCACTTTGGCTTTTAGTCAAATTTTTGGCCTTTTGGCTTTTGGTCATTGAAGACTTTTAGCTTGTTTCGACAAAGAAACAAATGCTTTGATTTGGGAGATTTTCTTATTCAAACATAACAGAGAAAGAGTATTAAGAACATTCATCACATTTTATTGATACTGAGTTCATTTACATCCACTTTACATCCCTTGATTCTAAGATAGATCATTAAGAAATAAAGGACTTGTGCTTTAAACATCAAAAGTTCATTTCAACAACCTTCCGGCGCCTGATTCAATCATCTCCTAGGACTTAGGAGGAATGTTGATCCAATCGACGGGTCTTTAATGAAATAAAGATTTCAGCAGCATAACAGCGCCTGTTTCAACCATCCTCTAGGACTTAGGAGGAATGTCGATTCGATCGACTGATCTTTCTCCTTTGAACTCATGAATAGGAAAAAGCCTGGAGAAAGGAAGCCTAGCCCATGGATTTCGACAGCATGACGGCCTTTGAACTTTATAAACTGCAGGGCAACCTGGTTGCGCGGACCCGTACAACTGATACCGGTTGCGTGATCCTGCACAACTGTCAGGAGACTCTCTTCTACCTTCTGTCTTCTGTTCCGCTCAGCTCCTCTTGAAAATCTTCAATTACCTGTAATGAAGGAGGGGAGGGGTATTTATAGACCCTCGCACATGTGAAAATCCTGATCTTAACGATGTGGGACTATTTTTCAGTGCTTTAGATCATTCTATAAAGAACCATTTTCACAATTCATTTCCGAGACCCGCACAACTGATATTTCTGTTGCGCAGTCCTGCGCAACTGGGATTGATTGCATGGAACTGCGCAACTGATAGTGGTTACGCGGTCCTGTGCACTCTCTTGAAAGCTATCTTTATTTTCTTCTTTTCAAAAGTTCTTTCAAACTCCTTATCTCTTCTTGCTTCAATCCTTCACCATTTTTGTGCCTCAACATAGCTCTTGACTTTTTTGTCAACTTTTGGCCTTCTAGCCTTTGGTCATTGACTTCGTCAGCTGCCCGCATGGGTATGCGTACGATGGCCTTCATGGGTTTTTTAGGGCCACTGGCTTCTCGTCGCTGCCCGAATGGCGATCTTCATAGGTCTTATGCGTAGCTGGTCCCTTTTGAGATTTGATCCTTTTAGGACTTGGCTTTTCTTTTCTTTTCTTTTTCGAGACTTGACTAGGATGCCTTTTTATGATAAGAAGCCATCGCTATTGCCAATTACATATATACAGTTGCCTGTATGATTCATTCTACTATTATCATATGGTTGATTAATAATTGACATTTCGCTGCTGCAAACAACGTCATAAGGACTTTTGTATCATGTTTAAAACAATGTATCAGCTTAGCGATGATGGAAACTTTGATGAGCGATTGATCGGCAATAGCGATAGTTGTTCTCTTTTCTTTTTATGATCATCGATACCTGATGATGCGATTTCGATGGAGATTTTCTATCGGCGATGAGCGTCGACGCTTGATAGCGATCATCGGCACTTTTTGTTCAGTCACGATTTAATATACTATCTTCAAATGTCTTGGAAGACTGAAGACTTTTGGCGATGATCTAAAATGCTGTCTTGGAAGACGATGATGGGTATTTTTGCCTGAAATTGCTTATCTGTATCGTTTGTCTGTATTGTTTGTAATATACCAGCTTGATGGTGATATCAATTTCAGGAAAAATTTTGTAGGACTCTTTTGATGGCTCTCATCTTTTTCGTCTTTCTTTATTTGCTATCATATGATTTTGATATGCTTACGAACTTCTTCCTTATTCATCCTATTCATCTTGCCCCCTTTTGATACAGAATTATTATCATTATCTTGATAATGTTCTGTACCAAAATCAGTAGTGCCTTCGGAAGTAATTTCTTTTTTTCCAACGCGAGTATATGCCAACATAGGCTTTCATTTACTTCTTTGAAGAATTTTATTTCATTGAGCACACTTTATCTCATTTGGTTTTAAACTTACCCCGTAGATATGATTATGACTGTTATTGGAGATATATTTTTTCGTTCTTGGAGATATTGAGGCGGCATATTTCTGCAGGAGGCTACACGATTGTAATCGTATTCATTGACTAGCTTGCCCCCAACCCTTGAAATTTTCTACGCTTCTCCTGATCAACCCCAATGGGGACTTGAATTCCCTTCCCATGGTTTAAGCCAACGGGTTCTTCATAATCAAAGCCCATATTTTTCATAATTTTCTTACTTGCCGAACTATACTTTTGGAGGTCTTGCGGTGTCAGCCTACCATGGTAGTCATTATTTTGAGTTCCTCCTCCTGTCCTTACCTGCCTCTAAAGCATAAAACCCAATTGGCTCAGGATATTTTTCACTCGCCTTAACTTGAAATCTTGTTGGAGCGGCCGAAAATGGCTTATTTCTTTCAGCATACGGCAGCGGCATCATATAATTTGACTGTAAAATTTTTAGTTGTTCACATGACAACAGGGTTAACGGCGGTTGTCCCGATTGCCTTAAATGTTTTGGCACAAAATATAACTTCTTGCTTATTTTCGCGGATTCAGATGACACTACTTTTTCTGCTATCTCCGTAATTGTACTTTCCCGATCATTCTTTAGGACACCACCTTCATCCTTATTCATTTTTTTGATAGCGAATTCTTTATAATAGCTAGCATCTGCAAAGAAGGATTCAGCTTCTGTATACGGTCTTGCATCGGCCATCACTTTTTGTTGTACTCCGTCTTTACAGTATTTGAAACGCTGATGCAGAGTAGAGGGTATGATATTATACTGATGTATCCATGGCCTTCCTAGGAGAAGGTTGTATGTCGTTATTACACTTATGACATGACAAACAATGTCAGTAGTCAATTCTCCTATTTTCAACGTTTCGTAATCTTGCCAAGTGCGCGTTGCCCATCTTAATTAAAACCTTGTATCATCATTCCGCTGGGGCGTAGTTCTGAGCGACGGTAGTTTAATTCATTTAACATTGAGAGTGACAAAAGAATTACTGCAGACCCATTATCTATCATAATCTATTTGACTTTCTTCTCACGAATATGACCTTCTATCATTAGTGGTCTGTTATGGTCTTCCTCGCAGATTAGATCATTATCAAAAAAAGAAATGATCGGGAAACAATTCTCATGTTCATCGAGTTCGTCATGTTCTAACTCCGCCAGTAAGGTTTTCCTGATGTCATGATCAGATAAGGCCTGGATCAAACTTTGTCAAAATTCTTCTAATAGCTTCAGTGCATCATAAATGCTTAATCGGGCCGGTATTCCTTTTAGATGATTTACCACGTCATAAGTCACTCTCGTCATCTCATTCTTCTCCTTTGTCTTGCCGCTATTACTCTCCTTTGCAATTGTTTCTTTCCTAGTGACTTCTGATTTCTGTTTTGTAGGGCTTACCACCTTCTTACCTGACCATAGTGTGATCACCGTAACCTTCTTTACAGCTTTACCGCTTCCTACGTTATTCGCATCTTGGTCCTTCTTTCAGACTGTAAGCATGTTTACGGTTGTCATGGAGCCCCTTTCTCTTTCTTTCCCCAATACTATCTCGCCCCTCTTGATCAGTTGTTGTATTATACATTTCAATGTATAGCAGTTCTGTTGAGGCATAAAAATGGTGAAAGAATCAAGCAAGGAAAGGTAAAGAGATAGGAAGAACTTTCGAAAAGAAGAAGATAGAGATAGCTTTCATGAGAGTGCGCAGGTCCGCGCAACCACTATAGGTTGCACGATTCCACGAAATCAATACCAATTGCACATTTTTATTTTATCTCAATCATCCATTGCTCCCAGTCGTCCATTGCTAGACTGTGGGCCAACAAGCCTCGTGGTCGCAGCGATTGCTGCATCCACATCAGCCAAACCGTGGATCTCACACACTATATGTGTCTCGGCTACGCCATCTAAAAGGGCAGGCCACACCCTCCATCAGAGTTGTGGGCCATGTTTGAAACATTTAGTGTGATGCATGTGCAATGTATATAGTGTACACCTATATACCACGTGATGCAAATATAAGGTATGTTGTGTATACGTATATACCATATGATATAAATATAATTCATGTGATGTGTACATTATATGCCATGGGATACATACATCAGATATATAATGTATGCTTATATATGCTATGTGATACATATATAATGTATACATGTGTACGATGTGATGAACCCGTCCTAAGGCTCTAGGAGAAAAATAAGGCTGATCTAGTGATCAAATGGGCCCTGATTGGACCCAGTTTAATTAAAAATAAAGGCTCATGCTTGGTGAGCTTAATTTCCTTGAGTACAACCCAAGACAACCTTGGCTTAGGGTTTTTCAACCCTCCACCTATCCACAAGTATTTAACTTTGTAACTCACTATCTATCATGAATAAAATTGTACAGGGAGATATGGGAGTAGTGTAAACTCACTACATTCTCACGAAAACTTGCATCTAGAAGTACTCTACGATTTAACTGGTGATGATTCTTTCCCCTTAAGCTTTCCATCCCTAACTAAATCAGAAATAGCAGCTTATTTAAATTAGTGACTAGTTAGACCAGCAATAAGCTATGTGTGGAAATAGATTGTGTTCACCTGACCTATCCATTTAATGTATTAATTCCTGTGCTTACTATTGCTTAGTCCCATGATTTCTTTAAAGCTACCTAGTTGAATAAATTGATCATTCATGCTATGTATCCCATCTTAACTCTGTTAGTACGTACTGCTAAAAATACATGTATTATTCTCATTTCCTTTCATATTACGATTTATTTTGATATGACACACATATTGCTAAATCTCTCCATGGGAAATCCTAGTAAGGAGAGTCTGTGCTTGGGGTGTAACTAGATTTATTGTGACATAAGTAGGCCCCTGACATGGAGGTGTTGATTGTGGTACTTGACCATGGGGTTTACCATCCATGTGTGGTTTCACCTAGCTAACTTGGGATGGACTTCATAGCCCTTCCAACTACCGCTGTTTACTCATTTTTGAACCATTCATGCCGACATGTTTAAATCGCCACTTTAGGTAATTTCAATATTTCAACCCTAGTCTGCATTGGAGGTAGCCCTTTATATTGAATTGATTGACCACATGTGAGTGGGTACTACATACACCCTGAGATGGTAGCCATATGGGCTGGGGATGGTGGTAATGGGACACTATGCCCTAGCCGTCGGCCTACACTAGGCCACAAGCTCCCTTTAGTGACCGTGAGCTTATTTAAATGGCCAAGTGTAATCGGAATAATAAACGAACTTGCTAATCATGCATACATGGCACAGACCAACATCTATTGTTATCGTACGTGATGTACGTATTGTTTCTGATTGGATGATGTGCCCAGGTTAGATGATTGCGTGGGTGACGAGCCCACTTTCCCTACGGATGAGCATCCTCGGGGCGTGAACGCATTCAATTCATCCGTGCATTTAATAAGACTACATCTACTATGTTTTGGATTACCTGTATTTCTTTTATGCTATTCCTTGTTTAGGGCAGCAATGTGTAATCCTGAGTGGAGATCACACTGAGTTAGCCACTCATTCATCAATATTCAACCGTACAGAGGATACAAGGATAGCGGGACTTGCAGAGGATCCAGGGGTGGCTGAAAACGAGGAGCCTTACAACGAGGAACTGTACCAAGAGGCAGCTACTTATTTTTGGTTTAAATTAATACTCTACTTGCTTATTAAACATTTCATTTCATTTTGGGATTAAGGTTTTCTATATGGACCCTAGCTAAGTGGTCCAAGATATTTTTACTATTTGGGTATTATCTATACTATGCTTGGTATCGTTAATCGCACTTTGATTGGGTTTGATTATCCTTTTGCTTACCAGTTAACACCTGGGTTTTCAAGGGATGAGTGGTATACTTGGGTCTCGAAAACTGGGATGTTACAAGTTGGTATCAGAGTGAAATATGAGACAGCCTGGCTGTGAGACTAGCTTCAAAGAGGTAACTTAGACAAAACTTAAAAATCCTCCCTTAGAAGGATAACTAGGATGAATGAACACAAAAACTTCCACCAGTTAGGAGAAATGTAGAGTACGAATTAAATTCATATGTTCGCTCGATAAGAACTTAGGATTCCTTAGAATTTGTAAATCAAGTCATCTGAATCTAGGAACAGAAACCTTAGTTCCCTTAAATTTTGATCAAAAGTATTATTTAGACTCAAAGACTAAAGGCATATGCTCAAAATAGGTTTGAATACCCATCATAACGTAAATACGGCGAGTAATATAGCAGACTCTTGTATTACCTCACCATTCGATTACAACTGGCTTTTCCTAGTATCTGAACAATGAAATTTTGGCCTCAAAGGGAACCATGCTGCCCGTATTACAATTCCAACGATCTAATATAGTCGATGTTCACCCCATTCCATCAACTAAGTGCCCAAGAGAGTGTAGCCTCGTTTACACCCTAAGCCTCCTGCCTGGAGTGGTGAATAGGGACGAAAGGTCAGAAGCAATAGGAGACTCTCCCTCTCCGTAGATCTTTGCATTAGGGCTGTCCCCACAATACTTTGGACAATGGATGTCGTCAGCTGAGCCTTAGCCAATGTATACGAAGAAACACCCCTAGGAGCAACTGCCTTCACAGCTTTCGCACAGATGGCAGTGACCATGCAGCAGTAGCAAGCGACCTTTATGCAATAGTAACAGGACTCGCACGCCCTAATGATGGAAACCCTATGAAGTCATGGGGGGATGTCGCATGATACGGATGCGCAAGGCGCCGACATATTCGACCGCTTCTTAAGACTCCGCCTGTCGATTTTCGGAGGAGCGCCTAACCCGGCTTAGGCCGAACATTGGCTGGCAAGGATTGCCAAGATGATGGGACCACTGGAGTGCTCCGGCGCTCAGAAGGTCAGCTGGGCCACGTACCTACTTGAGGGAGAGGCCAAAAACTGGTGGAAAAGCGTACAAAGAGGCATGCCGGCTGGGTATGCTTAGACATCGGCTAGCTTCAGGAAGAAGTTCCTGGAGAAGTATTTTCCACGGTCGTGTCGAAGCGAGAAGATCACACAATTTCTGAAGTTGGAACAAGGCAACCTGACAGTTGCCCAGTATGAGGCGAGGTTTGATGAGTCATCCCAATATGTACCCAAAGCCCTCAAAGACGAGGAGTATAAGTTAGAGAAGTTTAAGGAGGGGCTGAAGCCAAGGATACAATCTTGACTATGCACCTAGAATTTCTGAGACTTCCTCGAATTGGTGGACAAGGCAATGCGTGTGGAAAAAGATTTTGAGTGCACCATCCGGGCCAGCTGACTCGGGATGCCCGTTCCTACCAAGGTAGCCTTCTCTTGCCCCATCTACTCTAGCAGGGAGGTTCAGGCTGCTACTCGCGCTAGCTCCACCCTTGCCTTCAGGTGGACGCTGTGACTACTGTGGTAGATCAAACCACACCTCTCGGAACTACTTCAAGCGAATGAGGGATTAGGGTATTCCGCTTCCGGTAAACTGACCCCTGTAGAACCAGACGACAGTTAGGGCAGCGTCTAAGCCCCCAACCCAACAGAGGGCTCCCCCAGCCCGATTATATGTCTTTACTACCACAGAGGCCGAACAGGACCCCATTCAGACCATTCACGGTACCGCACACATTAATGGTACCCCTATACTCACTTTATTTGATTCTGGTGTAACTCTATCTTTTATTGATTCTACTTTTGCATCAAGATTAGAACTAAACACAACCCAGATGTATGCCCCCTTAGTTGTAGCATCCCCTATGGGTAAATTCGTAGAAACAGACAAGATGTGTAGAGCATGTCCCATCACACTTGCAAAACGTGAGGTTACTTTGGACCTAATTGTCATGCCTATCAGGCAGTTTGAAGTCATCCTTGGGATGGACTGGCTCACATTGGTACGTACAGTCACGAATTGTCGCGACAAAATAATAAATATATCCATCCCAGGACAGGCCTCTTTCACTTTGAAAGGGAGAGGCAGATTTCGAGAATTAGTGAGCTTGCAGGCTCTAGACGAAGCTGAGTTAGTAGAAGTCACCATCGGGTAGATACCGATAGTCCGATATTTCCCCAAAGTATTTCAAGAAATACCAGGGCTACCCCCGAGGAGGGCGGTAGATTTTTGCATTGACCTTAAGCCAAAAACTGCTCTGATATCACTTCCTCCATTTTGCATACCTCCTTGCGAAATGGAGGAGTTGAGGAGTCAGATTAATGAGCTATTAACTCAGGGCTTTATTCATCCCAGCGTTTCTCCTTGGGGAGCGCCAGTTTTCTTTGTCAAGAAAAAGGACGGGTCAATGCGTCTCTTATAGACTATAAAAGACTAAACGATGTGATGATTAAGAATAGATATCCCCTACCGCTTATCGATGATCTATTCAATCAATTGAAAGATGCCAAGTACTTCTCCAAAATAGATTTACGTTCAGGATATAACCAGCTAAGGATTAGGGATGAGGACATCCCGAAGACAGCCTTCAGAACTCGTTATGGGCACTACGAGTTCTTGGTTATGTCTTTTGGTCTCATGAATGCTCCAGCATTTTTTATGTCATGAAGAAAGTCTTCATGCCTTACCTAGATGGTTCGTGATCATGTTCATTAATGACATTTTGGTCTATTCTAAGACCCAAGAGGAGCATGAACAACATCTGCGTATGGTCCTAAATACGCTAAAGGATAACCAACTGTATGTTAAGTTGTCCAAATACGAGTTCTGGGAGCAGGAAGTGAAATTATTAGGACACGTAGTAAAGGCAAAAGGAATAGCGATCGATCTGGCTAAAGGTGGAAGCAGTATCTAAGTGGGAGTAGCCCACTACAGTGACCAAGGTTCAGAGTTTCCTAGGCATGGCTTGGTACTACCGATGCTTTATTAAGGAGTTCTCCAGAATCATGCAACCGTTCACCCAACTGATGAAGAAGAATGCCCGGTTCACTTGGGATGAGAATGCAGAGGCAGCGTTTCAGGAATTGAAGGTGATATTAACTTATGCGCTGGTGCTCACTCTCCCACAAGAAGGGGAGAAGTTCGTGGTATATAGTCATGCCTCAAAGTTGGACCTTGGCTACGTTCTGATGCAGAATGACAAGGTGATCGCTTACGCCTCTCATCAATTGAAGAAGCACGAAGAGAACTACCCGACTCATGATCTGGAGTTGGTAGCTGTGGTATTTTCCTTGAAGATATGGAGGCATTACTTGTATGGAGATTATTTCCATTTATTCTGCGATCACAAGAGCCTGAAATACATTTTCACTCTGAAGGACTTGAACATGCGCCAACATCGGTAGATGGAGACACTTAAAGATTTTCACTTCAAAATCTCCTACCACCCTGGCAAGGCAAACTCCGTGGATGACGCTCTGAGTCAGAAAAAGAAACACGAGTTGGTAGCCACCCTGATGATCAAAGAATGGGAAATAATGGAATTTGTACAAGACTTCTATGTCATGCTCACCCTCGATGAACCTAATGCATACATGGCTCTGTTAACTGCAGAGCCAACCCTGGTCTAACATGTATCTCTGCACAGGACTAGGATGAATGGCTTGTCAAGATGAAAGAAAGGTGTAAGAATGAAGAAATGCCTGGCTGGAGGGTTGGTGACGATGGCGGTCTTCGGTATCAGGGATGAGTATGTGTCCCAAATAGCACCAAACTAAGGAAGGAAGCAATGATAGAAGCCCACCATTCCAAGTTAGTTATCCACCCAGGAAGCACTAAAATGTACAATGATGTAAAAGACAGTACCGGTGGAGCAATATGAAGAGGGACATCGCCGACTTTATGTCAAAATGCATGGTGTGCCAGAAGATCAAGGCCGAGCATCGCAAGCCTGCTGGCCTCCTTCAGCCACTGCCCTTAGCCGAATGGAAATGGGATAACACTTCATATCTAGTTTTCCTAGGACACAAAGGAAACATCATTCAATCTAGGTCATTGTTGATAGGTTGACAAAGGCCGGTAGATTCCTCCCGATCTGCACGACAGATTCCAATGATAGTTTGACAAAGCTATATATCCGGGAAGTTAGAGTTCCGCGAGAAATTATATTAAATCAAGACTCCAAATTTACTTCTACCTTCTGGAAGAGACTGCAGGAAGAATTGGGAATGGAACTTAAGTTCAGTAATGCGTTTCACCCTCAGACAGATGGGCAAACTGAGAGGGTGAACTAGATCTTAGAAGATATGCTGAGAGCTTGCGTCCTAGACTTTCGGGGCAACTGGGACAATCACTTGGCACTGGCAGAATTCGCGTACAATAACAGTTTCCAATCCAGCATAGGCATGGCACCGTATGAGGCTCTCTATGGTCGCCCTTGTCGAGCCCCTCAGTGTTGGGCAGAAATAGGAGAAAGAAGCTTATTAGGTCTCAAGCTGGTCCAGGATACTATGCAGGTCATTAACGTGGTCAGAAAATGTCTATGCACCACCCAGAGCAGACAGAAGAGCTATGCGGATAACCGACGCTGTGACCTGGAGTTCGCAGCTGATGACCATGTATTCCTAAAAGTGTCCCCTATGAAGGGTCTAATGAGGTTCGGTCAGAAAGGGAAGCTAGCGCCACGTTTCATCAGCCTTTCGAGATCCTAGATCATGTGGGAGCGTTGGCATACCACCTCGCACTACCTACTGCACTGGCCAGTATTCACAATCTCTTCCACATATCCATGCTGAAGAAATATACACCAAACGTATCGCACATCATTAGTTGAGAGCAGATCGAGCTGACAGATAACGCCTCCTACACTGAGGAACCTATCCATATCTTGGACCACAAGGAGCAGGTCTTACGGACGAAGACTATACCTCTAGTCAAGGTTCTTTGGTCATATCATGGGGAGGAAGAAGTGACATGGGAACGAGAAGCAGAAGTTAGGGAAAAGTACCCTCACCTATTCAGTAACACACCTCAGGTAATTTTGAGGAAAAAATTTGTTTTTTAGGGGGGTAGATTGTAACACCCCGTACCTTCAGAGTGTTACCTTTTAAACACGCACTAAACTAAAACAAATTTGGGTTAATGAAAAAAATTTGAACTTGACATACACAGGATGGGGATTCCTGTTGACATTAAAGCTATCCATTAGGGTCTTCAAGGGTCAGAACACGCCCTACAATAGTAAGAAAGGTGAGACTATTTGAGCACTTTGAATTAAAGCCATTATAAATAGTTTAGAGTGGTACAACCCACTTGTGACTAACACTTGAGAATTGGTTGGTGACAAAATGACCCTTCATCGTAATCAATATCATATATTAACCGTTGAAAACAAGTATCAGGCCCTCTCGACCAATAGATTGTGTCTCATGGGCTAATAATGGCCCAAGGGAGTATGAAATGGCCCACCTAGGTCTCATCATCGATCTAAAATGGGCCAGGGTCCCAGTGTAGTGTTCCCCAATGAAAATGATGGAGTAGATTACGATGATAACATCACAATGGACCCCTACACGATGCATGTACACCAAAAGCACTAATGTGCAAAGTGCACCAAATTCTATAGTTTGGTCAAACGAGTCTTGACCGGCCCCCTTACAAATGAAAAATCTCCCGCCACCTGGAGGTTTAAACCAACCATCTTTAAGCTCCTAGGTGGCCAACCATGGTCACTTTCTGGACCATCTGATACGTTCAGTTTCTTTGTGGGGCTCGGCTTAACAAAATCGTATAGTCGTTCGACCGCATGCAAGCGGATGGGGGAGATAGGTTGCCACCATCCATCCTCGCCCAAAAACCACCCAAACAGGGCAAGTGGGAGGGATAAGAGAGAGAACCACCGTTCCTTTTTGGGAAGGAAAAATCCCAGCTGTCCACTGTAGAAGCCATCTTAGCTGTCCCTCATCTCTCTCTCTCCCTCTATATAAAGGGCCCTGTAGCCTTAGGAAATTCACATCAAGAGAAGGAAGAAAGAGAGTGCTGAGAGAAGAAGGAACAGGGAGACTGATCCTTTATTTTAACTTAGGTAAGATGGGTAACAACTACCCCAGGAGGAACATTTTCTTTTACGTTTGCTTTTCTTTTCTTTTCTTTCTTCTTCCTCATAGCTTCATGTCATCTTGTCTGAACCGAACCCAGGACAAACGATGGTTAGGTTCGGTCTAACCACAATGACGATGGAACAAGCCAAGCAATGGCTCGTTTTAAACCATAGTTTAGGCTTTATTTAATGTTTCTTTGAGCTCTTTGTAAAGCTTTGAACCAACTCAGAAAAATAAGCCAGTGAATGCTTATGAGGAGAACCGAGAAAGGAGTAAACTAGTCCCTGTTTTAGGCAGGAACGAAGCCAACCCATGACCCTGTTTCTGGTCTGAAACTGAGCTGATCAGTAGCTCTGTTCCAAGATGGAAATCAACACCTATTTCGGGCTAAGACCCAACCAAACAATGGCTGTGCGTTAGTCCAGAAATTGAGAGAAACATAGCTTTATTTTGAGCTGAATATGGGCCACACAGTAGCTCCATTTCACTCCTCAAATCAGGCCAAGTAATGGTTGTGATGGCAAGGCCATTTGTAGCTTTGTTCGAGCTCTCTGTAGAACTTCAAAACTGTCTTAAGTTCGAGCTGATAACTAGCTAATCAATGGTTGTGGGGTAGGCATGAGGAATTTACAAATAGCAGTGCCCTGGGGCAGAAAGTAAACCTAGCGGTGACCATCCATCAGGTAAAGGACTAGGCCTTGTGAGGTTATGTTTTGGGCTGAATGGCTGACTAAAATCCGTTGTTAGACAACCTTGATTAGGCCCAACTATATGGCAAATGACTCAGGTAGATGAAGCTCTATGTGGAACTGAAACCAGGCCATCCGTCAAGCCACCAAATGGCCCTATTTTGGGTTTCTATTTAAACTAAAAGCGTGTGCTGGTCAAAGCTCTCAAATTGACCCTTGATCAGCTTCGATCTGACCTCGAGGACTGACTGAAGTTGTGTTATAAGTGGGACCCAAACTGGACCTAAATCTAACTACGTAAGGGACTGAAAAAAGCTTTCGCAGCATGCAGGACTTGTTTTCACGTCAAAAGCTAGTGGGTTTCTCTATCTGGCGTTGGGCCCTACACAAAGGCGGGTAGGCTGAACCAGCCATGGACCTAAACGGATGCAGGTGGGCCACACCCCGCATCAGCGGATGGGCCACACCCTGCATCAGTGCTAAGCTACGTACCAAGAACCACCTTGATGTCAGGACGCACCCTAGCCATCCACCAGGGGCATTGCAAGCTCCCTGGGCTAGCCGTCCCTTAACAAAAAAGCCCACTGCTGGACGTTAACAGTCAGCAGCAGTTGAAATATTAGAATGTAACAGAACTATGTATACATACATGTAATTGTAATGTGGTGTCCCCACATGGGACTCATCTGGATATATGTATCCCATGACCTCACTGTTCCGAGTACTTGATTGTGGGTACCCACCTTGCTATTTATGATTTGTCCCAACCGTCCATTGCAGGATAGTGGGCCAACACTCCTCTTGGTCGTAGCAATTTTCGCATCCACATCAGCCAATCCGTGGGTCCCACACACTATATGTGTCTCGACTACGCCATCCAAAAGGGCAGGCCGCACCCTCCATCAGAGCTTTAGGCCATTTTTGAAACATTTAGTATGATGCATGTGTAATGTATATAGTGTACACCTATATACCACATGATGCAAATATATGGTATGTGGTGTATATGTATATACCATATGTTACAAATATAATTCATGTGATGTATACATTATATGCCATGGGATACATACATCAGATATATAATGTATACCTATATATGCTATGTGATACATATATAATGTATGCATGTATACGATGTGATGAACCTATCCTAAGGATCTAGGAGAAAAATGAGGCTGATCTAGTGTTCAAATGGGCCCTGACTGGACCCAGTTTATTTAAAAACAAAGGCTAATGCTTGGTGAGCTCGATTGCCTTAAGTACAGCCCAAGACAACCTTGGCTTAGGGTTTTCCAACCCTCCACCTATCCACAAGTATTTAACTTTGCAACTCACTATCTATCATGAATAAAATTGTACAGAGAGATACGAGAGCAGTGTAAACTCACTACATTCTAACAAAAACTTACATCTAGAAGCACTCTACAATTCAACTGGTGATGATTCTTTCCCCTTTAGCTTTCCATCCCTTGCTAAATCAGAAATAGTAGCTTATTTAAATTAGTGACTAGTTGACCAGCGGTAAGCTGTGTGTGGAAATAGACTGCATTCACCTAACCTATCCATTTAATGTATTAATTCCTGTGCTTACTAGTGCTTAGTCTCATGATTTCTTTAAAGCTGCCTAGTTGAATAAAATGATCATTCATGCTATGTATCCTATGTTAACTTTGTTAGTACGTACTTCTAAAATACGAGTATTGTTCTCATTTCCTTTCATATTACGATCTCTGTTGCTATGACACACCTATTGCTAAATCTCTCCATGGGAAGTCCTAGTAAGGAGAGTCTGTGCTTGGGGTGTAACTAGATTTATTGTGACATAAGTAGGCCCCTGACATGGAGGTGTTGGTTGTGGTGCTTGACCATGGGGTTTACCATCCATGTGTGGTTTCACCTAACTGACTTGGGATGGACATCATAACCCTTCTAACTGCCGTTGTTTACTCATTTTTGAACCATTCATGCCGACATGTTTAAATCGCTACTTTAGGTAATTTCAACATTTCATCCCTAGTGGGCATTGGTGGTAGTACTTTATGTTGAATTGATTGACCACATGTTAGTGGGTACTACATAAACCCTGAGACAGTAGCCTCATGGGCTGGGGATGGTGGTAATGTGACACTAAGCTTGAGCCGTCGGCCTACACTGGACCACAAGCTCTCCGTAGTGACCATGAGCTTATTTAAATGGCTGAGTGTAATTGGATTAATAAATGTACTGGCTAATCATTCATACATGGCACAGACCAACATTTATAGTTATCGTATTTTATGTATGTATTGTTTCTGACTGGATGATGTGCCTAGTTTCAATGATTGCATGGGTGACGAGCTCACTGTCCGCACGGATGAGCATCCCCGGGGCGTGAACACATTCCATACATCCATACATTTAATAAGGCTGCATCTAATGTGTTTTGGATTACCTGTATTTCTTTATGTTATTACTTGTTTAGGGCGACGATGTGTAATCTTGAGGGGAGAACACACTGAGTTGGCCACTCAATTATCAATATTCAACTGTACAAAAGTTACAGGGATAACGGGACTTGAAGAGGATCCGAAGTTGGCTAAAAACGAGGAGGAGCCTTACAACGAGGAGCCGTACCAAGAGGCAATTACTTTTTTGATTAAAATCAATAGTCTACTTGCTTATTAAACATTTCAGTTCATTTTGGGATTAAGGTTTTGTATATGGTCCCCAGCTGAGTGGTCCAAGATATTGTTAGTATTTAGATTTTATCTATACTACGATTGGTTCCGTTAATCGCACTTTGATTAAGTTTGATTATCCTTTTGCTTACCAGTTAACACCTGGGTTTTCAAGAGATGAGTGGTAAATTCAGGTCTCGAAAACTGGGGCGTTACACACATCCTCTTGGACCTTCTTGAACATGATTCCAACTTCAGTCAAGATCACTCTTTAGGCAGTGAAGCCCTTAAAGAGAGACTTAGCTCTGATACTAATTGAAATAGCGATGAAGACCGCTTTAGTTGAAGTAGGAATATGACAATATGTCCTATATGGGGTGAATAGGACTTTTTAAAGTTTTAATAGTTTATTTAAAAATCCTATTACACTAATCTTATCAATATGCATTTATCAAAATTACTCAAAAGTAACTCTACTGGCTTCCAAGCCTGGTAGAGGATCCAATCACAAACTATTCAAGAAATAACAATATGTAACCTAGTTTATGATGGATACGACTGTGTATGTTTGTGAGGTGTGATCTCAAATATATAGATATAAAAGTATTGAAGTAAATCACACACATAAAAGAATAGTAATCGCAAACACGGTCATTTTTATAGTGGTTCGACTACTTGTCTACTCCACTCTCAGTAACCGTACTTAACCCTTGAGTGTACCGAATTTCACTAAGGAGGTTTCACAGCGGTTCACCTCAAACCTAAGGTTTTAAATCAAGTTCACCTTTAACCTTTACAACATACACTGAGGCTGACTGTTTATGCTCTCACGAGCAAGGGTCAACACAACGCACCCACTTTTAGGTACATTGGCTAAGGATCTTCCATAAGACCCTAACAGAGGTTTCACATGGTGCACCTCAAATCCAAGGTTTTAACCAGTTCACCTTTAACCAGATGTTTATGCTCTTCATAGAGTAAGGGTCCACATAACGCGCCCACCACGTACACTCCCGCCAAAAGCCTTCTTGAGGACTTGCAAGGGTGAGAAACACCTCAAACCCAATCCTACAAAGGAATGATCAAAGGGTCCTCTAGACTCTAGATACTTACAAATAAGTGGATGAGCCCCATTTAGCATGTTGACGAAGATCTCCTCCTTGTTGATGAAGAATCTTCGGCTTCCTTGATCCACAACTCAAATGATGTACCAATATATGGCGACGGGTTGGGTCAAGGTTATGATGGAATCCTACTCTCTATATGTTTTTCTATTATGTAACACCCCGGATTTTGGCCAACCTGGGATTAGACGTCCTTAGGCAATGGGTCAACTAAAACACCTGGAAAATCGCTCAGAACCCAATTCCATAGCCAAAGAGATCACTTAGGATTAATTCCTTTAGAAACTAAGTGTAAGTTAGCTAGCGCAATGCTAGAGTAGCTAGGAAATAGTCCCTGATCACTTTAAATACGTTCTATAAGGCCCAAAACGAGTAGAACCAATGATGCTATAATACTCTAAAACTTCGGATCAAACTCTAAACCAGTTTGCTCTCTGGACCTCCTCAAAACTTTGTATTGGATCCAGACCGCGCGTCGAAAGTCCGATACCTACAATCTTAGACCGTTAGAACCGCCTTATTGGACTTGACAATCATTTCAAAAATCAAGTCCAACCGACGTTCAGAGGCTATTTCATTGAGCCTGGAGGTTAGATATGGAATTTAAAATTCAAATCTGGCACACGACTTGACGCGTCAGTATTAAGCGTTCTGACCGTCAGAATTCAGCCAAATTGCACCCTTGGATCAGGAAAAATTTCTATTTCCTATCATGAGACTTGTAGGCCTGATCTACTTGCGGTGACCGCTGAACTAAAACTGGACAGCCACGTGCGATCTGGGAACTCTACCGGTTTGAAAACTGGATGTGTGTTAGATCCGGTATGTATGAGCTTAAGTCCGACCGCATTTGGCCAGGAGACCTCCAGAAATGCCTTTTTGGATCGAAACAGCCCCAATTTGGTTACCCCTCAAGTGAACCTTGTTCCCGAGCCTATTTCGGGCAAGTTTTAGGTTATAAAAGGGGCTTAAACCCTCACTTCTCTCACCCATCCGAATTTTCTAGAAACCCTAGCAAGAGTGAGAGAGAAAGTGAGAGTTTGTGAGAGAAGGTGGGAGAGATCTTCCTGCCACCTGCTGCTGTTGCTGTACGTGCTTAGGCGACACACTCCAATCACTTTTCCGGTGATTCCAACGCACTTCTAGGTAAGGAAAACTCTAAACACTTGCTAATTTAAGCTTCCGTCAATTCCATTAGTGATGTAGCTTATGTAGCTTGTGTATTAGGTCGCCTGATCGCCGTAGACGAAGCGTATACGCTCCGTTCGAAATGATACATATATAAAGTGAAAGGTGCAGATTTTAGACACTTTGATTGACTGTTTCCAACGCTTTCAATGTCGTTTAATAGTAGATTATCGACGGCAATGCCGTTTGACATGTACAACATGCTGTCCGTTTCCTGTTTCGTAAACCGACAAAGAATATGAGATTTAGGGCATTTTAGTCATTTATAAGAAGTACTATTTTCATCCATATTTTTCTGATGTGATTGACATGGTTTCTTGTCGCATTAGAATACTAGGAATGCGTACATAATTAGTTTGGCGAAGAGATTCGCCTAAATGCACACTTTGAGTCGACATACTATATGTAGACTTAAGTGTGTAGTGTAAGTGTTTGTATAAATGCTTGTATTAGTATGTATTGAATTATATGGTTTTATGAATTAGTTTGAGATTGATTTCTCAATTAATATGCTGATGTAAATGATTTCCTACATGTTAGATATATGCATGATTTCATTATATGTATGAAATGCATGTTCTTGATGATTTATTTAAGTTGTATGTTATAACATGTGTTAACATGCTCACATGGTTGTATTTCATTTCCATTACTCTTACATGATGGCTGATGTGATTCCACAATTGGTTGGGACTATACCTAGCCCAGGCAGTCGGTAACCGAGCAATTTCTTGGTTGGCTTATCTTTGCCACGAGCGACGCGTCGATGAACGCGAGTCGTGTTTTGGAGTTGGCGGCAGTGGTTAGGACACGCGAGGTGTTTTACGCACTTCATGTCGTTCAACTTGAGATGCGATCGTGCTAGTCGAGCCCGTCAAGTAACCCGACTGGCCGTTGTATGTTCACCCTGTATGAGTCATAACTGTTTGAACCTAGGATACTGAACTTACCATTGTAAACCCTGTCCACCATAGTACTTTAATCCACGAAGACTCATGAGCCGAGCATGGTGGTATGGGACACCGTGGTCGAGCTGTCGGCCTACGCTTGGGCCACAAACCTCCCCGTAGTGACCAGTGAGTACCTATGTCTCGTGAAAAAATTATGGTTGTATGAGACACTATATTCTTGCTGTCGGCCTACACTCATCAGGCGACGAGTCCTTTGTAGTGACCGCGAGCGTATTCTGAGTCTACAGGAGGCGACGACCTTTCCGTGGCAGTGAGAGTACAGTAGGCCTGTATTGATAAGGTGATGGGGGAGCGGTGCAATGAGTGCGAGCAACAGCCCTGGCAGCCCTTGCAGTGACCTATAAAAATATACATCGTATGAGATTACTAGGAGTGACGACCCTAGACAGGATATGTTATACATACTATCACAGTCTTCCGCTTGTAAATTTAACTGTCTCCGGAGTATGATATGTTGTTCTAGCTTAATCTCACTCATGTTTAATATATTAACATAGACAACATTCAATCATACACATTTATGTTGCATAAATAATATTTAGGAACTCGGGAGTTGGGTTTTTACTCGACCCCTGATTTTCGGGATGTTACAGATGGTATCAGAGCATGATTTGGATTAAACCGGGCCTGGGATATGGTCACGCGATGTACACTGTTGCTTCCTTTGACTTATGTGGGTGCGAGAAGGGTCTGGAAACACTTATAGGATCGCAGATTCGCCAATAGGCGAAGTCTATTCATATCGATCGCGCGATCGAGTCCGTAACGCATCTAGGGTCACGTGAAGTGACCTGAGTAGCTCCTAGGTTGTAGGTAGTTGGGTTGAGACGTACTTTGAATGATTCTAAACCCGTAAATTTAAATCCTTGGACTGTGGGACAACCACAACCCTTGCATTCAATCGCTAGGGCTTAAAAACCCCGTTTCACCTAAATTCTTCAAAATTCTTCCTCTCACCACTCCATTCTTCAATTATTTCTTATTATTTTCATGTTAGGCATTGATCCTAATGTGAAAATGATGTAAAATCATACTTCAACAAAATTTTACGGTGAATAGTAAAATTTCATGAAAACTGGCCATTAGGCCATTCTAAGTTTGCGATCTTTAGCAACTAATGGGCTAGATGGATGTATTGGCTCCTTCTACCACAAAATCATATGCTACAAGATAGGGGATTGCACTCGGGTTTGCAGATTCACCCCGGAAAGCCCCGAACGCATGTTTGGGCCTCCCTAGGGCAATCTACAATGAAAGAAGGTGGGACCCATAGTTTTTTGGGGTCCCTGGACCATGGGGGACCAGAACCATGCGAGTAGAGAATTCGATATCTTGCCACCAACTCATACCTACCCCTGAACTCGACCACAATAGAGATTAGGCTCATCTCTATCGCCATAGATACCAATGTCATAGAACGCATCATTAGCAAAGGAAAACCACTGTAATGAGAGGTTGTTTCCTAATTCATGTCAAGGATAGCCCCTAAGTTGCACCTCGTTCCGATATACGGAGCGATGCATAGACTCTTGAACTTTAAGTAGAATCAAGTTTTAAGGGGGGTAGAACGTATTGAGTCCAATCCAGTTAGGTTAGTCAACGCTACCGTTCGATCAGAGTGGCGCAGCGGAAGCGTGGTTGGCCTCTTCCCCACTAGCCTAGGATCGAAACATTTGAGTTAGGTTATACGTACAGTTAGGACATTAAATAGGATTGACCCTTCCTTAAAATGTCAATACTGAAGTCTTGCTAGATACTCCTTACCCTTCACCAATTTCGGGGATGAAATTGTGTTTTAAGGGGGGTAGATTGTAACACCCCAGATTTTGGCCAACCTAGGATTAGACGTCCTTAGGCAATGGGTCAACTAAAACACCTGGGAAATCGCTCTGAACCCAATTCCATAGCCAAAGAGATCACTTAGGATTAATTCCTTTAGAAACTAAGTGTAAGTTAGCTAGGGCAACGCTAGAGTAGCTGGAAAATAGTCCCTGATCACTTTAAATACGTTCTACAAGGCCCAAAGCGAGTAGAACCAATGATGCTATAATACTCTAAAACCTCGGATCAAACTCTAAACCGGTTTGTTCTCTGGACCTCTTCGAAACTTTGTATTGGATCTAGACCGCGCGTCGAAAGTCCGATACCTATAATCTTAGACCGTTAGAACCGCCTTGTTGGACTTGACAATCATTTCGAAAATTAAGTCCAACCGACGTTCAGAGGCTATTTCATTGAGCCTGGAGGGAAGAGAGTGAGAATAGGGTTAGATTTGGAATTTGAAATTCAAATCTGGCACACGACTTGATGCGTCAGTATTAAGCGTTCTGACCGTCAGAATTCAGCCAAATTACACCCTTGGATCAGGAAAAATTTCTATTTCATATCATGAGACTTGTAGGCCTGATCTACGTGCGGTGACCGCTGAACTGAAACTGGACCGCCACGTGCGATCTGGGAACTCTACCGGTCTGAAAACTGGATGTGTGTTAGATCCAGTATATATGAGCTTAAGTCCGACCGCATTTGGCCAGGGGACCTCCAAAAATTCCTTTTTGGACCAAAACAGCCCCGATTTGGTTACTCCTCAAGTGAACCTTGTTCTCGAGCCTATTTCGAGCAAGTTTTAGGTTATAAAAGGGGCATAAACCCTCACTTTTCTCACCCATCCGAATTTGCTAGAAACCCTAGCAAGAGTGAGAGAGAAAGTGAGAGTTCCTGCCACCTGCTGCTGCTGCTGTACGTGCTTAGGCGACGCACTCCATTCACTTTTTTGGCGATTCCAACGCACTTCTAGGTAAGGAAAACCCTTAACAAATAATCTATCCCCCTTAACAAATGATTTCATTATATGTATGAAATGCATGTGCTTGATGATTTATTTAAGTTGTATGTTATAACATGTGTTAACATGCTCACATGGTTGTATTTCATTTCCATTACTCTTACATGATGGCTGATGTGATTCCACAATTGGTTGGGACTGTACCTAGTCCAGGCAGTCGGTAACCGAGCAATTTCGTGGTTGGCTTATCTTTGCCACGAGCGACGCGTCGATGAACGCGAGTCGTGTTTTGGAGTTGGCGGCAGTGGTTAGGCCACGCGAGGTGTTTTACGCACTTCATGTCGTTCGACTTGAGATGCAATCGTGCTAGTCGAGCCCGTCAAGTAACCCGACTGGCCATTGTATGTTCACCCTGTATGAGTCATAACTGTTTGAACCTAGGGTACTGAACTTACCATTGTAAACCCTGTCAACCATGGTACCTTGATCCACGAAGACTCATGAGCCGAGCATGGTGGTATGGGACACCGTGGTCGAGCTGTCAGCCTATGCTGGGGCCAGAAACCTCCCCGTAGTGACCAGTGAGTACCTATGTCTCGTGAGCAGATTATGGTAGTATGGGACACTATATTCTTGCTGTCGGCCTACACTGATCAGGAGACGAGTCCTTTGTAGTGACCGCGAGGGTATTCTGAGTCTACGGGAGGCGACGACCCTTCCGTAGCAGTGAGAGTACAGTAGGCCTGTATTAATAAGGTGATGGGAGAGCGGTGCAACGAGTGCGAGCAACAGCCCTGGCAGCCCTTGCAGTGACCTATAAAAATGTACATCATATGAGATTACTAGGAGTGATAACCATAAACAGGATCTGTGTTGGGATTGATACAAGGGAAGTACCTTAGTTTCCCAATCCTACTGTTTGAATGGACTAATAACATCTCGAAAATTATATCATCATTACATTGCATGTGCCTAGAAGATGTGGAGCACTTGAGGGACGATTGCATGCCGCGGTCGTAAGATGGTGCCGTATGAGGGAGATCGTTGGTGAGGGCATCCATCACGTCATGTCATATTGCATTAACAACAGTATTAGGATTGTTTGATTTACTGCTTTACTATTAGCGCATGATTGATTTGATAACATGCTAATCTCTTCTCTCTTATCCCACTGAGTTGATCACTCACTTCCACGTTACGGGATGGTGTTTCCGGACACCCACCAGTCCCTATTGTGATTGCAAATGATGCCGCGGCCTGCGAGGCGGAGCTGGACTTGATGATGATGAGGAGGATCCCTCCTTTATGCGTGTTCTGATTGACGGGATTACAGGGAGGTTGATTAGATGCCTTGACACTTGTCATTTTATATTTTAGAGCACTCATGTATATTCTTTTTATTTACTTTTGGAGTATACATGTATGTATATAACTTGGTAACATGTTCACACTCTGGAGACATATAACAGTTTATATATGTTATACATACTATCACAGTCTTCCGCTTGTAAATTTAACTGTCTCCGGAGTATGATATGTTGTTCTGGCTTAATCTCACTCATGTTTAATACATTAACATAGACAACATTCAATCATACACATTTATGTTGCAGAAATAACATTTAGGAACTCGGGAGTTGGGTTTTTACTCGACCCCCGATTTTCGGGATGTTACATATTAGGAACATAGAGCGATTCCAATCATCTATGCATTCAAGACATCCCAGCTTAACAATTTTCCATTAAGGTAGTAACTGGAGGATTCTTGAATGCGGAAGTTCATTCCCTAATTCACTCCATTGAATATCAATGATGAGGGTGGATTGGAGGATGCACTCCCTTGAGAGAAAAGGCTTTGGGTATATGATCTAAGGTAAAATAATCAAAAGCACTCTCTTCTTTCTCTACCAGCAACAATAGACAAGTTCTCCTTATATAGGCAAAAGGTTCCAACGGATATAAAAAGGTCACATTTATGACAGAGTTCGATATCATCGAGCATATACTCTCGATTGCATCGATGGTCTGCTCGATGACACAAACTCAATGTCATACGCTTTTGAACACCACTTGCCAGTTGGTCGAGGGAATCGAAACTCGTATTGATGTCATCGAATTTTGAACTCTGATTTCATCGATGCAACATTCGATGCCTCGACATTTGAAAATGAGAGAGACTTGCTTGATATATTTTAGGTTTACAAGAGTGATCGAGGTACACTCTATATCATCAAAATTTGAATACTAATGATATCGACGGTCGTCTCGATGACATTAAAAAATTCCAAGATTTTTCCAATGAGCTTGCTGGATAGTTTCTATCCAGTCTCAATGCCATCGATTCGGCCTTGATACCATCGATATTTAAATATCGATTCTATCGAATGACCCTCGATCACAGATAAACTTCCCTGAAATATTTCCTGGAAATTTATGTGCCCATAACCGATATCATTAAGAGCCTTCTAATATCATTGAGATTTGAACTTTGATGGTATCGAGGAGGGCTTCGATATATCGAAGCATATATGATTTTCTTAAGTAAAAATAGGGGCGCCAAAGATCTGTCTGTCGATATTATCAACTCACCTTCGATGGACTCGAGATTCAAATATCGATGGATCGATAGGTACTTCCATACATCAATAATTTCGTCTAGATATTCATGTGGTTGTTGGACACATTTTGTCCTCATTCCGATGGAATCGATATGTCATCGAGGACATTGACAGTGCAAGTCGATCATATCGAGACATATATCGATAGAATCGACAAAGTAAGAAAAACTTAGAAATTTTTGGTTTTCAAAAAAGTTTTCTTACTTATAAACCCTATAATGTTCTAACTTGTTTTAAGGGTTTTATTCACCTGATGTTTTGGGGCATGGGATGTGAGGCTTAGATTTACCTATGGCGAGCTTGCACACATCCGGTTGAGGCAGACGCTTTGAATTGATCTTCCTATGAGGCTCTGCAGTCTAACTAACCCAACACTCATGTTAATTGACAAACCAGGGCACTTTCATATTCATTCCAGCAGTTCACCTTAGGGAGCCCCAGTATTGCTCGTGAAAATGAAGGATGATTGGTTGAGGCTTTATGTGAATTACCGCGAGCTAAACAGGGTCACTATCAAGAATCGTTACCCGCTTCCCTGTATTAGTGATTTATTCGACCAGCTGCAGAGTGTGCAGTTCTTTTCCAAGATAGACTTGCCATCCTGTAAGACCCGTCTCTTAGTTCGTACCATTCCGTAGGCTTCCATGGTCTTCCCGATTGAATTCTTGTAACCTTCGACCCTTAACCGAAATTTATGCGCAACCCTGCGTCACACGCCGTCAACCTGAATCGACTCAAATCAAGACTTGTACCCTTATGACCGCGTCGTTGCTATGGTTCCAATGCCATGACTCGCTTGCCAATCCGATACCCTAGTCAGGAGATGTGGGCTAGCGTTTGGTGTGAGGAAAACATTGTGCGTGTGACTTTTGAGAGAATCTATATGACTTGTCACCTCAATCCATCAATCAACTACATCACATCTCATGTCAAATACACATCACCTTTCACCCATTCCCAAGCAACCCCAAAGTCAAAAAGTTCTTACATAAGCCCATAACTTTCTTACACCATTTACCCTTAAAGTCAAAAAGCTCTTACACACCCATCACTCCATCACTCATCCCTCTCTCTCTCTCTCTCTCTTTACAACCCTTTCTCTCTCATTTCTCAAGCACATTCCTAAGTAAGAAAAATACACATGTCCAAGCCACTCTAAGCCCTCCCAATCAACAAGTGTGGTCCACTTTCCTACCCTTTTATCTCTCATCTCAACCATCCAAACTCCATCTCCTCTGTTAGGATCGAAGCAAATGAGTAAAGGAAGCCTAAGGAGCAAGAAGAAGTGGACGGAGGGTGATCTTGGACCCACATTTTTTCTTTTTGTTGTCTATTGTCTTGTGGTTTAAGGGCCATAAATGGTGGGACCCACTTTGATGTATACTTGTATCCAAGAGAGGCACATAGTGGCGGGGCCCCCCTCCGTTATCTTCGATCTCCCTTCTCTCTTCTCTCTTTCCCTCTTCATGATGTGTGTATCTTACCCATGGCATCCAAAACAGTGTGGCCCACTTTGATCATACCTTGATAACCGACGCCGTCCATCTGTTTTATTTAGGTCATCTAGTGGGCCTGCAGGATGATGAGTAAATGCAAATACTAGGCTGATCCAAAACAGGTGGGCCATGTGGAACCCACCTTAGTGAGGTGTACATCCACACGGTCCGTCCAAGGATGCTGGAAGTATGAATGGACGGTGAAGGTGGCTGGCAGTAAAGTGTTAACTGACAATGGGGTGTACTCATCTGCTGCATATATTATTTACATCTATTATCTAATAAATTATAGATAATAATATATACTATATTATTATATAAAGAGGGTAGCCCATTGCAGGGTACCCACCTTCTTTTTTTATTTTTTGCTGAAAGCTGCATCGTGCAACAGCTTGTCTGGCAATGTCATCAGGGCCCCTCGAGACCCATCCAAGTTGTCCATCCATCTTAACGGTGGGGCCACCTTGAGGATGTGCTGCATCCACCGTCTAGCCCATGGACGGTGGATCCCAACCATGATGTATGTGTTTCACACATGCCGTCCATCTATTTCGATGATGGGACCCACTGTCATCAGATGTCAGTAGTTCTGGGGGTCTCACGTGAGATCAAGACCGTCCAGATGGTGGGACCCGGGTCCATAGCTCAAATGGTAGGTTGAGTAAAAGATACCTCGTTTCAAACGTCAGGGCCCATCCACAGCTCCAGTGGTAGGCTGAGCGAAGGATACCTCATTTAACGCTGAGGTCTTGACATTCATTGCCTAATGGGTGTAGCTGACAGGGAAGTGTGACCTGACGGTGGGGTCCATGGGACCCACCCACATCGTCCATCCAGTTTGGTGGGCCACACCACAGTGCAGGTGTTTGATCCAAACCGTCCACTGTCTTTGGGAGGTGGGACCCACCCACGTGTGATGTATGCACTCCAGGCCATCCACGTGTGATGTATGCACGTCCAGGGCCTAGACGTGGTTGGGGCATTAGGTATAATATTAATATATGATATTATATTATATTAATATATATATAATAAAATATATTATATATTATATTGTAATAATATATACTTGAATGTAGTGGTGGGCCCTACATGGACCCACCTCTCCCTTTTAATGCAGAAAAGCTGCGTATGCAGCAGCTGACTTTATAATATATTAATATATATATATATACTTTATATCATATGAGGGTGGCCCTACGTGGGACCCACCTATGTATCTTTAAGTAGCTGAGGCCTACTCTTGCTCCCTTGGCGTCAGCTAGGTCCGTGGGACCTGTTGTACATGTGGAT
Source organism: Magnolia kwangsiensis (assembly GCA_037074715.1). NCBI lineage: Eukaryota > Viridiplantae > Streptophyta > Magnoliopsida > Magnoliales > Magnoliaceae > Magnolia > Magnolia kwangsiensis. The sequence goes on from CM073571.1 coordinate 138,278,899, forward strand.
ACAATCCGCACCGTCTAATTCTGTAGACCCAATGCTATTTTACATGTAGGCCCCACTAGGAAGTATGTGTTTTATCTTCACGGCCCATTGTTTGGGTGGTGGGGCCCACCATGATACATGTGTTGTATCCATACCGTCCAATTACTTGTGATATCATTTTATGGCTTGAGCAAAAGAATGAGTCAGATCTAAAGTTCAAGTGGACCCCACCATTTAGATAGTGGATAGTGAGATCCACCGTTCAAACTTCTAAGGGCCACGGTAGTTTCCAATTAAGCTAATAATTGTTTTCATATCATCTATCTCTATGTTATCTTATGAATAGGTTGGGTTTTAAAATACATAAGGGTGGGCCCGATTTGATTAACATTTGGCCCATTGGTGTGGCCAATTTGATATAAATGAAGCCCGTTGGTGCGGCTCACATAATGCGGCCCATGTGATGTGGCCCGCTTGACATAAAAGGCCCATTGTGATATATTTGAGGCCCAGGTGCGAGGCCCACCTGTTGTGTATTCGCGGCTCGATTAGATGTATGTTGGCTCATATGACGAGGCCTATGTGATGTAAATGAGGCCCATCGTGATTGTACGTAAGGCCATGGGCCCATTATATGTTTGGCCCTATGTAGGCCACTCCTTGGGAGCAATGTTGGTTAGTTGTCCATATTGATGGGCAATGATGGTTGGATGTCCGCATTATGACCTTTCCTTAGGTCTTGTTAGGCTCATTCGCATCATTCCCTTAGTGGGTTAACCCAAATAAGTGGGTCGCATTCACCATAGATGGATGGCTCTGTGCTATTGGATTTGATATAACCACGGTCGAGTGACGATCTTTATATTATGGTTAATCGGCTGACCTTCAAAGGGTTTCGCTTTGTTTATCTGCTAATTATTAGTGCCGATTATCGAGGCCGATGCTAATTATCAACCCTGAGTATCGGTGTTGATTATCGGTGCTGATTGACGTGACCGATTTGTCGAGTCCGATTGTCATGGCCTATTGCCAATTGGCGATTGAGGTCGTTTATCATGAATGATTACCGATTTCAATTGACGTGACCGATTTCTCGATTCTGATTATGTAAGTGCAATAGTTTATAGCCCCTTGTTATTGTCAAATTTGTGGTGACAAAGACATTACTTTGAAGTTGTATATGTGATGAACAAAAGAAGTATTCAAGTTCAAAGATCTTAGAAGTTTTCAAGTTTAAGAAGCCTTCAAGATGATCTCAAAAGTTTTCAAGTTCAAGAAGCTCTTAAGATCTCAGAAGTTTTCAAGTTCAAGAAATCTTCAAGTTCATACTCAAAGGTCACTTGTCTTCAACTTTTAATTTCCTTGCTTCACTATTGAGGTATGACTAACATTATGTTGACCTTTAGAGTAGGACATTTTGGATAATAATCCATATATGTTTTATAGGTAAATTTGGTCTGTTCTAAGACTAGTCTTGGACCTTATTCGACTAGTCCTAGCACTGGTTTGACCAGTCCAAGAAATTTCACGACCAGTCCTAAGTTGTTATAGATTTTTAAAATTTTTTGGTTACTCTACGACCAGTCCTGGTGACTGTTCGACCAGTCGTAGGAACAGTGTCGACTGTTTCTTCGACCAGTTATAGACCTTCGACTCAAAGTCTAGTGTTGAAAATCTTATGCCTATGACTAGTCGTGAGCATCCTACAACTGGTCGAAGGTGACCTACGACCAGTCATGGAACCGACTTATCTTATCCCGTCCGAAAAATTCAAATATTTGTTATTTTACGACCAGTTGTAGAGGTCCTAAGACCAGTAGAAGACGTGTTTTGTTCAGCTATAAATAGAGCACGAATCTCAGAATCAAAGATAAAATTCAAGCTAATTAATTCGGCCTTCTAAGAGATAAGACTATGCTCCATTCTAAGCTTAGTGTGCGTATTTAAAATTCTCTTTCATTAGCTTCATTAATTGATTTTGTTTCTTGTATTCCATTTTAATCTGAAAAGAGGAATTGTTGTTTCCCTTTCTTTGGAATCAAAATCAATTAAAGCTAGCCCATTTTGATTTAATTTAAAATTAATTAGAACTAGAACCATTGTAATGTAAGTTTGGACATTGAACTTGGACATTCGATCGTCTTCTCTGATTTAGTTCTACGGGGCTGCTACAATGAAGGAGTAAATCAGGTATTTTACATTTAATTGTAAATTCCTTTCTGTTTTGGTTTCTTTTACGGATTTTCCACAAAAATCTTATTTTATTGGTTATCTGAGGAGAGCCACGTAAACTCAGATGTGGGGTTTTTTTAATTGTGTAAGCCCACATAAAAAGACACAATTGTGATGGTTTTGGGTGAACCTGTGAAAACCTAATTTGATAGTGAACGTTAATATCCCCCGTGTGAGGATATTAAGAGTAGAGTAGCATTCTGTGTGACTGTTGTTTAATAGTTGGTGTACACACAGGCGAACCACTATAATCCCTTGTGTGGTTTATATTTCATATCTTTTATTATTCATTTGTGGGATGTATATGTGGATGTGAATGCTGTAATCATTTATTTCAAGCATTGTGAGAATGTTGTAATAATTTAGCAATTATTTCTTACGATTCATTTATTAGCATTCTTATTTGTTTTAGTAAGGTTGCCCCGCCATTTCTTTGGTGCATGGTTGTCCTTAGAACAATATATAATTAATTGCAGTTTATTCTTTAGTGCAGTTTGTATTTTATTTTCTTTTCCTCTTCGATTTGAGATTTGATACAAAGTCCTTTCTAGAAATAAGGTTGTCCTACCATAAACTCTAGTTTTTGGTGTAAGGCTGTCCTTAGAATAACATTTATATCAACCTCTCAAGATCTGGATTTTGAGGTTGCTTTACATTCTTTACATTCTTACATTGGGATTGGTTTACTTTAATTGTTGGCTATCCTATTTGTTTAATTTTCGTTGTTACAAGTTTTATTTGCCATTGTCCTATTCACCCCCCCCCCCCCCCCCCGCCGCACTCTAGGACATACAATTAGGCCTTTTCAAGTGGTATCAGAGCCTAATAGCTCTTTTTAGTTCTTATTTCTTGGATTTATTTCCTAAGCTAACAATTTAAGCTATTTAAGATGTCAAATTTTGATAGCCTATCAATCACTAGGCCACCACCCTTTAATGGCTCCAACTATGCTTATTGGAAAGCCAGGATGAGAATATTCTTAAAATCCATGGATGAAAGTGTGTGGCTGACCACTGTGAATGGTTGGAACCCTCCTACCATTGAAGTAACTAAAGTTGACGGTTCAAAAACTAAGTAACACCTTATTTCTCATGAACCACACTTCAGAAAAGTGATGACACACGAGGGTACATCAATTGTCAAGAAATCGAAAGTCCAACTCCTTACAACCAAATTTGAAGAAATTCATATGGAGGAAAATGAAACATTTATAGACTTTTATACACGATTAAATAACATTGTAAACTCTATGTGGGGTCTTGGTGATAGAATCCCAGAAAGTAAAGTGTGTGCTAAAATACTATGCTCACAACCTGAACTGTTCAACTCTAAAGTGACCGCGATCCAGGAACTTCGTGATAAGGATAATATGAGGGTTGAAGAATTACTTGGTTCTTTACAAACCTACGAGTTATCTTTTAAAGCTCTAAAAGAAAAATCAATTGCTCTTAAAACTTCTAAAAATAATTTTTAAGAAAATTCTGATTTAGAAAACTCTAAAGATGATATGGCTCTTTTGGCAAAAATGTTTTATAAAATCTTCAAAAGTAAAAATAGAGCTGATTTTCAAAAAAGAAATGATAAAAAAATAAATCTAAATATAAATCTAAAACTTGGAAATCTTTGAAAGATAGTCAATGTTATAACTGCCAAGAATATGGGCATTTGGCTAACAAGTGTCCTAAGAAGGACAAACCCAAGAAGAAGGGTATGTTGGCTACTTGGGATGAATCCTTTGATTCTGAAGCTTCTTTTGAATCTGAAGATTCTGAAACTGAGTCGGGTAATGAAGTGAAAGCCTGTTTCGACAAGGAAACAAATGCGTTTGATTTGGGAGATTTATTCATTGATAACAAAGAATTTAATGAGAGAACATTAATCACATTTATCTAAGTTCATTTACATCCTCTGATTCCCTTGATTCTAAAAACAAAACACAATGAATATAATGCAATTAAAGAGAAGATAGTCCAATAGAAAATTCAGCAGCATTCTGACGCTATTTCAGTCATCTCCTAGGTACTTAGGAGGAATTATTGAATCGATCAGCCAATCTCCAATGAGATGCAGCATCCTTCCGGTCATTCTTCCTTGAAATATGAAGCAGTCCACTGACATTGGTCAAGACCCAAAGGAATCAGGCCAATCACATCAGACGGACCTAAAATGTCCCCCAAAATGTAAGATCATGGGGTTGCCACCGTCTATTTAGCTTGAAACTTTATGTGCAGCCTTAGAACCACAAATTAACCGTACACATCAAGTTTCAGCTCTTGAATCCTTGTAGAAATGGCCAAACTGACAAACCAGCCCCTGAAATCATGATTTGGGCCCCGCCTATAATCTGGATTCGCTTTAGATTTGGTCTCAACATGTTAAATAAGCTGACAAAGCAAATGGATGGAGCTGATTTCTCACGATCATCATGTTGAAGTTATATGTCCGTCGCATGTACATGGTGTGCACGAGCACCAGCCGTGCATGGGATTTCTTCTTCAAATACAAAAGCATGCACAGCATCATTAGAGTTCATTTGCAATTTTCTCAGTATGGCCCGGTCATTACTCAAATCATCGATCCAGACCGTCCATCATGTTCAGAAGGGAGTTTTAACCGTTGTCAAGGTGGCATTTTGAAACCATACAGGTTGTTGCAACATTCTAACCGTCGAACATGAAATGGACGGCGAAGTAGATAATCTTGCAGGCCATGCTGATTTCACTTCAAAACTAATCCTTTTCGGATGGTTTTTCGTCGTGAATCGAATGAGCGGTGTGGATCTTTCACTTGGCTTCCACAAATGAGAGATCAAGCTTCACAGAGTCGACATACGTCAACTCTGTTGCAAAACAGAGGATCGATTCATCTGTAGTGGGCCACCATCATGAAGTAGAAGGTCGATCTAAATCGTATGTCAGTTAGAGGGAGAAAAACCATTCAGAACCATGTTGATCTTTCTTGGTTATGTTCTTACTCATGATCACTACAATGATCAAAAGAGGACCGTCCGGCTGCTTTCATGGCTTGACTATCTAGGTGGGTCGCGTCAACAGACGATCAGAGCCTACTATTCACGGTCAAAATCTCAAGGGAGATCCATTGGATGGTGTGGATCTCTCAAAATATGGTCGTACTGGGCCCCACCAGCAGCACAATTGAAAGAAGAAAACAGTTTCTTCTTCTCTATTTACGCCGACTGAAAGTCCGGCCCGTTGCGCGGTTCGCGCAGCGAAATCTTTCATCGGACAGCGTAACAGTACTATATGGCTTGCAAGAATCAACACTTAGTCGAATTCCCACTTCTGTTGCGTAGGTCATGCAGACCGTGCAACGAAAAACCTCCTTTGCGTGAATGGCGCAACCCCATATCTCTCTTGTGCGAATGGTGCAGCTGTGCTTTTCCTTCCTTGCACGGTCCACGCAGCTGCACTGTTCCTTACGCGGTCCGTGCAATTGCATTGCGCTCTCTCTCTTTCTCCTCACTTCTTCTCCATTTCTTTGCCCACCATCTGATCTAACTGATCTAACCCCTCCAAATGAAGTAGGAAGGGTATGTATAGGTCCCACCACTCTTACAAAGTGGTGATCACCACCACTTATCTCTTCACATATGAACTTCTTCTTTTCTTAAACCATGGTGACCACCAAGCTTCCTCTTAAATGGTAGTGTACAACCTTTCTCCATTAAAATGACACATGTGCACCCTTTTTTACCAAACTATCCTTTCCAATGCTTTTTACCAAAATACCTAAACTACCCCTGGACATGGAATTTTATCAAAATACCTAAACTACCCCTGGACATAGAATTTTACCAAAATACCTAAACTACCCTTGGACATGAAATTTTACCAAAATACTTAAACTACCCTTGGACATGAAATTTTACCAAAATACCTAAACTACCCCTGGATATAAAATTTTATCAAAATACCTAAACTACCCTTGGACATGGAATTTTATCAAAATACCTAAACTATCCCTGGACATGAAATTTTACCAAAATACTCCCGGACATGGAAATTACCGAAATATTCCCGAACTGGAATTTTACCGAAATACCCCTAGACATGAAAATAACCAAAATACCCCTAGACATGAAAATTCCTGAAATACCCCAGACATGGAAATTCTCGAAATACCCTTAGACATGAAAATTATCGAAATACCCCTAGACATGGAAATTACCGAAATAACATGAAAATTACCAAAATACCCCCAAACATGGAATATTTTTTATGCCTCAACAAAGCCATTATGACTCTAGCCAAATTTACATTTTCAGATAATGATTCAATAAGTGAAGAAAATCTGAATAGTGAATGTGAAAATGAAGATGATCTTCAAGATGCCTATAATGCCCTATACAAGGAGAGTTGTATAATTGCAGTAAAACTGAAACTTCAAAAAGAAAAATTTTCTAAACTCAAAGAAATTTATGAATCTCTTGTTTTAGAAAAGTCTCATATTTTAAACTGTTTTGAAAAAATAAAATGCGATTTAGATTTCAAGACTGCTCAAGTTAAAAATCTTAAATCTGAAAACGACCAATTAAAACATGAAGTCTCTTCTCTCTTAAGTTTAAAGGAAACTTGAAAATATGCCTAAGGTGATTCTAAATTAGAAAAACTCTTATCAGGATCGAGAAAATGTGGTGATCGATCCGATCTAGGTTATGATAAGAATGTTTCTACTAAACTGAAGAATGTACCTCCTAAGTTTGTAAAAGGAGAGACCTTAAACTTAAAAGGGAAATGACAAGTATTTTCTTAAGACTCTAAATCTGTTCAAAAACCCAAAGGAAATTATTTCAACTATAAGAAGCATTACCAAAATCCTTTGGCTGAAAAGATAGTTGATTTACTTAAGGAGCTTATAAAGTCTAACTCAATAGGTCATACTTATAATTCTTACAATCAAAAGAAGACCAACTATCCACCTAAATCCAAAATGGTTATAAAATGGATTCCAAAGGTCACTTGCTTTGTTGCTTACACTACTTTCAAAGCTACAAGCCATTCAAAGTCGTACCTAGATAGTGGATGCTCCAGGCATATGACAAGGGGCAAGGCTCTATTCACCGATCTAAAAGATATGACTGATGGTTCAGTCACATTAGGTGATGGCAGTAACTGTAAAATTATGGGCCAAGGTACGGTTCAACTCTATAACCTTTCGTTATTTAAAAATGTCTTATATGTTGAAGGACTAAAACATAATTTGCTAAGAATATCTCAAATATGCGATAATAACCATAGTGTTCGGTTTTCTAATCAAATTTATGAGATTCTGAACAACAAGGGTTCAGTAATACTAATTGGACGTAGAACGTCTGAAAACTGATATATTGTTAGCGAATCCAGCTCATCTAATCAAACATGTTACATGGTCCAAACAGATGAAATTGAATTATGGCACAAACATCTTGGACATGTATACTATCAAAATTTATTTAGATTGAGCAAAAAGAAACTTATAAGAGGTCTACCCAAACTTTAAAAATTAGATAAGATATGTGGTGAATATCAGTTTGGAAAATAAACAAGGAACTTACACAAAAAGGTGAATTCCAATACCACATCTAGACCACTCGAACTTTTCCACATGGATTTAATAGGACCTACCAGAATAGAGAGTCGAGGTGGAAAAAGGTATATCTTGGTAATAGTAGATGACTTTACTAGATATACATGGGTAGTCTTCTTAACGAACAAATCAGAAACCCTTGAAGAAGTAAGAAAAGTTCTTAAAAGGATTCAAATTGAAAAAGGTTCTCAAATCAGCAAGATTTGTAGTGATCATGGATCTGAATTTGAGAATAGCAGTTTTAAGAAGTTCTGTAGCGACCAAGGAATATTACATGAATTTTTAGCACCTAAAACTCCACAACAAAATGGGATAGTGGAAAGAAAAAATAAAGTACTACAAGAAATGGCTAATGTCATGTTGAATGACATGGAACTCTCTAAAAATCTTTGGGCTAAAGCAGTCAATACAGCTTGCTATATTATTAACCGAGCTTGCTATATTATTAATCGAGTTTACACTAATAAAGGCAATAATAAAAAGGCTTATGAATTGTGGTTCGATAAAAAGTTTATTGTCAAATACTTTCGAGTTTTTGGTAGTAAGTGCTATATTTTACGAGATCATGAAAATTTGAAAAAATTTGATATGAAAAGTAATGAAGGGATCTTTCTAAGGTATTCTTTAAATAGTAGTGCTTATAAGGTTCTGAATAAAAGGACCAGTGTGATTCAAGAGTCTATCAATGTGGTCATTGATGATCACTTAAACACACCAGTCTCAAGTTTAAATAATGATGAAGTTTTTGTAGTTGATAAACCTGATACTTCATCCAATCAGACTGATTCTGAATTAAGGACTGTTAAAGATCATCCAACTACTCAAATTCTTGGAAACCCTCTCACTGGTGTTCGTACTCGTAGACAACTTGAGGATATATGTAATTACGTATGTTTTATATCCCAGATAGAACCATCTAGCGTAAAAGAAGCCCCTGCTGATGAAAATTAGATTGTTGTGATGCAAGAAAAACTTAACTAATTTTTAAGAAATGATGTTTGGTATCTCATACCTAGACCTAAAGATAAGCACATCATTGGAACAAAATGGATTTTTAAAAATAAGTCTGACGAGCTTGGAAATATAATTAGGAATAAGGCTAGGCTAGTGGTATAAGGTTACACTCAAATTGAAGGAATTAATTTTGATGAAACCTTTGTACCATTAGCACGTCTTGAATCAATCAGACTATTTATATCCATTGTATGTTTTTAAAAAAATCAAGATTTATCAAATGGATGTGAAAAGTGCTTTCTTAAATGGTGATTTGCATGAGAAAATTTATGTTGAACAACCAATGGGTTTTGAAGATCCCAAAAATGTTGATCATGTGTATCACCTTAAAAAGAAACTTTACAGATTAAAATAAGCTCCTAGGGCATGGTATGAGAAACTAACAAAGTTTCTGTTAAGCCATAATTTTTAAATGGGGTCTGTTGATAAAACTCTGTTTATTAAAAAATATAATAATCATATTTTAATGGTATAGATTTATGTTGATGATATCATTTATGGATCTACTTGTACTGACATGACTACTGAGTTTATAGATTTGATAAAATCATAGTTTAAAATGAGCATGGTTGGGGAATTAAATTATTTCCTAGGGTTGCAAGTAAAGCAACAACCTGATGAAATATTCATTTCTCAATCTAAATATGCCTTGAATTTAATTAAGATATTTGGATTTGAGAATGGTAAGAACTTTGATACTCCTATGAGTACTACTGCGAAGCTCTCAAAAGATTTCACAAGTAAAAATGTTGCTCCAAAATTATATTGGAGCATGATTGGAAGTTTGTTGTATTTAACTGCTAGCAGACTTGATATTGCACTAAGTGTTGGTGTTTGTGCTAGATATCAATCTGATCCTAAAGAATCACACTTGATTATTGTCAAGCGGATTGTGCGATATGTCGCAAGTACTGTGAATCTCGGTATCTGGTATTCACATAAGACTAGTGTTCAATTAGCTATGTACTCGAATGCTGATTGGGCTGGTAATCTTGATGATAGAAAATCAATCAGTGGTGGTTGCTTTTATATCAGAAACTGTTTAGTTTCTTGGTTTAGCAAGAAATAAAGTTGTATATCACTTTCAACAGCTGAAGCTAAATACATCGCAGCTGGTAAAGCATGTATACAGCTTGTTTGGATGAATTGAATGTTAAGTGATTATGGAATTAAATAGAATTCTATGTTATTATATTGTGATAATTCCAGTTCCATAAATATTTTAAAAAATCCTATTCAGCATTCTCGTACTAAAAACATTGGCATCAGATTTCATTATATCCGTGAATTAGCAGAAGAAAAGGTTATATCTTTAGAATATATACCTACCGAGAATCAACGTGCTGATATTTTCACTAAACCTCTTGATAAAAGTAGGTTTAACCAAATGAAATTTGATCTTGACATGTGCATTTTAAAATGATATATTACACATTTTTGTATCATATTGTATATGCTGGTTAGGATAGATCTCAATCTTTGCAAAATATGTAGAAAAATCTTAAAATTCGTAAATGGAATTGCATTTTTTTTGGCTTGTACTTGACCGATCGTGAATATACACAACCAGTCATGGTACGACTGGTTGTGTACATCCACGACCAGTCGTGAATCGCGTGGATATCTTTAATTTGGGGAAAAACCATCATCTTCCTCATTTCTATTTCACTCTCCAAGGGGCTGAACTTCAACTAGTCGTAGCCAACCTTCAAAATCTCCATGGTTAGTGCTCCATTTATGTTTTTTTTTTTTGTAGATTTGTGTCTAGATTACTTCTATTTCTCACTTGAAGTTATCTATTTTATATTTTGTTGTAATTTGGGGTTTTTCTTTTGAAAAATCTATTTTGAGAAAACTCTCTTCTGAATCCTTTGCAACTCTTTATCTTCTTAAAATATTTGTTGCAAATGGCTTCTAGAGGAAAAAGAACAACTTCTCGTGGTCCTTCGTCTTCTAGAACGGCCTCTCTCACTAAGCATCATCTTAGGGCTCCCGAGGATGATCCATCCTTTGTTCGGGACATTAGACTATGTAACGTTATTTTTGAACATCCTGTTGATGTTAATCATACTACTCCTTTTGATATCATTCCTATGCTCCAAGCTGTAGGTTGGGATAACTTATTGCATTGGGGTGAGCCTGCATACCGGTCCATTGCCCAATCTATGTTTGCTTGCATATCTGATTTTTCACTGGAAAATATAACGTTTAGAATTGCCACAAGAGAAGGACCATTTGACGTTGATCATCACTTGATTTCAGCTCTTATTAAAATTCCTGTGAATGATGAGGGAGTTCTTATTCATACACTATTTGAAAAACCCTCACAGACTGAAAAATGCATGCTAACTAAGGATTTATGCAATCTGGATGTTCAATGGACATATAAAGGAAATGCGCTCCCCTCAAGATTTTTGTTACCCAAATACAGAGTTCTTCATAGGATCTTTGTGTCGAATTTCTATCCTCGATCAGGTAATAAAACTGAGTTAACAGCATTCATGGTTCGTGTTCTTCATAATATTCCCAGAGGTGTCAATATTTGCGCTTTAATGTTGTTTTGTGCTTCCTTTGTCATATTGTGACAAAAAGGGGGAGTATGGATTCTGATCTGACTTTAATGCTGGATTGGTACTATGAGGGAGTAAACTATAAATCAGGAGTAGCATTAGCATTGCATTGCATTATATTTTTGTTATATATGTTACTCAGGGGGAGTATGTGCAAAGATAAACTGTATGAGTGTATGAGAATGTATTGTATGGATTGTATGTTGGTTGAATATTGATTTGCAGGTACTAGTTGATAACAACTGGTGCATGATTCTTCAATTAAATATTCTGTGTTATGTATCATATCTTGAAAATGTGTTTTGTCACAAAATTGACAAAGGAGGAGATTGTAACTGTTATAGTTTATAGCCCCTTGTTATTATCAAATTTTTGGTAATAAAGACACTGCTTTGAAGTTGTATATGTGATGAGAAAAAGAAGTATTCAAGTTCAAAGATCTCAGAAGTTTTCAAGTTCAAGAAGCCTTCAAGATGATCTCAGAAGTTTTCAAGTTCAAGAAATCTTCAAGTTCATAATCAAAGGTCACTTGTCTTCAAGTTTCAATGTCCTTGCTTCACTATTGATTTATGACTAACATTAGGTTGACCTTTTGTCACGCCCCAAACTCAAAAACCGGGCTCACAAAATTCTCGATCGCCGAATCTGGCACCGACAGCCTCCATAGAACCCCATTCTCGGCTCCTAGCTCCCATTCGCCAGGTTCCGATCCTGGGATGCTACGAGGAGGATTTTCAACGTCAGTTTGATTCATAAAAAGCATAACCAATGGCATAACCCACAAACAACAACCAAGAACTCCATAACATTTCCACTATGATAAAAAAATTTACAAGTACAATGAGCATAAAGGGAAACACAATGGTAAAGAATAAAAACTCCAAAACGATCTGCAACGGGTCTTGCCTCAGCGCTGCTGCGAACCAACGTCACCTGCACGCAACGGTCGTGCATAAGCTTATAGAAAGCTTAGAGGGTGGTGAAAGTGTGCGCGCAAGGTAGTAATATGAACATGTAATATCAGAGTAATATAGAATATGCAGATGAATCCATAATATCATGAGCCATACCAAGGCTTATGCGATGCAAGACATGAATGGTATCGGCCACCCCAAGGCCATGCGATGTGCAATGCAACTCAAGCATACAGATCCTCATCTATGTCCACACATCAATACAACTCAAATATGAGATATCACCAGGGTCTAGTACACTCTAAACCAAATTGCCGCCACATTGCGCGTAATAAGGTAAGTGAAAGAGACCTCACTATCTGTCTACCAATATCGGGTGCGAGTCGTCGATAGAGGACCCATTCCTCAAGATGGTCATACTCAGCTTAGGATTGCCCCCTACACTCGGGCGGGTAAGGCTGCACCACCTTCCAACCGACCACGACACAGTGGAGAGCACAGCCAACTGATATTCGGCACTCAACGCTCATCTACTCACTCGGTCTAGACGCTGGAGAAACCTCTTGGTACCATAAGGGTTTAGGGACTTTCACCCAGGGATATCTATAGTACCCCATGTAGAACAAGATTTTCGGTATCCAATCCTGCCAACCACGATGCGTCTGTGGAGGCTACGGCCCTGATGTCGCTAGGGCGTACAATAACCATGTCACACAAATGCGAAATGCATGATTCACGCTATCCAGTCATGCAACAAATCCTGTGCATATCGTGCGCTCATGTAGGGAAACACCACCTAACCAGGAGCCCATAAACAACCTCCCTGAAGGCATATGCTATGATCAGTCAATCCTCATATCAAGCATACATATGATGCGTATGATCATGAGTCATGAAACTATACTAAACATGTAAATGAGTGATAAACCATTCTTACAACGCAGATGGGCCTGGATGGCCTATACATAATAAGTACGACCTAGCAATGGGCCCTAAGGAGAGTCGTAATGTGGACATCCAACCAACATTACACTCGCAATGTGGACGTCAAACCAACATTGTTCCCCAGGCACGATCTTCTTAAACATCGCTACATAATCTGTATTGGGAATACACATTGCAATGGACCTTAGGTTCATCCCATTGGGCCTTACATATATATCAAATGGGCCATATGTTATGGGCCTTTTATTCATCAGATGGGCCATATAAATGGGCCACACCAATGGGTCTTATGTGCATTGCAATGGGTCATAACCCGTGGGCCTTAGATTGCATCAAATGGGCCTAAATTCATAGGCTTTATATAATTCAAGTGGGCCTAGTCTCATAGGCCTTGAGGTATAACAAATGGTCCAATCCCATGGGCCTTACATCCAAATCAAAGTGGGCCCCAATAACTGTCACAATTACACTTAAGATGAGCCTCAAATCATACCAAGATGGGGTCCACTTGGACTGTGGCTCTGGCTCATTCTTAGACTCATTCCACAAAATGATCTTAAAAATGGGTGGACAGATTAGATGCAGCACCTGCATCAATGGTGGGGGCCCACATGAAGGCCCACTATCATGTACATTACATAATATAATAATATATATATATAGTATATACACTAATATGTATATATATATATGCATATATACATATATATATATATATATTTATATATACGTATAATATACAATATAATATATATATACATATATATAGGCACACACGTGTCACCCCACTCATACACACACCCACACGCATGCACCCATAAACCACAGCGGGCCCCACCGTCCGCTGGACGGTGGGGGGTGAAACACAAACATCAGGGTGGGTACCACCGTCCGCCTGGACGGTGAGTTTATTTGAAATCCATCACTGTGGGTCCCATGTGGGGCCCACTGAAATGTTCAGGTGCCATCCAACCAGTTCATAAGGTCACTGGGACCTGGATGAAGGGAAAAACATAAATTTCAGCTTGATCCAACACTTCTGTGGGCCCCAAAAGATTTCAATGGTAGATATTCAATTCCACTATTTCATGTGGTGTGGGCCACCTGAGTTTTGGATCGGTCTCATTTTTGGAGGGGGGCCCACTACTGGGGTGGCCCACCTCATGAGCAGGTTGGATAACAAATAGACATTACGGTGGGGCCCACACGCAGGGCCGTGGGCCCCTGCGTCCGTCCGCCCGTCCTCACGGCTGCACGCAGCAGCGTGCAGCTGCTGCCATTGTCAGGGGAGGCAGAGGGTCTGCCTCTTGCTTTCCTTTTAAAAAAATTCTGAAAACCCATTTTTTCGAGGTTTTCATCGTGTGGGGTCCACATCATGAGAATCCACTCTGTCCATTAGTTTCCCTAGCTCAAGACGAGCCCAAAGAGTCTAGAGTTTGAATTTTTTTGATGATTAGCAAATGAAATAAAATAAGAACAGTATCCTTGAATGGTAATGATGCATCCTTCGATGCTACGTCCCACCAGATTTTCCAATCAGCCCCAAACTTCTACCCAACGGCTAAAATACTGTAGGTAAGAGGATGCACGGCTTAGATTGAAAAAATACATCAAGGTGGAGCCTATGCAGGTGGCTCACCCCAAAGCTCTCTTCTCTTTCTTTTTTTTATACAGGGACGTCCAGCGTCCCAGACGGTGGACGGTTTGTCTATTTTTTTTATTTTTTTTAAATATACATTGTGGTGGGCCTATTGAAGCGGGCCACCACTGATGGATGATGGGGGGTACAACATGCAACGATGTAGCCTCAACCATGTAACTCTGCAACGACTCATCAGCCTGCTGGGCCTCGATCACCCTAGCGACAAGAGAGGGTTGAATCGACAGGCTCAATAACTGTACGATGGAAGACTGCAGGCCGAACTCAAAGTCATATGCTACAATATCCTCAAGCATCCGTCACTCCTGGATCATCATACGTGCCACTAGGCCTCATGGCTGACCGCTGAGGGCATCTGCCACCACGTTCGCCTTGCCCGGGTGGTACTGGAGATCAAAATCATAGTCTTTCAAGAGCTCCATCTAGCGCCTCTGTCTCATATTCAACTCAGACTGCGAGAAGAGGTACTTCAAACTCTTGTGATCAGAGAAGAGCTCGAACCTGACCCCATAAAGATAGTGCCTCCACACCTTTAGTGCAAAGACAACTGCAGCCAGCTCTAAGTCATACGTAGGATAGTTCAGCTCATGGACCTTGAGCTGACGAGACGTAAAGGCCACTGGTCTCCCGTGCTGCATTAGGACAGCACCCAAACCGATATGCGAGGCATCAGTGAACACAATAAATCCGTCACTCCCAGAGGAAAGAGTGAGGACAGGAGTGGACGTCAGACGGTCCTTCAACTCTGTAACACCCTAAAAATCGGGGGTCGTGTATAAACTCAACTCCCGAGTTCCAGACCGTCACTTATGCAACACAAATGATTATGATTCAATGCTGTCTGATTTAAAGCATTCACATGAGTAAAAGTATACCAAAACTGCAATTCATACTTCAGATCCAGTGATAAAAGCAAGCGGAAGACTAAACAATATATATATCACTGTATGAAAAAATAAAGTAAATCTCATCTGTCTCTAAAGTATGAATACATCTCTAAGTCTCATATACATATACATGAACAAAAGTAAATGTCCAAAATGGTCCCACTGAAGTCCCATCAATCCAGGTCACCTACGCAAAGCCATCATGATACTGCATGTACGAGAACTCATCCTGGTCCTCGTCGAAGTCTGGCTCTGCCTCCTGGATCTCAGCCTCACCTGCATCTACAACAGGGTCTGGTGGGTGTTGCAAACACCATCCCGTAACGTGGGAATGAGTGATCAACTCAGTGGAATCATAGAGCAAAGATTAGCATGTTCACAAATCAATCATGCGATAATAGTAAAGCAGTAAATCAGACAATCCTAATACTGTTATTAATGCAAGATGATATGACGTGATGTATGCCCTCACCGACGATCTCCCTCATACGGCAACATCTGACGACCGCAGCATGCCACACTCCCTAGAGTGCTCCACATCTTCCAGGCACATGCAATGTTATGGTGATATGATTTTCGAGTTGTTATTAGTCCATTCAAACAGCAGGATTGGGAAACTAAGGTACTTTCCTTGTATTAATCCCAACACAGATCCTGTCTAGGGTCGTCACTCCTAGTAATCCCATACGATGTATATTTTGTAGGTCACTGCAAGGGCTGCCAGGGCTGTTGCTCGCACTCGTTGCACCGCTCCCCCATCACCTTATCAATACAGGCCTACCGTACTCTACAGCAACGGAAGGGTCGTCGCCTCCCGTGGACTCAGAATACGCTCGCAGTCACTACAAAGGACTCGTCGCCTGATCAGTGTAGGCCGACAGCTAGAATATAGTGTCCCATACCACCATAATCTGCTCACGAGTCTAGGTGCTCACCGGTCACTACGGGGAGTTTTGTGGCCCCAGCGTAGGCCGACAGCTCGACCACGGTGTCCGATACCACCATGCCCGGCTCATGAGTCTTCGTGGATCAAGGTACCATGGTTAACAGGATTTACAATGGTAAGTTCAGTACCCTAGCTTGAAGCAGTTATGACTCATACAAGGTGAACATACATCGGCCAGTCGGGTTGCTTGATGGCTCGACTAGCGCGATCGCATCTCAAGTCGAACGACATGAAGTGCGTAAAACACTTCGCGTGGCCTAACCACTGCCGCCAACTTCAAACACGACTCGCATTCATCGATGCGTCGTTCGTGGCCAAGACCAGCCAGCCACGAATTCGCTCAGTTACCGACTGCCTGGACTAAGTATAGTCCCAAACAATTATGGAATCACATCAGCAATTCATATAGGAATATTGGAATTGAAATACAATCATGTGAGCATGTTAACACATGTTATAACATTCAACTTAGGCAAATCTTCAAGCACATATATTTCATGCATGTAAGGAAATCATGCATATAGTCAACATGTAGGAAATCATTTAGGTCAACATATTAATTGAGAAATCAATCTCAAACTATCTCATAACATCATTTAATTCAATACATACTAATACAAGCATTTATACACACACATACACTACACACTTAAGTCTACATATAGTATGTCGACCTGAATTGCGCAATTAGGCGAATCTCTTCGCCAAACTAATTATGCACATATTCCTAACTTCCTAATGCGACAACAAACCATGTCAATCACATCAGCAAAATATGAATGTAAACTGTACTTCCTACAAATGACTAAAATGCCCTAAATCTCATATTCTTCGTTAATTTACGAAACAGGAAACGGAGAGCATGTTGTACATGTTAAACGGCGATGCCGTCGATAATCTACTATTAAACGACATTGAAAGCGTTGGAAACCGTCAATCAAAGCGTCTAAAATCCTCACCTAGTGTCTTAAAGACGTGTCATTTTGAACGGAGCGTATACGCTTCGTCTACGGCAGTAGGAGAACCTGTTTTACAAGTTACGTTAGCTAACACGCTATGAATCTAAGTAATCCCTAAATCAGCAAATTTTAGGGTTGTTTCATACCTGAAAAAGTGGAGAAATCACCGGCCAGGTGATTGGGAAGAGTTGCTGAAGCACGTGCAATCAGTGACACGAAGGCGGGAAAAATCCTTCCACTCTCTCTCTCAAACTCTCTCCTTTTCTCTCTCCCAAAGCTAGGGTTTTGTAATTTTTGGATGGGAGAGAGGAATGAGGGTTTCAAACCCTTTTATAAGCTTAAAAATGCCGAAAACAGGCTCCGGAACGAAGTTTACTTAGTGCATATCCAATTCGGGGCTGTTTCGGTCCAAAAGATGCTTTCTGATAGTCCCCTGGTCGAATGCGATCGGACTTAAGCTCATGCGTACCAGATATAGCACGTATTAAGTTTTCAGTCCGGCAGGGTTCGCAGATCGTACGTGGTAGACCAGTTTCAGTTCAGCGGTCACCGCACGTAGATCAGGGCTAAAAGTCTCATGATATAAAATAGAAATTTCTCCTGATCCGAGGGTGTAATCTGGATGAATTCTGATGGTCAGAACGCTTAATACTGACGCGTCAAGTCGTGTGCCAGATTTGAATTTGAAATTTCAATTCTGTCCCTATTCGCACTCTCTTCGGTCCGGGCTCAATGAAATAGCCTGTGATTATCGGTTTGACTTGATTTTCGAAATGAGTGTCAAGTCCAACTAGGCGGTTCTAACGGTCTAAGATAGGAGGTATCGGACTTTCGACGTGCGGTCTAGATCCAATACAAAAATTCAAAGCGGTCCAGAGACCAAACCTGCTTAGAGTTTGATCCGAGGTTATAGAGTGTTATAGAGACGTTGGTTCTACTCGATTTGGGTCTTGTAGAACGTATTTAAACTGATCAGGGACTATTTCCCAGCCACTCCAGCGTTGCGCTAGCTAACTTACGCTTAATTTCCATAGAAATTAATTCTACGTGATTTCGGGTCGAGTTGGTACTCAAGCCCAAGTACGGATTTTTCACGGGCGTTACAAACTCCATAAATGCTCACTCGCAGACGTCACTCCAAATAAACTCTGCGCCCTTCTGAGTCAACTTGGTCAGCGGGGCTGCAATAAGAGAAAAACCCTCGATGAAACGTCAGTAATAGCCCGTCAAACCAAGGAAACTACGGATCTCAGTCACAGTCGTGGGCTGGCCCTACAGACGCACAGCCTCGACCTTCGAGGGGTCCACCGCGACACCCTCCCTCGTCACCACATGACCGAGGAACTTCACCTCCTCTTGTCAGAACTCGCACTTCTCCAGCTTCGCATACAGCTGGTGTACGCAGAGGGTCTGCAAAGTAATCTCTAAATGCTGCTCGTGCTCCTCATGGGTCCTCGAATAGATCAGAATGTCATCGATGAAGACTACAACGAACTGATCCAGATATGGGCGGAAGACCTCGTTCATCAGCTCCATGAAGACCGCAGTTGCATTGGTCAGTCCGAACGACATGACCTGAAACTCAAAATGACCGTAACACGTCCTGAATGCTGTCTTCGCAATGTCCTCATCTCGGACCTGAATCTGATGATAACCGAAACGCAGGTCAATCTTTGAAAAGAACTGTGCACCCTGCAGCTGGTCAAACAAATCATCAATCCTAGGGAGCGGGTACTTGTTCTTGATCGTGACTTTGTTGAGCTCGCGGTAGTCAACGTAGAGCCTCAACGAGCCATCCTTCTTCTTCATGAAGAGTACAGGCGCTCCCCACGGTGAACTGCTCGGACGAATAAAACCCAACTCTCCCAACTCGTCCAACTGCTTCTGCAGTTCCCGTAACTCCAATGGTGTCATACGATACGGGGCCTTCGAAATAGGCGCGGTACCGGGCACGAGATTAATCTGGAACTCGGTGAGTTGACGAGGCGGTAATCCCAGAATCTCCTGGAACACATCGGGAAAATCGCATAATATGGGTAAATGGTCGATGCAAGCGGCAACAGGCTCCTCTATGGCGCAGGACATCAAACAAGACAACCGCTCCCCTCTGGCCTCTGCAATGAACTGAAACTATGGCACGCCGGGTATATAGAACGTGACGGTTCTCGTGGCAGAGTCCAATATGGCATAATACTCGGTGAGCCAATCCATGCCCAGGATGACGTCGAACTCAGACATCGGTAATACAAACAAATCGGCAGGTAGGAAGGTATTCCCAACTAGAACGGGGCAAGACGAGCAAAATCGACCCAACACTGCAGTCCTCCCCAAGGGAGTCGATACTAATAGGCTCTCACCAGTAGACTCCAACGGTAAGTCAGTCGATCGACAGAAGCTCTCGGCCACAAAAGAGTGCGATGCACCGGAATCAAACAGTACACGTGCAATGCATGTAAAAACTGGAAGTATACCCTCAACAACTCCTCCAGATGACCACGGATCCTGCTGAGCCGCATAGAATCTAGCCTGAGCTGGCTGGAGAGGTGTCTGTCCCTTCTGAATGTGCTGCTGCTGCTGCTGTGTTCGCTGAGGCGGTCGAAACTGCTGCCTCTGCTACTGTGGCCTCTAAGGCTGGTGATGATGCTGATGCTGGTGCTGAGGTGGCCTCGGTGGTGGAGGCTGCTGTCGCCGCTGCTATGAGGGTCTCTGCTGCTGCGATGGAGGCTGTTGGGGAGCTCTCTGCTGCTATGGACCTCCCTGCTGCTGCTGGGAGCTGGGACACTCCCATGAACGGTGTCCCGTCACACCGCACCTAAAGCAAGTGCCGGTGAACTGCCTCTGAGGTGGTGGTGGAGGTGCTGCTGGTGCTGATGGTGCACAGAAGGCTGGGCAACCTGTACGCCTCTGCTGCTGTGGTCGACGCCGCTGGGAATCACTGGAAGAAGCCTGCCTCTTCCGATCTCTCCTCTGACCACGATCAGACTGAGAACCGGCCCACTCAATCTCATAAATCTGAGCTCTCCGCACCACTGCCTGGAAAGTAGGGAGCTCATGCCCAATAACACGACCTCGAAGGTCATAACGTAAGACGTGCTCGAAACGGTGGGCCTTCCGCCCCTCGTCATCAACCATATACGGTGCAAATCTCGATAGTGCCACAAAACGGGTTGCGTACTGTGCCACAGTCAAGTCTCCCTGCACCAGAGTCTTGAACTCTAAGGCTCGCTGACGACAGATATGGTTGGAAAAGTACTGCTCCTCGAATCGGTCAATAAAGTCCCCTCATGTCCAGGCATACTCAGGTCCGGCAACACGGGTAACAGAGGTCCACCAATGCTCGGCCTCACCCTGGAAGAGAAATACTGCTAACCGGACACGCTGCTCGGTCGTACATGACATGGTATCGAAAATCTTCTCCACATCGGAGCGCCATCTCTCTGCTGCGGTCGGATCTGGCTCGCCTTGGAAACATGGGGGATCAAGCCGTCTGAACTCACGAAGTAAGGTGCTCGTGCGCTCCTGCTCTACCTGAGCTGGTGAAACAACTGGGCACCTGCCCTGTCCCTGGAGTGCGGCTGTCACAGCCTGTAACATCTGCTGTAACTGAGAGGCACTCACAGTCACAGTCGGCTCCGCATCGGCCTCAGGTGGAGGAATGTCATCCTCAAGGAAAGGTGCAGGGATCTCTGAGGGTGGAACAGGAGGCGCAGGTGGTAAAGGTGGAGCCTCAAGTGGTGGAGCGGGAGTCGATCGGGTAACTCTCCCATGCCCCATGTCCTACAGAAAAGAGCGAAGGTGCCTATCAACTTCAAAACTCTCGAAGGTACGCACGTTAAGGGTCTGTAACGGAAGATCGCTACGCTATCCGAACTTCGAAACTTAGCCATTCTTCACTCATAGCAGACATGTAATGTTGTTCTCGATTATTCCCAAGTTATGCTCTGATACCAACTTCTATCACGTCCCAAACTCAGAAACTGGGCTCACAAAATTCCCGATCACCGAATCGGGCGCCGACAGCCTCCTTAGAACCCCATTCTCGGCTCCTAGCTCCCATTCGCCAGGTTCCGATCCTGGGATGCTACGAGGAGGATTTTCAACATCAGTTTGATTCGTAAAAAGGATAACCAATGGCATAACCCACAAACAACAACCAAGAACTCCATAACATTTCCACTATGATAAAAAACTTTATAAGTACAATGAGCATAAAGGGAAATACAATGGTAAAGAACAAAAACTCCAAAACGATCTGCAACGGGCTCCTGCCTCATCGCTGCTGTGAACCAACGTCACCTGCACGCAACGGTCGTGCATAAGCTTATAGAAAGCTTAGAGGGTGGTGAAAGTGTGTGCGTAAGGTAGTAATATGAACATGCAATATTAGAGTAATACGGAATATCTAGATGAATCCATAATATCATGAGTCATACCAAGGCTTATGCGATGCAAGACATGAATGGTATCGGCCACCCCAAGGCCATGCGATGTGCAATGTAACACAAGCATATAGATCCTCATCTATGTCCACACATCAATATAGCTCAAATATGGGATATCACCGGGGTCTAGAGCACTCTAAACCAGATTACCGTCACATCGCGCGCAATAAGGTAAGTGGAAGAGACCTCACTATTCGTCTGCCAATATCGAGCGTGACTCGTCGATAGCGGATCCATTCCTCGAGCTGGTCATACTCAGCCTAGGATTGCCCCATACACTCGGGCGGGTAAGGCCACACCCCCTTCCAACCGACCACGATAAAGTGGAGAGCACAGCCAACTGGTATTCGGCACTCAGCTCTCATCTACCCACTCGGTCTAGACGCTGGAGCAACCTCTTGGTACCATAAGGGTTTAGGGACTTTCACCCAGGGATATGTATAGTACCCCATGTAGAATAAGATTTTCGGTATCCAATCCTGCCAACCATGATGCGTCTGTGGAGGCTACGGCCATGATGTCGCTACGGCGTACAATAACCATGTCACACAAATGTGAAATGCATGATTCATGCAATCCAGTCATGCAACAAATCCTGCGCATATCGTGCGCTCATGTAGGGCAACACCGCCTAACCAGGAGCCCATAAACAACCTACCCGAAGGTATATGCTATGATCAATCAATCCTCATATCAAGCATACATATGATGCGTATGATCATGAGTCATGAAACTATACTAAACATGTAAATGAGTGATGAACCATTCTTACAACGCAGATGGGCCTGGACAACCTATACATAATAAGTACGGCCTAGCAATGGGCCCTAAGGAGAGTCATAATGTGGACATCCAACCAACATTAGCCTCGTAATGTGGACGTCAAACCAACATTGTTCCTCGGGCACGATCTTCTTAAACATCACTACATAATCTGTATTGGGATTACACATTGTGATGGACCTTAGGTTCATCCCATTGGGCCTTACATATATATCAAATGGGCCATATCTTATGGGCCTTACATATATATCAAATGGGTCATATCTTATGGGCCTTTTATTCATCAGATGGGCCATATAAATGGGCCACACCAATGGGTCTTATGTGCATTGCAATGGGTCATAACCCGTGGGCCTTCGATTGCATCAAATGGGCCTAAATTCATAGGCTTTATATAATTCAAGTGGGCCTGGTCTCATAGGCCTTGAGGTATAACAAATGGTCCAATCCCATGGGCCTTACATCCAAATCAAAGTGGGCCCCAATAACTGTCACAATTACATTTAAGATGAGCCTCAAATCATACAAAGATGGGGTCCACTTGGACTGTGGCTCTGACTCATTCTTAGACTCATTCCACAAAATGATCTTAAAAATGGGTGGACAGATTAGATGCAGCACCTGCATCAATGGTGGGGGCCCACATGAAGGCCCACTATCATGTACATTACATAATATAATAATATATATATATATATAGTATATACACTAATATGTATATATATATATATGCATATATACATACATATATATATACGTATAATATACAATATAATATATATATATACATATATATAGGCACACACGTGTCACCCCACTCATACACACACCCACACGCATGCACCCATACACCACAGCGGGCCCCACCGTCCGCTGGACAGTGGGGGGTGAAACATAAACATCAGGGTGGGTACCACCGTCCTCCTGAACGGTGGGTTTATTTGAAATCCATCACTATGGGTCCCATGTGGGGCCCACTAAAATGTTTAGGTGCCATCCAACCCGTTCATAAGGTCACTCGAACCTGGATGAAGGGAAAAACATAAATTTCAGCTTGATCCAACACTTCTGTGGGCCTCAAAAGATTTCAATGGTAGATATTCAATTCCACTGTTTCATGTGGTGTGGGCCACCTGAGTTTTGGATCGGTCTCATTTTTGGAGGGGGGCCCACTACTGGGGTGGCCCACCTCATGAGCAGGTTGGATAACAAATAGACATTACGGTGGGGCCCACACGCTGGGCCGTGGGCCCCTGCGTCCGTCCGCCCGTCCTCATGGCTGCACGCAGCAGCGTGCAGCTGCTGCCGCTGTCAGGGGAGGCAGAGGGTCTGCCTCTTGCTTTCCTTTTAAAAAAATTATGAAAACCCATTTTTTCGGGGTTTTCATCATGTGGGGTCCACATCATGAGAATCCACTCTGTCCATTAGTTTCCCTGACTCAAGACGAGCCCAAAGAGTCTAGAGTTTAATTTTTTTTTTTATGATTAGCAAATGAAATAAAATAAGAACAGTATCCTTGAATGGTAATGATGCATCCTTCGATGATACGGCCCACCAGATTTTCCAATCAGCCCCAAACTTCTACCCAACGGCTAAAATACTGTAGGTAAGAGGATGGACGGCTTAGATTGGAAAAATACATCAAGGTGGAGCCTATGCAGGTGGCTCACCCCAAAGCTCTCTTCTCTTTCTTTTTCTTGTACAGGGACGTCTAGCGTCCGCTGGGCGGTTTGTCTATTTTTATTTTTTATTTTTAAATATACATTGTGGTGGGCCTATTAAAGTGGGCCACCACTGATGGATGATGGGGGGTACAACATGCAAGGTGGGCCCCACTTGAAGAAAGCTTGGACCAAATAAATGCTTAATGTGGGGTTCATTCAAGTGGGCCACACAACCCTATTGCACAAAATAAAATAAAATAAAATAAAAAGAAATAAGGAGGGAGAGAGACATGGAGAGTGGGACACGCTTTGTGATGGAGGGACCCCGACATTATGGGCCCTCCCTTACAATGAATCATACATCAAGTGGGCCTTAAAGCATGTGGGACCACCGAAATCTAAAATCAACGGTGGAGATCCTTTCCCCACCAACATGGACGGTCTAGATGACCTTTGAAAAGAAAATAAACATCATGATGAGGTCCATGGAGAATGGTCCCATCATGGAATGATCATGATGATCCTAGTGGGCCATCGGCCACATCATAGGGTCCTAAGTGAGATCCAAACCATTGATCGCTTGGCCTCACTTGGCCCATCTCAAAAATAGGAAAAACTAGTATGATCTAACACCCACCGTCCGATCTTCTTGCTCCTATGAGTTCCTTGGCACCTTAGCTTGGATTTCAATGGAGGAGATAGAGAATGGAAGATTAGGATGGGGAGATCATGGGGTGAAGAGGTGGGCCACACTTGGAGTTTAGGAAGCTTAGAGAAATTCCATACGTATGGAGCTCTTTTGCTTGGAGATTTGAAATGAGAAAGAGAGAAAGAGAGAGAGTTGTAAAGGGAGAGAGAGAAAGTGATGGATGGATGTGGTGATGGGGTGTAAGACACCTTTTGACTTTTGTGGCCCCTTTTGTGTAAGAAAGGAATGGTTTTGGGAGACTTTTGTGGCATTTGTGTAAGAAAGGTATGGGTTTGGGAGACTTTTGTGGTTACTTGGGAAAAGGGGTGAAAGTGATGTGCACTTGACATGTACTTGACATTTGATGGATTGATGGGTGATTGATTGATGGGATTGATGTGATTGATGTGACACATCGTAGAGATTCCCTTGGGTTTCACAACGCGCGGCGTTTCCTCGCACCGAACATTGGCCCACATCTCTTGACCAGAGTATGGCCTCGGAGCGCGAGTCGCGGCATTGGAACCGGAACGACGGTGCGGTCGCTATGGTAGTGGTCTTGGGTTGAGTCGACTTGGGTTGTCGGCATATGAATCAGGGTCGCACGTCGATATCGGTTAAGGGTCGAAGGTTGCTGGAATTCGACCGGTAAGACCGCGGAAGTCTACTGAAAGTTACGGACCAAGATACGGGTCTTACACCTTTAGAGTAGGACATTTTGGATACGTAATCCATATATGTTTTATACGTAAATTTGGTCTGTTCTAAGACTAGTCCTAGACCTTGTTCGACTACTCCTAGCTCTGGTTCGACCAGTCCAAGAAATTTCATGACCAATCCTAAGTTGTTACAGATTTTTAGAATTTTTTGGTTACTCTACGACCAGTCCTGGTGACTGTTCGACCAGTCGTAAGAACAGTGTCGACTGGTTCTTCGACCAGTCATGGACCTTCAACTCAAAGTCCAGCATTGAAAATCTTATGCCTACGACCAGTCGTGAGCATCCTATGACCAGTTGAAGGTGACCTACGACCAGTCGTGGAATCGACTTATCTTTTCACGCCCTGAAAATTCAAATATTTGTTATTCTATGACCAGTCGTAGAGGTCTTAAGACCAGTCGAAGACGTGTTTTGCTCAGATATAAATAGAGCACGAATCTCAGAATCAAAGATAGAATTCAAGCTAATTAATTCAACCTTCGGAGAGATAACAATGTGCTTCATTCTAAGCTAAGGGCGCGTATTTAAAATTCTCTTTCATTAGCTTCATTAATTGATTTTGTTTCTTGTATTCCATTCTAATCTAAAAAGAGGAATTGTTGTTTCCCTTTCTTTGGAATCAAAATCAATTAAAGCTAACCCATTTTGATTTAATTTAAAATCCATTAGAACTAGAACCATTGTAATGTGAGTTTGGACATTGAACTTAGACATTCGATCATCTTCTCTGATTTGGTTCTACGTGGCTGCTACAACGAAGGAGTAAATCAGGTATTTTACATTTAATTGTAAATTCCTTTCTGTTTTGGTTTCTTTTGGGATTTGTCAAAAAAATCTCATTTTATTGGTTATCTGAGAGAGCCACGAAAACTCAAAAGTGGGGTTTTTTTAATTGTGTAAGCCCTCATAAAAAGAGACAATTGTGAAGATTTTGGGTGAACCTGTGAAAACCTAATTTGATAGTGAACGCTAATATCCCCTGTGTGAGGATATTAGGAGTGGAGTAGCATTCTGTGTGGCTGTTATTTAACAGTTGGTGTACACGCAGGCGAACCACTATAATCCCTTGTGTTTCGTGGTTGAATGGTTTATATTTCATATCTTTTATTATTCATTTATGGGATGTTTATGTGGATGTGAATGCTGTAATCATTTATTTCAAGCATTGTGAGAATGTTGTAATAATTTAACAATTATTTTTTAGGATTCCTTTATCAGCATTCTTATTTGTTCTAGTAAGGTTGCCTCGCCATTTCTATGGTGCATGGTTGTCCTTAGAACAATATATAATTGATTGCAGTTCATTCTTCAGTGCAGTTTGTATTTTATTTTATTTTCCTCTTCGATTTAAGATTTAATACAATGACCTTTCTAGAAATAAGGTTGTCCTACCATGAACTCTGGTTTTTGGTGTAAGGTTGTCCTTAGAATAACATTTGTATCAACCTCTCAAGATCTGGATTTTGAGGTTGCTTTACATTCTTTACATTCTTGCATTGGGATTGGTTTACTTTAATTGTTTTCTATCTTATTTGTTTAATTTCCGTTGTTATAAGTTTTATTTGGCATTGTCCTATTCACCCCCCTCTAGGACATATAGCTAGGCCTTTTCAGATTATTGATTGATTCCAATTGTTGTGGCCAATTACTGATTCCAATTGATGTGACCGATTTTAATTATTGACCGATTACCATTATCGTGATCGATTGTCGATTTTGATTATCGATCAATTCTGATTGCTGAGGCCCATTATGATGTATTTGAGGCTCATGGGACTTGGCCCACTGTGATATATTTCTAGCCCATATGATGAGGCCCGACTCGATGTATATTAGGCCTATGGGAGTGTCCCATTGTGAAGTATATTAGACCTGTGTGATGCGACTCACTTGATGTATATGTAGCCCATGAGTGAGGCCCATCGCGATATGTATTAAGCTCTTGAGTGAGGCCTGTGGTGTTGTATATTTAGCCCTAGTGTGAGGCCATGAGTCCACTATATGTTGGGATCTATATGGGCCATTCCTTGGGGGCAATGTTAGTTAAATGTCTACATTATCGAGGTTGATTGTCGATGTCGGTTATTGGTACCGATTATGAGTATATGACCGCATAGCATCATGATACATGCCCATACGCATCATCTGCATGTTTGTTATGAGATGTGGTTGACCATCGCATATGTCATTGGGCATGTTGTTATGAGACTCCCTAATAGGCAGAGGTTATCTCACATGAGCGCACGATATGCGTAGGATTGTTACATGACTGGATTGTATGACTCATGCATCTTGCATTGTGTGTTGTGATTACTGTATGCCCTAGCAGCATCAGGGTCATAGCCTCCATAGGCATATCGTGGATGGCCAGATGAGACACCAAAAAGTTTGGTTCGAGCATCGGGCTGTCATAGATGGCCTTGGGCGAAAATCCCTAAAACCATCTTGGTACTAGAGGATGCCCCAATGTCGAGACCGATTGTAACATCCCAAAAATTGGGGGTAGAGCAAAAACTCCACTCCCGAGTTCCAGAACATCATTTATGCAACATTTTCAATGATAGATGAATGTTGTTCATATTAGTGCAGAAAACATGAGTGGGATTAGACCAAAACAACATATCATACTCCAGAGACAGTTAAATTAGCAAGAGAAAGAATGTAATAGATATATAAAGTATATGAACTGTTGTGGGTCTCCAGAGTGTGAACATGTTACCAGGTTAAACATATACATGTATACTCCGAAAATGATAAAAAGAATATACATGGGTGTATAAGAAAAAGGAAAAATACCAAGTATATTGGCATCTAATCAGTAACCCTGTAACCCCGTCAATCAGAACCTGCATATAGGAGGGATCCTCATCATCATCATCAAGTCCAGCTTTGCTTCGCAAGCATCGCCATCATCTGTAATTAAAATAGGAACTGTTTGGTGTGCGCAACACCGTCCCGTAATGTGGGAGTGAGTAATTAACTCAGTGGAATCATAGAGCAAAGATTAGCATATTCTAAAATCAATCATGCGATAATAGTAAAGCAATTAATTAAACATTCCTAGATACTGTTGTTAATGCAATATGACATGACATGATGGATGCCCTCACCGACATTCTCTCTCATACGGTACCATTTGAGTCCACGGCATGCTTGCGTACCGCTCAGTGCTTCACATCTTCTAGGCACATGCAATGTGATGTTGATATGATTACCGAGTTATTATTAGTCCTTTTCATACAGAAATATTAGGAAACTAAGGTACTTTCCTTATATCAATCCCAACACAGATCCTGTATAGGGTCGTCACTCCTAGAAATCACATACGATGTTATATTTGTAGGTCGCTGCAAGGGCTTCCAGGGCTGTTGCTCGCACTCGTTGCACTGCTCCCCCATCACCTTATCAATACAGTTTGTGGCCCCAGCGTAGGTTGACGTACTAAAGCTGGGCGGTGGGAACCCCACACGTGCTGATGGGTCCCACCATCAGCAATGGATGGACGGTTGGAATATAACACATGCCACATGATGGAGCCCTCATTGCTGATGACGTACAACACATTAGATGGGTGGACGGTTTGGAAGAATCACGTACATCAGTGGTGGGTCCTAAATGAATGGCTGGTGATATCCCACCTACCAGTCCTTCATGGCACCATCCAGATGGATCTGGATGGTGCAGGTATCTCTTGCAGGCATTAAAGGTAGGTCCCACATAGGGCTATTTATTTATTATTATTATATTTATATATATCTTAATATTATATATATTATAATAATATAACCACCTGACATCTAGTGTCCAACAATGGAGGGCTGGATGCATTCGGTGGAGTCATCACATAGGTGTGGCCCACCCAAATACATCCTATAATATATATTAGATTATATAATATTAGATATAAATACATAATATAATAGAATATAGTAGAATGTTATATTAGGAATTTGGGAGCTCCCATCATTCAGAGAGTCTGGACGCTGGTTGGGTCTCCACATTGGCAAGGTGAGTCCACATGGTGTGGCCCACCAGAACTTTTGATGTGGTGTGTTGCCTGGATGGTACTCGTACACGTATAAATGGTGGGGTCTACACGAGTGGATCACTCCACTTATCAAGGTGATATGTGGGTTTTTCCTCAATCAACCTGTCCAAATGGACCGCCAGGTAGGTCTACACATGGTGAACAGTTCGAATAGAGTACATCCATCACCAAGGTGGGCCATCAATAAAAGGGGTAAAGATAGAGAGAGAGTGAAGTGAAGGGGAGGGACCCCGCCACTATTCGGCCCTCCCTTATAAAATGCATACATCAAGTGGGTTCCACAACAAGTGAACCCTTAAAATAAAATTTAAAAAAAATAACGGTGAATCACCCACCTATTGCACTCCTACTTGATCCCTTGGACTCCTATGCTCCTTGCCTTCACTTTGATGGAGGTTGATGGTAATTGGAAGGTTGAGATGGGAGATGAGAAGGTGGGCCACACTTAGTCTTTAGGAGAGGAGCTTGGACGTTGGAGTTCTCATGGGATTTGAGAAATTGCTAGAGAATGAGAGAGAGAGAGAGAGAGAGAGAGAGAGGAGTGATGGGATGATATGGGATGGGTGTTGTAAGGAAGGTATGGGCTTGGGAGAAAATTGTGTAAAAGAGGGATGGGTGGGGAGAGAGAGAGAGTTGACTTAGGGAAAAAGGAGGGATGGGTGTTAGTACTTAAGGTATGAAGTGTACTTGACTTGACTTGATTGATGATTGATGGGACATGTTGTAGAGATTCACTTAAAATTCACAATGCGCGACGTTTTTCTCGAAATGAATGCGGGCCCACAACTCCTAGCCTGGATATTAGATCGGTGCGAAAGTCATGGCATTGGAACCGTAGCGACGACTCGGAGAGCCGACTTTGGTATGCCGGACTCGACTTAGGATCACGCAAATGTCGGATATGGGTCGAGGGTTGCCAGAATTCTACCAGGAGGATCGCGGAAGGCTGTGGAATGGTACGGTATAGGATATGGGTCTTAGAACTCTCCCCTCCAAATAAAAATTTCATCCTCAAAATTTACTCAATCATCGCAAATAGATATAACTCATAAAGAAAGAGGAAATATATCATCATCATATAAAATCAGAGACATTATATAAGATACAGCATATAATCAAT
Organism: Magnolia kwangsiensis; assembly: GCA_037074715.1. Classification (NCBI taxonomy): domain Eukaryota; kingdom Viridiplantae; phylum Streptophyta; class Magnoliopsida; order Magnoliales; family Magnoliaceae; genus Magnolia; species Magnolia kwangsiensis. The sequence goes on from CM073571.1 coordinate 138,310,057, forward strand.
CATCAAAGAGATGGGGATAATTCTCTTGAATCTCAGCCTCACGCTCCCAAGACGCCTCATCAACAGAATGATGACCCCACTGAACCTTCACCAAGGGAATGACCTTGGTCCGGAGGACTTGGTCCTTCCGATCAATGATACGAACTGGCTGCTCAATGTAAAAAGCGACCTCGTGAACCTCCAATGGCTCCTAATCAATAATAGAAATGATGTTTGACCCACACATCCTCAGCATAGAGACATGGAAAACATTGTGGATGCCAGATAATTGAGATGGCAAGGCAAGATGATAGGTCACGGTGCTAATGCACTTAGTGATCTTGAAAGGTCCAATAAATCTCGAGGTAAGCTTACCCTTTGCTCCAAATTAAATTACGCTCTTCATGGGAGAGACCTTAAGATACACTCTGTCCCCTATTGTGAACTCCAATGGGAGATACCGACCATCAGTAAAACTCTTTTACCTGCTCTGAGTTGTGTGCATCCTCCTCCTGATGATATCGATAGCCTTTGACATCTTCTACACAAGCTTGGGACCTAGGAGACGACGCTCTCGGATCTCGGTCCAACAACTCAGAGATTTGTACGGTCTGCCATATAATGACTCAAAAGGAGTCATGCCAATGGTCATCTGATAGCTGTTGTTGTATGTAAACTCAACCAATCGTAGATGCTCATCCTAACTACCCTCGAAATTAATCGCGCAGGTCCAAAGCATATTTTCAAGGATCTAGTTGATCCTCTTGGTTTGGCCATCAGTTTGTGGATGATACGCGACGTTGAGCTGCAAATCAGTGCCCATCACTCTTTGAAAGCTTAACTAAAAATGAGACATGAATTTCAAGTCTCGTTCTGAAACGATCGAGACAGGAACACCATGCAATCTCATGATCTCATTGACAAACAGCCTAGCGAGCCAGTCTCAATGCTAAGTCTCACGGATTGCAAGAAAATGTACCGACTTCATCAGACGGTCCACGACAACCCAGATGGCGTCATGACCACGCTGAGTCCTCGTCAAGTCCATAATAAAGTCTATCGATACGTGCTCCCACTTTCATGTCGGGACTCTCAACAACTGTAATGGACCAGGGGGTCTCTAATGATCAGCCTTGACATGCTGGCATGTGTCACACTCGGCCACAAAACTGGTGATCTGGTGCTTCATCCCTGCCTAAAAATACTGTCTCCTCATATTATGATACATCTTTATTGAGCCAGGGTGGATAGAAAACCACAATCGATGTGATTTGGTCATAAGATCTCTACGCAACTCAAGAATATTCAGGACACACAATTGGCCTCTGAAGTGAAGTCCACCATTAGAACCAATCTGCTAATCTGATTGACTCTCAGATGCTGCCTCTGCTTGGTTATCCTGTATCGACTCGTCTGTCTGCCGAGCCTCGATCACCCTTGTGATAAGAGAGGGTTGAATCGATAGGCTCAATAGCTAAACAATAGAAGACTGCAGACCAAAATCGAAGTCATACTCTACTATATCCTCAAGCATCCTCCACTCCTGAATCATCATGTGTGCCACTAGGCCTCATAGCTAACGGCTGAGGGCATCCGTCACCACATTCACCTTTCCTGGGTGGTACTAGAGGTCAAAATTATAGTCCTTTAGGAGCTCCATCCAGTGCCACTGCCTCATGTTTAGCTCAGACTGAGAGAATAAGTACTTCAAGCTCTTGTGGTCGGAGAAGAGTTCGAACTGACCCCATAAAGATAGTGTCTCCTCACCTTCAGTGTGAAAATGACTGCTGCCAGCTCCAAATCATGTGTGGGGTAGTTTAACTCATGGGCCTTGAGCCAGTGAGATGCATAAGCAACTGGTCTCCCGTGCTGCATTAGGATAACACCCAAGCTAATATGTGAAGCAATGGTAAATACAACAAATCCATCACTCCCAGAGGGAAGAGTGAGGATAGGAGCGAACATGAGACAGTCCTTCAACTCTACAAATGCCTACTCACATGCATTAGTATAAACAAAATCTGCACCTTTCTGAGTCAACCTAGTCAATGGGGCTGCAATACAGGAGAAACCTTCAATGAAACACCGATAGTATCCCGCTAAACTAAGAAAACTGTGGATCTTGGATGCAATCGTGGGCTGGTCCCACTGACGCACTACCTCAACCTTCGAGGGGTCCACTGCGACACCCTCTCTTGTCACCATATGACTGAGGAACTTCGCCTTCTCTTGCCAGAACTCGTACTTCTCCAACTTCGCATACAGCTGGTGGGCACGGAAGGTCTGCAATGTAATCTCCAAATGTTACTCATACTCCTCACGGGTCCTTGAATAGATCAGAATGTTTTCGATGAATACTACAAAAAATTGATCGAGATATGGATGAAAGACTTCGTTCATCAACTATATGAAGACTGCGGGTGCATTGGTCAGTTCGAAGGACATGACCTAAAACTTAAAATGACCATAAAGTGTCCTGAAAGCTGTCTTTGGGATGTCCTCCTCTCGAACACGAATCTAATGATAACTAAAACGCAGGTCAATCTTTGAAAAGAACTGTGCACCCTATAGCTAGTCAAATAAATCATCTATCCTCGAGAGCGGGTACTTGTTCTTTATTGTGACCCGGTTGAGCTCGCGGTAATCCACGTAGAGCCTCAATAAGTCATCCTTCTTCCTGATGAAGAGAATTAGCACTCCCCATGGAGAACTTCTCGAATGGATGAATCCCAACTCGCACAACTTGTTCAACTGTCGCTGCAGCTCGTGCAACTCTATCGGTGCCTTACAGTACGGGGCCTTCAAGATAGGCGTGGTACGAGGCACAAGATCAATCTTGAACTCAAGATGATGGCGTGTTGACAATCCCAGAATCTCCTGGAATACATCAAAAAAATCACAAACCATCGGTAACTGATCGATAAATAAGGAAACGGGCTCCTTGACTACGCAGGAAATCAAACAAGACAACGGCTCTCCTCTGGGCTTGGCAACGAACGGAAACTACGACAAGCCTGGTATATAGAACGTGACTATCCTCGTGAAATAATCTAAGATGACGTAGTACTCGGCAAGCCAATCATGCCCAAGATAATGCCAAATTTAGACACCAGCAGCACGAATAAGTTGGAAGGAAAGAAAATCTCTCCCACTAACATGGGGCAAGATGAAAAGAAACGGCCCAATATTGTAGTCTTCCTCAAGGGCGTCGATACGATTAATCCTTCACTAGCAGACTCTGTCAGCAATCCAGTCGATCGGCAAAAATCCCCAAACATGAATGAGCACGAAGTACCAGAATCAAATAATACCCGGGTAATGCATGAAGAGACTGAAAGTATACCCTCAACGACTTCGCCAGAGGTCTGCGGGTCCCACTGAGTTGCATAAAATCTAGCCTGAGCTGGCTGGGAAGGCGTCTGTCCTCTCTGAGATCCCTGGTGTTAATGTTGACTCTGTGGAGGCCTGTACTACTGTTTATGCTGCTTCTGGCGCCTCCGTGTCTGATGTAGCTGCAATCAATGCTGATGGGATTGCTGCTGTGCTGGAGGCTGCTGCTATAATCACTGTTACATTAGAGACTTCTATCGCCCTCTCAGTTGCTGTAGATGAGGGCAGGGGAACTCATACACGCGGTGCCCTATCCCACCACATCCATAACAAGCCCCTGTAAATGGCTGCTGAGGTGGCGCTGGAGGTGTTAGTGGTGCTCTAGCAGGTATGTGGCTCTTGTAACTTTGTGGCCGTCGATGCTAGTGGGAGCTACTGAAGGGGGCCTACCTCTTTCGGTCTCTCCTCTGATCTCGATCGCTCTGTGAGCCGTCCTACTTAGTCTCATAAATCTGGGCCATCCATACTACCACCTAAAAGATAGGGAGCTCATGCCCAATAACACGTCCTCAAAGACCATAACGCAAGCTGTTATCAAAACGGTGGGCCTTCCTCCCCTCATCATCAACCAAATACAGTGTAAACATCAATAGCGTTACAAAACAGGCCGCATACTATGCCACAGACATGTCTCCCTGCACCAAGGTCTTGAACTCTAGCGCTCTCTGATGACGAATGTGGTCGGGGAAGTACTGCTGCTCGAATCGATCAATAAAATCCTCCCATGTCCAAACATAATCAGGCCTTACAAGATAGGTAATGAAGGTCCACTAATGCTTTGCCTCTCCTTAGAGAAGAAATACAACCAATCAGACTTTACTACTGGGTCGTACATGTCATCGTATCAAAAAATCTTCTCCACTTTAGAGCTCCACCTCTTGGCTGCAGTCGGATCTGGCTCACCCTTGAAGCACGGAGGATTGAGCTGTCTGAACTCTCGAAGAAGGGCGCTCGCATGGTCTTGCTCTACTTGGGCTAGTGAAACAACTGGGTGCCTGCCCTGTTCCTGAATCACAGCATCACAGCCTGCAACATCTACTGTAAATGGGAGGCGCTCATAAGTACAGTCGGATCAGCATCAGTCTCAGGTAGAGGAACGACATCCTTAGGTTGGGGAGCAGGGATATCTGGGGGTAGAACTAGAGTCGCAGGTGTTAAAGCGGGAGCCTCAGGTGGTAGAGCGGGATTCCCTCGGGTCGCTCTTCTGCATGGCATGTCCTATAGGAAGAATAAGGACATCAATCAACCTTGCAAATCGTACGTTAGGGAACTCAATGGGAAGGTTACGCACTCGTAGCCTAATTGTACTAAATTCATAGCAAACATGTGATGTTGTTCTTAGTTATTCCTAAGTTATACTCTGATACTAACTTCTATCACGTCCCAAACTCAAAAATTAGGCTAACAAAATTTTTGATTACCGAATCCGGTGCTGATAGCCTCCATAGTACCCCATTCTCGACTCCCGGCACCCATACACTAGGTTCCGGTCCTGGGATTGTACAAGTAGGATTTTAAACATAATTTTGATTCAGTATAAGCATAACCATAAGTATAACCCATGAACAATAACCACAAGAACACCATCACAAAATCCACTATGATAAAAAAACTTTGAGTATAGTGCTTATGAAGGGAAATACAAGATAATGATAATAATAGAACTCCTGAAGCTCAACTGCACACTCCAACTGCGGCGAAGCTACGACTACTTCCTAATGTCACTTGCACGCATCGATCATGCATAAGCTTATACAAAGGTTAGAGGGCATTATAAGTGTGTGCGCAATATGAGCGTGCTTAGAATGCAATGCCAGAGTAATGCGGAATCATGCTGATAAATACATGAATGCAATCAGCCATACCATGGCATGCAGTGTAGGATATGAATGTTATCAGGCATATTAAGACCATGCGATGTGAGATATAAATTTAGCATGCCAATCCTCATCCAAATTAACATATCAACACCGCTCATCAAATATCAGTACAGTGAGTTAATCACCGGGGTTTAGTACACTCTAAATGGCACTGCCCCTTTCCCAGGTGCGCAGTTAAGTGAGCATAGTAAAACTCATTATCCACCTGGCCAATAGTCTGTCAATATCTATCTGGCACGTCGATAGCAGACCCACTCACGAGCTGGTCAAACTTAGCCTAGCAATGCCCCCTACCCTTGGGCGAGTAAGGCCACACCCCTTTTCAACCGACCATGACACAGTGAGAGACGTGGCCTCCTGGTATTTGTCTCTCGTGTGCTCATGTATCCACTTGGTCTCGACGTTGGAGTCATTCTCTGGTACCATCGGGTTTAGATATTTTCACACAGGGACATTTATGGCACCCCAATGCTAGAAACAGTATTCCCGGTATCCAACCTAACCACCCACGAAGTGTCTGTGGTGGCCATGGCCCTGATGTAGCTAGGGCATACAGTAATCACAATCACACAAATGTTAAGTGCATGAGTCATGCAGTCCAATCATGCATCAATCCTACGCATATCGTGCGCTCATATGGGATGACTCACCCTATCAGGGAGTTGCATAAACCACCTGTACTATGACATATGAAATGCTCAATCATATCTCATAACAAACATACAGATGATGCCTATGGGCATGTATTATGATGTTATGCTATCACAAACTCACAATCGGCAACGGTAGTTGGTATCGACAATCGGCACCAATAATCGGCATCGATAATCGACCTCGACGTAAGGCGAGGTCCATAGATGAACGACCAATGATAGATCAGTTAAAATTAATTGGGACCCATGCGTTTGGGTTATCCACTAAAGAATGATGAGAATGGGCATAACAAGGCCTAAGGGAAGGTCACAATGTGGACGTCCAACCATCATTGCCCATCAATGTGGACCTTTAACTAACATTGCTCCCAAGGGAATGACACTCATAGGGCTAATCGGATAGGGGCCCATGGCCTAGCATAAGGGCCTAATATACATCATCATGGGCCTCAATTACATCAAACGAGGCGAATTAAGTGGGCCGATCAAATGGGTAGATTCAAATGGGACGATCAAATGGACGATACAAATGGGTCGAATCAAATTGGCCGAATCAATGGGCCGATTCAAATGAGCTGAGTCAATTGGACTGATCAAATGGGCCGAATCAATTGGGCCGATCAAATGGCCCAAACTAACCACGCCATTCATCCATCTAAAGAGAACCACAATGGTGATGAGGATTCCCACTGTTAAAAATTTAGAGGGGGCCGACCATAACGTTTATTTTCCATTCAGACTGTTCATAATGTCATAAGGACTAGAACAGAGAGGGAAAAATAAATATTATATTGATTCAAAACTTCTGTAACCCAAAGGGGTTTCAATGGTAGACGTTCAACACCACTATTTCTGTAGTATGGTCTACCTGATATGTGGATCTGCCTCATTTTAGTCTCATCCTTAAGACAAGATGACCAAATGAATGGACGATTAGGTGTAACACACATATCATGGGTGGGGTCCACGTGCCACATCTGGGCGGTGGAGACCTAGCACGTGCTGATGGGTCCCACCATCCAGCAATGGATGAACGGTTGAAATATAACACATGCCACATGATGGGGCCCTCATTGCTGATGATGTACAACACATTAAATGGGTGGATAGTTTAGATGAATCACGTACATCAGTGGTGGATCCCAGATGAACGACTAGTGATATCCCACATACCGGTCCTTCATGGCACCGTCCAAATGGATCTGGACGGTGCAGGTATCTCCTGCAGGCGTTAAAGGTAGGTCTCATGTGGGGCTATATATTAATTATTATATTTCTATGTATATCTTAATATTATATATATTATTATAATATAACCACCTGGCATCTAGCGTTCAGCAATGGAGGACTGGATGCATTCGGTGGAGTCATCACGTAGGTGTGGCCCACCCCAATATTTCCTATAATATATATTATATTATATAATATTAGATATTATATACATAATATAATAGAATATAGAATAATATTATATTAGAAATTTGGGAGCTCCCAGCGTCCAGAGAGTCTGGATGCTGGTTGGGTCTCCACATTGGCAGGGTGAGTCCACATGGTGCGATGGGATGATATGGGATGGGTGTTGTACGGAAGGTATGGGCTTGGTTGAAAATTGTGTAAAAGAGGGATGGGTGGGGAGAGAGAGAGTTAACTTAGGGAAAAAGGAGGGATGGGTGTTAGTACTTGAGGTATGAAGTGTACTTGATTGATTGATTGATAGGAAATGTTGTAGAGATTCCCTCGAAATTTGTAATGCACGGCGTTTTCCTCAAAATGAATGTGGGCCCACAACTCCTAGCCTGGGTATTGGATTGGTGCACGAGTTGCAGCATTAGAATCATGACGACGACACGGTCGCTTGGTACAAGTTTCGAGTCGAGACAACTTCAGTATGCAGGACTTAGCTTAGGATCACGCGTAAACATTGGATATGGGTCGAGGGTTGCCAAAATTTAATCGTGAGGACCTCGGAAGCCTACAAAATGTTATGGTCTAAGATACATGTCTTACATTGAGAATGAGATATGGAGTGAAATGAGAGAGGAGTGGTGTTGTGTATGAAGGATGAGATAAGAGGGATGGGTGGTGTAATAGAGGGATGAGTGTGTGTAAGAGAGTTGACTTTTGGGGGGTGAGGTGGCATGGGGTATGGGTTGCTTGTCTTTGTTGGTAAGAAAGGGATGGGAGAGGCATAGGTTGTGTACTTAATTAGTACTTGATTGATTGATGTGAAAGGTGGTATATATTCTCTCAGAATTTGTAACTCAAAGCATTTCCTTGAGATATATGCGGGCCCACAACTCTTAGCATGGGTATCGCATTGGAGTGTGAGACGTGGCATTAGAACCGCAACTATGACACGGTCGCTAGCGTACAAGTTTCGAGTCAAGTTGAAACTGATTTAACCATGCGACTTAGGGTCGTACGTAAATGCTGCCTACAGGTCGCAGGTTACCGAAATTCGACGGGGAGGATTGAGAGAGTTTAAGGAATGGTGCGGACTAGGATACGGGCCTTACAACTCTCCCCTCTTAATAAAAATTTCTTCCTAAAAATTTACACTAACATCGCAACTGGATATAACTCATAAGGAAATAAGAAACATAACGTCATCATATACAATCGAAGACAGCGCGCAAGATACAAAATTTAATCAATCATCGAAGAGATGGGGATAACGCTAGCAAATCTCAGTCTCGCACTCCCAAGATGCCTCCTCAACAGACTGGTGACCGCACTTCACCTTCACCAAAGGAATTACCTTGGTCAGGAGGACCTTCTCCTTCCGATCAAGGATGTGAACTGGTTGCTCAATGTAAGACGTGTCCTCACGAACCTCTAGCGGTTTCCAATCAATAACAGGAATGATGTCTGACCCAAACTTCCGTAACATAGATACATGGAAAATGTTGTGGACGACAGATAATTAAGGTGGTAAGGCAAGCCTATACACCACGGCTCCAATGCACCCAATGATCTCAAAAGGTCCAATAAATCTCGGGGCAAGCTTACCCTTCACTCCAAATTAAACCACACCCTTCGTGGATGAGACCTTTAGATATACATTATCCCCAACTGCGAACTCCAGGGGGCAACGCCATAATCAGTAAAACTCTTCTACTGGCTCTGAGCTATGTGCATCTTCTACCTAATGATATCGATGACCTCTGACATCTGCTGTACAAGCTTGGGGCCTAGGAGACTGTTCTCTCCAACTCAGCCTAACAACTGGGAGATCTACATGGTCTATCATACAAGAACTCAAAGGGAGCCATGCCAATGGTTGCTTGATAATTATTATTATATGCGAACTCAGCTAGGCACAAATTCTCATCCCAGCTACCCGAGAAGTTGATCACACAAGCCCGAAGCATATCCTCAAGGATCTGGTTGACCATCTCGGTCTACCCATCGATCTGTGAATGATACGCGATGCTGACTTGCAAAACAGACCCCATTGCCTTCGAAAAGCTCCTCCAAAACTGAGATGTGAACCTCGGGTCTCTATTAGAAATGATCAAGACTAGAACACCATACAGTCTCACAATCTCATCAATAAACAATCTGGGAAGCTGGTCCAAAGGCCAGGTCACACAAATCGTAACAAAATGTGTCAATTTCATCAGGCAATCCATGATAACCAAGATGGCATCATGACCGCGCTGAGTCCTCAGCAAGTCCATAATGAAATCTATGGATATGTGCTTCCACTTCCACGTCGGATCGCTTAACGGCTGCAACAGACCAAGGGGTCTCTGATGATCGAGCTTGACACGCTGGTACATGTCACACTCTTCTGTAAAATTAGTGATCTGGCACTTCATCCCTGCCCAAAAATACTGTTGCTTCATATCACGGTACATATTCGTTGAGCTAGTGTGGATAGAAAACTTTAATCGATGTGCCTCGGTTATAAGATCTCTACGTAACTCAAGAACGTTCGGGACACATAATTGGCCTTTGAAACGAAGTCCACCATCAGATCTAATCTACCAATCTAAATGGCTCTCAGATGATGCCTCTGTTCGATAACTCTGAAGTGACTCGTCTGACTGCTGAGGCTCGATCGCCCTTTGTTTCGACAAAGAAACAAAGGCATTTGATTTAGGGAGATTGTCTTATTTAAACATAACAGAGAAAGAGTACTATGAACATTCATCACATTTTATTTATATTGAGTTCATTTATATCCTCTTTACATCCCTTGATTCTAAGATAAATCACTTAGAAATGAAGGACTTGTGCTTTAAATATCAAAAGTTCATTTTGACAGCCTTCTGGCGCCTGATTTGATCTTCTCCTAAGACTTAGGAGGAATTTCGTTCCGATCGACGGATCTTTAATGAAATAAAGATTTCAGTAGCATAACAACGCCTATTCCAACCATCTTTTGGGACTTAGGAGGAATGTCGATTAGATTGACTGATCTTTCTCCTTTGAACCCATGAAGAGGAGAAAGCCCTGAGAAAGGAAGCTTAGTTCATGAACTTCACCAGCATAATGGCCCTTAGACTTCACAGACTGCAGGGCAGTCTGGTTGCATGGACCCGCACAACTGATATTGGTTGCGCAGTCCTGCGCAACTGCCAGGAGGCTTTCTTCTACCTTCTGTCTTCTGCTCCGCTTTGCTTCTCTTAAAAATCTTCAAGTTCTCCTTAATGAAGGAGGGGAGGGAGTATTTATAGACCCTCGCATGTGTGAAAATCCTGATCTTAGCGATATGGGACTATTTTTTAGTGTTTTAGGTCATTCTGAACAAAGCCCTTTGTGTAGTACATTCCGAGGTCCCGCGTAACTGATACTTTCATTGCGCGAGCCCACGCAACTGATATTGTCTGCGTGGATCCACGTAACCTATAATGGCTGCGCAGACCCGTGCACTCCTGTGAAGGCTATCTCTTTCTTCTTCTTTCCAAAAGTTCTTCTTATCTCTTTTCCCTTCCTTGCTTGATTCCTTCACCATTTTTTATGCCTCAACAGATGCCCCCTCGATCCTTCTTTGATTGATTCCTAAAATCAGATGGAGGATCGATCTTCCTCTGCCTGAAGATCTTGAAGTAACTGCAACTGAATAATGACACTCGAACAGAAGACCGAGAGGCTCGTGCTTGAACGGAGGATTCTCGCGCTGGAATGAAGGGCTTGAATGATTGCATCTGACTTGCAGACTTGAAGGAGAACACTCGAGCGGAAAACTAGAATGATAGCTAAAGACTTGAACGCCCTTAGTTAGCAGTATCAAGCAGATGCTTCAATTACAGAGGATAATTCTCCTTTTATTGAAGCGCTCTTCTTCAACAGCTGTGATAGCTTCATCTTCGAGAGATTTGATCAGAGAGCTTTCTTCCAACATCGTTGTTGTTATAACGGTCTCTTTGATCAACTCGAGCAATTCTTCCTCTTGATCAACTCCAGTGATTCTTTTCTCTTGATCAACTCTGGAATTGCCCTTTAATATTATTCCTGCTGCAACATCTTTTTTCGATTATTTCCTTTATTCACGATCTGCATAACTCAAGCTTTCAGGTGATGGTCATTCTCTTGAAGATTTGAGTTCTTAATAATAGCCAATATCTTAGGGGCATTTACTATCGATATAATTGGGAACCTGATTCTAGAGAAATGCATTCTTACATATTGTCTAATCAATTTTCATCAAGTAATGGCACATTTGAACACTCTAGAGTGAAACAGGGATTTGTTATATTCTAAATATCGCACAGTTTATGCTTTGCATATTCGAACAAACATATATATATGTATAAAAACGAGATATATGTTTATAACGTTGCACCTAGTTTATCATGATATTCTATAAAGAACTGATAATAAAGACATTTTATGCTTGTTAATACGGAATTTCCTACATGACTTTATTCATTTATATTTCATTAGCGGTGCTAAGTTTTAATTCAGTCAGTTGCACATAGTTTAGGCTCTTTTAGTAGTAGAGTGAATTTACTTGGCGCATTTACTTGGACTCTAGTTAGAGTCGGGTCTTACATGATGGTGTCTGTAACTCTCTATAGTTCACTGAACTTTTTACTGCCTAGGGAGTTCACAAACCGCGATCCATTAGAGGGGCCCAGTGAAGCTACCGGGGCCGTGAACTCGGTTGGTTTTACGCACAGGGTTGGCCACTGTAACTCTCTAGAGTTCGCTGAGCTAGCAAGGCTACCTTTGGGGATACCAAATCCATGGTTGTCGATCCATCGATGAGTAGGTTTGAGCCCTTCCTCATGAGTTAGTACCGGAATCGAACTACAAATCTGGGGGGTCTTATGCATGGTTGGCCTGTCCTACACACACTACAGCCCTCATTTTCTTTGCCTGCAAGGTCGGGCCCATTCATGGGAGGGCTTGTCCTCCGTTCCCCGTGACGCTGCCGGAAAGCTATACAGACAGCATGGGTGTTATGCTTGACTGGTCATTTGAGGAATTTTAGCACTTTGGCTTTTAGTCGACTTTTTGGCCTTTTACTTTTGGTCTTTCGGTTGACTTTTGTCTCTTTTGGCTTTTGGTCTTTTGAAGAATTTTAGCTCTTTTGGCCTTTGGTCATTTGAAGACTTTGAGCTCTTGACTTTTTGTCAACTCTTAGCCTTCTGGCTTTTGGTCATTGACTCCGTCAGCTGCCCACATGGGTATGCGTACGATGGCCTTCCCGAGCTTTTTAGGGCCACTGACTTCTTGCCGCTGCCCGAATGGCGATCTTCATAGGTCTTATGCGTAGGTGATCCCTTTTGAGATTTGGTCCTTTTAGGACTTAGCTTTTCTTTTCTTTTCTTCTCTCTCTTCTCTTTTTTTCAGGACTTGACTAGGCTGCCTTTTTATGATAAACAGCCATCGTTATTGCCAATTATGTATATACAGTTGACTGTATGATTCATTCTTCTATTATTATATGGCCGATCAATAATTGACATTTCGTTGCTGCTGATAATGTCATAAGGACTTTTGTATCGTGTTCAAAACAATGTATCAGCTTGGCGATGATGGAAACTTTGATGAGCGATTGATTGGCAACAACGATAGGTATTTTCTTTTTCTTTTTATGATCATTGATACCTGATAATTCGATTTCGATGGAGATTTTCTATCGGCGATGAACGTCATGCTTGATAGCAATCATTGCCCTTTTTTGTTCAGTTACGATTTAATATGCTATCTTCAAATGTCTTGGAAGACTGAAGACTTTTAGCGATGATCTAGCACGCTGTCTTAAAATACGATGATGGGTATTTTTGCCTGAAATTGTTTATCTGTATCATTTGTCAGTATTTTTTGTAATATACCATCTTGATGGTGATATCAATTTCAGGCAAAATTTTGTAGAACTATCTTGACGGCGCTCACTTTCTGTCTTTCTTTATTTGCTATCACATGATCTTGATATGCTTTATCATATGATTTTGATATGCTTGCGAGCTTCTTCCTTATTCGTCCTGTTCATCTTGCCCCCTTTTGATACGGAATTATTATCTTGGGAATGTTCTGTTTCAAAATTAGTGGCGTCTTCGGAAGTAATTTCCCTTTTTGTCAATGCGAGTATAGGCCAACATAGGCTTTCATTTACTTCTTTAAAGAATTTCACTTCCATTGAGCACACTTTACCTCATTTGTCTTTGAATTTGCCCCCTGGATATGATCGTGACAGTTATTGGAGATACATTCTTTCTTCTTGAAGATATTGAAGCAATATATTTCTGCAGGAGGCTATATAATTGTAATTGTATTCATTGACTAGTTTGCCCCCTTTTAATGCAGAATCATAACTCTGATAATCTTCTGGGGCAAAATCAACAAATACACTTACGGACGATATCTCTTAAGGAAGCGAGCGTTGACTGGTATACCGATTCCCTGTCCGTCTTGATCTACAACTCGATATGCTCCATTAGAATATACTTCTTTTATTACATAAGGGCCATCCCATTTAGGCTCACACTTGCCTCCTATTTTATGGGTGACCACGATTGTTCAACATCAGCACCATATCCCCCTTTTTGAAAGAGCGATATTTAACTCGCTTATCAAATGCGGCTGATATTTGCGCTTGATATGCTTGCAGCCGCTGTTGTGCAGCCAAGCGTTTCTCATCAAGGAAATTCAGTTCCTTCAATCTTATTTTTGCATGATCATCATTAGCTATAGACTGATGCACTGCCACTCTTAGTGACGCTACTTGTATTTCGATTGGAATGACTGCCTCCACACCATAGACTAATGAATACGGTGTTGCCCTTGTGATGGTTCGATGAGTAGTTCTGTATGCCCATAACGCTTCCTGTAACCTTTCATCCCAATTACGTTTGTTTCCTATCACTGTTTTCTTCAATATTTTGACTATTGTTTCGTTGAATGCCTCTGCTAATCCGTTACCAGCGGATAGTAAGGTGTTGAGAACGAGTGATGGATTTTGAACTTCTGACATAGTTTTTCCATTCCTTTATTTTTGAAAGGAGTGTCATTATCTGTAACAATTTTCTTTGGGATATTATGTTGGTATATTATGACGTGGCGGATGAAATTAACCACATCTTTTTCTTTGACATTTTGCAAGGCAACTACTGCTTCAGTCCACTTGGAGAAATAATCGGTTGCTGCTAGAATATACTTTTTTCCTTTAGACGAAGGCGGGTTTATAGCACCAATTACGTCAAGTCCCCAACCAAAGAAGGGCCAAGAGGTAATAGACTGGTGCAAATCTTCCGGAGGCATGTGTATAACATTTCCATAAATCTGGCATTCATGGCATCGCTTCGCATAATCTATTGTGTCTTTAAACATAGTAGGCCAATAATATCCCATTCTATGTATTCGATGAAATAAATTTCGACCAGCTTGATGTGCCCCACACTCTCCAGAGTGTGCTTCCTACAACACCTGGATCGTTTCTTGCTTGTTTAAACAACGTAGAAACACTCCGTTGTAAGATTTTTTATATAATACTTCACTGTAAATAACGAACCTACTTGACCGCTGTCTGATTTGCTGCCTTTGCACAGATTCTTCTGGGAGAATGTTGAATTTGAGATAATCAATGAAAGGCTGATGCCAATCATCTATTGTAATTTTCAAGCATGATACAGGAAGGACTTCAGTAACTTCTTCAACAATCTCTGTTGTTGGTAAAAATCTTCTTTCCTCTATGGTTACTTGAAGAGGGCTTCGATTAGGGAAAGACAGAGCTGCTGCCAAACTGGCTAAGGCATCGGCTTTTGCATTCTCTGACCGGGAAATATGCTTGACTTCAACATATGAGAAATATTCCAACAATTATTGTGCCTTCTGGCAATATGGCAAAAGTTCTTGCTTTCTTATTTCGAATCCAGTCGTCAATTGATTTATAATCAATTTAGAATCCCTGAAAATATGTAATACTCTTATCTCCATTTCTTTAGTCATCTCCATTCCAATAATCAGGGCTCTATACTCGGCCTCATTGTTCGTGCATGCAGTTCCCAATGCAAAGGAGTAAGGTAATAAATCGCCTTGGGGAGTAATGAATATCATTCCTGCCCCTGCTCCTGATGTTCGAGATGCGCCATAAAAATACATCTGCCACGGATTCCGTGATTCAGTCAGCATGACTTGCTCATCTGGAAAATCATCATTAATGGCTTTAGATTCTGCCACGGGGTGCGCCGCTAAGAAATCTGCCACTGCCTGTCCTTTCACAGCTTTTGCCGGTTCATATGTAATAGCATACTCTGAATGTAACAACATCCATTTAGCCAACCTTCCAGACAACATCGGCCTTGTCATCAGAAACTTTATCGGTTCAACCCTTGAAACCAATGTTATATCGTGCGATAGACAATAATTCCTCAACTTCTGTACTGCAAATATTAACGCTAAACATTCCTTCTCAATCAGAGAATAATTGCACTCTACACCTATCAAAGTTCGACTCAAGTAATAGAGGGCTGTTTCTTTTCCAAATTCATTCTTTTGTGCCAACAGAGCTCCTAAGGAATAGTTGGGCGCAGACGTGTACAAGATAAGCGGCTTCCCTTTTATTGGAGTTGTCAGTACTGGTGGCTTTTTCAGCAACTCCTTTATCGAGTCGAATGCATTCTGACAGGCTTGACTCCACACAAATTCTGTATCTTTTTTCATTAAATGAGAGAACGGCTGACATTCCCAGCCAGATTTGAAATGAATCGCCGGATATATGCTAATTTTCCTTGCAAACTCTTCAGCTCCTTTACTATTTTTGGCGGCGGGAATAGCTCTGACTTTCCCGGGGTCAATCTCAATGCCCCTATGCCGAACAACAAAACCCAAAAAATTTTCGGAGGACACTCCGAATGCACACTTAGCAGGGTTCATCTTTAACTGTTTCTTTCTAAGTCATTGGAAAACAGACAGCAAGTGTTTGCGATGTTCCTGATGACTTCCTGACCTGACCACCAAGTCGTCAACATAACACTCAACGTGCTTATGCATCATATCTTGAAAAATGCTTTGCATCGCCCTCTGATATGTTGCCCCAGCATTTTTAAGCCCAAATGGCATCACCTTATAACAGAAAATTCCCAGTGAAGTTCTAAATGTCGTCGCCTCTTCGTCCTCAGGAGCCATTCGAATTTGATTATATCCCGCATAGCCGTCCATAAAGGACATAACAGCATACTGAGTCGTACTATCAATTACTAATTCAGTTATTGGGAGCAAAAAATCATCCTTCAGGCAGGCTTCATTTAGGTCTCTAAAATCGACACATACTCTGACCTGTCCATTCTTCTTTCTTACCGGGACGATATTCGATATCCATTTAGGATACGTGACCTCCATAATAAATCTGACCTTTATTAATTTATTAACTTCTTCCTCGATGAGGGGAACCAGATCCAGATGAAATCGTCTTTGCGCCTGTTTAACCGGCCTTTTCTCCTTAGAGATATTTAGACGGTGTAACGCCACAGAAGGCTCTAATCCGGGCATTTCTGCATACGTCCAGGTGAATACATCTTTATTTTCTCTAAGAAGCTGAACGTATTCTTCCGACTCTTGTTCAGAGAGGTTGGCGCTAATAAACGTGTTTCGTATTTCCTCTTCTGTACCCAATTATATTTCTAACAGCTTGTCTGTCGTCGGTTGCCCCCCGTCCTCCATTTGCTTCGGAGCTATCTCAGGACGTTCAACTACTTCAGCACTTTCCTTCTGTAACATCCCGAAAATCGGGGGGGTCGAGCAAAAACCCAACTCCCGAGTTCCAAAATGTTATTTATGCAACGTGGATATGTATGATTGAATTTTGTCTGTGATAATGTATTAAACATGAGTGAGATTAAGCCAGAACAACATATCATACTCCAGAGACAGTCAAAGTCACAAGCGGAAGACTGTGATAGTAGGTATAACATATATAAACTGTTGTATGTCTCCAGAGTGTGAACATGTTACCAAGTTATACACATACATGTATACTCCAAAAGTAAACAAAAGGAATATACATGAGTGCTCTGAAAATATAAAATGACAAGTGTCAAGGTATCTAATCAACCTCTCTGTAATCCCGTCAATCAGAATACGCATAAAGGAGGGATCCTCCTCATCATCAACATCATCAGGTTCGGCTCCGCCTCGCAGGCCGTGCCATCATCTGCAATCACAAAAAGGTCTAGTGGGTGTCCAGGAACACCGTCCCGTAACGTGGGAGTGAGTAGCTAACTCAGTGGAATAATAGAGCAAGGATTAACATGTTCTCAAATCAATCATGCGATAATAGTAAAGAAATAAATCAAGCAATCCTAATAATGTTGTTAATGCAATATGACATGACGTGATGTATGCCCTCACCGACGATCTCCCTCATACGACACCATCTTACGACCGCGGCATGCCACACTCCCTAAAGTGCTCCACATCTTCCAGGCACATGCAATGTAATGGTGATATGATTTTCGAGTTGTTATTAGTCCATTCAAACAGCAAGATTGGGAAACTAAGGTACCTCCCTTATATCAATCCCAATACAGATCCTGTCTAGGGTCGTCACTCCTAGTAATCTCATACGATGTATATTTTGTAGGTCGCTACAAGGGCAGCCAGGGCTGTTGCTCGCACTCGTTGCACCGCTCCCCCATCACCTTATCAATACAGGCCTACTGTACTCTACTGCTACGGAAGGGTCGTCACCTCCCGTAGACTCAGAATACGCTCGCGGTCACTACAAAGGGCTGTCAGGGCTGTTGCTCGCACTCGTTGCACCGCTCTCCCATCACCTTATCAATGTAGGCCGACAGCAAGAATATAGTGTCCCATACCACCATAATCTGCTCACGAGACTAGGTGCTCACTGGTCACTACGGGGAGGTTTGTGGCCCCAGCGTAGGCCGACAGCTCGACCACGGTGTCCCATACCACCATGCCCGGCTCATGAGTCTTCGTGGATCAAGGTACCATGGTTAACAGGGTTTACAATGGTAAGTTCAGTACCCTAGGTTCATGCAGTTATGACTCATGCAGGGTAAACATACAACGGCCAGTCGGGTTACTTGATGGGCTCGACTAGCACGATCGCATCTCAAGTTGAACAACATGAAGTGCGTAAAATACTTCGTGTGGCCTAACCACTACCGCCAACTCCAAAACACTGCTCGCGTTCATCGACGCGTCGTTCGTGGCAAAGATAAGCCAACCACGAATTCGCTCGGTTACCGACTGCCTGGACTAAGTACAGTCCCAAACATGTGGAATCACATCAGCAAAGCATGTGAAAGAATTGAAAATGAAATACCACCATATGAGCATGTTAACACATGTTGTAACATACAACTTAAGCAAATCACCTGAGACATGCCTTTCACACATATAATGAAATTATGCATGTAACATACAACTTAAGCAAATCACCTGATACATGCCTTTCACACATATAATGAAATTATGCATATCGCCAACATATAGGAAATCATTTCCATCAACAAATTAATTGAGAATTCAATCTCAAACTAAATCATAATGAAATCACCAAGCACATGTTATAACATACACCTTACGTGAATCATCAAGCACATGCATTTCATTCATATAATGAAATCATGCATATGGCTAACATGTAAGAAATCATTCACATCAGCATATCAATTGAGAAACCAATCTCAAACTAATCCATAACATCATTTCATTCAATACATACTAATACAAGCATTAATACAAACACTTACACTACACACTTAAGTCTACATATAGTATGTCGACCCGAAGTGCGCATTTAGGCGAATCTCTTCACCAAACTAATTATGCACGTATTCCTAACATTCTAATGCGACAACAAATCATGTCAATCACATCAGCAAAATATGAATGAAATCAGTACTTCCTACAAATGACTAAAATGCCCTAAATCTCATATTCTCCGTCGGTTTACGAAACAGGAAATGGACAGCATGTTGTACATGTCAAACGGCGTTGCCGTCGATAATCTACTATTAAACGACATTGAAAGCGTTGGAAACAGTCAATCAAAGCGTGTAAAACCGCACCTTGTCTCTTATGGATGTGTAAATTCGAACGGAGCGTATACGCTTCGTCTACAGCGATAAGAGAACCTAATTCACGAGTTACGTCAGCTAACAAGCTATAAATCCTAGTAAACCTCAAATCAGCAACTTTCTAGGATTATTTCATACCTGAAAAAGTGAAGAAATCATCGGCCAGGTGAATAGAGCACGTGGCTTAACCACTTGCAGCACGTGACACAAGCAGCAGGGAATTCTCTCCCACCTTCTCTCACAAACTCTCACCTTTTCTCTCTCCCAATCTAGGGCTTTTTTGCAAATTCGGATGGGAGAGAGGAGTGAGGGTTTCATCCCTTTTTATAAGCCCAAACTTGCCCGAAATAGGCTCGAGAACAAGTTTCACTTGAGGGGTAACCAAATCGGGGTTGTTTCAGTCCAAAAGGACATTTCTGGTGGTCCCCTGGCTGAATACGGTCGGACTTAAGCTCATGCATACTGGATCTAGCATACATCAAGTTTTCAGTCCGGCAGGGTTCGCAGATCGCGCGTGGCGGTCCAGTTTCAGTTCAGCGGTCACCGCACGTAGATCAGGCCTGCAAATCTCATGATATGAAATAGAAATTTTTCCTGATTCGAGGGTGTAATTTGGCTGAATTCTGACGGTCAGAATGCTTAATACTAACACGTCAAGTCGTGTGCCAGATTTGAATTTCAAATTCCAATTCTGTCCCTATTCGCACTCTCTTCAGTCCGGGCTCAATGAAATAGCCTGTGATTATCGATTGGACTTGATTTTCGAAATGATTGTCAAGTCCAGCTAGGCGGTCCTAACAGTCTAAGATAGTAGGCATCGAACTTTTGACGCACGGTCTAGATCCAATACAAAATTTTAAGGTGGTCCAGAGAACAAACCTGCTTAGAGTTTGATCCGAGGTTATAGAGTATTATAGAGTCATACGTTCTACTCGATTTGGGTCTTGTAGAACGTATTTAAAGTGATCAGGGACTGTTTCCCAGCTACTCTAACGTTGCACTAGCTAACTTACGCTTAATTTCTAAAGGAATTAATCCTAAGTGGTTTCTTTGGCTATGGAATTGGGTTCTGAACGATTTTTCAGGTGTTTTAATTGACCCACTGCCTAAGGACGTCAAATTCCAGATTGGCCAAAATCCGGGGTGTTACAATCTATCCCCCTTAAAATAAAATTTTGTCCCCGAAATTGGCGAAGGGCATGGAGTACTTTTTTTAAGGAAGGTTCAAATCCTATTTAATAACCTAACCGTACATATAACCTAAATCAAATGTTTCGATCTTGGGCCAGTGGGGAAGAGCCTAACCACGCTTCCGCTGTGCCACTCTGATCGAACGGCAGCGTTGACTAACCTAACTGGATTGGACTTAATTCGTTCTACCCCCCTTAAAACTTGGTTTTACTTAAGGTTGAAGAATCGTTACATCGATCCGTATATCGGAACGAGATGCAACTTAGGGGCTATCCTTAACCTAAAATGGAAACAACCTTTCTCTACATGGTTTTCCTTGCTAATGATGCGTTCTATGGTATTGGTACCTATGGTCATAAAGATGAGCCTAATCTCTATTGTGGTTAAGTTCAGGGGCAGGTATGAGTTGGTGGCAAGATGTCGAATCCTCTACTGGCTTGAAGTCCTTAACATTTACCAAGGGCAAAGCAATAACTTATGGTTGTAGATGGTCGGGCCAACACGGAAGAATAGTTGTGTAATGGGTCTGAGCCGGATACACAAACCTTCTGCCCCGCGATGACAGAAAAGTTGTTGTATCAGTCCTCAATCCTAGTCGATGCCGATCTTCTGCTTGATCAGAGTATTGGATTTAGTGGTAACTACTAGGATTAAGAAGTCGATTCAAACCACGAATACTTCGCTGATAATTGCATTTCCTTTATTCCGCGTTCCCGAATGCAATAATCCCTTGGAGAAGGCAATTCTAAGGGGCATGCTAGTACATACTAAGTTCAATCTGAGGGATTTATAAATGTTCCCTGAGAGTGAATGGTTCCTTCCTATGGGCAACAACAGAAGTCTATAAGTCATAAGGGGATCTATCGAAGGAATAAGGTTCTACTTCAACCAAATCTAACCTTCAATTCCTTAGCATATACAGGCTTTACACTACTTAAGGTAACTAGTAGGCTAGTCTATAACTCAGTAGCTATAATCCAAAGCCTAAGATTATACAGTAAATGACTTTCCTATACCATTTCTACTACAGGGAATTGTTCTATCGATCAGGGTCAAGATTGTCTAACTGGAATTGGATTTCTTATGTCGTCAGACCCTTCAAATCTAGAAGTGCTAACTCTAGGACCAAAACGCCAAGGGCCTATGTGGCCAGCAGTGTTTAGTTGTATCAAATGGAACTGCATTCCTAGTCCCATGACGGGATTGGAAGTGGCATGCTTGGTAGGAGGGTGGGTTGGGATAAAAATTAATTTGTATGCTGAATCTCGGGAGTTACAATACTCCCAATCTAGGGACAATACCTAACCAAAAAATGAACGACATGCACTCCATTCAACAAATTTCAGCTATATTAAGCTCAAACCACAACACAAACACATTTTCTACCTAACAATAACAAAACATAGAAATTTTAAAACAGTAATCAAACAAGCGAAGAATGTGGAGAAATGGGATAGGTAAGCAGGTTTCCACGAGTCTGAGGATCAAATAAAAGGGACTTGAGAGAGAGGACGATGGAAAGGGAGGAAAAACTAAAATAGCCTTAATAATAGGCATGAAAAGCGGAGGAAATGTGGAGAAATGGTTGCCCAAATGGACAGAATGAAATCTAGGCGTTGTAGAGGGATGCTTCAAGCTCCCAAAGGCTGAATTTTTAAAAAGAAAAGAGAAGGAAAAAGGGGAATGGAGCTCCACACGATTTCAGCTTGTTTTGTGGATTGTAAGAGCTCCAAAGAATGAGATTTGCAAGAGGGAAGGCTGCAAACTTCGATGGAGTTATGGAGTGTGGTCGTTTTCAACCAAGGATGGATTTGGGAGTGATTTAAAATCACAGTTTTTGGAATAGGGCAGCAAAAATGAAAATGGAGCTTGGAATGGGGGCCGTTTGTGAAGGAAGTAGGGTATAGAGGGGGTTTTAAGGTGTGAACCACATATGGGGGAGGTGCCCTAGCCGTATTAGGGCGTGCGCCCGAAAATTACATCCAGTGGGCCCCACCGGACGGCGATGCATCGCCGAACCGGCGATGGCATCGCCGGCCATCTTGCATGGTGGCCGGTGGGACCACATGGGTTTAGTCCCCCATGGTCCAGGCACCCCAAATAACTATGGGCCCCACCTTAGTTCATTGTATTTTGACCTATATAGGCCCAAACATGAGTTCAGAGCTTTCCGGGGCCAATCTGTAATTCCGAATACAAACCTCTATCATGCAGCATATGATTTTGGGGTAGAAGGAGCTAGTACATCCATCTAGTCCATTATTTTCTAAAGAAAGCAAACTTAGAATGGCCTAATGGCCAGTTTTCATGAAATTTTACTATTCACTATAAAATTTTATGAAAGTATGATTTTATGCTATTTTCACATTAGGATTAATGCCTAACATGAAAAGGATAAAAGCAATTTGAAGATTGGAGTGGTGAGAGGAAGAATTTCGAAGATTTTCGGTGAAACGGGATTTTTAAGCCCTGGCGATTGAATACAGGGGTTGTGGTTGTCCCACGGCCCAAGGATTCACATTAAAGGATTTAGAGTCATTCAAAGAATGTCTGAACTCATCTACCTACAACCTAGGAGCTACTCAGGTCGCTTCACGCAACCCTAGATGCGTTACAGACTCGATCACGCGATCGATACGAATAGTCTTCGCCTATTGGCGAATCTGCGATCCTAGAAGTGTTTCTAGACCCTTCTCGCACCCACCTAAGTCAAAAGAAGCAACAGCGTATGTCGCGTGACCATAAACCAGGCCCGGTTTAATCCAAATCATGCTCTGATACCATCTGTATCATCCCGAAAATCGGGGGGGTCGAGCAAAAACCCAACTCCCGAGTTTCAAAATGTTATTTATGCAACATGGATATGTATGATTGAATGTTGTCTGTGATAATGTATTAAACATGAGTGAGATTAATCCAGAACATCATATCATACTCCAGAGACAGTTAAAGTCACAAGCGGAAGACTGTGATAGTAGGTATAACATATATAAACTGTTGTATGTCTCTAGAGTGTGAACATGTTACCAAGTTATACACATACATGTATACTCCAAAAGTAAACAAAAGGAATATACATGAGTACTCTGAAAATATAAAATGACAAGTGTCAAGGTATCTAATCAACCTACCTGTAATCCCGTCAATCAGAATACGCATAAAGGAGGGATCCTCCTCATCATCAACATCATCAAGTTCGGCTCCGCCTCGCAGGCCGCGCCATCATCTGCAATCACAAAAAGGTCTGGTGGGTGTCCAGGAACACCGTCCCGTAACGTGGGAGTGAGTAGCTAACTCAGTAGAATAATAGAGCAAGGATTAACATGTTCTCAAATCAATCATGCGATAATAGTAAAGAAATAAATCAAGCAATCCTAATAGTGTTTTTAATGCAATATGACATGACGTGATGTATGCCCTCACCGACGATCTCCCTCATACGGCACCATCTTACGACCGCGGTATGCCGCACTCCCTAAAGTGCTCCACATCTTCCAGGCACATGCAATGTAATGGTGATATGATTTTCGAGTTGTTATTAGTCCATTCAAATAGCAAGATTAGGAAACTAAGGTACCTCCCTTATATCAATCCCAATACAGATCTAGTCTAGGGTCGTCACTCCTAGTAATCTCATACGATGTATATTTTGTAGGTCGCTACAAGGGCTGCCAGGGCTGTTGCTCGCACTCGTTGCACCGCTCCCCCATCACCTTATCAATACAGGCCTACTGTACTCTACTGCTACGGAAGGGTCGTCGCCTCCCGTAGACTCAGAATACGCTTGTGGTCACTACAAAGGGCTGCCAGGGCTGTTGCTCGCACTCGTTGCACCGCTCTCCCATCACCTTATCAATGTAGGCCGACAGCAAGAATATAGTGTCCCATACCACCATAATCTGCTCACGAGACTAGGTGCTCACTGGTCACTACGGGGAGGTTTGTGGCCCCAGCGTAGGCCGACAGCTCGACCACGGTGTCCCATACCACTATGCCCGGCTCATGAGTCTTCGTGGATCAAGCTACCATGGTTAACAGGGTTTACAATGGTAAGTTCAATACCCTAGGTTCAAGCAGTTATGACTCATGTAAGGTGAACATACAACGGCCAGTCGGGTTACTTGACGGGCTCGACTAGCACGATCGCATCTCAAGTTGAACGACATGAAGTGCGTAAAACACTTCGTGTGGCCTAACCACTGCCGTCAACTCCAAAACACGGCTCTTGTTCATCGACGCGTCGTTCGTGGCAAAGATAAGCCAACCACAAATTCGCTTGGTTACCGACTGCCTGGACTAAGTACAGTTCCAAACATGTGGAATCACATCAGTAAAGCATGTGAAAGAATTAGAAATGAAATACCACCATATGAGCATGTTATCACATGTTGTAACATACAACTTAAGCAAATCACCTGATACATGCCTTTCACACATATAATGAAATTATGCATGTAGCATACAACTTAAGCAAATCACCTGATACATGCCTTTCACACATATAATGAAATTATGCATATCGCCAACATATAGGAAATCATTTCCATCAGCAAATTAATTGAGAATTCAATCTCAAACTAAATCATAATGAAATCACCAAGCACATGTTATAACATACACCTTACGTGAATCATCAAGCACATGCATTTCATTCATATAATGAAATCATGCATATGGCTAACATGTAAGAAATCATTCACATCAGCATATCAATTGAGAAACCAATCTCAAACTAATCCATAACATCATTTCATTCAATACATACTAATACAAGCATTAATACAAACACTTACACTACACACTTAAGTCTACATATAGTATGTCGACCCGAAGTGCGCATTTAGGCGAATCTCTTCACCAAACTAATTATGCATGCATTCCTAACATTCTAATGCGACAACAAATCATGTCAATCACATCAGCAAAATATGAATGAAATCAGTACTTCCTACAAATGACTAAAATGTCCTAAATCTCATATTCTCCGTCGGTTTACGAAACAGGAAACGGACAGCATGTTGTACATGTCAAACGGCATTGCCGTCGATAATCTACTATTAAACGACATTGAAAGCATTGGAAACAGTCAATCAAAGCGTGTAAAATCTGCACCTTGTCTCTTATGGATGTGTAAATTCGAACGGAGCGTATACGCTTCGTCTACAGCGATAAGAGAACCTAATTCACGAGTTACGTCAGCTAATAAGCTATAAATCCTAGTAAACCTCAAATCAGCAACTTTCTAGGGTTATTTCATACCTGAAAAAGCGGAGGAATCATCGGTCAGGTGAATAGAGCACGTGGCTTAACCACTTGCAGCACGTGGCATAAGCAGCAGGGAATTCTCTCCCACCTTCTCTCACAAACTCTCACCTTTTCTCTCTCCCAATCTAGGGCTTTTTTATAAATTTGGATGGGAGAGAGGAGTGAGGGTTTCATCCCTTTTTATAAGCCCAAATTTGCCCGAAATAGGCTCGGGAACAAGTTTCACTTGAGGGGTAACCAAATCAGGGTTGTTTCAGTCCAAAAGGACATTTCTGGTGGTCCCCTGGCTGAATGCGGTCGGACTTAAGCTCATGCATACTGGATCTAGCATACATCAAGTTTTCAGTCTGACAGGGTTCGCAGATCGCACGTGGCAGTCCAGTTTCAGTTCAGCGGTCACCGCACGTAGATCAGGCCTACAAATCTCATGATATGATATAGAAATTTTTCCTGATCCGAGGGAGTAATTTGGCTGAATTCTGACGGTCAGAACGCTTAATACTGACACGTCAAGTCGTGTGCCAGATTTGAATTTGAAATTCCAATTCTGTCCCTATTCGCACTCTCTTCAGTCCGGGCTCAATGAAATAGCCTATGATTATCGGTTGGACTTGATTTTTGAAATGATTGTCAAGTCCAGCTAGGCGGTCCTAACGCTCTAAGATAGTAGGCATCGAACTTTCGACGCGCGGTCTAGATCCAATACAAAATTTTAAGGTGGTCCAGAGAACAAACCTGCTTAGAGTTTGATCCAAGGTTATAGAGTATTATAGAGTCATACGTTCTACTCGATTTGGGTCTTGTAGAACGTATTTAAAGTGATCAGGGACTGTTTCCCAGCCACTCTAACGTTGGCTAGCTAACTTACGCTTAATTTCTAAAGGAATTAATCCTAAGTGGTTTCTTTGGCTATGGAATTGGGTTCTGAACGATTTTTCGGGTGTTTTAATTGACCCACTGCCTAAGGACGTCAAATCCCAGATTGGCCAAAATCCGGGGTGTTACACCTTCCCTGGTTCTTTTACTGTAACCATGTTTGCTAACGACCTTTCACCCATGTCTTCAAATTTTCTTCGCCTTTCCTGGCTGATCCCAATTGAAATTCTTTTTTCATGATTTAAGCCACTGGAGTCTTCGCAATTGTGACCCATACCTTTCATGACCTCCTCATTTGTCCTATCTTCGATAATTATCTGATTCCTGTGTATCATCCTCTGTATAATACAATTCAGCGTGTAACAATTCTCTGTTAGATGTCCCACTAGACGATGGTAACGGTAAAAATTTCTCTCCCTGTGCCTTGTCGCCTCCTTGGGACGTTTAGGCTCTGGCAATTCTATTGCGCCAACTTTCAACAACTGTTCCATCATTGGTATGACATCTTTTTTATCGAAAGCAAATCCCTCATGGGAATAAAGCGTTCGGCCCTTTTTATTTCTTTTTGATGGAGCCAAGTCCTCTTTTCTCTTTGCACTTTCTTCCTTAAAACCTTTCATACTTTTACGTCGCTGACAGCAATCACTGGTATTTGCTGCTATCCTGCTAGGATCTTTCCGAGCCGCATCATGGTGAGATTTTCGACACTAATTCCAAAGCATGAGCCTTTGTAGCCAAATCATGAAGAGTGTTGATATTGAAATTGGTCAGTCCCATTACGAATTCCTTTTTCATAGAGTTCAGACATATCTTGACTTTCTCAGTTTCTTTTAGTAATGGTTTGCACAAATTTCCCAATGCCCTCCATCTATCCAAGTAATCCCTTGCCGACTCATCTTTTCCCTGTCGTACAGAAGCCAGCTCAACAATATTAACGTCGCGACTTATAGAGAAAAATTGAGATGTGAAAGCGTCTTGCATCTGCTTCCAAGTGCGGATAGAACCCGGAGCCAAATTGAAATACCATCGGAATGCACTACCTGTCAGCGATGTCCTGAACAGTTGCAAACAATATTGTGGTACTGCAGAAAGATCTCCCATACTAGTAGTGAAGCACATCAAGTGTTCTTCAGGGGATCCTTTTCCATCAAACTTTTAGAAATCTGGACACTTGAAACTGGCTGGGAAGGGAATGTCATCCACTTCTCTTGGTTATGGTGTACGGTATCTAAAATGTCTAGTATTTTCTTATTTCTTTTCCATTTGGCTATCCTTTTCAATGACTGTCATTTGAGCTGCATTATGCATGAAAGTTGCCAAGGCTTCTTTGAGACTTCTACATTCTTCTATTAATGCATTTTGGGCTTCTGCCATCGCATTGAAACTATCCTCCATAATTGTTCTATAGTCTGGATTCGTTCCAGCTATGAATACTGTGGCTTTTCCACTTTTTGACGAAGCAGTCATTGAAGGAGAGTAAGAGAATGCAGATGTGACGGGGCTTGCAGAAAAGGGAGGGGACAGAGTTTCATTGGGACTTTTCATGCTCCTGGCGGCATCAATTGACTGAGATGACACCGATATTGGTGATCCTCTTAGGGACGGTATTGGCAATCTGATGACCAATGCTTTTCCCTTTCATTCTCCTGTTCGTTCAGCCACTGAAGCATTTAGAGTCAGGAAGTCACGCGCTGTCAACTGGGGAACTGTTTACACTGGATAAATCACCGAATGCGCAAGTTCAGGCTTTCTTTTAACTGTGCTTCGCGTTACGGGCCCTCTGATTCTTAATGAAGGCTGATTCATTCTTGAAATTCTGAAGTTTCTTGTTCTTGTCTTACGAGAGGTCACGACGGTCCAGCCTGCATTGTCTTCTGATGACTGGGGCGAGGCAGCAATGACCCCAACTATTGCTTGAACCATGCCGATACTCACATGACTTGATGCGTATTCTATCACGAACCCTGTCGGGGTGAATCGGAAGTTCACTTTTCTTACGGGGATCGCCATGAGTAATAAGTCGTAGTCGAATTTTCAAACTTCTTCCTTCAATCATGAAACAAAGTTATAATTAGTAGTTGAAAGATTGGAGTGATTTATCTTAGAGATGAAGGGGAGGACTTCCCGCTGAGAGTCACCATTTTGGCCTCCATAGGACGCCAAATCATGACAAATGTTAGTAAAAAACTTTACTGTTAATGTTTTGAATAAGACAAAAACATTCCCTAGCAGAGTCGCCATTTTGTTTCGACAAAGAAACAAAGGCATTTGATTTAGGGAGATTATCTTATTTAAACATAATAGAGAAAGAGTACTATGAACATTCATCACATTTTATTGATACTGAGTTCATTTACATCCTCTTTACATCCCTTGATTCTAAGATAAATCACTTAGAAATGAAGGACTTGTGCTTTAAATATCAAAAGTTCATTTTGACAGCCTTCCGGGGCCTGATTCGATCATCTCCTAAGACTTAGGAGGAATGCCGTTCTGATCGGCAGGTCTTTAATGAAATAAAGATTTCAGTAGCATAACAGCACCTATTCCAACCATCTTCTGCGACTTAGGAGGAATGTCGATTAGATTGACTGATCTTTCTCCTTTGAACCCATGAAGAGGAGAAAGCCCGGAGAAAGGAAGCTTAGTTCGTAAACTTCAGCAGCATAATGGCCCTTGGACTTCACAGACTGCAGGACAGTCTGGTTGTGTGGACCTGCGCAACTGATATCGGTTGCGCGGTCCTGCGCAACTGCCAGGAGGCTTTCTTCTACCTTCTGTCTGCTGCTCCGCTCTGCTTCTCTTAAAAATCTTCAAGTTCTCCTTAATGAAGGAGGGGAGGGGGTATTTATAGACCCTTGCACGTGTGAAAATTATGATCTTAGCGATGTGGGACTATTTTTTAGTGCTTTAGGTCATTCTGAACAAAGCCCTTTGTGTAGTACATTCTAAGGTCCCACGCAACTGATACTTTCATCGCGCAAGCCCGCGCAACTGATATTGTCTCTGCGGATCCGCGCAACCTATAATGGCTGCGCGGACCTGCGCACTCCTGTGAAGACTATCTCTTTCTTCTTCTTTTCGAAAATTCTTCTTGTATCTTTTCCCTTCCTTGCTTGATTCCTTCACCATTTTTTATGCCTCAACACCCTTGCGACTAGAGAGGGTTAAATCGACAAGCTCTATAGGTGAACAATAGTGGACTGTGAAATTACAGTAATGATCGCTCTAGTAAAAGTAGGAATAGGTCAAAGTGTCCTAGAGGGGGGTGAATAAGACTTTATAAAATTTTATAACAATTTAAAATTCCATTAACCTAATCTTGATATAATATGGAACTATTAAGATATCTTTAATTTAACTCTAATGGCTTCCAAGCTAAATTGAGGATCCAATCACAAGACTCTTCTATATTTAACCAATATATAAACTTAGTCTATGATAGATGAACAATTTGACTATGTGTGGGATGTAATTCTTATCAGTTCTAAATAATCATGTTAACATGATTCATGAGAACATTTAAAGTAAACACAATAGAGTAATATGCAAATAACAATCCAAAACACGGTCATTTATAGTGATTTGGCTACATGCCTACTCTACTCCCGGTGAACGCACTAAATCCTTGAGTGTACCAAATTTCACTAACGGAGGTTTTAAATCAGGTTCACATCTAACCTTTACAACCAACACAAGGTTGACTCTAGGACCTACATAAGGTACCTAAACATGCCTACATAAAGGCATATTTTCATGCCCTACTCAAGAGCAAAGGATCTACACAAGGAACCTAGGGTTTTAGGTCACACAAGCCAAGGATCCACAAAAGGAACCTAAGTTCTAGGCCACACAGGCCAATGATCCACACAAGGAACCTAACTTTTAGGCCACACAGGTAAAGGATCCACACAAGGAACTTAAGTTTCAAGCCACACAGGCCAAAGATCCACACAAGAAACCTAGAGTTTATGCCCTACTCAAGAGCAAGGGTCAACATACAACACTCACACGTACTCTCCCGTTGGAGGCCTCCCATAAGGACTTGAAAGGGGTGAGAAGCACTTGTGACCCAAACCTACACAAGGAATGATCAACAGGGTCTCTGAACTCTAATGACTTACATATAAGTAGGTAAGCCCTGTTAAGCATGTTAATGAAGATCTCCTCCTTGATGATTAAGATTCTTCAACTCCCTTGATCTACAACACTTGATGATGTTCCAATTAAGGCGACGAGTCTGGTCAAGGTTATCTTGGAATCTACTCTAATAAATATTACCTATTAAAGCTATGGAGAGATTTTAAGATAGTTAAGCATTCAAGGGATCCAAGCTCAATGATTTGCCATTAAGGTGGTAGCTGGAAGATCCTTGAATGAGGAAGTTCATTCACCAATCCACTTTATTGATTATCAATGATGAGCTCTCTATGGGAAAAGGGGCTTAGGATAGATGATAGGCAATAACACTCTCAAAGCACTCTCCTTTTTCTCAATACAACAACTAAGGGCAAACTCCCCTTATATAGGCAAAAAGATCTAATGGTAATAAAAGATGTCAGTTTCTGACTGATTTCGATATCATCGGGCCTGCTTCGATGTCATCAAACATATACTTTCGATTCCATCGAATTAAGGTTCGATGATACGAACTCACCTGAAGTATATACCTGGACCCTTTTGACAGAAGATCGATGTCATCGAACATTCACCGATGTTATTGAATTTTGAATTTTGATATCATCGACAGTGGTTTCGATACATCGATCTTTTTAATGAATATTTTAAGAAATCTTGTTGGACATGAATAGGCTGGCTTTGATGTCCTTGAGCCTACATCGATGTTATCAGATTTCAAATGTCGATGATATCAAACCCTAGTTCGATACATCAATCTTTTCAGAAGATTTTCCTTGAGAGATTGTTGGACATTCATTTATTCAAAAGTGATGTCATCGACCTAGTTTTGATATGATTGAGATTTGAATTTTGATGTTATTGAGGGTAGCTTGATTCTTTGATCATATCCAAATGATTTTCCTATCAAACTTGCTGGTCATGACTTGTCCGAATTCGATGACATCGAATCTCCCTCGATGTCATAGGGATTTAAATTCTGATGTCATCGAGGCTCGTTTCGAGCTATCGATGAAATTCTCAATTTACCTTTGAAGCTTGCTGGACATAGACTAGCCTATATTCGATGACATCAAACTTTGCTCGATGTCATCGAAATTTGAATTTCGATGTCATTGAAGCTCAGTTGATTCATCGAGAATATTGTCCAAATATCATGTTAGTTACTGGACATAAAAGACCTCAATTTGATATTATCGAGGTTGTATCGATGTCATCAAAAAAATTATTCGATATCACTGATCTAAGGTCGATACATTCAAGAAAGAAGAAAACTTAGAGAATTTTCCTATTTGTAAAACTAGTTTTCGTACTTATACTCCTATGTTGTTCTAAGATTTTTAAGGATTTGTATACCTGGGTGTTTTGGGACATGGGATGTGAGGCTAAGTTTACCTGTGATGAGGTTTAAACACAAATCCGATTGAGGCAATATCTTTAATGATCTTCATATGGGGCCTACTTGACTCATTGACTTAATACTCATGCTAATTGACAAATCAGGGCACTTTTAGACTGCAGACCAAACTCGAAGTTATACTCTGCTATATCCTAAAGCATCTTCCACCACTGGACCATCATATGCGCTATAAGGCCTTGTGGCTGATGGCTAAGAGCATCCACCACCACGTTTGCCTTGTCAGGGTGGTACTGAAGATCGAAATCATAGTCCTTCAAGAGCTCCATCCAGTGTCTCTGTCTCATATTCAACTCCTACTGTGAGAAGAGATACTTTAAGCTCTTGTGGTAAGAGAAGAGCTCGAACCTAACCTTGTAGAGAGTGCCTCCACACCTTCATTGCTAAGATAACTACAACCAACTCTAAATCATGCGTGAGGTAGTTCTACTCATGGACCTTGAGCTGGCGAGACGTGAAGGCTACCGGTTTCCCGTGATGCATCAGGACAACACCCAAACTAATATGCGAGGCATTGGTAAAAACCACAAATCTTCACTCCCAGAGGAAAGAGTGAGGATTGGTACGGACGTCAGATAGTTTTTCAGCTTTACGAATGCTTACTCACATGCATCTCTCCACAAAAACTCTACGCCCTTCTGGGTTAACCTGGTCAATGGTGCTGCGATACGAGAGAATCTCTCAATAAAGCGTCGATAATATCCCACCAAACTAAGAAAACTGCAGATCTTAGACGCGTCCGTGGGTTGGCCTCACTGACGTACTGTATCTATCTTCGAGGGGTCCATTGTGTCACGCCCAAAACCTAAAAATCGGATTAACAGGAATCCTGATCACCGAACCCGGTGTCGACAGCCTCCGTAGTACCCCATTCTCGGCTCCTAGCGTTCATACGCCAAGTTCCGATCCTGGGGTCTTACAAGGAGAATTTTCCAACGTACATTTGTCTCATAAGAAGCATAACCATAAGTAGACCCAAATCATAAAGGTAACATCATCATCATATATCCACTAATATAATCATTTGAATACAATGCTGAAAGAGAAATACATATATCGAAAATTAAAGCTCTAGAGGTCCGTTGTATTCTCCAAGCTCAACGCTGCTGCAACCTAACGCCACCTGCATGCATCTATCATGCATAAGCTTATAGAAAGCTTAGTGGGTGGTGAAAGTGTGTGCCCAAGGTAAGTGCTAAGTATTCAATACAATGCCATAATCATACAATACCGAGAATACTGGTAACCCATAAATCATACAATGTCTGAATAAGCAGAAATACTGATAAGATCATGAATTATCAGAGTAAACAGAAATACTGACAGGGTCATAAATCACACGATAACAGAGTAAGCGGAAGTATAGATAAGTTCATAAGTCAATCAATATTAGAATACATAATATAGAACTGTTATGCACTAAGGAGTCATAAAGAGCCAAATATCAGATGCCAAGGATGTAATACAATATACAAATTCGGCTAAGTTTGTCTAGGCCATATAAGTGCAGAAACATAGCAACCCAAAATGCCATATGCCTGGGGATGTAGTGTAATATGCTATGCGAATGAACTGACCACGCGGGAGTGTGAAGTCGGGATGATAGTAACTAGTGTCGCAGGCTACGGGGTCCACCATAAGGGACTTCTATCCAAACCAGTCTCATTCCTAAATTTGTATAGTCAAACTTAATGTGATAAACTCCTGATCTTAGGTTAGTCACGCACCTAACCAAAATCCTTGCCATAACGAAGGTATACAACAATTAGTTACGCACCATCAGCCCGAGTGGATAGTGAATGAACGAATGAATGAGCATGTAACTCCTACTCAATAAGTCCACATATCAGTATGGTTCCTCTCTGGAAAATCACTGGGGTCTATTACACTCTAAACCAGATTGCAGCCCCATTGCGCGCAACAAGGTGAGAGGAAGAGACCTCACTATCCGCCTGCCAATATCGGGCCCGACTCATCGATAGCGGACCCATTCCTCTAGCTGATCAGACTTAGCCTAGCATTGCCCCCTCCTCTCGGGCAGGTAAGGCCGCACCCCCTTCCAACCCACCACGATAAAGTGGGAGATGCAGCCTAATGGTATACGGCCCTCATATGCTCATGCATCCACTCGATCTAGACGTTGGAGCAACCTATAGAATCAAGAGGGTTTAGGGACTTTCACCCAGGGACATTTATAACACCCCATGTAGAACAGATTTTCGGTATCCCATCTAGCTATCCACAAAATACCTGTGGAGGCTATGACCCTAATGTCGCTAGGGCGTATAGTAATCACAACACAATGCAAGATGCATGAGCCATACAATCTAGTCATGCATCAATCCCGTGCATACCGTGTACTCATATGAGACAATCTCCGCCTATCAGGGAGGATCATAACAACATGCCAAATGACATATGCAATGGTCAACCATATCTCATAAAAAACATGCAGATAATGTGTTTGTATTACGATGCTATGCTGTCACATACTCATAATCAGTATCAATAACCGGCATCAACAATCGGCCTCGACAATGTGGACATTTAACCAACATTGCCCCCCCCCCCCCCTCAAGGAATGTCCCACACAGAGCCAAACATATAATGGGCCCACAGCCTCACACAAAAGCCTAATATACAACACAAGGGACCTTACCCAAGGGCCACATATACACAATAGGTGGGCCCTGCCCATGGGCCTCAAATACATGACAGTGGGCCCTACACATGGGTCTCATATGCATCAAATAGGCCACGTATCTGGGCCTCGAATACATCAAATGGGCCATGCATCATGGGCCTATTACATATAACAATGGGCCTTGCCCATAGGCCATGAATACATCACAATGGACCTTAACTATGGGTTGCATATTCATCATATAAGTCTCGACAATTGGCCTCAACAATCGAAATCGGCCTCGACAATCGAAATAGGCCTATACAATCGGCCTTGAGAATTCAAAATTGGCCTATACAATCGACCTCGACAAATCGAAATTGGCCTATACAATCGGGCATGGCAATCGGGATCGATCGATATTCGGAATTGACAAATCAGTCACGTCAATCAGAATCGACAATCAGCTATGACAATAGAGATCGATCGATAATTAAAATAAAAAAATCGGTCACGTCAATCAGAATCGGCAATCGGTCACAACAATCGGAATTGATTGATAATCAGAATTGAGAAGTCGGTCACGTCAATCGGAATCGGCAATCAGTCACAATAATCAAAATCGGTAATCGGTCACGACAATCAGAATCGATTGATAATCAGAATAGGCAGATCGATCACGTCAATCGAAATCGACAGTCGGTCATGATAATCTCCTCGATCGCTAATAGGTAATCGGCCACGGTAATCGGAATCGATCGATAATCAGAATTGGCAAATCGGTCATGTCAATTAGAATCAGCAGTCGATCACGACAATCAGGATTGGCCTCGATAGTAGGAATCAGAATCTATAAGAATACGCCTAACAAGGTCTAATGGAAGGTCACAATGTGGACATTAAACCATCATTGTCCATCAATGTGGACATTCAACCAACATTACTCCAAAGGAGTGGCCCCCATAGGGTTAAACATATAGTGGGCTCATGGCCTCACACAAGGGCCTAATACACATTACAGTGGCCACATACAACCTCAATGGGCCGCATCACATGGGTCACATAAACATCGCATCGGGCCTCATCATATGGCCACAAATACATCATAGTAGGCTACATCAATGGGCCACACTAATGGGCCGTAAATACATCACAATTAGCCACACTAATAGGCCTCATATACACAACAGGTGGACCCTGCCCATGGTCAAAAATACAAACAGGTGGGCCTCGTATACATTCCAAAAAGGAATCATTTTGAGGATCGTCTAAACCACACCCTAAATAGCGGCGAAGATGATGATTGGAAAATTATCTGGACCATACCATAAATATCAGTGAAGATAACAAATCACAGGTCCCACCATAAAATTTATTCTCCATCCAATCTGATCATAAGGTTACAAAGACCTGGATTAAAAGAGAAAAAAAATTCATATTGATCCAGAACTTCTTTGACCCAAAGAGGATTTCAATGGTAGACATTCAATCTCCACTGATTTCTATAGTGTGGTCCACCTGATAGATCTGCCCAGTCTTTAGGCAAGCTCGCCAATAGGAGGGATGGTGTGGATACAACAAATACATCAGGGTGGATCCCACTACCCCATTGTTGGACGGTGGGGATAAAATACATATCATACAAGGTGGGCCCCCACATGCTGGCAAAATAGACGGACGGTGAGGATAAAGGCCAAGCATCATGTGGAGCCCCTGGATGGTAGGGATGGAATACATATATCATGGTGGGCTAGAGACGATGTGGATAGAAAACACTTACATCAAGGTGGTCCCACCTGTCCCACACATGGGCCGAAGTGTATGGAAGACATACATCACAGCTGGTCCACCGCCCAAAGGGCTGGACGGTGTGGATATATCCCACGTACATCATCAGGGCCCACCGTCCATTGGATGATGCAGCCACAAATACACCAAGGTGGGTCCCATAGTTCCATCCAGATGGACTGACGGCTTGGATATGCAATGCATCATGGAGGGGCCCACACGAGTGGACAGTATAAATGAAGCACATATGTCGGTGGGGTCTGCATGTCCTGTGTGAATGGACGGCTGGGATTCATTCATAAAGGTGGGCCCACGCGGGGCCACCATAATATTATATAATATATTATAATAATAATAATTACTATTTAATATAATATAAGATCCAACAGCTGTTGGACGTCAGTCCAGCAGCAGGTTGATCAGCTAGATTTGGGCCTTTGGATCTGCCCATCTGGGCTCTGATGAGGAGGGTGTGGATGTACTACACACGTGCATACATATCAGGGTGGGGTCCACGCATGTGGCCCACCAAAAATTTTGAATCTACTTCAGTTGGGTTGCTGGTGTGGATCAAACACCCATAGCACAATGGCTATGCTACTCGTGAGATGCACAAATAGATGGTCTGGATCTTGACGTACATGTGGGACCTACATGACTTGCTGACGTCATTCCAGCAGCCGTACGCTGCTGGATCCCCATGTCAGATGGATGGTGGGTGTCACGCCACAAACTCAGAAACTGGGCTCACAAAATTTCCGATCGTCGAATCCGGCACCGACAGCCTCCGTAGAACCCCATTCTCAGATCCCAGCGCCCATTCGCCAGGTTTCGATCCTAGGATGCTACGAGGAGGATTTTCAAGATCATTTTGATTCGTGATAAGCATGACCAAAGGCATAACCCACAAACAACAACCAAAAACTTCATTACATTTCCACCATGATCAAAAACTTTACAAGTACAATGAGCATAAAAGGAAATACAATGATGATGGACAAAATCTCCAAAGTGATCTGCAAAGTGCTCCTGCTTCAGCGCTGCTGCGGCCCAACGTCACCTGCACGCAACGGTCATGCATAAGCTTATAGAAAGCTTAGAGGGTAGTGAAAGTGTGTGTGCAAGGTAGTAATATGAACATTCAATATCAGAGAAATGCGGAATATGCAGATGGATCCATGAAAAACCATTAGCCGTACCGAAGCTATGCAATGCAAGACATGAATGATATCGGCCATCCCGAGGCCATGTGATGTGAAATGCAACTCAAGCATACAGATCCTCATCTATGTCCACACATCAATACAGCTCAAATTTGGGATATCACTGGGGTCTAGTACACTCTAAACCAGATCGTCGCCTCATCGCGCACAATAAGGTAAGTGAAAGAGACCTCACTATCCATCTGCCAATATCGGGCTCGACTCGTCGATAGCGGACCCATTCCTCAAGCTGGTCAGACTCAGCCCAGCATTGCCCCCTACACTCGATTGGGTAAGGCCGCATCCCCTTCCAACCGACCACGACACAGTGGAGAGCGCAACCATCTGGTATTCGGCACTCAACGCTCATCTACCCACTCGGTATAGACGTTGGAGAAACCTCTTGGTACCATAAGGGTTTAGGGACTTTCACTCAGGGATATCTATAGCACCCCAAGTAGAATAAAATTTTCGGTATCCAATCCTGCCAAACACGATGCGTCTGTGGAGGCTACGACCTCGATGTCGCTAGGGCATGCAGTAACCATATCACACAATGTGAAATGCATGAATCATACTATCCAATCATGTAGTAAATCCTACGCGTATCGTGCGCTCATGTAGGGCAATACCGCCTAATCGGGAGCCAGTAAACAAACTGTCCGAAGGCATATGCTATGATCAGTCACTTCTCATATCAAGCATACATATGATGCGTATGATCACGAGTCATGGAACTATACTAAACATGTTATAATGAAATGAACTATCCTTACAATGAGATGGGCCTAGACGGCCTATACACAATAAGTACGGGCCTAATAATGGGCCCTAGGGAGAGTCATAATGCGGACATTCAACGAACACTATACTTGCAATGTGGACGTCAAACCACTATTGCTCCCAAGCCATAGCCCGTAGTAAACATCATTACACAAACCAAGCTAAGTTCACACATTCTAATGGACTTTAGGTACATCCCATAGGGCCTTAAATACATCAAATGGGCCATGTCATATGGGCCTTTTATTCATCAAATGGGCCACATAAATGGACCGAACCAATGGGCCTTATGTACATTGCAATGGGTCATAACCCGTGGGCCTTATAATGCATCAATGGTTCTCAACCCATAGGCCTCATACATATCAAATAGGCCTACTCCCATGGGCTTTAAAATACATCAAATGGGTCCAATCCCATGGACCTTGGAATACATCAAATGGGTCCAATCTCACGGGCCTTATAATACACTAAGGTGGGGCCCACTCGGACTATGGATTTGGCCCATTCTATAACTCATTTCATAAAATAAACTTTTAAATGGATGGATAGATTGGATGCAGCACTAACACCAAGGGTGGGGGCCCACATGAAGGCCCACCACCATGCATATTATATATAATAATATATAATCTACATATTATATATATATAATATACAATATTATATATAATATAATAAAATGATATATATATATATATAATATAATATATATACACACACGCTGCACACATGCACACTGCACACACACGCACACGCAATAGAAACACACACACACGTTGCACACATGCACACTGCACACACATGCACACACACTAGAAACGCACACACATGCACACACACTAGAAACACACACACACGCACGCACACACGCACATACACCACAGAGGGCTCCACCGTCCACTGGACGGTGGAAATGAAACACATGACGGCGGACGTAGAACACCTACATCATTGTGGGTCCCATGTGGGGCCCACCACAATGTTTACTTGTCATCCAATCCGTTCATAAGGTCACTCAGACCTGGATGAAGGGAAAACACAAAATTTAGATTGATTCAAAACTTATGTGGGCCCCAAAATAGGTTTCAATGGTAGAGGTTCAATCCCACTGATTCGTGTGGTGTGGGCCACCTGAGTTTTGGATTTTGTTGAAACTTGGAGGGGGTCTGCTTCAGAGAGGGTCCCGCCATATGAACGGCGTGGATAAGACATATACATCATGGTGGGGCCCACGGCAGGGGCCGTGGGACACTATCCGCCTGCCCGCTACACGCAGCACCCTGCTGCTACTGCAGCCGTGTCAGAGGCAGAGGCGGAACCTCTTGCATTAATTTTTTTAAAAACTAAGAAAACCCATTTTCAGGGGTTTTTCATATCTGGGGCCCGCAATACATAAATCCACCCCGTTCACTTGCTTCCCTGGCTCATGACAAGCATAATGAGTCCGCTATTGAACATATTTAGGCTTGTAGAAAAATTAAAATTAATTTAAATGGTGAGAGTCACTGTTTTGAGAGGTATGGCCTGCCCAATGAACGGATTAGCTTTATTCTTTGGCTCAATGCCTAAAATGATATGAGAAAGAGGATGGACGGC
This sequence comes from Magnolia kwangsiensis, assembly GCA_037074715.1. Lineage (NCBI taxonomy): Eukaryota > Viridiplantae > Streptophyta > Magnoliopsida > Magnoliales > Magnoliaceae > Magnolia > Magnolia kwangsiensis. Next base: position 138,350,339 of record CM073571.1, read on the forward strand.
CTGGATCGTACTCATACATCAAGGTGGGGCCTATACAAGTGGCCCACCCAAAAAGGGCTCTCTTTTCTTTCTTTCTTCTTTTTTTTTTTTCTTCTTCCAGCATCCAGGGAACGTCCAGTGTCCCTGGAACATAACACGTACGTTGAGGTGGGCCACCACTAATGGATGATCACATATACGGTGGGCCCCACTTATAAATGGCTTGGGTAGGATACAAGCCTCATGGTGGGGTCTATTCAAGTGGGCCACACGGCCACATAAATCATACAAAGAAAAATAAATAAAAATGAGAGGGAGAGAGAGAGAGAAAGATAGAATGGGACACGCATGATAGAGGGACCCTGACATTATGGGCCCTCCCTTGCAATGAATCATACATCAAGTGGGCCCTAAAGCATGTGGGACCATCGAAATCTAAAATCAATGGTGGAGATCCTTTCCCCACCAATATGGACGGTCTATATGACCTTCCTATTGCAATGAAATAAACATCATGATGGGGTCCATGGAGAATGGCCCCATCATGGATGATCATGATGATCAAAGTGGTCCATCGGCCACAACTTAGGGTCCCAAGTGAGATCCAAACCATTAATCGGTTGGCCTCACTTGGCCCATCTCAAAAACAGAAAAAACTACCATTATCAAGCACTCACCATTTGATCTTCTTACTCCTATGGTTTCCTTAACAACTTAGCTTTGATTTCAATGGAGGAGATGAGAAATGGATGGCTAGGATGGGAGATCTTGGGATGGAGAGGTAGGCCACACTTGGAGTTTTGGAAAGAGAGGGAGAATTCTCATACGTGGGATTTTTTTTCTTGAGAAAATGAGATGAGAAATGAGAAAGAGAGAGAGTTGTAAAGGGAGAGAGAGTGATGGGTGATGGAGTAATGGATGTGGTGGTGATGGGTGTGTAAGACACCTTTTTGACTTTGGTGGCCTTTTGTGTAAGAAAAGCATGGGCTTTGTAAGAAACTTTTAACTTTTGAGGCTTGCTTGGGAAGGGTGAAAAAGTGATGTGTACTTGACATGTGATGTGATGAGATTGATTGATTGATGAGATTGATGTGACATCTCGTAGAGATTCTCTTGGGTTTTGCAACGCGCAGCGTTTTCCTCACACTGAACGCTGGCTTACATCTCCTGACTAGGGTATCGCCTCGGCGCACGAGTCGCAGTATCGGAACCGCAGCGACGGCGCGGTCGCTATGGTAATGGTTTTGTGTTGAGTCGATATGAGTTGACGGCATATGAATCAGGGTCGCGCGTAAATATCGGTTAAGGGTCGAAGGTTACCGAAATTTGACCGGTAAGATTGCGGAAGTCTACGAAACGGTATGGACTAAGATACAGGTCTTACAGTGGGCCCCCAAAATATACGAATCATGGTGGATCTCATCTACATCTAGACAGGTGGACGGTCTGGATCAAACAGGTGGACGGTGCTGGCAAGAGGTGGGCCTCACGTCCTAGCTAGACAGATTGATGGTGTGGATGCAAAACATGCATCAATCAGGGCCATACGTGTACATTAGGTGGGTCCACATGTGTGAGATCCACATGCTTTGAAATAAAGCTGATATTTGTGTTATCACTTGCGTGTAGTCCAGTAGGTCGTCCAATGGTTGGACGGTGTGAAAGCCACACCTGCATCAATGCGAGGTCGATGTTGTAACACCCTGAAAATCGGGGGTCATGTATAAACTCAACTCCCGAGTTCCAGACCGTCACTTATGCAACAAAAATGGTTATGATTCAATGTTGTCTGATTTAAAGCATTCACATGAGTAAAAGTATACCAAAACTGCAATTCATACTTCAGATCCAGTGATAAAAGCAAGCGGAAGACTAAACAATATATATATCACTGTATGGAAAAACAAAGTAATCTCATCTGTCTCCAAAGTATGACTACATCTCTGAGTCTCATATACATGTAAATAAACAAAAGAATAAAGTTCAAAATAGTCCCACTGAAGTCCCCCTCGATCCAGGTCACCTATGGAAAGCCGTCGTGATACTGCATATACGAGAACTCATCCTGGTCCTCGTCAATCTCCGGCTCCACCTCCTGGATCTCGTCCTCACCTGCAACTACGACAGGGTCTGGTGGGTGTTGCAAACACCATCCCGTAACGTGAGAATGAGTGATCAACTCAGTGGAATCATAGAGCAAAGATTAGCATGTTCACAATTCAATCACGCGATAATAGTAAAGCAGTAAATCAGACAATCCTAATACTGTTGTTTAATGCAAGATGATATGACGTGATGTATGCCCTCACCGACGGTCACCCTCATGCGGCAACATCTTACGACCGCGGCATGCCACACTCCCTAGAGTGCTCCACATCTTCCAGGCACATGCAATGCTATGGTGATATGATTACCAAGTTGTTATTAGTCCATTCAAACAGCAAGATTGGGAAACTAAGGTACTTCCCTTGTATCAATCCCAACACGGATCCTGTCTAGGGTCATCACTCCTAGTAATCTCATACGATGTACATTTCGTAGGTCACTGCAAGGGCTACCAGGGCTGTTGCTCGCACTCGTTGCACCGCTCCCCCATCACCTTATCAATACAGGCCTACTGTACTCTACTGCACGGAAGGGTCGTCGCCTCCCGTGGACTCAGAATACGCTCGCGGTCACTACAAAGGGCTCGTCGCCTGATCAGTGTAGGCCGACAGCTAGAATATAGTGTCCCATACCACCATAATCTGGTCACGAGTCAAGGTGCTCACTGGTCACTACGGGGAGGTTTGTGGCCCCAGCGTAGGCCGACAGCTCGACCACGGTGTCCCATACCACCATGCCCGGCTCATGAGTCTTCATGGATCAAGGTACCATGGTTAATAGGGTTTACAATGGTAAGTTCAGTACCCTAGGTTCAAGCAGTTATGATACATACAAGGTGAACAAACAACGGCCAGTCGGGTTACTTGACGGGCTCGACTAGCGCGATCGCATCTCAAGTTAAACGACATGAAGTGCGTAAAATACTTCGCATGGCCTAACCACTGCCGCCAACTCTCAACACGAATCACGTTCATCGACGCGTCGTTCGTGGCTATGACCAGTCAGCCACGAATTCGTTCGGTTACCGACTGCCTGGACTAAGTCAAGCCCACACATCTATTGAATTACATTAACGCTATATATCAGGGTATTGGAATTGAAACAAATCATGTGAGCATGTTAGCACATGTTATAACATTCAACTTAGGCAAATCTTCAAGGCATACTTTCCCATGTATATTCAACTTAAGCAAATCTTCAAGGCGTACTTTCTATGCATGTAGTGTAATCATGCATAAGGTAAGCATGTAGGAAATCATTCAGGTCAGCATATTAATCATGAAATCAATCTCAATCTACTACATAACATCATTTAATTCAATACATAATAATACAAGCATTTATACAAACACATACACTATACACTTAAGTCCACATATAGTATGTCGACCCAACGTGCGCAACTTGGCGAATCTCTTCGCCAAACTGATTATGCAAGCATTCCTAACTCTCTAATGCGGCGACAAATCATGTCAATCACGTCAGCAAATTATGCATGTAGACCGTACTTCCTACATATGACTAAAATGCCCTAAATCTCATATTCTTCGTTAATTTGCGAAACAGGAAACGGAGAGCATGTTGTACATGTCAAACGGCGATGCCGTCGATAATCTACTATTAAACGACATTGAAAGTGTTGTAAACCATTAATCAAAGCATCTAAAATCCTCACCTAGTCTCTTACGGTCGCGGGAATTTGAACGGAGCGTGTACGCTTCGTCTACGACAGTAGGAGAACCTGATTCATGGATTACGTTACCTACCATGTTCAGAATCTACATAAACCCTAAATCAGCAAGTTTTTGGGGTTTTTCTATACCTGAAAAAGTGAAAAAATCACCAGCCAGGTGATTGGAATGAAGTGTTGAAGCAGCACTGTCAGGGGCTCGGATGCGGGAAAAATCTCCTCTTCCCTTTCTCTCAAACTCTCTCTCTCTTTTCTAGGGTTTGTGAAATTCGTATGCAAGGAAAGAATGAGGGTTTCAACCCCTTTTATAAGCTTGGAAACGCCGAAAATAGGCTCCGGGACGAAGTTTACTTATTGCCTATCCATTTCGGGGCTGTTTCGGTCCAAAAACTGATTTCTGGTGGTCCCCTGGTCGATTGCGATCAGACTTAAGCTCATGGGTACCCGATGTACCTCGTATTAAGTTTTCAGTCTGGCAGGGTTCGCAGATCGCACGTGGCGGACCATTTTCAGTTCAGCGGTCACCGCACATAGATCAGGGCTGAAAGTCCCATGATAATAAATAGATATTTTTCCTGATCCGAGGGTGTAATCTGGATGAATTCTGATGGTCAGAATGCTTAATACTGACGCGTCAAGTCGTGTGCCAGATCTAAATTTGAAATTCCCAATTCGTCCCTATTCGCGGTCGCTTCAGTCCGGGTTCAACGAAATACTCTGTGATTATCGGATTGACTTAATTTTCGAGATGATTGTCAAGTCCAGCTGGGCGGTTCTAACGGTCTAAGATAGGAGGTATCGGACCTTCGACGCGCGGTCTAAATCCAATACAAAAGTTCAATATGGTCTAGAGGACAAACCTGCTTAGAGTTTGATCCAAGGTTATAGAGTATTGTAGAGTTATCTGTCCTACTCGATTTGGGTCTTGTAGAACATATTTAAAGTGATCAGGGACTATTTCCCAGCTACTCTAGCGTTGCGCTAGCTAACTTACGTTTAATTTCCATGGAAATTATTTATACGCGATTTCGGGTCAAATCAGTACTCAATTCCAAGTACGGATTTTTCACGGGCGTTACAATTGGTATCAGAGCAGATGGATCAGACTCCCTCTCAGTCTGGCACTCATCCGGACCCTTCTGTGGGCCCGATTCCTGAGACTGTTCGGTCGTCTCAGCCTGCTGTTGGTCCTACAGGTGGACCACCGCCATTTACACCATCTGTTAGAGAGCCACAGCGCGCATCTACTTCCGCACCTCATCCGCCACAGCCTGCTCCACCCCCTGATAGATTCGAGCAGATGATGGCTATGATGCTACAGCAGCAGCAGCTTTTGACCACTATAGTTGGGACATTAGCCCAGGGTGGGGGTGCGACTACCTCTACTCCACCTGCACCACCTGCACATCCAGCTGAGGATGCCTATACTTACGCCCAGGATGAGGGCATAGCACATCCTGCGCAGCCTGCTTTCCCTGCGGGGAATCCTGCCGACACACGGGGCCTTCTGGAGCGATTTCAGCGCTTGCGGCCTCCTACTTTTTCGGGTTCTCACAGACCTGAGGAGGCAGAGTTCTGGCTTGACCGAGTGTCGAAGATTCTACGCATGTTACACTGTACCGAGGCAGAGCAGGTAGAGCTGGCTACCTTCCTATTTGAGAGAGAGGCCAGTATGTGGTGGGATAGTATATTGCGGACTGTTGCCGCAGATTTCGTATGGACGTGGGCAGCATTCGAGTTCTGCTTTCATGAGAAGTATTATCCCCAGACCTACAGGTACGAGAGGGAGAATGAGTTTCTCCGTCTCAGGCAGGCAGCGATGACGGTTACTGAGTATGAGCATCGGTTCACAGAGTTGGGCAGGTACGTCCTGACGATACTGGCTGATGAGCAGATGCGCATACGGTGCTTTTTGGAGGGCTTGTGACCGGATATTCGGTCGAAGATGTGCTGTGTCAGTTTCCCCTCCTATGCGGAGTTGGTTCACATGTCCATGCGGGCAGAGCAGGACGTGGATCGACTTGCGCGATCTCGAGGCCCGACTACTTCCAGGCCGCGACCGGAGTTACCAGATAGGCCCTTCGCGGGCAAGAGGCCTCGCATTGATCCTCCTACCAGGACTACGGCGCCTGTACGACCGTTTCGGCGCCCTGATTTATCATGCACATACTGTGGGAGGACGGGCCATTTAGCGCAGAGTTGCTTTTCCAGGATGCGGGACAGTGGGTTCTCGCCGCCGCAGAAGATTGATCGTGTACGTCCACAGGCGATATCAGCACCGCCTATACGGTCAGCTCCTGCGCATCCTTCGTTCAGACCTACGGTATCGCAGATTCGACAGCCTCCACGGCCCTTGACACAGCGGTCGAACCGGCCACAGCAGGCGCGAGTTCATGCACTGACCGCTGAGGCCGCTACGACGCCGACTTTCCAGCATTCAGCCTTCGAGGTCACGGGCCATATCGGAGGTACTCCCGTTCTTATCATGGTGGACACTGGTTCCACGATTTCTTTGATATCGCGTGCCGTAGTCAGACGTCTTGGGTTGCAGACTATCACTATGGATAGCGTGCGAGTCCTTGCAGCTCATGGAGATTATTCGGATGTCACCCAGATGTGTGAGGGTTGTTTAGTTGATCTGGGAGGCAGGACGATGACTCTCGATCTGGTCGTCGATCCCTCGCTCGTTTATCTCGACGTCATTCTTGGTATGGACTGGTTGACTGCAGCGAGAGCCGAGATTGACTGCGAGGCTCGTGTGGTGACGGTGTACGAGCCTGAGGGCACGCCTTTCACATTTCCAGTGCGGGTAAATCTTCCTTTCCGCATTCTTAGCTACGCCACTCTATTGCGCGACGCTGGTGCCCAGGTACTTGAGCAGACGCCAGTTGTTTCTGAGTTCGGGGATCTGTTCAGGAAGATCCCTGGTTTGCCGCCCCGACGTGAGATCGATTTCACTATCGATCTGGTTCCTGGTTCTACACCCGTTTCACTGCCGACGTATCGCATGGCACCATGTGAGATGGAGGAGTTGAGGACGCAGATTGATGGCCTGATAGAGCTTGGCTTTATACGGCCTAGCGTATCTCCTTGGGGAGCACCGGTCTTGTTCGTGAAGAAGAAGGACGGTTCGCTGTGATTGTGTATTGATTATCGCAGGCTGAACCAGCTCACAGTGAAGAACAAGTACCCTTTGCCCAGGATCGATGACTTGTTTGATCAGTTGAGAGGAGCGCAGTACTTGTCGAAGATTGATCTTCAGTCGGGATATCATCAGCTGCGCGTCAGAGATGAGGACGTGCAGAAGACAGCATTCAGGACCAGTTTTGGCCACTACGAGTTCCTCGTGATGTCGTTCGGTCTCACGAACGCACCGGCCGTGTTCATGGATCTGATGAACCGGGTATTTTGGCCTTTCCTCTATCGATTCATCGTTGTCTTCATCGACGACATTTTGGTATACTCTAGGAGTCGAGAGGAGCATGAGGAGCACTTGCGTTTGGTCCTTGATACGCTCAGACGACATCAGTTGTTCGCACAGTACAAGAAGTGCGACTTCTGGAAGCAGGAGGTGAAGTTTCTGGGACACGTGGTGTCCAAGGACGGCATGGCAGTTGACCTGTCTAAGGTAGCTGCTGTGCAGGACTGGGAGCAGCCTGGTTCTGTCACTGAAGTGAGGAGTTTCTTGGGTCTCGCTGGCTACTATCGGCGTTTCATTCAGGACTTCTCGAAGATCGCAAGACCCTTATCTCAGTTGACACGGAAGGACGTGAATTTCGCCTGGAATGATAAGGCGGAGTCAGCTTTTCAGGAGCTGAAGGACAGACTTACGTCCGCCCCTGTGCTAGTATTGCCAGAGCAGGGGGTTAGATACACTATATACACTGACGCGTCTAGCGTTGGTTTGGGTTGTGTCCTTATGCAGAGGGACAGGGTAATTTCGTATGCCTCGAGACAATTAAGGAAGCACGAGGAGAATTACCCTACACACGACCTGGAGTTGGCAGCCGTTATATTCGCACTGAGACTCTGGAGACATTACCTCTACGGAGAGGAGTTCGAGCTCTTTTGCGACCACAAGAGCCTCAAGTACATATTCACGCAGCGAGACTTGAATATGAGGCAGCGGCGATGGATGGAGACGCTGAAGGACTTCAAGTTTGAAGTCTCTTACCATCCTGGGAAGGCGAACCTTGTGGCTGATGCGTTGAGCCGCTAAAAGGCGATAGAGTTTGCGGCTCCGCTGATGGTTGCCGAGTGGGATATGGTTGAGTTTTTGCGAGACTTTGAGCAGAAACTCACCGTAGAGGAGCCATTTGAGTTCATCGCACATGTACAGGTGCGATCTCAGATCGATGACCGAGTCATCGAGGCGCAGAGGGACGACGCGCATCTTACTGAGCTTCGAGAGCAGGCCAGTGATGATACCGACGCCGATTGGCGTGTTGGTATGGATGGGGGCTTACGTTACCGTGGCCGCCTATGCGTCCCAGATGTCCCTGACTTGAGACGAGAGATTCTCGAGGCTGCGCATTCTACTAGACTCGCGATGCATCCTGGCAGCACGAAGATGTATCGTGATGTGAAGAGGACGTATTGGTGGGAAGGTATGAAGACCCACATTGCTGAGTTCGTGTCCCGTTGTCTCACTTGTCAGCAGGTGAAGGCAGAGCATCGCCGACCACCTGGACTTTTGCAGCCTATGCCGATTGCAGAGTGGAAGTGGGATTTCATTTCCATGGACTTCATTTCTGGGTTGCCGAAGACGAGGAAGGGGCATGATTCCTTTTGGGTGATCGTCGACCGATTGACGAAGTCGGCGCACTTCCTACCGATCAGAGTTACGAACTCTGCAGACGAGCTGGCTAGATTGTATATCCGAGAGATTGTGCGTCTGCATGGAGTTCCGTTGGAGATCGTGTCGGACAGAGACACGTGGTTCACTTCTATTTTCTGGACTCGCATTCAGGAGGCTATGGGTGTGAAGTTGAAGTTCAGTACTGCCTTCCACCCACAGACGGACGGACAGACGAAGCGAGTGAACCAGATCCTGGAGGATATGTTGCGGGCTTGCGCATTGGACTTCAAGGACAGTTGGGATGACTGTCTTGCATATGCGGAGTTTGCGTACAATAATAGCTTCCAGACGAGTATCGGCATGGCACCTTATGAGGCGCTGTATGGGCGACCTTGTCGCGCACCGCATTGCTGGTTAGAGGTCGGTGAGCGCAGCTTGATTGGCCCAGAGTTGGTGCAGGCGACGTCAGAGAAGATTGATATTATTCGACGTCGGCTTCTTACAGCGCAGAGCAGACAGAAGAGCTACGCCGATACGAGACGACGGCCACTAGAGTTCACAGTCGGGGATCATGTGTTTTTGCGAGTTTCCCTTTATGAAGGGAGTCCTTCGGTTCGGGAAGAAGGGGAAGCTGGCACCGCGATTCATTGGTCCATTTCAGATCCTCGATCGTGTGGGAGCAGTGGCTTACCGATTGGCTTTACCCACGCCCCTCGCGAGCGTCCACAACGTATTTCATGTTTCTATGCTGAAGAAGTACGTTGCTGATCCTTCCCATATCATCAGATGGGAGCAGGTGCAGTTAGGAGAGGATGTTACTTATATCCTGCGACCGACACGCATCTTAAACCGGAAGGAGCAGGTACTGCGTAGCAAGGTGATTCCCCTTGTGAAGGTACTATGGACGCATCACTCTGAGGAGGAGGCTACTTGGGAGACAGAAGCCGAGATCAGAAAGAACTACCCACAGCTTCTCGAGGAGTACGAACAGGTACAAATTTCGAGGACGAAATTATTTGTTAAGGGGGGTAGATTGTAACGCCCGTGAAAAATCCGTACTTGGAATTGAGTACTGATTTGACCCGAAATCGCGTATAAATAATTTCCATGGAAATTAAACGTAAGTTAGCTAGCGCAACGCTAGAGTAGCTGGGAAATAGTCCCTGATCACTTTAAATATGTTCTACAAGACCCAAATCGAGTAGGACAGATAACTCTACAATACTCTATAACCTTGGATCAAACTCTAAGCAGGTTTGTCCTCTGGACCATATTGAACTTTTGTATTGGATTTAGACCGCGCGTCGAAGGTCCGATACCTCCTATCTTAGACCGTTAGAACCGCCCAGCTGGACTTGACAATCATCTCGAAAATCAAGTCAATCCGATAATCACAGAGTATTTCGTTGAACCCGGACTGAAGCGACCGCGAATAGGGACGAATTGGGAATTTCAAATTTAGATCTGGCACACGACTTGACGCGTCAGTATTAAGCATTCTGACCGTCAGAATTCATCCAGATTACACCCTCGGATCAGGAAAAATATCTATTTATTATCATGGGACTTTCAGCCCTGATCTATGTGCGGTGACCGCTGAACTGAAAATGGTCCGCCACGTGCGATCTGCGAACCCTGCCAGACTGAAAACTTAATACGAGGTACATCGGGTACCCATGAGCTTAAGTCTGATCGCAATCGACCAGGGGACCACCAGAAATCAGTTTTTGGACCGAAACAGCCCCGAAATGGATAGGCAATAAGTAAACTTCGTCCCGGAGCCTATTTTCGGCGTTTCCAAGCTTATAAAAGGGGTTGAAACCCTCATTCTTTCCTTGCATACGAATTTCACAAACCCTAGAAAAGAGAAAGAGAGTTTGAGAGAAAGGGAAGAGGAGATTTTTCCCGCATCCGAGCCCCTAACAGTGCTGCTTCAACACTTCATTCCAATCACCTGGCTGGTGATTTTTTCACTTTTTCAGGTATAGAAAAACCCCAAAAACTTGCTGATTTAGGGTTTATGTAGATTCTGAACATGGTAGGTAACGTAATCCATGAATCAGGTTCTCCTACTGTCGTAGACGAAGCGTACACGCTCCGTTCAAATTCCCGCGACCGTAAGAGACTAGGTGAGGATTTTAGACGCTTTGATTGACGGTTTACAACGCTTTCAATGTCGTTTAATAGTAGATTATCGACGGCATCGCCGTTTGACATGTACAACATGCTCTCCGTTTCCTGTTTCGCAAATTAACGAAGAATATGAGATTTAGGGCATTTTAGTCATATGTAGGAAGTACGGTCTACATGCATAATTTGCTGACGTGATTGACATGATTTGTCACCGCATTAGAGAGTTAGGAATGCTTGCATAATCAGTTTGGCGAAGAGATTCGCCAAGTTGCGCACGTTGGGTCGACATACTATATGTGGACTTAAGTGTGTAGTGTATGTGTTTGTATAAATGCTTGTATTATTATGTATTGAATTAAATGATGTTATGTAGTAGATTGAGATTGATTTCATGATTAATATGCTGACCTGAATGATTTCCTACATGCTTACCTTATGCATGATTACACTACATGCATAGAAAGTACGCCTTGAAGATTTGCTTAAGTTGAATATACATGGGAAAGTATGCCTTGAAGATTTGCCTAAGTTGAATGTTATAACATGTGCTAACATGCTCACATGATGTGTTTCAATTCCAATACCCTGATATATAGCGTTAATGTAATTCAATAGATGTGTAGGACTTGACTTAGTCCAGGCAGTCGGTAACCGAACGAATTTGTGGCTGACTGGTCATAGCCACGAACGACGCGTCGATGAACGTGATTCGTGTTGAGAGTTGGCGGCAGTGGTTAGGCCACGCGAAGTGTTTTACGCACTTCATGTCGTTTAACTTGAGATGCGATCGCGCTAGTCGAGCCCGTCAAGTAACCCGACTGGCCGATGTTTGTTCACCTTGTATGTATCATAACTACTTGAACCTAGGGTACTGAACTTACCATTGTAAACCCTATTAACCATGGTACCTTGATCCACGAAGACTCATGAGCCGGGCATGGTGGTATGGGACACCGTGGTCGAGCTGTCGGCCTACGCTGGGGCCACAAACCTCCCCGTAGTGACCAGTGAGCACCTTGACTCGTGAGCAGATTATGGTGGTATGGGACACTATATTCTAGCTGTCGGCCTACACTGATCAGGCGACGAGCCCTTTGTAGTGACCGCGAGCGTATTCTGAGTCCACGGGAGGCGACGACCCTTCCGTGCAGTAGAGTACAGTAGGCCTGTATTGATAAGGTGATGGGGGAGCGGTGCAACGAGTGCGAGCAACAGCCCTGGCAGCCCTTGCAGTGACCTACGAAATGTACATCGTATGAGATTACTAGGAGTGACGACCCTAGACAGGATCCGTGTTGGGATTGATACAAGGGAAGTACCTTAGTTTCCCAATCTTGCTGTTTGAATGGACTAATAACAACTTGGTAATCATATCACCATAGCATTGCATGTGCCTGGAAGATGTGGAGCACTCTAGGGAGTGTGGCATGCCGCGGTCGTAAGATGTTGCCGCATGAGGGTGACCGTCGGTGAGGGCATACATCACGTCATATCATCTTGCATTAAACAACAGTATTAGGATTGTCTGATTTACTGCTTTACTATTATCGCGTGATTGAATTGTGAACATGCTAATCTTTGCTCTATGATTCCACTGAGTTGATCACTCATTCCCACGTTACGGGATGGTGTTTGCAACACCCACCAGACCCTGTCGTAGTTGCAGGTGAGGACGAGATCCAGGAGGTGGAGCCGGAGATTGACGAGGACCAGGATGAGTTCTCGTATATGCAGTATCACGACGGCTTCCCGTAGGTGACCTGGATCGAGGAGGACTTCAGTGGGACTATTTTGAACTTTATTCTTTTGTTTATTTACATGTATATGAGACTCAGAGATGTAGTCATACTTTGGAGACAGATGAGATTACTTTGTTTTTCCATACAGTGATATATATATTGTTTAGTCTTCCGCTTGCTTTTATCACTGGATCTGAAGTATGAATTGCAGTTTTGGTATACTTTTACTCATGTGAATGCTTTAAATCAGACAACATTGAATCATAACCATTTTTGTTGCATAAGTGACGGTCTGGAACTCGGGAGTTGAGTTTATACACGACCCCCGATTTTCAGGGTGTTATAGATGTACACGTGGTCCACCAGGCATGCACATCAAGGTGGCCCATGTCCAAGTGTTGAACAGTGTGGATGCACACGTACAGTACGTGGGGTCCACAAATTAGGCTGTTATTTGTGTTTTTCCCTCTAGCAGGGCCTACCCAAAACAGGCAGCAATGTGGCTGCTATGTGGGCCCCGGTTGGGTCCACTTGTTTGGATGGCATAGATCAAACTCATCATGGTGGGCCACACAAACACACATCACACCAAAAGGCAAAATAAAGAGAGAGAAGGAGAGAGAGAAAATGGTGGAGATGGAAGGGACCTCGCCACTATGGGTCCCTCTCTGATACAAATCATACATTAAGATGGGTCCCACCATATGCGGGCCCTCAAATCATCAAGATCACGCAAAATCAAATCATAAAATACACCCACCTTTCCTTCTTCTTACTCCCTAGTGCTTCAAGGCTCCTAAGAAGCTCCTTCAATGGTGGAGATGATGATCTAAGGGTTGGATGGTGAGGATTGAGGGGGTAGGGAGTGGGCCACACCTAGCTCTCTCTTGAAAGGCTTGGACGTTGGAGTTGCTTGGGGAATGAGAGAAAGAGAGAGGGATGGGTGAGTGATAGGGTGTGATGGGTGAGTGATAGATGTGTACTTGCTAAGAAAAGTGTTAACTTTTAGGGAGGGTAGTTGTACTTGGGGATGGGATGGAGTGATGGATTGTACTTTGATTGATTGATGTGATGTGTCATAGAGATTCTCTTGAGATTGCAACATGTGGTGTTTTTCTTAAACTAAACATGAGCCCCACATCTCCTGGCGCGGGTATCGCCTTGCTACGTGAGATGCGGCATCAGAACTGCGACGATGGTGCAGTTGTCAGGGTACAAGTCTTGAGTTGAGCCAAATCAGGAATACGGGATATGACTCGAGATCGCATGTAAATGTCGATAGCAGATCGCGGGTCACCAAAATTTGACCGGGAGGACCGCGGAGGCATATGGAATGGTACAGGCTAAAATATGGGTCTTACACACTGAGACACCCTCCCTCGTCACCACGTGATCGAGGAACCTCACCTCCTCTACCAAAATGCACACTTCTCCAGCTTTGCATAGAGCTAGTGGGCACGGAGGCTCTGGAAAATAATCTCCAGATGCTGCTCATTGTCCTCACAAGTCCTCGAATAGATCACAAAGTTGTCGATGAACACCATAAAAAACTGATCGAGATAAGGATGGAATACCTCATTCATCAATTGTATGAAGATCGCAAGTGCATTAGTCAGTCTAAAGGACATGACTTAGAACTCAAAATGACCATAGAGGGTCCTAAAGGCTGTCTTTAGGATATACTCCTCTAGGACTCGAATTTGATGATAGCCAGACTGCAGGTCAATCTTTTAAAAAAACTGTGCACCCTATAACTAATCAAATAAATCATCGTTCATCAGGAGCGGATACTTGTTCTTAATCATGACCCGGTTGATCTCGCGATAATCCACGCAGAGCCTCAGCGACTAATCCTTCTTCCTGAGGAATAGTACCGCCACTCCCCATGGTAAACTGCTTGGACGAATGAAGCCTAGCTCACGTAACTCGTCTAACTGCTGTTGCAGCTCCTGCAAATCCATCGGTTCCATATGGTACGGGGCCTTCAAGATACGTGCGGTACCAGGCACAAGATCCGTCAGAAACTCAATATGTCGGTGTGACGATAACCCCAAAATCTCCTAGAATACGTTGGGGAAATCGTAAGCTATCGGCAACAAATCAATGCTCAATGCGACAGGATCCTCTATGGCGCATGACATCAGACAAGATAACTTCTCTAGGCTTAGCAATGAATTGGAACCATGACAAGCCAGGTACATAGAACGTGACAATCCTCGCGAAATAGTCCAAAACGACGTGGTACTCGATGAGCCAATCTATATCCAGGATGACGTCGAACCCTAACATCGACAGCATAAATAAGTTGGTAGGCAAGAAAGTCTCCCCCACCAGCAAGGGGTAAGACGAACAAAATCACGCTATCACTGCAGTCTTCCCTAAGGGTGTCGACACTGTCAATCCCTCGTGAGCAAACTCCATCGGTAATCCTATCGAATGGAAAAAATCCTCATATATGAAAGAGTGAGATGCACTAGAATCAAACAAAACTCGAGCTATGCATGAAGAGACAGGAAGAATACCCTCAACGACCCCTCCCAGCGATTGTGGATCCTGCTGAGCAATGTAGAATCTAGCTTAAGCCGGTTGGGGAGGTGCCTAACCTCTCTGAGGTCAATGTTACTGCTGTAGTTACTACTGTGACGGTCGAAGATGCTGCCTCTATTGTACGGTCTCAGCGGCTGGGGTGGTTGTTGTCGCTGTTGCTGTTGTGGGGGCCTGGTTGGTATGAGCTACTACCACTGTTGTGGTGGAGGCTGCTGGGGTGCCCTCAGTAAACTGCTGCTACTAAAGGTGTGGACACTCCCACCTATGGTGTCCCATCTCTCCACATCCATGACAAGCACCAGTGAGCTGCCTCAGAGGTGGTGTTAGAGGTACTGCTGGTGCTAGGAAGGCTGGGCGGCCTCTGCGCCTCTACCATGGTCGATGCTATTGTTGGGGCTATAGGAGGGAGCCTGCCTCTTTCGATCTCTCCTCTGACCACGGTCCCTCTGTGAACTGTCCCACTTGGCCTCATAAACTTGGGCCCTCTGCACAACCTCCTTGAAGGTCTAAAGAATATGGCCAATAACACGACCTCGGAGGCCATAACGTAAGCCGTTCTCAAAATGGTAGGCCCTTCACCCCTCATCATTAACTAAATACGTCGCTAATCTCGATAGTGAGACTAAATGTGCCTCATACTGGGAGACTGTCGTGACCCTCTCGACCAGAGTCTCAAACTCTAACGCATGTTACTGTTGAACATGTTCGAGAAAGAACTTCCGATTGAACTAGTCTATAAAGTCCTCCCAAGTCCACTTAAAATCGGCTCCTGCTACTTGGGCGACTGATGCCCACCAGTGCTCAGTTTTTCCCTGGAGAAGAAATATAGCTAACAGGACCCGTTGGTGGGTCGAACATCTCATCGTATCAAAAATCTTCTCCACCTCGGAGCGCCATCTCTCTACTGCAGTCGAGTCTGGCTCGCCCTAGAAGCGCTGGGGATCGAACTGTCGGAGGTCTCAAAGAAGGACGCTCGCTCGCTTCTGCTCTGCCTAGGCTAGTGTAATAGAGGGCTGCCTGCCCTGCTCGTGAAGGATAATGGTCGAAGCCTGCAG
This sequence comes from Magnolia kwangsiensis, assembly GCA_037074715.1. Classification (NCBI taxonomy): domain Eukaryota; kingdom Viridiplantae; phylum Streptophyta; class Magnoliopsida; order Magnoliales; family Magnoliaceae; genus Magnolia; species Magnolia kwangsiensis. The sequence continues at coordinate 138,366,386 of CM073571.1, forward strand.
CATCTGCTGAAGCTGATTTACACTCACGGGCACTGTAGAGGCTGCACTAGATTTAGAAGGGGGTGCAGACATCTCAGGTGGAGGACCGGGAACCTTAGGTGGTGAACAAGAATTCAGGTGGGGGAGCATGAGTAGCTCGAGCTATTCTCTTGGGCCTCATGTCCTACAAGAAGGAACAAGAAGCCTATCAAGAGTTACTATTATAGGGAACTGAATAGGAAGGTTACATGCTCAAGACTTACTCATCCTAAGTTCATAGCAAATATGTGATGTTATCCTGAGTTACTACCAAGTTATGCTTTGATACCAACTTTTGTCACGCCCCAAACTGGAAAATCAGGCTCACAAAATTCCCAATCGTCGAATCCGATGCCGTCAACCTCCTTAATACCTAATTCTCAGCTCCTGGCACCCATATACCAAGTTCCAATCTTAGGATCCTTCAAGGAGATTTTCAACATAAATTTATTTCATAAGAAGCATAACCATATGCATAACCCACGAACAATAACAACAACACTACCACAAAATCTACTATGATAAAAACTTTGAGTACAATGCATAAGGGAAATACAAGATAGATAACAAAAACTCCAGAAGCTCAGCCGCACGCTCCTGCCTCAACTCGGATGTTATGTCCTAGCATCACCGACATGCAACGGTCGTGCATAAGCTTATAAAAAGCTTAGAGGGTGGTGTAAGTGTGTGCAGAAGGTATGTGCATAAAATGCAATATCAAAGTAATGCAGAATGATGTTGACAAGTCTGTGAATGGAATCAGCCATCCAAGGCTATGCAATGCAAGGCCTACTTGGCCAATGTCATATGTAAGATGTAAAGCAATCATACCAGTCCTCCTCATGGACCATATATTTGTACATCTTATCTCTAGAACAGCAAGTGTCAGCACATTTCCTCTATGGACAATCACTAGTGTCTAGTGCACTACATATTGACTACCCTTCCCTAGGTGCATAGTCTAATGTGAGCACAAGAGACTTCACTATCCACCTACCAATAGTATGTCAATACCTATCCGGCACGTTGATAATGGACTCATTCCTCAAGCTGGTCAAACTCGGCCTAGCTATGCCCTCTCCTCTTGGGCAAGTAAGAACCATCCCGCTTCCAACCGACCACGACATAGTGAGAGACACAGCCTCCTAGTATTCGGCCCTCTAACGCCCATTCATTTATTCAGTCTAGACGTTGGTGTAACCTCCTGGTACTATAAGGGTTTAAGGGCTTTCACCTAGGGATATCTATCACGCCCCATGTCAAAAACTAAAACATTTTCGGTGTCCAAGCGTGCCATCCACGTCATGCTTATGGAGGCCACAACCCTGATATCGCTAGGGCATACAGTGATCATATCACATAATGTGAGATGCATGAGCCACACTATCGAGTCATACATCATTCCCGTGAGTACTGCATGCTCATGTGGGGCCACTCCGTCTCTCAGGGAGTCCCATAATCAATCTGCCCACTGGAAAATATGTTTTGATCAATCACTCCTCATATTAAGCATACATATGATGTGCATGGGCATGAATCATGAAGTTATACAAGCACGTTCTGCGTTGATGATGTACTCTCCTCATACCGAGGATGGGCCTGGATGGCCTACTCATATCAAGAATGGGTCATACTAATAACAATGGGAGCCCAACGATTTGGGTTAGCCCACTAAGAGGAGATGAGAATGGGCCTAACAACAGGCCCTAGGGAGGATTACAATGTGGACATTTAACCATCATTTCTCTTCGATGTGGAAATGTAACCACCACTGCTATCCTATAATGGGGCCTATAACCTTTATACTAACTAGGAAAATGGATGGGCATCATAAACTTCATCACATACATCATGGTGGAGCCACACATCACAGTTAGACTTCATTACAAGGGCCTCATATGCACCATATTGGGCCTCATCACCTAGTCCTTATACACATCATAATGGACCTCGCAAGTGCCTCACATACATCACATTAGGCCCAACAAAAGGGCCTCATATATATCACCATGGGCCTCATACAAGGGCCTTATATACATCACATTGGGCCTCACATACATCACATTGGGCCTCATACAAGGGCCTCACATGCATCACATTGGGCCTCACTCATAGGCCTCATATACGTCACAATTGGCCCCAAATACATCACAATGGGCCACATACTATGGGCCTCAAATACATTAAAATGGGCCTTATACCTAGGCCTCATACAATGGGCCTTAAATACATCTCAATAGGCCACATCTCATAAGCCACATCCCTTGGGCCTCAAATACATCACAATGGGTCACATCCCTTGGGCCTCAAATACATCACAATGGGCCACATCCCTTAGGCCTCAAATACATCATAATGGGCCACATCCCATGGGCCTCAAATACATCACAATGGGCCTATGGGGCAGCCCATATTTCAGCAAAATAGATGGGCAACATATATATACAACAAGGTGGCCCTGTTCATGCAGTAGGTGGGCGCTACACATGCTAGATTGGCCTTGCACGTGCAAGATGGGCAGCATGGATATACAATGCATACACCTTAGTGGGTCCCACCGTCCCGGCTAGACGGTGCAGAAAGCACATACATTAGTGGGTCCCACTGTCCCTTGCGAGACAGTGGACAATGTGGATCAAAACATACATCCTGGTAAGGCCCACCGTCCCAGCTAGATGGTGGGACCCACAAAGGTGTGTGTATTGCATATCCATGTTGCCCATTTGGCACGTGCAGGGGCAATCTGGCATGTGCAAGGCCCACCTGCTGCATGGGCAGGGCCACCTTATTATATATATATATATATATATATATATATATATATATATATATATATATATATATATATATATATATATATATATATATATATATATATATGTTGCCCATTCACTTTGTTAAAATCTGGGCTGCCCCATAGCCCCATTGTGATGTATTTTAGGCTCATAGGATATGGCCCATTGTGATGTATTTGAGGCCCAAGGGATGTGGCCCATTGAGATGTATTTGAGGCCCATTGTATGAGGCCTGTTTTGATGTATGAGGCCCTTTGTGATGTATTTGAGGCCCATGGTATGTGGCCCATTGTGATGTATTTGAAGCCTAGGTTTGAGGTCCATTATGATGTATATGAGGTCCATTAGTGAGGCCCAATGTGATGCATGTGAGGCCCTTGTAAAAGGGCGAATGTGATCTATGTGAGGCCCAATGTGATGTATATGAGGCCCTTGTATGAGGCTCATGGTGATGTATATGAGGCCCTTTTCTGAGGCCTAATCTGATGTATGTGAGGCCCTTGCGAGGCCCGTTATGATGTGTATGAGGCCCATGTGATGAGGCCCAATATGGTGCATATGAGGCCCTTGTGATAAGGCCCAACTATGATGTGTGGCTCCACCATGATGTATGCGATGATGTTTATGATGCCCATCCATTTTCCTAGTTAGTATAAAGGCCATGGACCACATTATAGGATAGGTTCTAAATGTGTCACACCTTGGGAGTAGTGGTAGTTAAATATCCACATCGAAGAGTAATGATGGTTAAAATTCCACATTGTAATCCTCCCTAGGGCCCGTTGTTAGGCCCATTCTCATCTCCTCTTAGTGGGCTAACCCAAATCGTTGAGCTCCTACCACTACCAAAAAAAGGGGCAAATGTTATAGACCGCGTTAGTTTTTTACTATGGATTTAAACCGTAGCTATATTTACTATGGATTTAATCCGTAGCTAAAAATATGCCACACCATTAATACGTAACGGTGGTGTAAGGGGCTCTATAGGGCTTAAAAAAATATATGCATTCTGTCTAAGTCATCCATCCATTTTAAAATATTATTATAGGGTATGAAACTAAAAATCAGCTAGATTGAAGGATAAAGTGGACCACATCGTAGGAAATATGAAGATTAAATCACATGTGGTTCCTATGAAGTGGTCCACTTGGGCCTTCAATATACTTTATTTTTGTGATTATGAACTAAAATATTTTATTAAAATTAATGGACGGAATGGATTAAGCAAATACATCATGGTGGGCCCCATGGAGCCCCTGAGAAGACCGTCCATGGCCCTACGTCCAAATTGGGCACGCGTCTAAATCAAAGTCGCACCTAAATCTCCCCCCATTTCTCTCTCTCTCTCTCTCTCTATCTCACTCCATTCCTTATTCTCTCATCTTCCTCCCTCTCTCTCTTCCCCAATCCCCTCTCTTTCTCTCTATTCCCACCGTCCTCTCCCTCGCCATCTCCCTCTCCCTCTCTCGACCTCCCGCTGCCTCACACCTCCTTCAACAGTAATGGATCTCCATTAGTGCTGCCTCCAATGTTTCTCCCTCACCCTCACTCCCCCTAGCATTAAGGCTTCTTCCTCTTCAAAGGTTCTCTCTCCCTTACATTTCTAGGGTTTTGTTGATTTCCTTGTTACTGCGACTTGAATATGAGATTAAATGTTTTTTTAAAAAAAAATTATTATGTAAAAGCTCTATACAAGCAATGAATGCATGTTTGGACGTGTCAGATCCATAGGACCATATATCATTTCAAGTGATGTAATTAATAGGCAGTCAAAACTTGAAATGAGGGTTGCAGATGGGAAAAAGGTGGGCCACACTAGAATCATAGCCATTCGATGCTTTAGCTGACTACTCCTCATGATAAATGTATGTAGAGTCAGGCTGACCCTTTTGAATTCTTTTAAAAAATGTTATATCTCTCTCATGATTTGTTATTTTTATGCTTTTCTATGATCTAGACCATTGGTATGATGGGCCACACGCTGCATTACTTGATTCATGACGAATGTGATTGGATTTTCGATGCGATGCAGATGTTCAGATCTATAAATATGGAGAGATTTCATGATGTGGTCTCTCTTCATATACGCTCTTGATCACTTGGTTATGTAGAAGGGGGAAGCTAGATAAAACATACATGGTGTTCGATGAAATACTCAAGAGAGGGATAAGTGCTGATAATGCAACATTAGCTGCTTTAGTTTATGGAGGGGATAAGAGGTATGCATACTCATTAAAAGGTTCTAATTTCATCTCATGTATGAATGTTGAATTTTTAAATTTCAACCTACCCCAAATTACTAGGATAGGCCTTGATGGAAATGTTAAGAATTCTGAATTTCTTCTTGTAAACCAGTGTGGACTACTCTCATTCAATGCATCTTGATTATCATGTATACCAAATGCAATAATATTTTTCCTCCTTTCTTGCCATGAAATTCTCTCATGATATTTTCTCCTTTCATCTGAATGATAAGTTGAAACATCTAGCAAATTTTGTCAACAGTTACACGCATGGCTTTAACATATGTTTTTTTTATTATTATTTTAAAGCAATGTTTTCTGACCTTGTGTACTTGGAGCTCTACTGAATCTCTGATTCTCTATCCAATCGTGAGTGCAATATCATGGTAGTTCAGTAGGTGGGTCTAACTGGTCATTAAGTGGGGTAATATAGGACATTTGTATGTAAAATGTTATTTAACTCTTTTAAAGATCTAAGAAAAGTTATCAGATGTCCCAGGCAGTTGGAAATACTGAGATTTTAAAGCTCTGCAATACACTAGAAGATGAAGCCCAACAGAAAGAAAAACTTGAAGAAAAAATTGTAGTACTGAAAAATCAGTTGTTACAATTAAGCATTGAAATTGGTGAGGTTTGCTATCTATGTCATTTAGATGGTATTGATATTTATTGGTTTATATATTTGATTCTCACACTTGCATCAATAGGTCCTGTTCTAAATTTCAATCATCTGGCTTAATTAGTTTTTTCCTGTCTGGTTACAAAACATTTTCATTCTTATATTTATTCCTTTGCTGAATAATTCACTGTTTGTCTCTATTTTCTTCATGGTGCACGGGGCCCAGTATCTATTGCTGAGGAAATTGCTGAAGTCAACCAGTTGCTTTAAAATGAAATCCATTTAAGAAAGGCTGCTGAAGAGGTGGCCAAAAATCTTAAATTCCAACTGGTGCAGTTGAAAAAAAAATCAGAGGTATGGGTACTCATCAATGAATGTGTAGCTTCTTTGTCACCATGCATGACTCTGGTATTTATGAGCCTAGTTTGTCTAATATCACAAGTGGAAGCCATCCCTTTAGTGGAAGACCACTAACACCTTGGTTCAATCCTAAATAGAAGATGAAAAAAATAATTAAATTTTAGGATTCATTCTCAATGATTGAGCATTTGTGCATATACATATGATGTCTTGTGCTCACATGTGCTAAGTCTAAGTCATTGAGTGGAGCTGCCCACAATAACATGCTGATGAAAAAAACCAATAAACCCATGTGATTTTTTTATTTTATTTTCTTTTTTCTTGTAGGGGTGTTCGAAGGTTTGAAAACCAAATAAATTTCGTGTAATTTCTAACCCTGGGTGTAATTTTTCTATTATTTGTTCACTATAAGTGGTCCACCAGATGGATGATCCGGATGCACCAATTGCATTGTTTGATTACACTACAGGGTTTCATCATGTTCATGCTTTTATGTAGAGTTATTTTTACTTTTATTGTATTTTCTAAATATTAAATTTTTTAATGAGAAGTACATCAATATCCCTTACTATCTTTATAGGTGGGAGCTACATGCAGTACCCAAGAAAATTCAAAACAACAGATGAGGAAAACCCAGGTTAGTTGCACTAAACCTTTATAATACAAAGGGCCATCTTCTCAAGTTAGACTCCTTTAAATTCCTCCATTTTATCCATTTTCTTCTATCCTCTCTATATTGTTTCCTTTTGATGCAGGTGAAGAAACACAGCTCATACTTAATGACCATGGAAATGTCTACAGTTGGAAGCCTGTGCTTGTTGACAAGTATTTCTAACTAAGTCTCCAGATGGAGAAGCCATCAGAAATCATGGGTTTTTCCTAGTTGGACCGCATTGACTGTGGTAATTCTCCTCTATCTGATTTTCTCCTTGAAATACTAGTTGATCCTTCGCCCAGGGATACTTATTGTATAAGCCTTGCATTTGTACAAGTGGGGCCAGTGGTTCAATCTTTAAGACCGTTGCTATAATGGGATGCATAATGAATTTGTATATGCCTTGGCATTTTCTGTTGCATTTAGATTGCCACTCTAGTTATTTATTAGCCATCTATCTGAGGGAACTACATGCTTAGACCAAGGATCATATAATTTCTCAAATTTTCGGTGCCTTTAGGGGTCATTTGGATGCCTGGAAGTTTTATTAGTTGTCAAGGGTTTAGAGTCAACCCACTTAATGGTGGTGTTTGGAAAGAAAATTTCACCTGTAAGCGAGTTACAAGCTGTGAATCACTCACAACTTTTTAGTGCATTTGAAATCCTGAGCAAAAGAAATGATTTCACTTACTTGTATGCAAAAGAAGTGATTTCACTTACTTGTATGCAGCTTACAATGGCCATGGGCAGGAGGAGTTCGCCCCTCAAAGGACATCGACTTATATCAGTCAACACGATCTTCATATTGGGGAAATGAAAGTGAGAGAGACCAAGCCTTCTTATTTCTTGATGCCTTTGAGTAGTCTCTTTCTTTTTTGTTGCTTGAAAGCTCTTCAATGTATAGATTTAGTGGCAATGTTGCTCTCAGTTATCTATGCATATAATTGAAACTATTTGAATTTGAATTTCTTCTTTTGGAGGTAAGAAGTCTTTGTTAAAGATTAGCTAATTTGTAAATGAAGACTGGATTACTACCATTTATTCTTGGAAGTCTTTGTCAATGAGCTTTCACTTAGACTTTTCTTTCTTCCTTTTTTTTTATTCATGTAAGAGAAACACAAAGTTCTATGGCACTTCCAAAAGATCAGCGGTTGACATGGTATATGATGCTTTAATGAATATGTATATTTCTAGGTTGTATTTGAACCTTTCTTGTGAATTCTGATCATCCTGGAAATTGTTACTTGTTACTTTATCAAAAGCAAGCCACCAATTTCTAGTTTATCTCCTATATGACATCATTCAATAGCCTTAAGTATTTTTCCAACTTGTTTTGAATATCGAGAAAGAATCAAAGATTCCATTAACATTGATACTCATTGGCTACTTTGTATTATAAGAGGATTAATAATGAACACAACTGAATGTTTGAGCTCAAGATCTTAGCCACTTGATGAACTATCTAAATTGCTGAAAAGGGGAAATACCTGTAAAGAATGCTTGGTCTTCGATGTTGTAGCTAAAACACCAGTAATTTGGGCTTAGTATTATATAATTACCATGTTAACATACAATTTCTCTAAGCAATTTAATCTGACCATTTCAGGTAATGCACCACTTTCACACACCAGAATTTGGAGTTAATTGGTTTGCTGTTCACTCCCCAAGTGCAGGGTTGTGATGTAGTAATAAACTCGATAAGACCAAGGTCGAATCCCAAGGGACTGAAACTTGTACGTTATCTAAGACTAATCAGAACTAGAACTAGATTAAGATGAATTCTAAATTGAATTATAAATTGAGGAATAATTATGAATTAATTAACTAAATTTAAGAGAAAGCAGAGGAAGGATAACTAGGGATTCAGAGGATCCACTTGTAGAGATTAGGGAGATCTTATGCCTGTTTCATAAATCATGGAAATTAACTGAATTGTCATTGATCTAGTTTTCAAGAGATGAAAGGTATATGAATTAGAATGGATTCCATCACCAAACCATGCCCAAGAGACTATGACTAACAACAGAATTAAACTAACTATCAACCAATCATATGTATGAAGGTTAGGAAGGGTACCGACATCCAACCATGCCCAGGAGACTATGGTGAACAACGGGACGTCCTGACGTCATAAACATAAAAAGGAAAGGAAATACTCAAAGCCATTGTAGACCCACTGTAATTTCAGTCACAACAAACCATTAAAGACTATAAATAATTTCAATAATTAAACTAACATCAACATGAATTCAGTTCATAAATTGAATAACAATCATAAAATAAATTCTCCCATCTCACTACAAGCTTCACCTCTTAGCCCTAGCTAAGAGGTTTAGCCTGATAACATGATTAGGCTAAATCCAAATAGATAAAGGAAAAAAGAAAAGGAAAAGAAAAGGGAAAGAAAAAAAAAACCAAAGCTCCTCTCTCTCTCTCTCTCTTTCTCCTGACGTTCCAAGCTCTCCCATCCTCAAAACCAAGATGATACTTTTCTCACGTTTTCTCTCCCTCTTTTATAAGTGACAGGGTCGGTGAAAGAACGTCGGTGGATTGTCAGTCCCGTGCGACAGCTTACGCAGCAGAGAAGAAACCACAATCGACTTTACCTTGCAAGAATTTTGTCTTAGCAAAACTAAGAACCCGATGCAAGATCTGACCGGTCAGGATTCTTGGCCTTGGTCGTTTGTCCCTTGGGAGAAGTTTTTACAGTCCTGATCGCACCAGAAAATGGCTCGTCGATCTCAGAACAACCGAGATCTTCCAGTTTAAAAACGAAAACGGTTTCTCCTGCGACTGCCCTGTGCATTCTACGTCTTGCATGTATCTTCCAGAATTTGTGATTTTGGATTGAAAGAGGCCCTGAACAGGATGGACGGTCTGGATCGACCACGTGAGGCCTTGATGGTGGCTAACAAGTTCCGTCCGCAGATTCTGCTACGAATAGAGCTTCCGGATTCGCGTTGTGATGGTCAGTGGGTCCCTGTTCACCGTCATATGGAAAATCTAGTCCGTTCACTGAATTCCCCTCGCAAAACCAGTCGAAAATGGATTACTTTTGGGTCTTTTTCGGTGCGGCCCACAGAATTTTTATTCAGCCGTCCATCCCGCTTTTGTGAAAGAGAATTCACACGATTGCTTGCATGGGGTCAGAAGGGAACTTAGGTGAGGTTAATACCCTCCTTATGTACACAACTGACGGTCCAGATTGGTGATTGGATGATAGGTGGGGCCCACAAGTAAAACCCAACGTCGGCAGCGAAGACGCTGTTGCGTTTTTGAGGAAAAAAAATCGGTCAGCATCGTCGACTGGTTTCTTCCAATATGGTGCACGGCTGAAGCATATTCACTGTCCATGTGCGCTCCCTTAAGTGGGGTCCATCATGATGTATATCCAACATCCGATCCGTCCAATCATTTTGTTACCCCATTTAAGGGGTTAAGACCAAATTTGAAGCCTATCCAGATCTCAGGCGGGCCCCAATTTGAGATTTTATGGGCTGATCTGGCTATTGGGCCTCTTCCATGAAGATCCATCAGCTGAAATTCGACGTGTACGGTTGATTTATGGTCTATTGGCCATGTATGAAGTTTCGAGCCGAACGGATGATGGAAACCCAGTGATCTTGCATTCCGGACCAATTTTAGGCCACTTACACTTCCGTTTCTCAATTTTCGTGGGTCTCTTGCATGTGCATTCGTCGATCGTGGTCCCCTTGACTCCATCCCTTGCCTTTGGTGTCATCAGAGCGTTAAAATCATGCTTTAGGCACTTATTTCAGTCCAAGCTTGTAATTACACCTTGCAGCACAAACACGGTCAAAACGGGCCATTAAACAGTATCTTGTTCGTAAATCAAGGAAATAAATGGGGTCTGATATGCAATATCTGACCCTCAACATTTACTAAACCTTTTCTTTTAAAAGGATCTGGAAGGTCAAAATTTTCTTACTAAATTTAGTACATAAGTAACATAACTGTTGCTTAACTGATTTTTTTATATATAAGAAATAAGGCTATGGATTTAGAACATAGTCATTCCTCTTATACATAGTTTCTGCTTCATATATATATATATATATATATATATATATATATATAATTTTTTTTTTTCATACCTTGATTTGTCTTACGAATATGGGAGGTTGAACAAGTCGAGTTAACTTGGCACAGATCTGAGTGAAGCCCAATATCCATTGACAATGGTTACAGATGTGTCCAACTTTTATAGAAGATAGCAGCATGGGGCATTGCAGCACTAGGCACCAAATGATAACCACTTCTTTAAAATGTAACACCTACCTTTTTCTCCACTTTCTTTTTTTTATGTTTTTGGTTGGGTTTTTAGAACACGGGTTTCAATGTCGATATGATGGAGTACAAGAATATCAACTTCACTATTTGGTATGTCGGGGTCAGGACAAGGTAGGGCTCCACCACCATTGCCTATTTTGTTTGATAATCCATGCCTACTTTGACTGTTGAAGCATTTTTATACTATATTTTGCTAATAATATGGTGCGGTGAATTCTCTGAAAACATATCAAACTGCTATGGAGGCACTATTTCCAAAGCACATAGGGACTCATTTTTATTATTGACAGCAATGACAAAAAGTGTGTAGTTGAGGCGAGGATGAACTCCACAGGATGATGAATGAGGTAAATTTTCTTCCAAAAAGAAGTTATTCAATTTATTTATATACCCATAGGTGAGGGATGAACATTTGTTAACACTGAAGTTTTACTCTTTACATGCTTGCAATCACATCTAATAGGACAATGTATCAAGATGTGGTTTCCTTGTTACATGATTATTCTTGTTCAGCAAGACAGGCAAGGAGAACTGGTCTATACATTGGGTTGATTTATTTTGGTGAGATTTCCTGATAATGTCCTTAGAAAAAAAAAACAAAAACCCAAAATTTGAAGTCTCTGAAGAAGAGATCTGTCACTGTGACTGTTGGAGCTCAGAACTACATGTCTAGTCTTGAAGTCACATGTTCATAGATCATTTCCTGGTTCCCTCGTACCAGAAACTCTGGTTATTTAACTGATTCCAAGGGCTTCCTAATATGTCCTGCTTACTTGTAGGTTTTGCATTTTGTGTGATGGGGCCATGTTGATGTACATTATCATTGGAAATGAAAAGCCATAAATAATTTTCATTATTTAGTATCACTATGATGAACATTGTTACAGATGTCGGGGATTTATTGAAGGACCCTTTTAGACAAGGCTTTGCTCCTTTCACATTTCATAATCCTGCTTCTTAGGTGTTCACATTTGCATATGTATCGTGAGGATGAATGCTTCTTCTTTTTTTCTATTCATTTATTATTTTAAACTTTTCAATGTAGCGAATAATAACAAAAGCTGCTCTGAACCATGAGTGGTTTAGTGAGGTCTCTTTGTCCAAATCAAAAGATTTTATGCCGACATTTCCTGCTCAACATGCCCAAAATAGGTATTTTTTAAAAATGATTTTTCATGTAGAATTCCCTATTTTCATTGATGATTTGATTTAATTGAAGTTGGGTTTATTTGAAAATTAGTTTGGGATCTGTTTGATACTATTTCAATGTTTGTTGAGTTAAATTATGAAATTAACATCAATGGGATTAATGGAGAAGTTATACCTAGCCAGGTAGTAATCTCTTACGTGTATTCTCTCTTTTTGTTTAGCTTAAATTCTGATGCAGTCCATGCGAGCCCCACTTATCTCGAGGACCGAGATTGGGAGGAAGTGCCAAGAACTGTCATCTCTATTCTAGTTTAGCTTATTCTGATGCAATCCATGTGAGCCCTACTTATCTTACAACCAGCGATCTGTTGTATTATGAAATTTTTTTATTTAAAAATGTGAATGTAGGATACATTGTATGATTTGATTGCTATTTATAATATGAATGCATTGTTTTCTTTCCTGATTGCATTTTATGTACTATTCCTATCAGCATTAATTGTATTAGCTTCATGAGTTGATCAATCATAGCAGGTTCTTGCAATGGTAACAGACACCAATGTTATAATTTATTTTTTTTAAAAGCTATGCATATTAGCTAAAGATCTTGTTCTAAAAATCGTAGCTATTGCTAAATTCAGCATATTGTTATGGATTTCATTCTACTTTTAGCTACAAATATTATCCGTAGCTGTATGTACATAAAGTGTATCTATAGATTATATCTTTAGCTATTGATATCTATTGTTACGAATTTAATCTGTAGCCGTAGCTTTTTGAATTTTAGCTATAACACCAATTGCTACGGTCGTGCTACGGACTATAACCGTAACAATAGACCTTTAGCTACGGTTTTTATCTGTAGCCTTTGCCCCTTTTTCTGGTAGTGCATTGTTATTAGTATGACCCATTCTTGATATGAGTAGGCCATCCAGGCCCATCCTCGATATGAGGACAGTACATTCTCACCGTAGAACGTGCTTGTATAACTTCATGATTCATTCCCATATGCATCATATGTATGCTTGATATGAGGAGTGATTGATCACAACATATGTCAATGGGTAGATTGATTATGGGACTCCCTGAGAGACGAAGTGGCCCCACATGAGTGTACAGTACTCGCGAGAATGATGCATGATGAGATAGTGTGGCTCATGCATCTCGCATTGTGTGATATGATCACTGTATGCCCTAGCGATATCAGGGTTGTGACCTCCACAGGCATGACGTGGATGGCAGGATTGGACACTGAAAATGTTTTAGTTATGACATGGGGCACGATAGATGTCCCTGGGTGAAAGTCGTTAAACCCTTATGGTACTAGGAGGTTGCTCCAATGCATAAACTGAGCGGATGTATGAGTGCTAGTGGGCCGAATACCAGGAGGCCGCATCTCCCACTGTGTCATGGTCGATTGGAAGGGGGTTAGGCCTTACCCGCCCTAGAGGAGAGGGCATAGCTAGGCTGAGTTTGACTAGCTCGAGGAATGAGTCTGCTATCGACGTGCCGGATATGTATTGACAAACTATTGGTAGGTGGATAGTGAGGTCTCTCAAGCTCACATTAGACTGCGTTCCTAGGGAAGGGGTAGTCAATGTGTAGTGCACTAGACCCCGGTGATTGTCCAGAGAGGAACGATGCTCATACTTAATATTCCAGAGATGAGCTGTAGTGATATATGGTCCCTGAGGAGGACTTGTATGATTACGTTGCATCTTGCATATGACATTGGCCACATAGGCCTTGCATCGCATAGCCTTGGTATGACTGATAGCATTCATAGACTTGCTAGCATCATTCCGCATTACTCTAATATTGCATTATGTGGACATACATTCTGCACACACTTACACCACCCTCTAAGCTTTCTATAAGCTTATGTGTGATCGTTGCATGCAAATGACGCTAGGATGTAGCAGCTAAGTTGAGGTAGGAGCATGCGACTGAGCTTCTGGAGTCTTTTTTTATTTATCTTGTATTTTCCTTACGCATTGTACTTAAAATTTTTGATCATAATGGATTTTATGGTGGTGTTATTGTTATTGTTTATGGGTTATGCTTATGGTTATACTTCTTATGAAATAAATTTATGTTGAAAATCCTCCATGTCGGATCCCAAGATCGGAACCTGATATCTAAGTGCCATGAGCCGAGAATGGGGTACTATGGAGGTTATCGGCACCAGATTTGATGATAAAAAATTTTATGAGCTTAGTTTCTGAGTTCGGGGCATGACAACCATTGCTCCCAAGGTGTGGCCCATTTAGAACTTTTCCTATAATGGCAACCATGGTCTTTATACTAACTAGGAAAATGGATTGGCGTCATAGACATCATCACTCACATCATGGTAGAATCACACATCACAATTGGGCCTCATCACATAGGCCTCATATGCATCATAATTGGGACTCATGAAACACAATGAGCCTCATCACAAGGGCCTAATACACATCACAAGGGGCCTCACACAAGGGCCTCATGTACATCACAATGGGCCTCACACAAGGGCCTCACATACATCACATTGGGCCTCACGTGTGGGCCTCATATACATCACCATGGGCCTCATATAAGGGTCTCACATACATCACATTGGGCATCATCACATAGGCCTCACATGCATCACAATGGGCCTCACACAAGGGCCTCATGTACATCACATTGTGCCTCATCACATGGGCTTCACATACATCATATTAGGCCTCATCACATGGGCCTTATACACATCACAATGGGCCTCACATAAGGGCCTCATGTACATCACATTGGGCCTCACATACACCATATTGGGCCGCATCACATGTGTGAGACCCGTATCCTAGCCTGTACCATTCCTTAGGCTTCCACGATCCTCCCAGTCGAATTTCGGGGACCCACGATCTGTTATCGGTAGTTGCACGTGACCCTGAGTTGTATCCTATCTATCTGAGTCGGCTCGGCCTGAGACTTGTATCATTACAATTGTTTTGTCGCTGCGGTTTTGACGCCACACCTCGCGCACCGAGGCGATACCCGGGCCAGGTGAGTGGGCCCGTTTTCATTTCAAGGAAAACGCTGTGCGATTGTAATCTCAAGAGAATGTCCCATCAATTACATCAATCAAGTACACATCTATCATTTCACATGTCAAGTACAAGCAACCATCCTCTCTTATACAAGTACTCCAGAGTCAAATCTCTCCCTTACACAAGTACATCCATCCATCACTCACCATCCCTTTCTCCCATCACTTCTATTACATCACTCTCTCTCATCTCTCTCTCATTACTCCCAAGAAATCCCAAGGGAGAGAGGAGGCTACGTGTGGCCCACTTCCTATAGCTCTCATCCTAGCCACTCAATTTTCATCTTCAACCATCAAAAGGAAGCTAAGGAGCCAAGGAGATGGCCGATCGGTGGGTGATCTACCATTGATTATCAATTTGATGGCCAATCTTGTGATGGGATCCACTTTGACGTATGTCTTGAAATTACGATGGGCCCATAGTGGTGAGATCCTTCCCCCACACAGATTCTCCGCTTCACATCTCTCTCTCTCTCTATCTCTCTTTTTCTTTGTTGATGGACCACCATGATGATATAGATATCTATTCATGTTGTCCATTTAGTGGACCACACCGTTATCCAAAATTAGGGCCCACCTTACTGCCATATACGGGGGCCACCATTACTATCCGTTTGGGGTGGCCCGGACCGTAGGAAAAACACAAAAATCACCTTGATCTAAACCTAGTTGGCCACGTGTGTGTGGGACCCACATGTGATGTGAGGGTTTTATCCCGACCGTCCATCTGTGGACCCCACTTTGATATATATATATATATATATATATATATATATATATATATATATATATATATATATTATCCGCATAGTCCAACAAGTGGACTGTGTCACTGGCCATTATGGGCCTGTATGATCAACTGGTCATGCAGGACCATTGGATGATGGGAAAACAGAAAATATCAGCTTGATCTAGAATTTTTTTGGTGGGCCACACTCACCGTCCTTTGCATTATGTGTGGTGCATCCACTCCTTCCATCCAGCCCAAGCTATAGGCCTGTAATGAGGCAGATAAAAATCTCAGGAGGAGCCCACCATACTGTATCCAGCACGTGGGACCCCCATAGTATGTGTTTAATCCACACCATCCATCTGTAGGATGTGGGGCCCTGATGTAGTGTTTTGTCCACACCACCCATGCATGGGATGTGGGCCCCACCCAAGATATATGTGTTGAATCTCCACCATCCAGTAGCTGGACAGTGAGATATACCATGATGTATATATTGCTCCCACACGTCTAACAAAGGATGATGGGACCCACCGTCCATTCACAAGACGTGTTGTGTGGGGGCTGCCCTTATGTATGGGTATGATCAGCACCGTCTAGCAGCCACTGGACGGTGGGGCCCACCTTAGTATATGTCTTGTATATCCCAGCCGTTCGACCATTTGGTGGAACGTGGGACCCACCCCACATGTGTTGCACGTGTGAGGTTGGGGCCCACCTCAATGTATACATTTGTACCCACACCATCCATCTAATTGGTGAGCCCGTCTTAAGGCTTAAGATAAAAAATGAAGCAGATCTGATGATCAAGTGGACCACATTGCAGAAAATAGTGTTAAGTGAACATCCACCATTGAAACCCTTTTTAGGGTCACGGAAGTTTGGATCAATATGAAATTTATTTTTCCTCTTAATCTAGGTCTTTGTGACCTTATGATCAAGTTGGAGGGAGAATAAAGTGGTGGGCCCTACAAAATTAATCAGTGAAAATCATTATCTCCACTGTTATTTGTGGTATGATCCAGATGATCTTTTGATATGATTGGGTAATGCTCTATAATGATCTCCAAAAATAGATGAATGGTGTAGATATAATATAGTCAATGAGTCCCACCTTGATGTATGCGCTTTGAGCCCGTAAGAGAGACCCATCATGATGTACTTGAGGCCCATGGAAGTGGCCCATTGTGATGTATATTAGGCCCATCCATGAGGCTCATTATGATGTATTTTTAGCCCATGTGAGGGGCCCACTTGTTTGAATTTTAACACATGTGATGGGGCCCATCTGCTTTGTATTTGAAGCCCGCATGATGAGGCCCGACTTGATGTGCACGAAGGCCCATTGTGATATGTTGGAGGCCCATGGGATGCGGCCTATTGTGATGTATTTCTGGTGCATTAGTGCTGTCTATTGATGCAGCCCACTTGATGTGTATGAGGCCCATTAGTGTGGCCCATTTTGCAGCCCACTTGATGTATATGAGGACCATTAGTGAGAGCCATGTGTGGGGCCCACATGTTATGTATTGAGGTCCATGAACGAGGCCCAATGTGATGCATATGCTACCCATGAGTGAGGCCCATAGTGATCTGTATTAGGTCCTTGTGTGAAGCCATGGGCCCACAATACGTTTGACTCTATATGGGCCTCTCCTTGGGAGAAGTGTTGGTTAAATGTCCACATTAATAGGCAATGATGGATAAATGTCATCATTGTAACCTTCCCTTATGCTGATTGTTGAGGTAGATTCTGATTGTCAAGGTCGAATCTAATTGCTGAAGCCGATTTCGATTGTCAAGGTCGATTCTGATTATGGAGTCCAATTATGATTGTCGAGGCCGATTTTGATTATCGAGGCTGATTCTGTTCGTTGAGGCCAATTCTATTCATCGAGGCCGATTCTGATTGCTAAGGCCAATTTTGATTGTCAAGGTTAATTCTGATAATCAATGTTGATTATTGAGTCCGATTCTAATTGTCAAGGCTGATTCTGATTGTCAATGTGGATTCCAATTGTCGAGGCCGAATCCATTCATCGAGGCCAATTTCAATTGTCGAGGCTGATTATTGAGGATAATTTTGATTGTCGAGGCCGATTTTAAATATCGAGGCCCATACCAATTATCGAGGCCGATTCTGATTGTCGAGGCTGATTATTGAGGTTGATTCCGATTGTCAAGGCATATTTCATTAATTGAGGCCGAATGTCTATTGTCAAGGCCATTAACGAAGCTGATTCCGATCGTCGAGTCTGATTATTGAGGTAGATTTTGATTATCGAGTCTGATTCCAATTGTTAAGGTCGATTCCGATTATCGAGGCTGATTGCTGAGTCTAATTCTGATTGTCGAGGCTGATTGCTGAGTCTAATTCTGATTGTCGAGGCTGATTCCATTTATCGAGGACGATTCTAATTGTCAAGGATGATTGTCGATTGTTGAGGCCAATTTCGATTGTTAAGGCCGATTTTAATTTTCGAGGCCGATTTCGATTGTTGAGGTCGATTTGAATTGTTAAGGCCGATTTCAATTGTTGAGACCAATTGTTGAGGCCGATTCTTGTCATTGAGGTCGATTCTGATTGTCAAGGCCGATTCCGATTGTCGAGGCCGAATATCAAGGTCGATTACTGAGGCCGATCATCAAGGCCCAATGTGATGTATATACGGCCTATACTTGAGGCCCATTGTGATGTGTATTCAGCCTGTGTTTAGGGCCCAATGTGATGTATATGAGGCCTAAGTGATGATGCCCATTGTGGTGCATTTCAGGGCCAGGCGATTGAGTCCTTTGTGATGTATATTAGGCCCATGCGAGAGGCCCATTGTGATGTGTATTAAGCTCTTAAGTGAGACCCATGGTGTTGTATATTATGATCTTGTGTGAGGCCATGGGTTCACTATATGTTAGGCTCTATCTGAGCCATTACTTGGGGATAATGTTGGTTAAATGTCCACATTGTCGAAATCGATTGTTGACAACAGTTATTGATACCGATTATGAGTATGTGACAGCATAGCATCATAATACATACTTATACACATCATCTGCATATTTTTTATGAGATGTGGTTAACCATTGCATATGTCATTGGGGGGATTGTTATGAGACTCCCTAATAGGCAGAGATCATCTCACATGAGCGCATAGTATGTGCGGGATTGATGCATGACTGGATTGTATGACTCATGTATCCTATATTGTGTGTTATGATTACTGTATACCCTAGTGACATTAGGATTGTAGCCTCCACAGGCATGTCGTGGATGGCCCAATGAGATACTGAAAATCTATTACTAGCATCGGGCTTCCATAGATGGGCCTGGGTGAAAATCTCTAAACCCTTTTGGCACTAGAGGACGCCCGAACGTCAAGACCGAGTGGATGTATATGAGCGCATGAGGGCCATATACTAGTAGGTCACGTCTCCCACTATGCCATGGTCGGTTAGGAGGAGGTGTAACCTTATTCACCTAAGTGAGGGGGCAATATCTAGGTTGAGTCTGACCAGCTTGGGAATGGGTTTGCTATCAACGAGTTGGGCCCGATATTGGCAAGCGGATAGTGAGGTCTCTTCCACTTACCCAGTTGTGCACTCGGATAGGGACGACAAGCTGGCGTAGAGTGTAATAGACCCCAGTGATGATCCCATATACAAAAAATACTAATATGTGAATTTATTGAGCAGGTGTTGCATGCTCATTTATTCATTCATTCATTCACTATCCACTCGGGCTGGTGGTGTGTAACTATTTGTTATGTGTACCTTCGCAATGGGCAGGATCTCTGTTAGGGTGCATGACTAATCTTAGATCAGGAGTTTACTACATTGAGATTGAATATCCAAATTAGGTATGGGACTAGTTTGAATAGAAGTCCCTTGTAGTGGACCTCATAGCCTGCGATACTACGTACTATCATCCCGACTTCACACTCCAGCATGGTCATTCCATTCGCACTGCATATTTCATTACATCCGCGGCATATTACATTTTGGGTTACTGTGTTTTTGCATTTATATAGTCAAGATATGCTGAAGGTATTTGTGAACTCATCAAAAATTATATATTACATTGCATCCTCGGCTTCTGATATTTAGCTCTTATGACTCCTCATTTACATAGCTGATCTGTATTGAGTACTCTGATATTATTTGACTCATGGACTTATCAGTATTTTTTCTTACTCTGATATCGTATGATTCATGATCTTACCAGTATTTCTGATATTATTATGACATTATATTTGTGTGCTTGACACTTATCTTGCACACACACTTATACCACCCTCTAAGCTTTCTATAATCTTATGCACGGTAGATGCGTACAGGTGATGTTAGGTTGCAGTAGCATGGAGCTTGGAGCATGTAACTGACTTCTGGAGCTTTGATTTTAACATATGTATTTCCCTTTTAGCATTGTATTCAAATGTTTATATTAGTGGATATGTGATGATGATGTTGCCTTTGTGATTTGGGTAAACTTGTAGTTATGCTTCTTACGAGAAAATGTACGTTGAAAAGTACTCCTTATAGGATCTTAGGATCAGAACCTGGCATATGGCCACTGAGAGTCAAGAATAAGGTGTACTAAGGAGGCTGTTGGCACCGAATTCGGCAATCAGGATTCTTATAAATCCAATTTTTGAGTTTGGAGCATGACAACAAGGGCCTCATACACATCACAATGGGCCTCACACAAGGGCCTTATATACATCACATTGGGCCTCATCGCATGGGCCTTACATACATCATATTGGGCCTCATCACATGGGCCTTATACATCGTAATGGGCCTCAAATAAGGGCCTCGTGTACATCATTTTAGGCCTCATCACATGGGCCTCACATACATCATATTGGGCCTCATCACATGGGCCTTATACACATTATAATGGGCCTCACATAGGGGTCTCATGTACATCACATTAGTCCTACTAAGGTGGCTCATTTATTGGACGGCTTGGATACAATACGTACATCAGGTGTGCCCCACTATCCCATGCTAGACGGTGGAGATGAAACACACACTTTAAGGTGGGGTCCACACATTTGGATGGTGTAGATAATATACATGCATCAAGGTGGTCCCCCATATAGGCGTGGAATAAACATACATCAAGGTGGTTCCCACCATCTAGGATGGTGTGGATTAAACATATATCATGTTGGGTCCCACCGTCTAGGTTTGGACGGTTTGGATACAATACATGCGGTAAGGTGGGTCCCACAATGTGGCCAACTATAATTTTAAATCAAGATGGTATTTATGTTCTCCAGCATCAAGGCCTACTGATGGTTTGGACAGCAGACGTTCAACAGGTCCTGAACCATCTAACCATTGGATCTAGCACTGATGGACAACCTAAATATAAGGCACAAATGTCTAGGTGGGGTCCATGTCAGTGTGGCCTAAACGAATAGGATCAATCTGATATTTGTATTTTCCTTCATTTAGGCCTGTCCGCTTGCGTTAATCTTCTCTCTGATTTCAAAAGAATCTATGGTGTTAATCGCTTTCTTACCAAGAATGAAGATTCACCCACCGATTTCACTTCTTCTTGGCCCCTTGATCTTCCAAGCTCCTAAGCTCAACTTTTAATGGTGGAAGATGAGAATTAAAGGGTTAGATTGGGAGGTTTTGGGGTAAAAAGTGGGCCACACACTTGGGTTAATCTTCTCTCCTTGGAATGCTTGGATGGTCACCTCTTTTGGTTGCTTGGGAATGGTAAAGAGAATGAGAGGGAAAGGAGATTGAAATTACGGTGAAGACCGCTTTAGTTAAAGTAGGAATAGGTCAGTATATCCTAGAGGGGGGTGAATAGGACTTTTTAAAATTTTTTAAAATTATTAAAGATCCTTATCACACTAATCCTATCACAGAGTATAAATTAGGATTACTCAAGAATTAACTCTATTGGCTTCCAAGCCTAATAGAGGGTCCAATCACAAACTATTTAAAAGACAAACAATGTAGATGAGATTGTGATGGATATGACCGTGTGTGTATAGAATGTGATCATATATAAAGACATGCAAGGCAATCACATAAATGAGAGGCAATATCAAACTCAAACACAGTTATTTTATAGTGGTTCGACGACTAGTCTACTCCACTCCCGACTTCCACACTCAACCCTTGAGTGACCGAATTTCACTAAGGAGGTTTCCCATAGTTCACCTCAAACCTAAGGTTTTAAATCAGGTTCACCTTCAACCTTTACAGAGGTTTCTACTCGGTTCACCTCAAACCCTGAAGTTTTACTGGCGTACTCCTAATCAGATGTTTATGCCCACACAGGACAAGGGTCCACACAACGCACCCTGAGGTTTCTACTCGGTTCACCTCTAACCCTGGAGTTTTTCTAGTGTACTCCTAACTAGATGTTTATGCTCTCCACAGAGCAAGGGTCCACATAACGCACCCCGCACGTACACTCCTGTCGGAGGCCTCCTTCGAGGACTTCAAATGGTGAGCAACACTTAAAACCCAATCCTAAAAAGGAATGATCGCAAGTGTCCTCTGGACTCTTAGTACTTACAGATAAGTTGATGAGTCCCTTTCAGCACAATGATGAACACCTTCTACTTGTTGATGAAGAGTCTTCAGCTCCCTTGATCCGCAACATGAAGATGTATATATGCTATGCTTAGGTTGGGTCAAGGTTATGATGGACTACCACTCTCTAAAGGTTTTCCTATAAGGAAGATAGAGAGGTTCCCATCATCTATGCATTCAAGGCATCCCAGCTCAATGATATGTCATTAAAGGAGTAGCTGAAGGATCCTTGAATGCGAAAGTTCATTCTCCAATCCACTCTATAAGACATCAATGATGAGGGTGGATTGGAGGATGAACTTCCTGAGAGAAAGGGCTTAGGTAAATGATAAGAAGGTTAAAACACACTAAAGCACTCTCTTCTTTCTCTCCCAGCAATGAAAACAACTCTCTCTATTTATAGGCAAAAGGTTCCAACAGATATAAACGGTCATATTTATGATAGAGTTCAATATCATCGAGCAGTCGTCCATATGATCGAGCGTATACTC
This sequence comes from Magnolia kwangsiensis, assembly GCA_037074715.1. Classification (NCBI taxonomy): domain Eukaryota; kingdom Viridiplantae; phylum Streptophyta; class Magnoliopsida; order Magnoliales; family Magnoliaceae; genus Magnolia; species Magnolia kwangsiensis. The sequence continues at coordinate 138,389,385 of CM073571.1, forward strand.
TCGATTGTATCAGTCGACCTCTCGATGATAAGAACTCAATTGTCATTTCACTTTTGGAAACCTTCTGCCAACTGGTCGATGGGATCGAGACACACATCGATGATATCAGATTTCGAACTCCAATTCCATCGAGTGATGGTTTGATTCTATCGATAGTTGAAAAATAAGAGAGAAGTCTTGAAGAATTTTAGGATCACAGATATGATCGGGGAACCAGTCGATGTCATCGGAATTTGTACATCGATCATATCGACGACCATTCGATGGGATTGAAAATCGTATAGATTTTACATGTAAGCTTGCTGGACGAATTATGTCCTGACTCGATCCAATCGACTTGGTCTCGATATAATCGATATATGAATATCGATTTATCGACAGGCACCCCGATCAACATTAAAAGCAACTTGAAATTCATGCTGGAGAGAACATGCGCCCCACAGTCGATATGATCGACTGACTCCTGATATGATCGATATTTGAGTTCAGATTGAATCGGACAGTCATCGATATATCGAAGCAGTTGATAATTTTCTTTAGAAAAACAGGGGCATGGAAAGCAGTCTGTCGATACGATCGATCCACTTTAGATATGATCAATTTTTGAATATCGATGATATCGACTCAAAGGTCGATATATCGATAAATTATCCAGAAGATTGTTTGATTGATGGACGCTTTTTGTCGTCACTCGATTGTATCGATTGATATGCCGAGGACATAGACAGAGCTGGTCAATCATATCGAAAGGGAAATCGATACAATCGACAGTGTAAGAAAAACTTAGAAAATTTTCTTTGGATAAAAAATTTTCTTACACATAAACCTTAAGATGTTCTAGTTCTTTTTAAGGGTTTAATCACCTAGTGTTTTGGGACATGGGATGTGAGGCTATGATTTACCTTTTGGTGAGCTTCCACACATCTAAATGAGGCAGACGCTTGAGTTAATCTTCTTGTTAGGTGTTGTCGTCTGACTGACTCAACATATAACATAATTGACAAACCAGGGCATGTAATAGGTGCACTTTCAGAGATGTGATGGGATAAAAATGGATGGTTGTGTAAGAGAGGGATGGGTGTGTGTAAGAGAGAGTTGACTTGGGGATGACTTGTATAAGAGAGATGAGATAGAGTGATGGGTTGAGTACTTGACTAGTTGATGTGAAAGGTTGGTAGAGATTCTCTCGGACTCTCTCAGAATTTGCAATCCACGACATTTGCTCGAGATATAAGTAGGCCCACAGCTCCTAGCTTGGGTATCGTATTGGTGTGTGAGACGTGGCTTTGGAACCACGAGGACGGCGTGGTCACTAGGGTACAAGATTTGAGTCGAGTCAACACTAATCTATGGGATGCGACTTAGGGTTACGCGCAAATGTCGTCTATAGGTCGCAGGTCATCGGACTTGCACAGGGAGGATCATGGGATTCTAAGGAATGGTACAGACTAGGATATAGGCCTTATAATTGTGCCATTAAAATATAATGCCTTTGAATCCCATTCTAATGATTGAAGCATTTGATTACTGGGGGATAGATTTCATGGGATCATTCCCCCAATCCTTCGAAAATTTGTACATTTTGCTAGCAGTAGACTATATCACTAAGCGGGTCGAAGCGATCCCATGCCGAAACATTGACCATCAAACGATCATTAAATTCTTGAAAGAAAACATCCTTTCCCAGTTCGGAACACCTGGAGCCATCATTAGTGATGAATATTCACATTTCTATAATAAGCCATTTATAAACTTAATGAAGAAATATGGCATCTCTCATTAGGTGAGCACTCCATACCACCCGCAGACAAGTGGGCAAGCTGAGTTTTGCAATAAGGAAATTAAGCATATTCTGGAGAAAATGGTTAACCCTAACCGTAAAGATTGGTCACTCAACTTGACCAATGCTTTATGGGCCTACCATACTGCCTTTAAAACATCTATTGGAATGTCTTCCTTTAGAATTGTTTATGGGAAATCGTGAAACTTAGATGTGGAGTTGGAACATAGGGCCTACTGGGCTATTAAAAATCTAAACTTTAACCTAGACGACACTGGCTCGTTGTGCAAACTTCAATTAAATGAACTCAAGGAAATCTAGAATGACGCATATGAGAATTCAAGAATTTATAAGGACAGGATGAATGTATTCCATGACAAGAACATCCTTCGAAAATCATTATTGACTGGTTAAAAAGTCCTTTTCTACAATTCTCGGTTACATTTTTTCTAGGTAAACTTCGATCTCGTTGGACCGACCCTTTCACAGTTTCTAATGTCTATCCTCATGGGGCTGTCAAGATAAAAATTCCAATGAATGGTAATGCTTTCAGAGTGAATGGACATTGGTTGAAGCCATTTGTTGAGAAATTTGACTCAGAGGACATGTTTATACCTCTGATTGATCCTGTATACCAAGATTGACCTCCTAGTCTGATGGGGTGCAATTAGGTTTATTACTTTCATAGAATTTAGGATTAGGATAGTTTTCTTTCCGTTTGTTTAGTCTTTGTGCTAACACATTTTCACGTTGAGATCCTTGGCAAAGCCTAAATAATTCCTTCTTCAGGTACTACCTTTCCATTACTTCTCCTTTCTTTTCGTTGCCTCTTTTGCATTACATGCTTATTTCTTTTAATTACATGCTTATTTCTTTTACATTGAGGACAATGTAGATTTTATGTTGGGGGTGTGGATTAGGTAAACTAATCAGTGCTTTCTTAGTTGTGAGCAATATTTTTTGAAATTTTCAGTGTTTCGAGTTGAAATATGTTTGGAAATGACAATTTATGCACTTAAGAATGTTTTAAGTATGATGAGATAAAGATTGAATATTGAATTGTTGGAGTTTGATCAACTAAGTAATCTATCACCTATAGCTCTTGCACTCAATTGATTAAGAAGAAGTTTGAATATCATGTTAATCTAAGTCACAAGACACTTCAAATTGCTTTCCATGAGTTGTACTAAAATTTCTAATTGTTAACATGAGAATCATTGATAGATGTTGAGAATTGAGTCTAGAGAATTTTATCCACCTTAAAAAGATGAAAAGAAGTAGTTAAAAAATAAAAGATCAACAAAAAGGTCATGAATGGTGAAAAGACTAGATTGAAAAAGAATGAAAAAGAATGAAAGAAAATGTACAGTCTAGAAAAAAAAAGGCCATTGATATAAAATTAAAAACTGAAAAAAGAAGAAAAGGGGATAAGTTCAAAATTAGTTCTTCAGTTTTCAACTAATATTGATATGATTAGCATGGCTAACATTATGAAATGATAATATTCTTATGAGAAGTAAGTTGATTTTCACTGAGCACATTGAAAAACTTGATATATGAACTTATGCTCTGATTTAATCGTTAAAGAACCTATTTGATTGATTGTTTATATGTTTTGACGCTAGGTTTTTAAAATCCCACTTTCTCACCCTAATTCTACTCATTCATACTTAATTGCAAAAAGGATTGATTTCTGAAAAATGATTTGAACATTGAGAAGTGAGAAGCACTTCATGCATGTTTTGCTCAGGACTAGCAAAATGCTGGTTGGAGAGTGTGTTGAGTGTCAAATATTGCATATTTTCCTCCATTTATATCTTGGTTTTATGAACTTGATAATGCTTAATGGTATATTTTATACATATTTATGTTGCAAGGTGAGTTTAAGAGCTTGGATTGAAAAGAATGTTTAAAGCATGGATTTGATGCTCAAGAATCATCAAGGTAAAGAATGAATCTTTGAAGACCAAGATATAAGATTTCATGATCCTATGATTTAAGAAAATCAAGTGGAGAAGGAAGTGTAGAAATTCACAGAATCTGATCTTAGATGTCATCGAAGGAGTTTCGATGACATTGAAGCCAATCTTCGATGACATTGAAGAATTATAGAAAAATTAAGTTTGGTTTCTAGAAAAACTGGATGCATTCTTCGATGACATTGAACTCTGTTAGATGACATCGAAGAATTACAAGAAAATCAAGTATAGTTGTTGGACAAATTGGATACATTCTTCATTGAAGGCTTTTCAATGTCATTGAACTATTCCGCAGATTTTGCATAGACTGCATAAATTTGATGTGGTTTTCTGATTATATAGGTTTCCTAAAGACTTTTAGGGACATCTAGGTTTTAGAGAAGCAGAGCAAAAGGGTGGAGCCACTACCTAAGAGTTTTTATTCCTTTCTTTCCTAGTTTTTAATGTTTTCTTTGAGGATTCTTGATCCAATCATGTTTATGGTTGGCTAGACCTTTTAGTTAGGGCTAAGAGGTGAAGCTTATAGCATTTTTGGGATGTTTTTTTTATTTTGATTCTTGTTCTTGTTAAAACTCTTTGATTTCTATCTGATTTTAAGGAATACTTTCAGTTTTTAATGATTTATTGTGACTCAAATTACAGTAGATCTGCGATAGCTTTGAGTATCTTCCTTTCTTATTTGAGATTGTGTAATTGGTAAATCCTATTGTTTGCCATTGTCTCCTGGGCATCGTCGGGTGATGGAATCCCTTCCAAATCTTCACAATTCTCCTCCATTGAGGCCAGATCAATGAGAGTTTTGAGATTTGACTATCTTTTGTTTTTTTCCAACTAGATGAGATAGGACTCTAATTCCATTTGGAATTCCTAAATTGTAATGCCCTGAAAATAGGGGGTTGAGTAGAAACCCAACTCTCGAGTTTCAAAACATCACTTATGCAACAAATATGCTTATGAATAAATGTTGTTTTAGTTAGTGCATTAACATGAGTGAGATTATACCAAAACAGTAATTCATACTCCAAATCCAGTGATAAAACGCAAGCGGAAGACTGAAAGATATATATATCATTGTATTTGAAACAAAACAATCTCGATCTGTCTCTAAAGTATGAATATATCTCTAAGTCACATATACATATATCAACCAAAATCAAATGTCATATGATAGTCCAACTAGCAAAATCCCGCCGATCCAGGCCACTTATGCGAAGCCGTCAGAGAACTGCATATATGAGAACTCGTCCTGGTCCTCGTAGTAGTCCGGATCCAACTCCTGAATTGCCTCGCTATCTGCATCTAAGACAGAGTCTGGTAGGTGTTGCAAACACCGTCCCGTAATGTCGGAGTGAGTGATCAACTCAGTGGAATCATAGAGCAAAGATTAGCATGTTATCAAATCAATCACGCGATAATGGTAAAGCAAGCAATTGAACATTCCAAAATACCGTAATTAATGCAAGGATGAGATGCAATAATGATGCATTCCGTCACTTACGTACTCCCTCATGCGACACCATCTCACGTTCTGTAACGCCCGTGAAAAATCCGTACTTGGGCTCGAGTACCAACTCGACCCGAAATTGCGTAAAATTCATTGCTTTAGAAAGTATGACTAGGTTAGCTAGTGCAACGTTAGAATAGCTGGAAAATGGTCCCTGATCACTTTAAATACATTCTACAAGGCCCAAAGCGAGTGGAACCAATGGTGCTATAATGCTCTAAAACCTCGGACCAAACTCTAAGCAGGTTTGTTCTCTGGACCACTTTGAATCTTTGTATTGGATCTAGACCGCACGTCGAAAGTCCGATACCTCCTATCTTAGACCATTAGAACCGCCTAGCTGGACTTAACACTCATTCCGAAAATCAAGTCAAACCGATAATCATAGGCTATTTCATTGAGCCCGGACCGAAGAGAGTGAGAATAGGGTTAGAATTGGAATTTGAAATTTAAATCTGGCACACGATTTGACGCATCAGTATTGAGCGTTCTGACCGTCAGAATATAGCCAAATTACACCCTTGGATCAGGAAAAATATCTATTACATATCACGAGACTTATAGGCCTGATCTTGGTGCTATGACCGTTAAACTGAAACTGGTCCGCCACGTGCGATCTGCGAACCCTACCGGTCTGAAAACTGGATGTGTGCTAGATCCAGTATGCATGAGCTTAAGTCCGACGCATTTGGCCTGGGGACCTTCAGAAATGCTCTTTTGGACCGAAATGGCCCCAATTTGGTTAGGCACCAAGTAAACATTGTTCCCAAGCCTATTTTGGGCATGTTTTAGGCTATAAAAGGGGTTGAAACCCTCACTCCTCTCTCCCATCCGAATTTGAGAGAAACCCTAGCTTGGGAGAGAGAAAAAGGTGAGAGATTGTGAGAGAGTGGGAGAGTTCTTCCTGCCACTTGTGCTACGTGTTGTACGTGCTTAAGCAACACACCTCTACCGCTTTCCCGGCGATTTCACCGCGATTCTAGGTAAGAAAATACCCTAAATAGTTACTGATTTGAGTTTCCTTTGTTTCCATAGCGATGTAGCTTATGGATCTCATGTATTAGGTTCCTTATTCGCCGTAAACGAAGCGTATACGCTCCGTTTCAATTCACGTGTTTACAAGACATAAGGTGAGGATTTTAGACGCTTTGATTGACAGTTTCCAACGCTTTCAATGTCGTTTAATAGTAGATTCTTGACGGTATCGCCGTTTGACATGTACAAAATGCTCTCCGTTTCCCGTTTCGTAAACTAACGAAGAATATGAGATTTAGGGCATTTTAGTCATTTGTAGGAAGTACTGTTTACATTCATATTTTGCTGATGTGATTGACATGGTTTGTTGTCGCATTAGGAAGTTAGGAATACGTGCATAATTAGTTTGGCGGAGAGATTCGCCTAATTGCGCACTTCGGGTCGACGTACTATATGTAGACTTAAGTGTGTAGTGTATGTGTTTGTATAAATGCTTGTATTAGTATGTATTGAATTAAATGATGTTATGAGGTAGTTTGAGATTGATTTCTCAATTAATATGTTGACCTAAATGATTTCCTACATGTTGATTGTATGTATGATTTCATTACATGCATGAAACATATGTGCTTGAAGATTTACTTTAGTTGAATGTTATAACATGTGTTAACATGCTCACATGATTGTATTTCAATTCGAATACTTTTACATATATTGCTGATGTGATTCCATAAGTGCTTGGGACTAGACTTAGTCCAGGCAGTCGGTAACCGAGCGAATTCGTGATTGACTGGTCATAGCCACGAACGACGCGTCGATGAACGTGATTCGTTTTTGGAGTTGGCGGCAGTGGTTAGGCCACGCGAAGTGTTTTACGCACTTAATGTCGTTCGACTTGAGATGCGATCGCGCTAGTCGGGCCCGTCAAGTAACCTGACTGGCCGATGTATGTTCACCTTGTATGAGTCATAACTGCTTGAACCTAGGGTACTGAACTTACCATTGTAAACCCTGTTAACCATGGTACCTTGATCCACGAAGACTCATGAGCCGGGCATGGTGGTATGGGACACCGTGGTCGAGCTGTCGGCCTACGCTGGGGCCACAAACCTCCCCGTAGTGACCAGTGAGCACCTAGACTCGTGAGCAGATTATGGTGGTATGAGACACTATATTCTAGCTGTCGGCCTACACTAATCAGGCGACGAGTCCTTTGTAGTGACCGCGAGTGTATTCTGAGTCCACGGGAGGCAACGACCCTTCCGTTGCAGTAGAGTACAGTAGGCCTATATTGATAAGGTGATGGGGGAGCGGTGCAACGAGTGCGAGCAACAGCCCTGGAAGCCCTTGCAGTGACCTACGAAATATACATCGTATGAGATTACTAGGAGTGACGACCCTAGACAGGATCTGTGTTGGGATTGATATGAGGGAAGTACCTTAGTTTCCCAATCCTGCTGTTTGAACGGACTAATAACAACTTGAAAATCATATCACCATAGCATTGCATGTGCCTGGAAGATGTGGAGCACTCTAGGGAGTGTGGCATGCCGCGGTCGTAAGATGTTGCTGTATGAGAGAGATCGTCGGTGAGGGCATACATCACGTCATGTCATCTTGTATTAACAACAGTATTAGGATTGTCTGATTTACTGCTTTACTATTATCGCATGATTGAATTGTGAACATGCTAATCTTTGCTCTATGATTCCACTTAGTTGATCACTCACTCCCACGTTACGGGATGGTGTTTGCAACACCCACCAGACCCTGTTGTAGATGCAGGTGAGGCTGAGATCCAGGAGGTGGAGCCAGACATCGACGAGGACCAGGACGAGTTCTCGTACATGCAGTATCACGATGGCTTTCCGTAGGCGACCTGAATCGATGGGACTTCAGTGGGACTATTTTGAACATTACATTTTTGTTCATGTATATGTATATGAGACTCAGAGATGTATTCATACTTTAGAGACAGATGATATTTACTTTGTTTTTTCCATACAGTGATATATATATTGTTTAGTCTTCCGCTTGCTTTTATCACTGGATCTGAAGTATGAATTGCAGTTTTGGTATACTTTTACTCATGTGAATGCTTTAAATTAGACAACATTGAATCATAATCATTTTTGTTGCATAAGTGACGGTCTGGAACTCGGGAGTTGAGTTTATACACGACCCCCGATTTTCAGGGTGTTACACGTTCGTGGCATGCTTTCTTCCCTCAGTGCTCCACATCTTCCAGGCACATGCAGTGCGATATGAATATGATTACCAAGTTATTATTAGTCCTTTCACACCATAGGATTGGGAAACTAAGGTACTTCCCTTATATCATTCCCAACAAAGATCCTGTCTAGGGTCGTCACTCCTAGTAGTCTCATGCGATGATATATTTCTAGGTCGCTGCAAGGGCTGTCAGGGCTGTTGCACACACTCGTTGCACCGCTCCTCCATCACCTTATCAATACAGGCGTAGTTTGTATTCTTTTTGCTACGGAAGGGTCATCGCCTCACGTAGACTCAGAGTACGCTCGAGGTCACTACAAAGGGCTCGTCACCAATCAGAATAGACTGACAGCTCGAATGTAGTGTCCCATACTACCACAATCGGCTCACGAGTCTGAGGTGGTCACTGGTCACTACGGGGAGGCTCGTCGCCACAGCATAGGCCAATAGCTCGACCACGGTGTCCCATACCACCATGCCTGGCTCATGAGTCTTAGTGGATCAAGGTACCATGGCTATCAGGGTTATCACTGGTAAGTTCAGTACTCTAGATTCAAGCAGTTATGACAAATACAAGGTGAACATACAATGGTCAGTCAGGTTACTTGACGAGCTCGACTAGTATGAGCGCACCTCAAGCTAAATAACATGAAGTACAAAAACACCCCGTCTGGCCTAACCACTGCTGTCAACCAAAGCACGACTCGGGTTCATCGACGCGTCCTTCGTGGTGAATAAAATTCAACCACAAATTCAAATCTGTTATTGACTGCCTGGACTATGTATAGCCCCAAGCACATGTAATCTGAGTCAGTACTCATATGAGATAGACAGAATTGAAATAACAAGTAATTCAAGCATGTTAGCAACGTGTCAAGTTACAACATAAGCAATTTAACCATGCACAAGCATTTCATATATATAAGATAATCAATTTAAATATAACAAACATGGAGGAAATCATATACATCATCAAAATAATTGAGAATCCTATCTCAACGCTAATCTACAACCTCATTTACTCAATACTTACTTATACAAACATTTATACAAACACTTAGTCTACACACATTAGTCTACATAGCACATGTCGGCCAAAATGTGCATTAGGGTGAATCTCTTTGCCAAACAGATCGTACACGCATAACTAGCATAGATACACGACAAATACTCATGGCAATCATATCGGTAAAATTAGTACGTATACAGTATTTCCTACAAATACCTAAAATACCCTAAATCTCATATTCTTCGTACGTATTCGAAATGAAAAACAGACAGCATATTTTACATGTCAAACAGTATCCTTGTCAACAATCTACCATTAAACGACATTGAAAGCTTTGAAAAAAGGTAACTTAAGCATCTAAAATCCGCACCTTACGCCGTAGAAGCGTAATGAATCGAATAGAAACTCTATGCTTTGTTAACGTCGATATACCGACCTATATCACAAGGTAAGTCAGCTACTTTGCTACTTGTACCGATAGAAACCCTAAAACAGGTTAAGGTTAGAGTTTTTTTTACCTAGAATGAAGTCAGAATCACCGAAAAATTGATTAGATCGCGATGGTTAAGTACCTATAGTAGAAGGATAGAGTGACAGGAACTTTCTCTCATAACTCTCACACAATCTCTCTCTTTTCTCTCTTCTCTCTCCTAGGGTTTCTCTCAAATTTGTATGGGAGGAATGAGAGAGGGTTTAAGATCCTTATATAGGCTAAAAACTCACATATTTAGACTTAGGACCAAGGAATACTTAGGTTATAACCAAATCGGGTTTTTTTCGATCCAAAAGAACATTTCTAGAGGTCCTCTGACTGAATGCGGTCGGACTTAAGCTTATGAATGTTGGATCCTGATCACATTAAGTTTTCAGTTCGATCGGGTTTCCAGATCGCACATGGCGGACCAGTTTCAGTTCAACGGTCACTGAGACTCGATCAGGGATTCCAAGTACACTGACATGAGTGGGAAATGTTCCCTGATCTGAAGGTGTATTTAGGTCAGATTCCAACGGTCTGAATGCTTATAATTAGCCCGCAAGTGACTCGTGCCAGATTACTTAAATTATATTTAATTTATAAAGAATTCTACGCTTTCTCACACTCCTTTCTCCGGGCTCAATGAAATAGTCCCAAGACATCATTTGAGCTTGATTTTCGGAGTGGTATTCAAGTGCAACTATGTGGTCATAATGGTCTAATTTCATTGCTATTGGACTCATGACGCGCGGTCCAAGTCCATTACAAAGTTTCAAAGTGTTCCCGAGAACAAACGGGTTTAGAGTTTGATCCTAGGTTTCATGATGTTATAGCGTCAATGATTCCACAAGTTTTAGGTCTTGTAGAATGAATTTAAGGCGAACAGTGCTAATTTCATAGCTAATCTAGCTTAGCACTAGTTAACTTACGCTTAATTTCTAAAGGAATTAATCCTAAGTGATTTCTTCCTCAGGTGGTACTCGGGTCTATGTACAGATTTTTCCTAGACATTACATGAATCAAGCAAGGTAGCATCTCAATTGCTACAAGTGGATCCTTGGCACCCTAGTTTCCTTTTGATTTTTAAAATCTCTTTCACAATTACTTCCTTATATTCTAGATTTAGATTTAGATCTTCTTCTAGTTCTACTTTTAGTTATTTTCAGAATACACATAAAATTAGTCCCTGTGGATTTGACCTAGGTCTTACCGAGATTATTAATACATCGCAACCATACACTTAGGGTTGTGAATGAGGCATAATGATGATTGTCTCCTCTAAAAATTTAATTAAGAAAGTTAATTCATCAAGAGACACTTCACAAATTGAGGCAAACATGCCTTACACAATGGACCGATAAGCCGTCCCACCCCAATGAAAAATCTTTTTTCATCCAACCTCGAAAAGGATTTCTATGAGACTAAAGTGAGCAATATGGTCTACTTTCACTGATCTTTCAATAATAATATTTCTTGTGTGGAAATCCCGAACATTTTTAGGTCATCTTTTGGTGAGCGTAATGACCGTACACCAAGAGGAATCGATCAGGAAGATGAACTAACTCATGCCTTATATACAATTCTTTCAACTCTTGGTTCCATTTGATAGCACAAGAAAAATTATAAGAAAAATGCAAGGAAAAATGTAGATCGAATTTTGAGGAAAACCTAATAAGAAAAAGGGTTTCAAGATGAAGAAAAAATATACAAACTTGAAAATCTAGGAATGAACAACCTAAATCTTAAAGGAAAATGAAATAAACTACTTACAAGTGAGTTGAAATAATGGGTTATCCAAATAAAGCACTAGCGAGCCGAAGAAGAAGTGAAGAATGAAACATTTACGGCTTTTTCCCTTTTTATTCAATTTACGCGTAATTCAACTAGCCTGAGCGTGTGCTCGGCTGGGTGAAATTTTCGATCAGCAACGGGCTGGCCGAAAAATCCCCAAATATTTTAATTTTCAAATTTTTTAGTCATTTTTTTTTCAATTTTCTTTCATGCATCTCTTAGTTACAAATAAGCATAAAAAATAAATGCAAAGAAAAGAATAATTATTTAACAATACAGTCCAATATCATGCTTCAGATTTGAAAATTTAATATTTTCAAGGCTTAGTCAGTGTATCTGCAAGCTGCTTCTCAGTTTGAATGTATTCTCACATGATAGTTTTATCTTCAAATAATTCTTGAATGTAGTGATATCTTATGTCAATATGCTTTATACGAGAATGCTGAATTAGATTTTTAGAGATATTTTTTGCACTCAAATTATTGTAATATAAGATCATCAAATCTTACGTAATTCCATAATAAGCTAGCATTCTTTTCATCCACATTAGCTGAGTGCAAGCATTCCCAGTAGCAATATATTCAACCTCTATAATGAAAAGGGACTAAGCCATGATACTAAGCAGTTTCCAACATAGAAACATCCACCACCGGTAGATTTTTAATCATCTACATTACTTACCTAGTCTGCATCCATATAACCTACAATTTGTACAGATGTATCATGTGGATACCATGAGCCTAAGTTCGTTGAACTTGTGACATATTTGATTATCCGTTTAACAGTGGATAAGTGAGATTCTTTAGGATCCGAGTGATATGTAGCACAAATGTCAGCATTGATATGAAGTCTACTAGCAATTAAATAAAGGAGACTGTCAATCATACTGCGATATAGTTAAGAGTCTACACTTTTACCTGATTCATCTTTTGAGAGTTTAAGAATCATACTTATAGGAGTGTTAAAATTCTTACCATTTTCAAAACAAAACCTCTCTACAAGGTTCAATGCATATTTGGTCTGAGAGATGAATATGCCATCTTCAAGCTGTTTGACTTGTAATGTAAGGAAATAGTTTAGTTCGTTGACCATACTCTTTTCAAACATGGATTTCATAAGATCTGCAAACTTAGTACATAGATTAGTACATGTAGATCCATATATAATGTCGTCAATATAGATTTGAACAATCAGGAATCATCATTATATTTCTTGACAAATAGGATTTTGTAACACTGCCCATAACAAAATTATGACTAAGTAAAAATTTAGTCAACTTTTCATATCATGCTATGGGGGCTTGTTTTAAATCATAAAGAGCCTTTTTAAGATGGTAAATATGATCGGGAAGTTTTGGATCTTCAAAACCCTGTGGTTGTTCAACATAAACTTCCTCATTTAAATCACTGTTTAAAAAAGAATTTTTTACATACATTTGATATATGCTGAATTTTTTTATAACATGCATTGGAAATAAATAATTTGATCGATTCAAGAGGCGTAACTGTTGCAAAGGTTTTATCGTAATCAAATACCTTCAATATGAGTATAACCTTGTACAACCAGTTGTGCCTTATTTCTTATAATATTCCTCATTTCACTAGTTTTATTTTTCAAAATCCACTTGGTTCTAATCACATGTTTGTCAGAAGGTCTAGAAACCAGATACCATATATCATTTCTAATATTTAATTTAATTCATCTTGCATGGCCATTATCCAACTTTCATCAGAAAGTGACTCATTTACATTACCTGGTTCAATTTGGGAAGTAAAGCAGACATGATTACATATATTTTTAAGTTGTCTTCTATTCTGAACACCAGTGTGAGGGTTATGAGTATTTGATTAGTCGGATGGTCTTTGACTAACCTTGACTTAGTATTATCTAATTTAGATGAGGATTCAAGTTGTTTAACTAAATTGATATCATCATCATCTTGATCAAGATTAGGTGTGATCAGTTAATCATCTATTACAACATTTATCGATTCTTGTATAACTCTAATTTTTTTAAGTACTCGGTATGCCCGACTATTTAGAGCATGACCTAGAAATATTCCCTCATCGATCTTGGCTACAAATTTCTCCAAATTTTCACGATCACGTAAAATAAAACATTTGATTTTCAAAAAATTAAAAATATTTAATAGTGGGATTTTTGTTAAACCATAGTTCATAAGATGTTTTGTTTTTAGTTGTTGTAATGTAAACATGATTAATTATATAACATGAAGTACTAACAACTTCAGCCCATAAGTATTAGGTAAATTCATGCTATTTAGCATTACACTAGCAATTTCTTGCAAAATTCTGTTTTTTCTTTCAGTAACCCAATTATGATAAGGTGTTTTTGGATCTGAAATTCATGCAGTATTTCATGGTCATTGCAATATTTCTCAAAATTGTTATTTTCGAATTCAGTTTCATAATCACTTCTAATTCTGACCACAAATAACTCTTTTTCAGTCTAGATGTGTGTTTATAAGTTTTTTGACTTCGTCAAAAGTATCTGACTTATATTTTATAAAGGCTACCCAAGAATATCTTGTGTAATCTTCAGCTACTACTAGAAAATATTTCTTTCTGCCTCTACTCTTCATTCTAGTTGGTTCAACTAAATCCATATGGAGAAGTTGAAGAGGTCTTGTCATGGCTAAGGAGTTCACTTTACTGTGACTACTCCTGATTTTCTTGCTTATTTGATAGGCGCCACATACTTTCTCTATCTTTTTCAGTTTGGGTAGGCTATGTAAGTGATCTCTTTTGCTCAATTTATATAAATTTCTATAGTTTACATGTCCACGATGTTGATGCACTAGTTCAGTCTCGTCAGTTTGGACCATGTAGCATGAATGATTTGTTGAGCAGGAGTCATCAATTATATAACAATTTTCAGAAGTTCTCCGACCATTTAATATTACATGTAATTTCTTATTAATTATCTCATATCCAGGATCTGAAAATTTTACGCTATGTTTATTATCATAGATCTAAAATATGCTCAGAAGATTATGCAACATATAGATCATTTTCAAAGCGAGGTAGGTTGGGATGTTGTACATTATTTTGGCCAATACTCTTGCGGTTGCTTCCATCTCCGAATGTAACCGAGCCGTCATTTATTTGGTTGATGTTTGAAAGTATACCTTTATCACCTGTCATGTGTCTCGAACATCCACTATCCAAGTGTCATCTTGAATGGCTACTTACTTTGAAAGCTGTGTGGATTACAAGAAACTTAACCTTTGTAACCCATTTCATTATAGTTTTAGGTTTAAGAGGATCTCTTGCTTTGTGTTGTGTTTGGGAGTTAGGATTTCCCATGTTTTTACGTATTCCAGTCTTACCAGAGTTGGATTTCAATAGCTTTTTAAGAAAGTCCACAAATTTTGTAGTGAAATGAGGATTTCTGTTATTATTCCTTTAATATTTGTGGTAGTTGACACTATTTTTTTTTTATTATTATTATTAGTGGCTTGAAAAGGTTTTAAATTTTTGAATTTTTTCCTTTTAAAGTCTTTGCTTTAGAATTTGAGGATTCTCCTTTTACAAAGATAGGAACATAATCCTTAGATTTCAACGAGTTATTTTTATTATAACCTAATCCAGACTTGTCACCACATCGCCGAGATGAGGTTAACAGTTTTGCAAGTTTTTGGTCACCTTGGGTATATTTCCAAGTGTCCATTGAACTTTGAAAGGAGAAAACTTCAAGTTTTAATTTCTCATTTTCAGATTTAACTTTTTATAATTCAAAATTTTTTTAACTCAAATCTAACATAGGTTGTTTCAAAACAATCAAGAAAATGAGTTTTTTCTAAAACAATTTTTTCAAGTTTTAATTATAGTTTATGATATTTTTGTTTTCAAATTTATAATTTAGCCGCAATTTTACTCCTTTCTCTGTATAGGGCATCATATGCATCTTGAAGATCTTCTTCCATTTTAGAGTCACTTCTTAGAGTTTCACAATCAGACATATCACGGTCATCTAAAGAAGTGATTATAGCTATAGTCATAAAGGCTTTTAATTCATTTGTATTTTACCGGTATGATTCGTTAGTTTCTGAATTATTTTTAGACTTTAATAATTCATCCCAAGTAGTTATTATGACCTTTCTTCTAGATTTATCATTTTTAGGACATTTAAAAGCTAGATGCCTATATTCAAAACAATTGAAACTTTGGGTGTCTTTTGTTTTAGATTTTCAAAAGTTTGAATTTCTTTTTCTTTTGTCAAATGGTTTTTAAAAATCTGTTCTTTTCGTATTTTGAAAAATTCTATAGAATTTCTTTGTCAACATAGCCATATCATCTTCATTTTCTTTAATATCTGATTTAACATTAGAATCCTTTGAACTCGATTAGGAAGATTTAAGCACAATGTAGTTGATTTTTGAATCTTTGAAATTCAGCTCTTAAGTTTGAAGAGAACCAACTAACTCCTCGACCTTCATAGTATCAGTATCTCTCAATTCCTGTATAACAATAACTTTTGAATTAAACCTATTGGGAATTGATCACAATATTTTTGCACAAACCTTGCTTTCAAGGATTTTATCTCTAAGACCCCACTTGGAATCTACCATGTCATTTAGTTTGGTAGAGAAGTCCATAAAAGGCTCATTTTCTTCCATACGAATTTCCTTAAATTTGGTTGTGAGGATTTGGATATTAGATTTTTTGACAATGTTAGTTCCTTCATGTGTCATTTCAACAATATCCCATGCTTGTTTAGCTACATCGTACAAAATGATTCTTTTAAATTCATCTAGCGATAAACCTCAAGTTATTGCATTTGCACTACTTTCACTTTTCTGAATAGTAGTCTAAAAAGTGTATGCAGTTTCTATCATTATTGTGGTTCCAACTTCAGCAACTATTTTCATCATAGGAGGGATACATTTAGTCATAGAGTCTTACCACACACTTTCATCAATGGATTTGAGGAATATCCTCATCCTGAATTTCCAATATAAATAATTAGAGCCATCAAAGGGAGGTGGCATGGTAA
This sequence comes from Magnolia kwangsiensis, assembly GCA_037074715.1. Taxonomy (NCBI): domain Eukaryota; kingdom Viridiplantae; phylum Streptophyta; class Magnoliopsida; order Magnoliales; family Magnoliaceae; genus Magnolia; species Magnolia kwangsiensis. Next base: position 138,406,146 of record CM073571.1, read on the forward strand.
TGGCTTTCTAAGGTAGGGCACCGTGAATCGCACAAATTAGGAAGTCTGTTATACCATTTTAGGGAGAGCCTAGGGCAATGCACCTGTGTTTTTTATTTTTTTATGCTCACTTATATTCCAATGCAACATTTAATACCATTCCAACAGTCAAACTAAACATTACAAATTAAGCATAAATCCGATGAGTAATTAAAGGTTAGATTTAGTTCACATGCAATTCAAAGTATAACAATTTCAAAGGAAGAGAAATCAATATTCAACATAAACATTAACATGTGAAGCATAAATAAAATCCAAACCTTTATACTCATATGTACAAAACTAATAATAACCTATATGTAAATCATGAAATTTGTAAATTATGGGAGGATCACTCACCTAATGCTTGAAAAGTAGTCTAGTGTGATAGAATCTTGTACAATTAATTCTAGATAAACTAAGTCTAGTTCAACTTGACTTGGTTGAGTTCCAAAGTATTATGCGAATTATGAGACTGCGAGCCACTTAGTGGAGTTTTTGACTAATACGGTGGGGTCTCGCTGTGGGATTAACGATACGGATCATTCTTGCATGTTGTTAGGGTTTTCAGGATCTAAAATGCAACAACTCAACAAATTAACTCAGTAAGTCAACTTAGTGAGTCGACTGAATGAGTCACAATATAAATCGATAACTAATGTCTATTTCGATTTGAATGACTAGGAGGAAAAACTTATCTATTGAATGGAATGCACAAGGCTCGTCTTAGCTATGGAATTAGCTCAGGAAGTTGGATCAATGGGTGAAACAATGAGTCACTCAGTCGTGTGTCCTTCCTTCTTTTCTTCTCTTTCTTCTTCTTTCCTCCTATTTTCTTATTCCTTCTGTGGTCTTTTTATTTCCTTTTAATTTCTTTCCTTCCAACTTGTCCCATAGTCGAGTCGGATGCAACAACTCAGCACATCAGTGGGTCCATGACTCGGGCACACACACATACACTCTTTGTTTGTTCCCATTCTCTCTTATTTCTTATGTGTCTTTAATTTTTTTCAAATAGATCTCTTTTGTGTAATAGTTCACCCCCCCTTACATGAATTTAAACCAATCACAACATTTGTGGGGTCCACCGTTATGCCTGATCAGCTTATCCAATCCTTAGGGATATCCAAACTGTTGATCAATTAGATACACGTTATAAAATTCATACATTCTCCCACTTGGGCCGCATTTATCAATCTCAGGATTCAATTTTGAAAAATTGACATCTTATAGATCTGGTGGGCCACATTCTCCCACTTAGGCCACATTTATCCATTACCAGACCATCAAAGGGAGGTGGCCTGGTAATGGATAAATTTTCAAAAATTGACATTTTATAGCTCTGGATCTAGCTCTAGGAGGTAAATCCCAAAAAGAGCAACTTCGTTCTGATACCACTTAAAAGATGAGTTGTTGATGTCCTAAAGGGCTGGGAGGGGGATGAATAGGACTAAACCAATTTCTAATATGAAATATGAAAATAATAATCTCATTCATCTCATCTATGTTACTACACTCTTCAATTGTTGTTACTTTGGGATTAAACCGTTCCGGTAGGGATCTTAGAATTTTCTTATAGATTTTAAGTACCGGAACTTTCTCTCCCAATCCGCCCATGGAGTTACAGATGATATTTAACTTTGTCAAACACTCCATAAAAGTCTCATGCTCTTCCATTCTGAGACTTTTGAACTGTGAGGTCAGTAGTTGTAGTTTAGATCTCTTCACAGTTCTTGTGCCTTCATGGGTTGTTTCCAATAAATCTCATGCTTCTTTGGATGTCCCATACATATTTGATTGAAAAATGTCTTAGGACACGACACAATAAATGACATTCATAGCTTTAGCTTCAGTAGTCTGTTTTTCTTTATCGAACGTTGTCCACCTTTCTTTAGGTTTGGGTTTTATGATGGTTATGCTATTTTCAAGTACAATTTGTTCAGATGGTGGCACATATCCATTTTCAACTATATCCCAAACATCATGGTCCAAGGATCTCAGAAAGTAGTGCGTTCTAGCCTTCCAGTATGCATAATTTGATCCATCAAATACTGGAGGTCTAGAGACCGATGAGCCCTCTCCTTTGGCCATATTCCCAACTCCAGTTAAGATCACTCTCTAAGCAATGAAACCATTAAAGAGAGACTACTTGTCAAAGGAAATCACACAAATAAATGAATAGTAATCTCAAACACAGTCATTTTTATAGTAATTCGACTGCTTGTCTACTCCACTCTCAGTAACCGCACTCAACCCTTGAGTGTACCGGATTTCACTAAGGAGGTTTCCCATGGTTCACCTCAAACCCAAGGTTTTAAATCAGGTTCACCTTTAACCTTTACAACCTACACCCAGGCTGACTATTTATGCTCTCATAAGCAAGGGTCAACACATTACACCCACTTTTAGGCACATCGGCCAAGGATCCTCCACATGACCCTAACGGAGGTTTCACACTGTTCACCTCTAAACCAAGGTTTTAGAGAGGTTCACCTTTAACCGGAAGTTTATGCTCTCCACAGAGCAAGGGTCAACACTACGTACTCACCATGTACACTCCCACCGGAGGCCTCCTAGAGGACTTGCAAGGGTGAGAAACACCTTAGACCTAATCCTACAAAGGAATGATCACAAGCGTCCTCTGGACTCTGATAACTTACACCCTACAAGAAATCCCACCTTTACCAATAAAAATTTTCATCACCAAAAGCCAAATTTTCGTAGCTAAAAAGTTTTAGCGATGAAAATTTTCGTCACTAAAGTACCAACGCAAAAGGTTTTTATCGATGAAAAATTTAAATCGTCAGCAAACGCAAGCTTTTTAGTGATGAATATTTTCGTCGCTAAAAAAACTTTTTATTAACAAATTTTTTTGTTGCTAAAAAATTTTTAATATAAATAAATATTAAACTTTTAGCGACGATAGTTGTTGTCGTTAAAAATAATTACAAAACTTTTAGCGACGAATATTTTCGCCGGTAATAAATAAATTTTAAACGTTTAGCGACGATTTTTTTTCGTTGCTAAAAATAATTACAATATGTTTAGCGACGAATATTTTCGTCGGTAAAAAAATAAATGTTAAACTTTTAACAACGATAGTTGTCATCGCTAAAAATAATTACAAAACTTTTAGTGACGAATATTTTCGTTGGTAAAAAATAAATGTTAAACTTTTAGCAACAATAGTTTTCGTCTCTAAAAATAATTACAAAACTTTTAGTAATGAATATTTTCATCGCTAAAAATACATAAAAAACTTTTACCGACAAAATTTTTCATAGGTAAAAATATTTACAAAACTTTTACCTATGAAAATTTTCGTAGGTAAAATCTCTTTTTTTAATAAATATTCTAGCACAAAATTCCTAATGTACACCTTTTACAATATATTTCATCATATTTATCTTGATATACACCTGTTATATAATATATTTCATCATATTCACATTCACATCCATCTAAACCCAAACTAGTAAATCCATCCAAACATAAATTACATTCATTCAAACATAAACAATCTTATCCACTTCACATTCATTCACGCATAAATACATATAAGCTTAACATCGTAGACAAAAATACAAAAAATCAAAAAGATGAAAGCGTAGGTTTAGGGAAATGAGAATAGGTATAAGTTTAGGTTAGGGAGTTGAGATTAGGATTAGGTGTAGGTTTGGGTTAAGGGATTTGAGAATACGTTAAGGTTTAGGTTTAAGAAATCGGGTTCGGGTTCGGGATTTGGTTTACGTTTGGGTTTTAGGTTTAGGTTATAGGTTTAGATTATAGTTAGGTTATAAGTGTAGGTTATAAGGTTAGGTTTAGGTTAGGTTATGGGTTAAGGTTTAGGGAATTGAGTTTAGGTTATAGTCTATAGGTTTAGGTTATAGGTTATAAGTTAAGGTTTAGGGAATTGAGTTTAGGTTATAGGTTATTGGTTATAAGTTAGGTTATAGGTTTAGGTTATAGGTTTTGGGATTTGAGAATAGGTTTAGGTTAAGTTTATAAGTTTAGGTTAAGGTTATAAGTATAGGTTTAGGTTATAGGTTAAGGTTTAGGTTTAAGTTATAAGTATCAGTTTTGGCATTTGATAATAGGTTTAGGTTAAGGTTATATGTTTAGGTTAAGGTTATAAGTTTAGGTTATAGATTAAGGTTTAGGTTTAGGTTATAAGTATAGGTTTTGGGATTTGAGAAGAGGTTTTGATTAAGGTTACAAGTATGGTTTAGGTTATAGGTTAAGGTTTAGGTTTAGGTTACAAGTATGGGTTTTGGGATTTGATAATATGTTTAGGTTAAGGTTATAAGTTTAGGTTATAGGTTAAGGTTCAAGTTTAGGTTATAGAGGTTTTGGTTCAGGTTTAGGTTATAGAGGTTTTGGTTTAGGTTATAGGTTATAGCTTAAGGTTTAGGTTATACGTGTAGGTTATAGGTTTAGGTTTAGGTTAGGTTATAGATTAAGGTTTAGGGTATTGAGAATAGTTGTAGGTTAAGGTTTAAGAAATCAGGTTCGGGTTCGGGTTCGGGTTTAGGTTTGGGTTATATGTAAGCCCCGTATCCTAGACTGTAACATTCCATAGGCTTTCCCGGTCTTCCCAGTCAAATTTTGGCAACCTTCGACCTTTATCCATCATTTACGCACTACCCTGAGACGCATGCCGTCAACTAGAGTCGACTTAACTCGAGACCTATTGTAACACCTCGGATTTTTTACCAACCTGGGATTAGACGTCCTTAGGCAATGGGTCAACCAAAACACCTTGGTAACCGCTCAGAACCCAATTCCATAGCCAAAGAAATCACTTAGGATTAATTCCTTTAGAAATTAAGCGTAAGTTAGCTAACGCTACGCTAGAGTAGCTGTGAAATTATCCCTGATCGCTTTAAATACGTTCTACAAGACCCAAAACTTGTAGAATTAATGGTGCTATAATACCCTGAAACCTATGATCAAACTCTAAATCGGTTTATTCTCGGGAACCCTTTGAAACTTTGTATTAGATCTAGACCGCGCGTCGAAAGTCCGATATCTACCATCTTAGACGTTATGACCGCTTGGCTGGACTTGACAATCGCTTCGAAAATCAAGGCCAACCGATGTTTAGAGGCTATTTCATTGAGCCTGGAGTGAAGAGAGTGAGAAAAGGGTTAGATTTGGAAATTTTAATTCAAATCTGGCACGTGACTTGGCGCGTTATTATTAAGTATTCTGACCATCAGAATTCAGCCAAATTACACCCACGGATCAGGAAAAATTTCTATTTCATATCACGAGACTTGTAGACCTGATCTAGGTGCGATGACCGCTGAACTGAAACTGGACCGCCACGTGCGATCTGCGAACTTAGCCAGACTGAAAACTGGGTGTGAGCAGGATCCAGTATCCATGAGCATAAGTCCGACCGCATTCGGCCAGGGGACCTCCAGAAGTGCTTCTTTAGACCAGAATAGCCTCGATTTAGTTATACCTCAAGTAGACCTTGTTCCCAAGCCTAATTTGAGAAGGTTTTAGGCTATAAAAGGGCTCTAAACCCTCACTTATCTCACCCACCCGAATTTGCTAGAAACCCTAGCTAGAGTGAGAGAGAAAGTGAGAGTTTGTGAGAGAGTGTGGGAGTGATCATCCTGCCACTTGCTACAACCGCTTCACGTGTTTAAGCAACGCATCCCAATCACTTTGCCGATGATTTCAAAGAATTTCTAGGTAAGGAAAACCCTAACCACTTGTTGTTTTAGGATTTCCTTCGATTCATTAGCGATGTAGTTTGTGTATCTTGTGCATTAGGTCGCCTGTACGTCGTTGACGAAGCATATACGTTCGATTCGAAACGATACACATCTAGGGTAAAAAGGTGCGGATCTTAGATGCTTTGATTGACTGATTTTAAAGCTTTCAATGTCGTTTAATAGTAGATTATTGACGGCAACGCCGTTTGACACGTACAACATGCTGTCCGTTTTCCGTTTCGTAAACATACGGTAAATATGAGATTTAGGGTACAGTAAATATGAGATTTAGGGTATTTTAGGCATTTATAGAAAATACTGTATACGTCTGTATTTTGCAAAAAATGATTGTCATGTTTATTTGTCGTATTATGATATTAGAAATGCATGCATGATCTGTTTGGTGAAGATATTTGCCCTAATGCGCACTTTGAGTCGACATACGCTATGTAGGATAAAGTGTGTAGACTTAGTGTTTGTATAAATGTTTGTATTAGTATGTATTGAGTAAATGGTGTTGTGAATTAGTTTTGAGATTGATTTCTCAATTAATATGCTGACGTATATGGTTTCCACCATGTTGATTTCATTATATTTATGGAATGCATGAGTTGGTTGATTTGCTTACGTAGTATGTTATAACATGTGTCAACATGCTTGTATTGTTTATATTTATTTCTGTTACTCTCATATGCTTACTGACGTTGGTTTACAAATGCTTGGGGCTATGACCTAGTCCAGGAAGTCGGTAATGGATCGAATTCGTGGTTAGTTTCTAGGTACCACAAAGGACGCATCGATGAACGTGAGTCGTGTTTTGGGTTGGCGACAGTGGTTAAGCCACACAAGATGTTTCATGCACTTCATGTCGTTCAGCTTGAGATGCGCTCGTACTAGTCGAGCCCGTCAAGTAACCCGATTAGCCATTGTATGTTCACCATGTATGAGTCATAACTGCTTGAACCTATGGTACTGAACTTACCATTGGAAACCCTGTTAACCATGGTACCTTGATCCAATAAGACTCATGAGCTGGGCATGGTGGTATGGGACACCGTAGTCGAGTTACCGGCCTATGCTGGGGCCGCAAACCTCCCCGTAGTGACCAGTGAGCACCCTACTCTGAGCATATTATGGTGGTATGGGACACTATATTCTTGTTGTCGGCCTACACTGATTGGTGACGAGCCCTTTGTATTGACCTTGAGTTTATCCTGACACCGCATGGGGGCGACGAGTCCTGATGCAGTCTTAAGGATAATTAGGCCTGTATTGATAAGGTGATGGGGGAGCGGTGCAACGAGTGCGAGCAACAGCCCTGGTAGCCCATGCAGTGACCTACAAATATAATATCGTATGAGATTACTAGGAGTGACGACCCTAGACAGGATCTGTGTTGGGATTGATATAAGCAAAGTACCTTAGTTTCCCAATATTGATGTATGAAAAGGACTAATAATAACTCGGTAATCATATCAACATTACATTGCATGTGCCTGGAAGATGTGGAGCACTGAGCGGTACGTAAGCATGCCGCGGACGCAGATGGTGCTGTATGAGGGAGAATGTCGGTGAGGGCATCCATCATGTCATGTCATATTTCATTAACAACAGTATCTAGGAATGCTTGATTAATTTCTTTACTATTATTGCATGATTGATTTGAGAACATGCTAATCTTTGCTCTATGATTCCACTAAGTTAATTACTCACTCCCACGTTACGGGACGGTGTTGCGCACACGAAACAGTTCCTATTTTAATTGCAGATGATGGCGATGCTTGCAAAGCAGAACCGGACTTGATGATGATGAGGAGGATCCCTCCTATATGCAGGTTCTGATTGATGGGATTATAGGGTTACTGATTAGATGTCAATATACTTGGTATTTTGTCTTTTTCTTACACACCCATGTATATTCTTTTTATCATTTTTGGAGTATACATGTATATGTTTAACCTGGTAACATGTTCACACTCTGGAGACCCACAACAGTTTATATACTTCATATATCTATTACATTCTTCCACTTGCTAATTTAATTGTCTCTGGAGTATGATATGCTGTTTTGGTTTAATCTCACTCATGTTTTCTGTACTAATACAAACAACATTCATCCATCATTGAAAATGTTGCATAAATGATGTTCTGGAACTCGGGAGTGGCGTTTTTGCTTGACCCCCGATTTTCGAGATGTTACAGTTGGTATCAGAGCATGATTTGGATTATACCGAGCGTGGGTTATGGACACACGATGTACGCTGTCGCTCCTTTGACTTAAGTGGGTGTGAGAAAATTCTAGAAACACTTGTAGGACTCCGGTTTCGCCAATAGGCGAAGTCTACTCAAATCGATCGTTTTGATCGAGTCCATAACGCACTCAGGGTCGTGTGAAGCGACCTAAGTAGCACCTAGGTTGTACATTGGCGGGTTTGAGATGATTCTAGGAAAATTCCAAGCCTGGAAAATGCGTGTCTTTGGGTCGTGGGGCAACCACAACCCTTACACTCAATCGCTAGGGCTTAAAAACCCTGTTTCACCCAATTCCTTTAGAATTCTTCCTCTCACCACCCCATTCTTCAATTATTTCTCAGTATTTTTATGTTAGGCATTAATCCTAATGTGAAAATAATATAAAATCATACTTAGGAAAAATATTACAATGAATAGTAAAAATACATGAAAATTGGCCTTTTGGCCATTCCAATTTTGAAATCTTTCATAATAGATGGGTTAGTTGGATGGACTAGCTTCTCCTACCCCAAAATAATATGTTACATAATATATAAGTTCATTCTAGATTACAGACTGGCCCCGGAACATCCCAAATGGAGTTTCGGGCCTCTCTAGGCCAAACTACAATGAACTGGGGTGGGGCCCATACTTTTTTGAGGTCCCTAGGGCAGGGGGAACCCAAACCATATGGCCTGACTGGCCAATTTGGGAGATGTCCGGCGATGGCATCGCCGGTTCGGCGATGCATCGCTCACCGGTGGGCCCCATTTAGGCCGTGCTTTGGGCGGACGCCCTAAAAGGGGTAGGGGAGGTCTCCTATATGTGGGCCATCCCTCGAAATAGCCCTAAAACCCTACCTCCTTCACAATTCAAGCCCCCAAGCTCTCCTTTCTTCAAGTTTTTGCTGCATCACTCTCAAATCCCGTCTTCAAACCTCTCCCATTCTTATTTTCGATCACAACCGATGCTACCCCTTCACTCACAGAAATACAAGCCCCCTTTCCTCTCCATTTTCATCCGTTGGAGCTCTCACATCCTCCATTTGAGGCTGAAAATCGTGTGGACCTCCATTCCATCTTATCTTGCTCCTTTCTCTTTAAAAATTTAGCTATTGAGAGCTTAATTCACCCCTATACAGGGCCTAGAATTGTTTCAGCCCATTAGGACAGCCATTTCTCCCCATTTCCCCTCCTTTTCCATGGTTTTGTTGAGGCTATTTTAGCCTTTTTCTCCTTTTCCACCATCCTCCCTCTCATGTCCCTTTTATTTGAGCCTTTACACTCTTTTAGGTCTCAATTGTGTAAACCTCAAATCCCATGTAGGCCGTTGTCCTGTAGATTGTTTGATTACCATTTTTTAGATTTTTGTGTTTTTTTGTTATTGGGTCTAGTAAGGTCACAGGTAGAAAATGTGTTTGTGTATTGTTTGGGCTTAACATAGCCGAATGCATTCCTGTCATAATCCATGTGGAACTTTATTCCATGTATTGTGACAAATTTTGTTGAACGGAGTGCATAATCCCAACATAGGATATTAGGAATGCAGTTCTAATTAATACAACTTAAGGCTACTGGCCATATAGGCCCTTGGCGTTTTGGACCTAGAGTTAGCACTCCTAGATTTGAAGGATCTGATGATATAGGAAATCCAATTCCATTTACACAATCGTGACCCTAAGCGATAGAGCAATTGCCTGTACTAGTAATGGTATGAAACTATTTAGCATATAAGCTTAGGCTATAGATTACAGACTAGTCTACTAGTTACCTTGAGTAGAGTAAAGCCTGTATATGCTAAGGAATAGTAGGTTAGATTTGGTTGGAATGGGACTCCCTTCCTTAGATAGATCCACATAACATCCATAGACTCCTTTAGTAACTCTCAGGAAGCTTATGTACCTTAGAACTATTCATTCTCAGGGAAAACTTCTACTTCCCTAAGATTGAACTTAGAATGAACCAACACACCCCTTAGAATTGCCTTCCCCAAGGGCTTATTGCATTCGGGAATGAGGAGCAAAGGAACTGCACGTAAGCGATGTATTCGCGGTTTGAGTCGACTTCTAAATCCTAGTAGTTACCAATGAATCCAATGCTCTGATTAAGTAGAAGATCGGCATCGACTCAGATTAAGAACTGATACAAAAAAATTTCTGTCATAGTCTAAACAGAAAGTCTATGTATCCGGCTCAGACCCATTACACAACTTTTCTTCCGTGTTGGCCCGACCACCTACAATCAAAAGTTATTGCTTTGCCTTTAGGAAATGGCAAGGACTTGCAGCCAATAGAGATTTGACCTCTTTCCACAAACTCACATCCGTCCTTGAAATCAACCACAACACCCATCCTTACAGCTCCTTTCTACAACCATAGGTACCAATTCCATAGAACGCAACATTAACAAAGGACGACCAATGTGGCGAGAGTTGTTTCCCATTTTATGTCAAGGATATCCCCTAAGTTGCACCTCGTTCTGATATACGGAGCGATGCATAGATTCTTGAACTTTAAGTAGAACCAAGTTTTAAGGGGGGTAGAACGTATTGAGTCCAATTTAGTTAGGTCAGCCAATGCAACCGTTAGATCAGAGTGGCGCAGCGAAAGCGTGGTTAGCCTCTTCTCCACTGACCCAGGATCGAAACAGCTGAGTTAGGTTCTACGTATGGTTAGGTCATTAAATAGGATTTGAACCTTCCTTAGAAAAAGTACTCACTGCCTTTAGCCAATTTCGGGGATGAAATTTTATTTTAAGGGGGGTAGATTGTAACACCCCGGATTTTTTGCCAACCTGGGATTAGACGTCCTTAGGAATGGGTCAACTAAAACACCTTGGTAACCGCTCAGAACCTAATTCCATAGCCAAAGAAATCACTTAGGATTAATTCCTTTAGAAATTAAGCGTAAGTTAGCTAGCGCTACGCTGGAGTAGCTGTGAAATTGTCCCTGATCTCTTTAAATACGTTCTACAAGACCCAAAACTTGTAGAATCAATGGTGCTATAATACCCTAAAACCTAGGATCAAACTCTAAACCGGTTTGTTCTCGGAAACCCTTTGAAACTTTGTATTGGATCTAGACCGCGCGTCGAAACTTTGCTTGGCTGGACTTGACAATCGCTTCGAAAATCAAGGCCAACCAACGTTCAGAGGCTATTTCATTGAGCCTGGAGTGAAGAGAGTGAGAAAAGGGTTAGATTTGGAAATTTTAATTCAAATCTGGCACGTGACTTGGCGCGTTATTATTAAGCGTTATGACCGTCAGAATTTAGCCAAATTACACCCTTAGATTAGGAAAAATTTCTCTTTCATATCACGAGACTTGTAGACTTGATCTAGGTGCGATGACCGCTGAACTGAAACTGGACCGCCACTTACGATCTGCGAACTCTGCCGGACTGAAAACTGGGTGTGAGCAGGATCCAGTATCCATGAACTTAAGTCCGACAGCATTCGGCCAGAGGACCTCCAGAAGTGCTTCTTTAGACCAGAACAGCCCCGATTTGGTTATACCTCAAGTAGACCTTGTTCCCAAGCCTAATTTGGGAAGGTTTTAGGCTATAAAAGGGCTTTAAACCCTCATTTATCTCACCCATCCGAATTTGCTAGAAACCCTAGCTAGAGTGAGAGAGAAAGTGAGAGTTTGTGAGAGAGTGTGGGAGTGATCTTCCTGCCACTTGGTGCAACCGCTTCATGTGTTTAAGCAACGCATCCCAATCACTTTTCCGGTGATTTCAACGCATTTCTAGGTAAGGAAAACCCTAACCACTTGTTGTTTTGAGGTTTCCTTCGATTCATTAGCGATGTAGCTTATGTATCTTGTGCATTAGGTCGCCTGTATGCCGTTGACGAAGTGTATACGTTCGATTCGAAACGATACACATCTAGGGTAAAAAGGTGCGGATCTTAGACGCTTTGATTGACTGATTTCAAAGCTTTCAATGTCGTTTAATAGTAGATTATTGACGGAAATGCCGTTTGACATGTACAACATGCTGTCCGTTTTCCGTTTCCTAAACGTACGGTAAATATGAGATTTAGGGTATTTTAGGCATTTATAGAAAATACTGTATACGTCTGTATTTATCATGTTTATTTATCGTATTATGATATTAGAAATGCGTGCATGATCTGTTTGGCCAAGAGATTCGCCCTAATGCGTACTTTGAGTCGACATACGCTATGTAGGCTAATGTGTGTAGACTAAGTGTTTGTATAAATGTTTGTATTAGTATGTATTGAGTAAATGGTGTTGTGAATTAGTTTTGAGATTGATTTCTCAATTAATATGCTGACATATATGGTTTCCACCATGTTGATTTCATTATATTTATGGAATGCATGAGTTGGTTGATTTGCTTACGTAGTATGTTATAACATGTGTCAACATTCTTGTATTGTTTATATTCATTTCTGTTACTCTCATATGCTTACTGACGTTGGTTTACAAATGCTTGAGGATATGACCTAGTCCAGGCATTCAGTAATGGATCGAATTCGTGGTTGGTTTCTAGGTACCACAAAGGACGCGTCGATGAATTCGAGTCATGTTTTGGGTTGGCGGCAGTGGTTAGGCCACACGAGGTGTTTCATGCACTTCATGTCGTTCATCTTGAGATGCGCTCATATTAGTCGAGCCCGTCAAGTAACCCGACTGGCCATTGTATGTTCACCATGTATGAGTCATAACTGCTTGAACCTAGGGTACTGAACTTACCATTGGAAACCTTGTTAACCATGGTACCTTGATCTAATAAGACTCATGAGCCGGGCATGATGGTATGGGACACCGTGGTCTAGCTGTCGGCCTATGCTGGGGCCACAAACCTCCTCGTAGTGACCAGTGAGCACCCTACTCTGAGCAGATTATGGTGGAATGGGACACTATATTCTTATTGTCGGCCTACACTGATTGGTGATGAGCCCATTGTAGTGACTTTGAGTTTATCCTGACACCGCATGGGGGCGACGAGTCCTGATGTAGTCTTAAGGAAAATTAGGCCTGTATTGATAAGGTGATGGGGGAGCTGTGTAACGAGTGCGAGCAACAGCCCTGGCAGCCCTTGCAGCGACTTACAAATATAACATCGTATGAGATTACTAGGAGTGACGACCCTAGATAGGATCTGTGTTGGGATTGATATAAGTAAAGTACCTTAGTTTTCCAATATTACTGTATGTAAAGGACTAATAATAACTCGATAATCATATCAACATCACATTGCATGTGCCTGGAAGATGTGGAGCACTGAGCTATATGCAAGCATGACACGGAGGCAGATGGTGCCGTATGAGGGAGAATGTCGGTGAGGGCATCCATCATGTCATGTCATATTGCATTAAAAACAGTATCTAGGAATGTTTGATTAATTGCTTTACTATTATCGCATGATTGATTTGAGAATATGCTAATCTTTACTCTATGATTCCACTGAGTTAATTACTTACTCCCACGTTATGGGACGGTGTTGCGCATACCAAACAGTTCCTATTTTAATTGCAGATGATGGCGATGCTTGCAAAGCAAAGCCGAAATTGATGATGATGAGGAGGATCCCTCCTATATGCAGGTTGTGATTGACGGGGTTACAGGGTTACTGATTAGATGTCAATATATTTGGTATTTTGCCTTTTTCTTACACACCCATGTATATTCTTTTTATCATTTTTGGAGTATACATGTATATGTTTAACCTGGTAACATGTTCACACTTTGGAGACCCACAACAGTTCATATACTTTATATATCTATTAGATTCTTCCGCTTGCTAATTTAACTGTCTCTGGAGTATGATATGCTGTTTTGGTCTAATCTCACTCATGTTTTCTGCACTAATATGAATAACATTTATCCATCATTGAAAATGTTGCATAAATGATGTTCTGGAACTCGAGAGTGGCATTTTTTCTCGACCCCCGATTTTCGGGATGTTACACCTGTACCCTTGCGACCGCGGATGCCGCGTCTCGCGCTCAGAGGCGATACCCATGCTAGGAGATGTGGGCCCACGTTTAGTTCGAGAAAAATGCCACACATTACAAAACCCAAGAAAATCTCTATAGAATGTCACATCCATCAATCAATCAATCCCATCAAGGGTCAAGTACACCATTACCTCACACCTATCCCCAAGCAACCCCAAAAGTTAAAAAGTTCTAACACATCTCATACCCTTCTTACACCATCTACCCCTAAAATCAAAAAGCTCTTACACACCCATCACTCACCACATCCATCACCCATCTCTCTCTCTCTCTTTACAACCCTCTCTCTCTCTCATTCTTAAAGCACTTTCCAAGCAACCCAAAAACACCATACGTCCAAGCTCTCCCAAACCTCCACAAGAGAGCTTTGTGTGTGGCCCACTTCTTACCCTCTCATCTCTCATTTCAACCATCCAAACTCAATCTCTTCCATTAAGATCAAAGCTAAGGAGCAAAGGAAGCCTAGGGAGCAAGAAGGAGTGGACGGTGGGTGATCCTGGACTCACATTCTTATTATTTATTTATTTTTATGATTTAAGGGTCCACTTGTTGTGGGGCCCACTTGATGTATGTATTATTCAAGGGAGGGCCCAATAGTGGCGGGGTCCCTCCCCTACATGTTCCTTTCTCTCTTCCTCTCTCTCTCTTCCTATGATCAATGGCCCACCTATGATGTGTATATTTTATTCATGCCATCTATCGGTGGACCCCCATCAATGTGGGACACACTATGATGTTTGTATATCATCCCATCCACCCATCTAAGACGTGGCCTGACTCATACGTGTGGGTGGGGCCCTCCTTGATGTGTTAACTCACCAGATCCATGGCTCCAGTGGTAGGCTAAGTGCTGAGTAAAAGACACCTCGTTTCAACGTGGGACCCAGCCCCATAGCTCCAGTGATAGGCTGATGAAAGATACCTCATTTCAATGTTGAGGCCTTGGCATTGACTCCCTACTAGGAGTGGCAAACGGTGAAGGGTGACTGGCAGTGAAGTATGACCTGACCGTGGCGTCCGTGGGACCCATCCACGTTGTCCCACCGTTCGAATGGGCTGCACCATCATGTGTGCATTGGGTCCACCATCTTGGGATGGTGGGACCCACCCCACGTGTGGGACCCTCCTTGATGCATGTGACTGTCCAGGCCGTCCAATGGCCCAAATGTTAGCATATATCATATGTATGTATTTTATATATTATATATAGATATTATATATATTTATATATTATATATATATATGTATGATGATGGGCCCTATGTGGGACCCACCCACATGTGATGTATGCATGTCCAAGCCATCCACATGTGATGTATGCACATCCAGGGCCTGGATGTGGTTGGGGTATTATATATAATATTAATACATTATATTATATTATATTAATATATATAATAAAATATATTATATATTATATATTATATTATAATACAATATACTTGAATGTAGTGGTGGGCCCTATGTGGACCCACCTCTCCCTTTTAATGCAGAAAAGTGCATGTACAGCAACTGACTTTATAATATATTAACATATATATATACTTTATATCATATGAGGGTGGCCCTACGTGGGACCCACCTCTGTATCTTTAAGCAGCTGAGGCTACATGTCCAGTAGCTATGTAGCTGCTCTTACTCCCTTGCCATCAGCTAGGTTCATGGGACCTATTATACACGTGGATACAATCCACACCGTCTAGTTTTGTGGGACCCATTGTTATTCTATGTGTAGGCCCCACTAGGAAGTATGTGCTTTATCTTCACAGCCCATTGTTTGGGTCGTGGGGCCCACCATGATGCATGTGTTGTATCCATACCATTCAACTAATTATGATATCATTTTATGGTGTGAGCAAAAGAACGGGTTAGATCTAAAGTTCAAGTGGACTCCACCATTTAAATAGTGCACAGTGACATCCACTATTCGAACTTCTAAGGGCCACAGTAGTTTCCAATTAAACTAATAATTGTTTTCATATCATCTATCTCTATGTTATTTTATGAATAGGTCAGGTCTCAAAATACATAAGGGTGGGCTCGATTTGATAAACATTTGGCCCATTGGTGTGGCCAATTTGATATACATGAAGCCCGTTCGTGCGGCCCATATAATGCGGCCCATGTGATGTGACCCGCTTAACATAAGAGGCCTATTGTGATATTTTTGAGGCCCAGGTGTGAGGCCCACCTGTTGTGTATTCGCGGCCCAATGAGATGTATGTTGGCCCATATAACGAGGCCTATGTGATGTAAATGAGGCCCATCGTGATTATATGTAAGGCCATGGGCCCATTATATGTTTGGCCCTATATAGGCTACTCCTTAGGAGCAATGTTGGTTAGATGTCCACATTGATGGGCAATGATGGTTAGATGTCCACATTGTGACTTTGCCTTAGGCCTTGTTAGGCTCATTTTCATAATCCTCTAGTGGGTTAACCCAAATAAGTGGGCCCCATTCGCCATATACGGATGGCTCTGTGCTATCAGATTTGATATAACCACAGCCGTGGGCTGATCTTTATATTATGGTTGATTAGCTGTGCATCTATAAACCCATCTTTATTTATATACTGATTGTCGGTGTCGATTATCGGTGGTGATTGTCGAGTCTGATTGTTGAGGCCAATTCCGATTGCTGAGGTTTATTGTGATGTATTCGAGGCCCATGGGATGTGGCCCATTGTAATATATTTCCAGCCCATATGATGAGGCCCAACTTGATGTATATTAGGCCCGTGTGAGTGGCCCATTGCAATGTATATTAGACCCATGAGATGCAGCCCACTGGATGTATATGTGGCCCATGAGCGAGGCCCATTGCAATGTATATTAGACCCATGAGATGCGACCCACTGGATGTATATGTGGCCCATGAGCGAGGCCCATCATGATGTGTATTAAGCTCTTGAGTGAGGCCCATGGTGTTATATATTTGGCCCTTGTGGGAGGCCATAGTTCCACTATATGTTAGGCTCTATATGGGCTACTCCTTAGGAGCGATGTTTGTTAAATGTCCACATTATCGAGGTTGATTGTCAATGTCACTTATTGATACCGATTATGAGTATATGACAGCATAGCATCATGATACATGCACATACGTATTATCTGCATGTTTGTTATGGGATGTGGTTGACCATTGCATATGTTATTGAGCATGTTGTTATGGGACTCCCTGATAAGTGGAGGTTATCTCACATGAGTGCATGGTATGCGCAGGATTGATGCATGACTGGATTGTATCACTCATGCATCTTGCATTGTGTGTTGTGATTATTGTATGCCCTAGTGACATCAGGGCTGTAGCCTCCACAGGCATATCGTGGATGGCCAGATGGGACACCGAAAATGTTTGGTTAGAGCATCGGGCTACCATAGATGGCCTTGGGTAAAAATTCTTAAAACCCTCTTAATTCCAAAGGATGTCCCAACGTCGAGACCAAGTGGATATATATGAGCGCCCAAGTGCCGGATACCAGGAGGCTACATCTTCCACTGTATTGTGATCGGTTGGGAGGGGGTGTGGCCTTACTTGCCTAAGGGAGTAAGCATAGCTAGGCTGAGTTTGACCAGCTCGAGGAATGGGTCCACTATTGACTAGCCGGATAAGTATTGGTAGACTACTGGCCAAGCGGATAGTGAGATCTCTTCCACTTACCCAGTTGTACGCTTAATGGGGCAGCAGGTGACATGGAGTGTACTGGACCCCGGTGATGATCCCAGAGAGGAACCGTACTGATATATGGACTTATTGAGAAAGAATTGTATATTCAATCATTCATTCACTATCCACTCGGGCTAGTGGTGCGCAACTATTTGTTACATGTACCTTTGCATGGCCAGGATTTCGGTTGGGTGGGTGACTAACCTGAGACCAGGAGTTTACCACATTGAGTTTGACTATCCAAATTTAGGTATGAGACTGGTTTGGATAGAAGTCCCTTTTGATGGACCCCATAGCCTGCGATACCACGTACTATCATCCTGACTTCACACTCCAACTTGGTCATATCATTCGCATCGCATATTGCATTACATCCGCAAGCATATGACATTTTGGGTTGCTATGTTTCTACACTTATATGGCCTAGATGGACTTAACAGGATTTATATATTAAATTGTATCCTCGGCATCTGATATTTAGCTATCTATGATTTTATATTTACATAGCCGATCCGCATTGCATATTCTAATATTGAATGTTTTATAAACTTACTAGCATATTTCCTCTTACTCTGATATCATATTATTCATGATCTTGTCAGTATTTCTACTTATTCCGATATTGTACGATTTATGGCATTGTATTGCATACTTGGCACTTAACTTGTGCACACATTTTCACCACTCTCTAAGCTTTTTCTAAGATTATGCACGATAGATGCATGCAGGTAGCTTTAGGTTGCAGCCGATCTGAGGCTGGAGCGTGTAGTGGAGCTTTTAGAGTTTTTTTTGATATCTTCATATTGTATTTTCATTTCAACATTGTACTCAACTGATTATATTAGTGGATATGTGGTAATGATGTTGCCTTTATGAATTGGGTAAACTTGTGGTTAAGCTTATTAAGAGTTAAATGTATATTGAAAAATCCTCCATGTAGGATCCCAGGATCGAAATCTATAGGTTTAGGTTTTCAAGTTTAGGTTTAGGTTTAGTTTAAGGAGTTGAGATTCGGATTAGGTATAGGTTTATGTTTAGGGATTTGATAATACATTTAGGTTTGGGTTATAAGTATAGGTTTAGGTTTAGGTTTAGGTTATAAGTATAGGTTTTGGAATTTGAGAATAGGTTTAGGTTAAGGTTATAAGTTTAGGTTAAGGTTATAAGTATAGGTTTAGGTTATAGGTTAAGGTTTAGGTTTGGGTTATAAGTATAGGTTTTGGGATTTAATAATAGGTTTAGGTTAAGGTTATAAGTTTACGTTATAGGTTAAGGTTTAAGTTTAGGTTATAGAGGTTTAGGTTTAGGTTAAAAGTTATAGGTTAAAGTTTAGATTAGGTTTTAAGTGTAGGTTAAGGTTATAGGTTTTGGTTATAAGTGTAGGTTATAGGTTTAGGTTTAGGTTAGGTTATAGGTTAAGGTTTAGGGAATTGAGAATAGGTGTAGGTTTAGGTTTAGGAAATTGTGTTCGGGTTCAGGTTTAGGTTTGGGTTATAAGTATAGGTTTGGGTTTTCAACTTTATGTTTAGGTTTAGGTTGAGGAGTTGAGATTAGGAATAGGTGTATGTTTACATTTAGGGATTTGAGAATACATTTAAGTTTGGGTTATTAGTATAGGTTTATGTTATAGGTTTAGATTTAGGTTATAAGTATAGGTTTTGGGATATTAGAATAGGTTTAGGTTAAGGTTAAGGTTATAAGTGTAGGTTTAGGTTATAGGTTAAATTTTAGGTTTAGGTTATAAGTTTAGGTTAAGGTTATATGTTTAGGTTATAGGTTAAGGTTTATGTTTAGGTTATTGTGAGACCCGACCCAAGTTCACATATGTGCATATGTGTGTGAGAGTGTGAATTTCATTTCTTGTGGTCTCGCGGTCCTACAGATCAAACTCTGGCGACCTGCGACCCTCAGATAGTGCTGCGGTCATCCTAGAGTCTGATCAAGTAGACCCGACTCAGATCGAGCTGAGACCTATGCCATTACAACCGCATTTTTGCCGCGGTTCCAACGCCGCGTCTTGTGCGTCCATCCGATATGTGGATCATAAGTTGTATACGTTTCATTCTATGGCCCTTGATTTCGATCATGTGGCCCACCTTGGAGTGGTGCATGTGGCCCACACTCCCTCTTTTGCACAAGTTCCAACACACACTATAACACCACCTAAATCTCCATAACTCAAACTACCAAGACCTCATACACCACCGACACCTAACCTACCCTAGCAACATTGTTTGTATCACCATAGGTTAATGATTACTTTCTTTAAAAAGATTTTTCCTCTCTTTTCCTCTCATTTCTCTCTCTCTTCTCTTCTTCTCTAGCAATTTTCCTCCATTTCTCCAGCCCATTTTCCTCCATTTTTTCAGCCACCTTCCTCCTTAATCCCCCACCATCTAATCCTTGAAACCTCATCTCCACCATTGATCCATCTCCTTTGGTACTAAAGGACCTTAGTGTGAAAGTTTGGTGGTCGTCTTTGAGGTGGGTGCTCCTTTAGATGTAAAAATCTATTTTCTATAGCCTAGATGGTTTCTTTTTTTTCATGAGGGAAGTGTAGGACCCACCAATCAATGGTGGAGATCCCACACAATCCCATGGTTGTGGCCTAATGGCCTATCTTATGGATGCATGATCCACGCATGGGGCCTTTCTCTATGGGCCCCATCATGACCATTTTCTTTCATATCATATTATGTTTGGGTCATCTAGACCTTATAACCATGGTGGGGATGGCATCCTCACCATGCATTTTAATTATAGGCCATGCATGTGCAAGATTCATGTTATAAATGTAAATCTATGTATGATGTGTGGGTGTGATTGATCTAGGGAGGGCTCAATAGTGGCGGAGCCCTTTTCCTATGGTCGGATTGTCCTTCTATCTCTCTTTTCTCTCATTTATTTCCTGATGTGTGTGACTCATTTGGTGGGCCTAGGACATCCATAAATTTCAGCAAGGTGGGATGCCCAAACTGCCCATTGTTTGATTTTGGGTGTCCTACTTGCTGCCTTAATGATGCATGTAAGGTGTGTTGGCTTTAGATTATGACATCGACATTTGTGGGGCCCACTAAGGAAGGCTACACCATCCTCCATTAATGTGTTTTCCTTTTTATTTAACCTATATAATAAATTTTATCTAAGTACATGTTGCTATCCAGATTTTTCTGGACAATTTTTGGTTGTTTTTTGACCAGATTTTGGGACTATTTGGGGGACTATTCATACCCATCAAATAAACTTTTCTGAAATTTGGGGATCTCATCTTGATGTTCCCCAAATTTCAGCTCCATCTGACCTTGATTGAGGTCCCAAAGGTATGGTCCAAGTGAGGTGGACAGTCTGGATTTTCTACACTATTCCAGCAACATTCCACCATGGACAGTTGGATTTCTGAAATTTATTAAAATACCTATAGGTGTTTAAAAATTATAAAAATTTATTCAGGGGTGACCAACTCAAGGTAGGACCCACCTATAAAATTTTGGGACCAATGGACACCTGTACGTACCATAATGGTGGCTGGACTGGCCCACTATGATATAGTGTCAGATCAGTCTGATTTTTAGGACAGATTGATTTATCTAAATGAATTAAAATATTTATACGTGTCTAAAAATTTTGAAATTTTATAGGGATGTGATCTACTCATGTTAAGACCCACCTACCAAATTTCAGGGCCAATGGACCCCTATACACACCGTGGCAAGGGCCGGACTGGCCCACCACGTTGGGACGTTCAGGTCTGTCCGATCTCATGGACAATCTATTTTGTTTAAACTAATTAAAATACTTATAAATATCTAAAAATTCTGAAATTTTGTTGGGGTGTGGCCCACATATGGAAGTATTATTCTGTAAAATTTCAGCCTCAAATGACCCCTTTAGGGCATCCAAAAAAATGGTCCAAGATGGCTGGACTCCCAATTTTTCTGTTGTGCAGTCCAGCAATATGCTTGATAAAAATAAAAATTCAAAAATATTTCTCTTGATGGTGGGCCATATTTTTGGATTTCCTCTCATTGTATGTATTATGAGGTGCCATGGCCCTCAATTTCCAGAGTTTTAGAGGCCTTGGGCCCACTCCAATGGAGTGCCCAAATTTAGGACAACAACATGTTATAATTATGCTTGGACTTGGGCTGAAATTTTGAGGAGTGAGGCCCACCACATTTATGAAGGTATTAGAGGAGATAATTGATACCTTTAGTTTCTTAAATTTTGGGCTTAATAAATGCACTTTTGAGGCCCACCACAGTTGAATTTAATTGGGTCTATGAATGTAGCTAGTTGTTGAACTCTTTAGGCCCAATTGGGTTGGAACCTTCCAGATAGACCCATTAAACTATTGGGCCATTTTACTGTACTATTATGTTGGGTTAGTGAGCTAGATTACACAAGTAGATGGGCCCTTAATTGCCCATCAAATCAACTTTATACTTGGGCCGAGTTGTAGGCCCAACTTACTTGACTAAGAGCATGACATTGCCCATGTGGTTTGAACAATGGGCCGCCCACTAGGCCACCATAATATATGGGATTAGTGGCCTTTATGTTGAGCCCTAACCTTTCCCTTATGGGCCCATAGTGTTATATATGAGTTGGGTTATGTGTGTTCTCCTTGAACCCATATTTTGGGTAGGCCTTGGGCCGCCCTTTCTGAAGCCCAACATGAGTATTGTGGTATAATTATGGCTGCTTATTTCTTATTTTTGATGTTGCATGGGCCTTGGTCCTTGATTCATGATCAATTAGAGATGGACTACCTCTTAGGGACCAATTGTGGTTGGATGTCCACGTTGGTAGCCTTAAGGTAGGCCCATGGGCTTCTATGGGTGGTTAAAGGCCCACCATAGAACCTTGCTAAGCCATCTCACTATTTAGGCCCATACCATTATTCTCCTTAGTCTTGTGGGCTACCCCAGGTATATGGGCCCCCACTAGAGGTTGTATTCCTTATGAGGAATTAGTTAAGTACCTAGACCCTTCATGGTTAGGTAGAGAGTTCATCTCCACCGTATTGGCACCCTTATTCATCTTCATGGCCCACTCCCATACACATCATATGCATGCTTGGTTGAGGAATGATTGGCCATGGCTGTGGCATTGTGTAGGACATGTTGGTATCTCCTTGAGAGATGAATGCTTGGGATTGATGCATGGGTGTGTGATTCATGCATCTGGCATTACATAGCATGTGGATATCTTCCCTTACTTCATCAGGGCCTTACCTCCACAGGAATATTCGTGGATGGTCATATGCGTGGACACCGGAAATATTAGTTGAGCATACCGGGTGCATAGGATGCCCATTGGTGAAATTTCTAAAACTTCCATGGTACCAAGGATCTGCTTCAACGCCGTGACCGGGTGGAATACATGAGCGTACGAGGGCCTTATACCGTTAGGCTGCGACTTCCACTGTCGTG
The DNA here is from genome assembly GCA_037074715.1 of Magnolia kwangsiensis. Taxonomy (NCBI): domain Eukaryota; kingdom Viridiplantae; phylum Streptophyta; class Magnoliopsida; order Magnoliales; family Magnoliaceae; genus Magnolia; species Magnolia kwangsiensis. Next base: position 138,429,208 of record CM073571.1, read on the forward strand.
TAGTCGGTTGGATAGGGGTGTGGCCTTACCTGCCTGGTGTGTAGTGGGCATTACAAGGCTGAGTCTGACCAGCTCGTAAATGGGTCCGCTACCGTCAGGCCTTGTTGGTGATTGGCTATCCACAGGCGGGTAGTGAGGTCTCTTATGCTCGTTTGACTGTGCGGGGTCTGTAAAACGACAGTCATTCAGCAGTGTAATGGACCCCGGTGATTTCCTTATGATTGGAAATGTACTTGACTTATGATTTGGATATGAGCATTGGCATTACTTGCATCACATTAGCATTGGTTGTACAAGCCCCCTTCATGCATTGCCTTGGTTTAACATCCAGTACTCATTGCATCATATTCATGATAAGCCTTGGTAAGGTTAGTGATTTTTCCATTGAACACATTTCCCTTCTTGTATCTCCTACTATTCTTCTGTGCACCATTGTCACACACTTTCACCACCCTCTAAGCTTCTATAAGCTTATGCACGATTGATGCGTGCAGGAGATTTTAGGCAGGCATCGTAGCAGTAGCACGTGGAGTAGAGTAGAGCTTTTGAGGACTCCAGTGTTTCCGACCTTTCCCTCTTCTGCTTTTATCTCATGTATGTCCTTTTGGACCTTATGGATGATTGTAAAAGTTCAAATTCTTAGTGAATTTTGTGATGTGTTCCTTTGTTATTCTCAGATGTATTTGCTGTGATCTTGGGTATGCTCATATTGGTAATGATTATACTGTAATGAAAATCCTCCTTATAGGATCCTAGGATCGGAACCTGCCTCAGGAGCCAAGAATGGGGTACTATGGAGGCTGTTACGGCCAGAACCGGCCATCGGGTCCCTTGTGATTCCGGTTACCGAGTCTGGGACGTGATAGGAGTTGGTATTAGTGCATAGCAAGTAATTCTGGAATGACTCTAGGGAACATCACATGTCTGCCAAGAACATGGGGCAAGTAGTGTCCTGAGATCCTTCCTTTCGCTCCGTATTGAGCCTGTAACTGACCTGATTCCTTATGTCATCATTACTTTGTAGACGATGCCGCGTGGTCGTGACACTCGTGGTCGTGGCACCCGTGGTCATGGTGCCCGTGGGCGTGGCGCCCGAGGTACCCATCCTACTCGAGCACGTCCTGCTCCAGTAGTTGGGGATCCGATTCCTGAGGTCCCGATCCGGCCTGTTCCTCTAGTTGAGCCCGTAGCGCCTGTACCTCCAGTTACTCCGGTTCCCCCACCTATTCCCCCTACTCAGCCTGCTGTTCTAGTTACTGAGGCTCCTACCCCGTCGGCTGCACCCGTGCCTCCGCCTGAGGTGAGTGCCGCCCCTACCTTTACGACAGTACCTATAGGAGCTGAGCATTTTCAGCAGTTGATGCAGCTTATCGCCACCGCATTGCAGACCCGTTAGCCAGCTACCGTTGAGGTTTTCAGGCGGTCTGACTTACCCCATGCTAGTGCCATAGCCCGAGAGTTTCAACAGCATGATCCTCCGAGGTTTAGTGGTGATCCTGACCCTTCTGCAGCCGAGGCTTGGCGCACTGAGGTTGAGAGGATTTTTGACACTATACAGTGTCCTGCATGCCAGAGAGTATCCCTTCCGACCTATCTCCTTCAGGGTGAGGCCCGTCATTGGTGGTCATCCATATCTAGGATGGTTGGACCTCAGTTCGTTTGGACATAGGAGGAGTTCGTGACCCATTTCGACCAAAAGTTTTTCCCTGAACATGTTCATATCCAGCGGGCAATTGAGTTTGAGACCCTAGTGCAGGGTGATATGACTGTATCTCAGTATGAGGCCCGTTTCTTGGCCTTGTCTAGATTTGCTCCTCATCTGACCAGTGATGAGAAGATGAGCGCCCATCGTTTTGTGACTGGTTTACGCCCTGCCCTTCGCAGCCATTTTGTAGGGCATTGCTTGGAGACGTTGGACCAGGTTGTGCAACGAGCACTAGTTTATGAGGAGGACTGGGCTATGACCCAAAGGTCGAGAGAGCAGAGTTCCGGTGGAGACCGAAAGAGGAGAGTACCAGCCGGCAGTTCCAGGCGGCACCGTCAGCAGAGACGGAGAGGCAGATCAGGATTTCGACAGCCCGCAGTTCAGACAGTGGCTTTTTCATCATCTTCGGCACCGCCAGCCACCTCATCTTCTGGCCCCTTTTCAGGTGTATGCTTCGACTGTGGACAGACTGGGCATCAGAGGCGTGAGTGCCCTCTCCCCATTCAGCAACAGAGACCACTGCAATTGCCTCCTCCTCGTCCTCCTCAGCAGCAGCAGAGAGCTCAGCTTCCACCCGCCGCTCCTAGGGCTCCTCCTCAGCAGCAGAGGCATCCAGGCAGACCTCCTCAGCAGAGACAGTAGCAGAAGCAGCATCAGCAGAGGGGATATCCATATGTTGTTCGATCCTTAGGTCTAGTGTGTATAGCAGCCCAACAGGCTCAGACTCAGGACCATCAGTCTTCTGGATTGCTTCCCCTACCAACTCAAGGCCGCTTTTATTCTGCGCAGCAGGCGCCAGGCCAGGACCCGCAGTCGTCGACTAGTGGAGTCGTTGAGGGTATTCTTCTTGTTTCTACTTGCATTGCTCATGTTTTGTTTGATTCTGGTGCTTCCCATTCGTTTGTGGCCAAGCATTTTTACCAATCGATCGGTATTCCATCGGAGTCCGTGTCCGAGGCCTTGACCATTTTGACTCCCATGGGGAAGTCTGTGATATTGACCTGTCGCTGTCCTTCTTGCCCGGTGTTAGTAGGTGAGATGTTCCTTCCTGCCGATTTGTTCGTGATGTCGATGGTAGGATTTGATGTGATTCTAGGTATGGACTGGCTTGCGGAGTATCGTGCCATCTTAGACTGTGCTGCGAGGACAGTTACATTTCATATTCCAGGCTTGCCAGTGTTTCAGTTCGTCGCCGAGCCTAGAAGAGAGCTGTTATCTAGCTTCTTGGCTTCGGTCGTTGAGGATTCTGTGGCAGAGAGTATTGAGCAGCTGCCAGTTGTTTGTGAGTACCCAGATGTGTTTCAGGAGATTCTGGGTTTTCCGCTACGTCGACAGGTGGAGTTCCAGATAGATTTGGTGCCTGGTACTGCTCCTATCTCAAAGGCCCCCTACCGGATGGCACCGTTAGAGTTGTGAGAACTGCAGGAGTAGTTGGATGAGCTTCTGGAGTTAGGTTTCATTCGTCCCAGCAGTTCACCTTGGGGAGCCCCGGTATTGTTTGTGAAGAAGAAGGATGGATCGTTGCGACTCTTTGTAGATTATCGTGAGCTCAACAGATTCACCATCAAGAATCGATACCCGCTTCCCCGTATTGATGATCTGTTCGATCAGTTGCAGGGTGCGTAGTATTTTTCCAAGATAGACTTACGTTCCGGTTACCATCAGATTCCGGTCCGAGAGGAGGACATTCCGAAGATGGCGTTTCGAACACGTTATGGTCACTTCAAGTTCCTGGTCATATCGTTCGGATTGACCAACGCGCCCGCCATATTCATGCAGCTGATGAACGAGGTCTTTCGGCCGTTCCTCGATCAGTTCATGGTGGTATTCATTGATGATATTCTTGTATATTCGAAGAGCCATGAGGACCATGCCGAGTACCTGCGGATTGTACTTGAGACCCTTCGTGCCCACCAGCTGTATGTGAAGCTGGAGAAGTGCGAGTTTTGGCAGGAGGAGATGAAGTTCCTTGGTCGTGTGGTGACAAGGGAGGGTGTCGCTGTGGACCCCTCAAAGGTTGATGCAGTGCGTCAGTGGGGTCAGCCCACGAACGCGTCTGAGATTCGCAGCTTCCTTGGTCTAGCGGGATATTATCGACGATTTATCGAGGATTTCTCCCGTATTGTGGCACCGCTGACCCGGTTGACGCGGAAGGGTGTCGAGTTCATCTGGAGTGACGCTTGCGAGAAGGCATTTTTGGAATTGAAGGACCGCCTCACGTCCGCTCCTGTCCTCACTCTTCCTGATGGGAGTGAGGATTTTGTTGTCTTTACTAATGCCTCTAGAGTTGGCTTAGGTGCTGTACTGATGCAGCACGGGAAGCCAGTAGCGTATGCCTCACGTTAGCTCAAGGTCCATGAGCTGAACTACCCTACTCATGATTTAGAACTTGCAGCAATTGTATTCGCACTGAAGGTGTGGAGGCATTATCTGTATGGGGTCAGGTTCGAGCTCTTCTCGGATCATAAGAGCTTGAAGTATCCATTTTCGCAGTCCGAGTTAAACCTGCAGCAGAGGCGATGGATGGAGTTGCTAAAGGATTATGATTTTGACCTTCAGTACCACCCGGGCAAGGCGAACGTGGTTGCGGACACGCTCAGCCGTCAGCCACGAGGCCTGGTGGCACATATGATGGTTGGACAGTGGTAGATGCTCAAGGATGTTTCAGAGTTTGACTTTGAGTTTGGTCTGCAGTCTTCCATTGTTCAGCTTTCGAGCTTGTCGATTCAACCCTCCTTGGTCGCTAAGGTGATCGAGGCTCAGCAGACAGACGAGTCACTTCAGGAGTATCGAGCAGAGGCCACCTCCGTGGAGCAGTCAGATTGGCATATTGGTTCCAATGGTGGATTATGCTTCAGGGGCTGATTGTGTGTCCCGGACATTCTAGAGTTGTGTCGTGATCTAATGACCGAGGCACACCGATCGAGACTTACTATCCACCCGGGCTCTACAAAGATGTATTGTGATATGAGGAGGCAGTACTTCTGGCAGGGGATGAAGCGCCAGATTGTGAGTTTTGTGGCTGAGTGTGATACATGCCAGCGTGTCAAGGCCGATCATCAAAGACCCCCTGGTCCCTTGCAGCCATTGAGCGTTTCAGAGTGGAAGTGGGAGCACATATCGATGGATTTCATCACAGGTTTGCCGAGGACTCAGCGCGGTCACGATACCATCTGGGTTATCGTCGATCGTTTGACAAAGTCAACTCATTTCATTCCAATATGTGCTTCCTGGTCTATGGACCGGTTGGCGAGGATATTTATTGAGGAGATAGTGAGACTGCACGGTGTCCCAGTTTCGATTGTTTCAGACCGAGACTCTAGGTTTACATCTCAGTTTTGGAGGAGTTTTCAGCAAGCACTGGGGGTCACTTTACATCTCAGCACCGTTTATCATCCACAGACGGATGGGCAGACCGAAAGGGTCAACCAGATCCTATAGGATATGCTCAGGGCTTGTGTGATTGACTTTACGGGCAGTTAGGATGAGCATATGCAAAGCGCTGTCTCTTAGGTACCGAGCTTGTGCAACAGACGTCAGAGGCTATTGATGTTATTAGGCAGAGGATGCGCACAGCTCAGAGCTGGCAAAAGAGTTATGCTGATCGTCGGCGTCAACCCCTCGAGTTCGTAGTCGGGGACATGGTGTATCTCAAGGTCTCACCTATAAAAGGCGTGGTTCGCTTTGGTGTGAAGGGCAAGCTTGCCCCGAGATTTATTGGACCTTTTGAGATTACCGAGCGCGTAGGCGCTGTGGCCTATAGGCTTACCTTACCTCCTGAGTTGTCCGCGATCCACGACGTTTTTCATGTTTCTATGTTGAGAAAATGTGGGTTGGACACTATTCCTGTAATTGATTAGCAGCCACTTGAGGTCCGTGAGGATGCTTCTTACATTGAGCAGCCGATTCGTATTCTTAATCGGAAGGAGCAGATCCTCAGGACTAAGGTCATTCCCTTAGTGAAAGTGCAATGGGGTCATCATTCGGAGGCTGAAGCTTCTTAGGAACGCGAGGCTGAAATTAGAGAGTGTTATCCCCATTTGTTTGATGATTGATAGATATATGATTGTTTGTATTGCCTTTCTTGTATGATGATTACTATGTGATGGTGGTGTTCTCTTTTATTCTGTCTTGGATTAGTCAATTTAGAGGATGAAATTTCTTTATTGGTGGGGAGGGTTGTGAGACCCGACACAAGTTCACATATGTACATGTGTGTGTGAGAGTGTGCATTTCATTTCTTGTGGTCTCACGGTCCTACCGGTCGAACTCTGGCGACCTGCGACCCTCAGATAGTGCTGCGATCATCCTAGAGTCCGATCAAGTAGACCCGACTCGGATCGAGCTGAGACCTATGCCATTGCGATCGCATTATTGCCGCGGTTCCAACGCCGCGTCTTGTGCGTCCATCCGATATGTGGATCATAAGTTGTGTACGTTTCATTCTATGGCCCTTGATTTCGATCATGTGGCCCACCTTGGAGTAGTGCATGTGGCCCACACTCCCTCTTTTGCACAAGTTCCAACACACATTATAACACCATCTAAATCTCCATAACTCAAACTACCAAGACCTCATACACCACCGACACCCAACCTACCCTAGCAACATTGTTTGTATCACCATAGGTTAATGATTACTTTCTTTAAAAAGATTTTTCCTCTCATTTCCTCTCATTTCTCTCTCTCTTCTCTTCTTCTCTAGCAATTTTCCTCCATTTCTCCAGCCCATTTTCCTCCATTTTTTCAGCCACCTTCCTCCTTAATCCCCCACCATCTAATCCTTGAAACCTCATCTCCACCATTGATCCATCTCCCTTGGTACTAAAGGACCTTAGTGTGAAAGTTTGGTGGTCGTCTTTGAGGTGGGTGCTCCTTTAGATGTAAAAATCTATTTTCTATAGCCTAGATGGTTTCTTTTTTTTCATGAGGGAAGTGTAGGACCCACCAATCAATGGTGGAGATCCCACACAATCCCATGGTTGTGGCCTAATGGCCTATCTTATGCATGCATGATCCATGCATGGGGCCTTTCTCTATGGGCCCCATCATGACCATTTTCTTTCATATCATATTATGTTTGGGTTATCTAGACCTTATAACCATGGTGGGGATGGCATCCTCACCATGCATTTTAATTATAGGCCATGCATGTGCAAGATTCATGTTATAAATGTAAATCTATGTATGATGTGTGGGTGTGATTGATCTAGGGAGGGCTCAATAGTGGCAGAGCCCTTTCCCTATGGCCGGATTGTCCTTCTATCTCTCTTTTCTCTCATTTATTTCCTGATGTGTGTGGCTCATCTGGTGGGCCTAGGACATCCATAAATTTCAGCAAGGTGGGATGCCCAAACTGCCCATTGTTTGATTTTGGGTGTCCTACTTGCTGCCTTAATGATGCATGCAAGGTGTGTTGTTTTTATATTATGACATGGACATTTGTGAGGCCCACTAAGGAAGGCCACACCATCATCCATTAATGTGTTTTCCTTTTTATTTAACCTATATATTAAATTTTATCTAAGTACATGTTGCTGTCCAGATTTTTCTGGATAATTTCTGGTTGTTTTTGGACCAGATTTTGGGACTGTTTGGGGGACTATTCATACCCATCAAATATACTTTTCTAAAATGTGGGGATCTCATCTTGATGTTCCCCAAATTTCAGCTCCATCTGACCTTGATTGAGGTCCTAAAGGTATGGTCCAAGTGAGGTGTACAGTCTGGATTTTCTACACTATTCCAGTAACATTCCACCATGGACAGTTGAATTTCTAAAATTTATTAAAATATCTATAGGTGTTTAAAAATTATAAAAATTTATTCAGGGGTGACCTACTCAAGCTATGACCCACCTACAAAATTTGGGGACCAATGGACACCTGTACGTAGCATAGTGGTGGCTGGACTGGCCCACTATGATATAGTGTCCAGATCAGTCTGATTTTTAGGACAGATTGAATTATCTAAGTGAATTAAAATATTTATAAGTGTCTAAAAATTCTGAAATTTTGTAGGTATGTGATATACTCATGGTAAGACCCACCTACCAAATTTTAGGGCCAATGGACCCCTGTACACATCGTGCCAAGGGCCGGACTGGCCCACCACATTGGGACGTTCAGGTCGGTCTGATCTCATGGACAGTCTATTTTGTTTAAACTAATTAAAATACTTATAAATATCTAAAAATTCTGAAATTTTGTGGAGGTGTGGCCCACATATGGAAGTATCACTCTGTAAAATTTTTTCCTCAAATGTCCCCTTTAGGGCATCCAAAAAAATGGTCCAGGATGGCTGGACTCCCAATTTTTCTTTTGTGCAGTCCAGCAATATGCTTGATAAAAACTAAAATTCAAAAATATTTCTCTTGATGGTGGGCCATATTTTTGGTTTTTCTCTCATTATATGCATGATGAGGGGCCATGACCCTTAATTTTTAGAGTTTTAGAGGCCTTGGGCCCACTCCAATGGAGTACCCAAATTTAAGACAACAACATGTTATAATTATGCTTGGACTTGGGCTGAAATTTTGAGGAGTGAGGCCCACTACATTTATGAAGGTATTAAAGGAGATAATTGATACCTTTAGTTTCTTAAATTTTGGGCATAATAAATGCACCTTTAAGGCCCACCACAGTTGAATTTAATTGGGTCCATGAATGTAGCTAGTTGTTGAACTCTTTAGGCCCAATTGGGTTGGAACCTTCCAGATAGACCCATTGAACTATTGGGCCATTTTACTATACTATTATATTGAGTTAGTGGGTCAGATTACACAAGTAGATGGGCCCTTGATTGCCCATCAAATCAACTTTATACTTGGGCCGAGTTGTAGGCCCAACTTACTTGACTAAGAGCATGACATTGCCCATGTGGTTTGAGCAATGGGCCGCCCACTAGGCCACCATAATATATGGGATTAGTGGCCTTTATGTTGGGCCCTAACCTTTCCCTTATAGGCCCATAGTGTTATATATGAGTTGGGTTATATGTGTTCTCCTTGAACCTATATTTTGGATAGGCCTTGGGCCGCCCTTTCTGAAGCCCAACATGAGTGTTGTGGTATAATTATGGCTGCTCATTTTTTATTTTTGATGTTGCATGGGCCTTGGTCCTTGATTCATGATCAATAAGAGATGGGCTACCTCTTAGGGACTAATTGTGGTTGGATGTCCACGTTGGTGGCCTTAAGGTAGGCCCATGGGCTTCTATGAGTGGTTAAAGGCCCACCATAGAACCTTGCTAAGCCATCTCACTATTTAGGCCCATACCATTGTTCTCCTTAGTCTTGTGGGCTACCCCAGGTATATGGGCCCCCACTAGAGGTTGTATTCCTTATGAGGAATTAGTTAAGTACCTAGACCCTTCATGGTTAGGTAGAGAGTTCATCTCCACCATATTGGCACCCTTATTCATCTTCATGGCCCACTTCCATATACATCATATGCATGATTGGTTGAGGAATGATTGGCTATGGTTGTGGCATTGTGTAGGACATGTTGGTATCTCCTTGAGAGATGAATGCTTGGGATTGATGCGTGGGTGATTGTGTGATTCATGCATCTGACATTGCATAGCATGTGGATATCTGCCCTTACTTCATCAGGGCCTTACCTCCACAGGGATATTCGTGGATGGTCGTATGTGTGGACACTGGAAATATTAGTTGAGCATACTGGGTGCATAGGATGCCCATGGGTGAAATTCTCAAAACTTCCATGGTACCAAGGATCTGCTCCAATGCCGTGACCGGGTGGAATACATGAGCGTACGAGGGCCTTATTCCGTTAGGCTGTGACTCCCACTGTCGTGTAGTCGGTTGGATAGGGGTGTGGCCTTACCTGCCTGGTGTGTAGTGGACATTGCTAGGCTGTGTCTGACCAGCTCGTAAATGGGTCCGCTACCGTCAGGCCTTGTTGGTGATTGGCTGTCCACAGGCGGGTAGTGAGGTCTCTTATGCTCATTTGACTATGCGGGGTCTGTAGAGCGACAGTCATTCAGTAGTGTAATGGACCCCGGTGATTTCCTTATGATTGGAAATGTACTTGACTTATGATTTGGATATGAGCACTGGCATTACTTGCATCGCATTAGCATTGGTTGTACAAGCCCCCTTCATGCATTGCCTTGGTTTAACATCCAGTACTCATTGCATCATATTCATGATAAGCCTTGGTAAGGTTAGTGATTTTCCCATTGAGCACATTTCCCTTCTTGTATCTCCTACTATTCTTCTGTGCACCATTGTCACACACTTTCACCACCCTCTAAGCTTCTATAAGCTTATGCACGATTGATGCGTGCAGGAGATTTTAGGCAGGCATCGTAGCAGCAGTACGTGGAGTAGAGCGGAGCTTTTGAGGACTCCAGTGTTGCCGATCTTTCCCTCTTCTCCTTTTATCTCATGTATGTCCTTTTGGACCTTATGGATGATTGTAAAAGTTCAAATTCTTAGTGGATTTTGTGATGTGTTCCTTTGTTATTCTCAGATGTATTTGCTGTGATCTTGGGTATGCTCATATTGGTAATGATTATACTGTAATGAAAATCCTCCTTATAGGATCCTAGGATCGGAACCTGCCTCAGGAGCCAAGAATGGGGTACTATGGAGGCTGTTACGGCCAGAACCGGCCATCGGGTCCCTTGTGATTCCGGTTACCGAGTTTGGGGCGTGACAGTTATAAAGGTTTAGGTTTAGGTTATATGTTATAGGTTAAGGTTTAGGTTAGGTTTTAAGTGTAGGTTAAGGTTATAGGTTTAGGTTATAAGTGTAGGTTATAGGTTTAGTTTTAGGTTAGGTTATAGGTTAAGGTATAGGCAATTTCAGGTTGAGGTTTAGGAAATCAGGTTTGGGTTCGGGTTTAGGTTTCGATTATAAGTATAGGTTTGGGTTTTCAAGGTTAGGATTAGGTTTCGGTTAAGGAGTTGGGATTATGATTAGGTGTAGGTTTAGGATTAAGGATTTGAGAATACATTTAAGTTTGGGTTATAAGTATAGGTTTAGGTGATAGGTTAAGGTTTTGGCTTAGGTTATAAGTATAGGTTTTGAGATTTGAGAATAGGTTTAGGTTAAGGTTATAAGTATAGGTTTAGGTTATAGGTTAAGGTTTAGGTTTAGGTTATAAGTATAGGTTTTGGAGATATGATAATACGTTTAGGTTAAGGTTATACGTTTAGGTTATAGGTTAAGGTTTAGGTTTAGGTTATATAGGTTTAGGTTTAGGTTATAGGTTATAGGTTAAGGTTTAGGTTAGGTTTTAAGTATAGGTTAAGGTTATAGGTTTAGGTTATAAGTGTAGGTTATAGGTTTAGGTTGAGGGAATTGAGAATAGGTGTAGGTTTAGGTTTAGGAAATCGGGTTCGAGTTTGGGTTTAGGTTTGGGTTATAAGTATAGGTGTCGGTTTTTAAGTTTTGGTTTAGGTTTAGGTTAAGGAGTTGAGATTAGGATTTGGTGTAGGTTTAGGTTTAGGGATTTGAGAATACATTTAGGTTTGGGTTATAAGTATTGGTTTAAGTTTTTGGTTAAGGTTTAGGTTTAGGTTTTACGTATAGGATTTGGTATTTGAGAATAGGTTTAGGTTAAGGTTATAAGTTTAGGTTAGGGTTATAAGTTTAGGTTAGGGTTATAGGTTAAGGTTTATTTTTAGGTTGTAAGTATAGGTTTTGGGATTGGATAATAGGTTTATGTTAAGCTTATAAGTTTTGGTTAAGGTTATATGTTTAGGTTATAGGTTAGTTTTTAGGTTTTGGTTGTAGAGGTTTAGGTTAAGGTTATAGGTTATAGGTTAAGGTTTAGGTTAGGTTTTAAGTGTAGGTTAAGGTTATAGGTTTATGTTATAAGTGTAGGTTATTGGTTTAGTTTTAAGTTAGGTTATAGGTTAAGGTGTAGACAATTTCAGGTTGAGGTTTAGGAAATCAGGTTTGGGTTCGGGTTTAGGTTTCGGTTATAAGTATAGGTTTGGGTTTTCAAGGTTAGGATTAGGTTTAGGTTAAGGAGTTGGGATTAGGATTAGGTGTAGGTTTAAGTTTAAGGATTTGAGAATACATTTAGGTTTGGGCTATAGGTATAGGTTTAGGTGATAGGTTAAGGTTTTGGCTTAGGTTATAAGTATAGGTTTTGGGATTTGAGAATAGGTTTAGGTTAAGGTTATAAGTATAGGTTTAGGTTATAGGTTAAGGTTTAGGTTTAGGTTATAAGTATACGTTTTGGAGATATGATAATAGGCTTAGGTTAAGGTTATAAGTTTAGGTTATAGGTTAAGGTTTAGGTTTAGGTTTTATAGGTTTAGGTTTAGGTTATAGGTTATAGGTTAAGGTTTAGGTTAGGTCTGAAGTATAGGTTAAGGTTATAGGTTTAGGTTATAAGTGTAAGTTATAGGTTTAGGTTGAGGGAATTGAGAATAGGTGTAGGTTTAGGTTTAGGAAATCGGGTTCGAGTTCGGGTTTAGGTTTGGGTTATAAGTATAGGTGTCAGTTTTTAAGTTTTGGTTTAGGTTTAGGTTAAGGAGTTGAGATTAGGATTTGGTGAAGGTTTAGGTTTAGGGATTTGAGAATACATTTAGGTTTGGGTTATAAGTATTGGTTTAAGTTTTTGGTTAAGGTTTAGGTTTAGGTTTTACGTATAGGTTTTGGTATTTGAGAATAGGTTTAGGTTAAGGTTATAAGTTTAGGTTAGGGTTATAAGTTTAGGTTAGGGTTATAGGTTAAGGTTTTGTTTTAGGTTATAAGTATAGGTTTTGGGATTTGATAATAGGTTTATGTTAAGATTATAAGTTTTAGTTAAGGTTATAGGTTAGTGTTTAGGTTTTGGTTGTAGAGGTTTAGGTTAAGGTTATAGGTAATAGGTTAAGGTTTAGGTTAGGTTTTAAGTGTAGGTTAAGGTTATAGGTTTATGTTATAAGTGTAGGTTATTGGTTTAGTTTTAGGTTGGGTTATAAGTTAAGGTTTAGGGAATTTAGAATAGGTATAGGTTTAGGTTTAAGAAATCGGGTTTGGGTTTGGGTTTAGGTTTGGGTTATAAGTATAGGTTTGGGTTTTCAAGTTTTGGTTTAGGTTTAGGTTGAGGAGTTGAGATTAGGATTAGGTGTAGGGATTTGAAAATACATTTAGGTTTGGGCTATAAGTATAGGTTTAGGTGATCGGTTAAGGTTTAGGTTTAGGTTATAAGTATAGGTTTTGGGATTTGAGAATAGGTTTAAGTAAAGGTTATAAGTTTAGGTTAAGGTTATAAGTATAGGTTTAGGTCACAGGTTAAGTTTTAGGTTTAGGTTGTAAGTATTGGTTTTAGGATTTAATAATAGGTTTAGGTTTAGGTTATAAGTTTAGGTTATAGGTTAAGGTTTAGGTTTAGGTTTAGGTTATAGGTTATAGGTTATAGGTTAAGGTTTAGGTTAGGTTTTAGGTGTAGGTTAAGGTTATAGGTTTAGGTTATAAGTGTAGGTCCTAGGATTAGGTTTAAGTTAGGTTATAAGTGTGGGACTTACAACCTAGCCCAAGAATTTACTTATTTTGGGTGGGAAATCAAGGGCCCAACCACTTATACATTCCATCCCAATAACCCAACAGAATACCATGAAGAATACAACCCAAGAATCCACTGGGCCTGCCTAAAGGGTTCCAGCCCATTTAGGCTTACAAGGAGTCTAAAAAACCTGGTTACATATAAATACCCATATAGCCCAACCAAGGTTGGCCTCAATGATGCATTAATTAAACTTAAAATTTAGTATGTAAAAGCATCAATTATCTCTACAAAATCCTCATAATATGGTGGGATATACAGCAGATCTAGGTGGGCCCACAAGGTAGGTTGGATGCCCCATCCAGGGCGTCCCTACCTAATGGTCCACTCCAGGCTGTATCACTAGCAGTACAAGGGCCCGATGGCTGTGAAATTTTACAGGGTGATACCTCCATGGGTGGGACACTCCATCATAAAATTTTATAATTTTTAGAAATCTAAAAATATTTTAATTAATTTAATTTAAATAGTCTATCCAGAAAATCGGACTGACCTACATGTCCGAACATGGTGGGTCAGTCCGGCCCTTTCCATAGTGTGTATAGGGGTCCATTGGACGTGAAATTTGGTAGGTGGGTCCTACCATGAGTGGTCCACACCTCTACAAAATTTCATAATATTTAGACGTCTAGAAATATTTTAATTAATTTAAATAAAATAATTTGACCAGGGTGAAGTATTGTTGGAATGTAACTTGCCTGAATTTGGGCCATCCAATGGGTGAGTTTTGGGCCACCAAAATTCCTAAAATTTTGACCCAAGGTCCCTCATCAGGCATACAATAATGTGGGACCCATAAATATGGCCCACCTTCTTAAAAAGTATTTTAAAATTTTCTTTTATGGGACTATGCTGCTAGACTGCACAGCAGAAAATTCTAGCAGTTCAGTACGTTGGCCCACCCTTTTGGATGCCCAAATGGGATCCCTTGGTGCTGAAATAGTGCAAGTAGGTCCTACCATGGGTGGGACACCTCCCTATAAAAATTGAGAATTTTTAGGATAGTAAAAGTATTTTATTTAACTCCTACAATTTATGAACAATAAGGTCTACATCTTTATTTTTCCTGCTGCAACAATGCTATGGTCCCTCACTTTTGCACCCCATTTGAGTAGGCCCAAGTCTATGTAAATTTAGAAAAATGAAAGGAACCTTTCTATACAAGTATACAGAAATGTGGGGTCCACAAAGGTGGCCCACCATCTCAAAATTAGGGTGATATTTATGATTTTCCATCAAACAGTATGGCTGGATAGTTCAGAAAAATCTGGACCGTCCACCCTCCTTGGCCCACCCTTTTGGGTGATCAAACAGGGATGGATGAAGGCAAAATTTATTATAATTCTAGGTGGGTGCACACCTCTAGGAATAATCTAACAATGGGGGTAAAACAACCTTATAATCAGCCCATAATCCATGCCAAAATAACCCAGAAACAGTCCAGAATTTTTCTGGACAGCAAGGTATGTTTGAACATAACTACTGAATAAAGGGGAAAATACCCCACAAAATTTGTGTTATGGTCCACCTTAGTGGACCCCACAAACATTCAGGTCATACTCCCTTCATGAAACCCATTGCATGTGCCCAAAATAGAGCAAATAGAGTGTCAACATCTAAGGAATGGACAGCCATGGGAATCCACTTTGGTTGGACGGTCTGGATATTTCGGGGCCACTAAGTGGGCCACACATGTCAGGAAATCAAGAATAAAATAATGGAAAATAAAAATAATCCAGTCACCAGAGAGGAGAATGACATGCATCAAAGGAAGATGCCATGATGGGGCCCATGGAGAAAGGCCCCATCCATGGAATATTCATGCAAAGAAATGGGCCATTGGCCTCAATCATGGAGACATGGGGGACCTCCATCATCACTTGATGGGTTCCACAAGTCCTTAAAGATAAGATGAAGGAAGATTTAAGAGCACCCACCTTAAGATCTTCTTGTTCTTCTTCCACCTTGGGTCTTCTCACCTTCAAGGGAGGGATTTAAATGGTTGAGATGGGGTTTGTAGGGATGGATTAGGAGGGGCATGCCATAATGAGATATAAGACAATCAATGCTTTGACTAGAAAGTGATGATGACTGAGGGTGATGTCACCCTAATTGGGAATGGTGCCATGGAATAAGTGGGTCTCGTAACATGCAGTCCACGGCCTTTTTATTGTGCGAGTCAAAACTTTTGATGGACACATCGGATTTACGCATGAGACGCGGAGTTGGAACCGTGACGACGATGCGATCACAATGGCATAGGTCTTGGGTCAATCTAAGTTGGGTCTATGTGACCAAACTCAAGGATGAGTGCAAATACCATCCAAAGGTCTCGAGTCATTGAAATTTGACCGGTAGGACTGCGGGACCAAAATGAACAAAATGCACACTCACACACACATGCATATATGCAAACTCAGGTCAGGTCTCACATTAAATGTAGGTTAAGGTTATAGGTTTAAGTTATAAGTATAGGTTATAGGTTAGGTTATAGGTTAAGGTTTAGGAAATTGAGAATAGGTGTAGATTTAGGTTTAGGAAATTGGGTTCGGGTTTAGGTTTAGGTTTGGGTTATAAGTATAGGTTCGGGTTTTCAAGTTTAGGTTTAGGTTTAGGTTAGGGAGTTGAGATTAGGATTAGGTGTAGGTTTAAGTTTAGGGATTTGAGAATACATTTAGGTTTGGGCTATAAGTATAGGTTTAGGTGATAGGTTAAGGATTAGGTTTAGGTTATAAATATAAGTTTTGGGATTTGAGAATAGGTTTAGGTTAAGGTTATAAGTATAGGTTTAGGTTATAGGTTAAGGTTTAGGTTGAGGTTATAAGTATCAGTTTTGGAATTTGATAATAGGTTTAGGTTAAGGTTATAAGTTTAGGTTATAGGTTAAGGTTTAGGTTTAGGTTATAGAGGTTTAGGTTTAGGTTATAGGTTATAGGTTAAGGTTTAGGTTAGGTTTTAAGTGTAGGTTAAGGTTATAGGTTATCTTCTGTCAGGCTCCAAACCCAAAAATCGGATTCACATGAATACCGGTCGGTGAACCCGATGTCGATAGCCTCCGTAGTACCCCATTCTCGCCTTCCAATTTTCATACGCTAGGTTTCGATCCTACGATCCTATAAGGAGGATTTTCTAACATACATTTGTCTCATAAGAAGCATAACCACAAGTATACCCAAATCATAAAGGCAACATCATCATCACATATCCACTAATATAATCATTTGAATACAATATTGAAAGTGAAATACATATATCAAAATCAAAGCTCTAGAAGACAGCTGCACACTCCAAGCTCAACGCTTCTATAACTTAATACTACTTGCATGCATTTATCGTGCATAAGTTTATAGAAAGCTTAAAAGGTGTAACACACAGAAAATCGGGGGTCGTGTATAAACTCGACTCCCGAGTTCCAGACCGTCACTTATGCAACAAAAATGATTATGATTCAATGTTATCTGAGTTAAAGCATTCACATGAGTAAAAGTATACCAAAACTGCAATTCATACTCCAGATTCAGTGATAAAAACAAGCGGAAGACTAAAGGATATACATATCATTGTATGAAAAAAAAATAGATCTCAACTGTCTCTAAAGTATGAATACATCTCTGAGTCTCATATACATGTAAATAAATGAAATCAAAATGTCAAAAGTAGTCCCACTGAGAAGTCCCGTCAATCCAGGCCACCTAAGCAAAGCTGTCGTGGTACTGCATATATGAGAACTCATCCTAGTCCTCATCATAATCCGACTCTGCCTCCTGAATCGCTGCCTCACCTGCATCTAAGACAGGGTCTGGTGGGTGTTGCAAATACCATCCCATAACACGGGAGTGAGTAGCTAACTCAGTGAAATAATAGAGCAAAGATTAGCATGTTCTCAAATCAATCATGCGATAATAGTAAAGCAGTAAATCAAACATTCCTAATATTGTTGTTAATGTAATATGACGTGACATGATGGATGCCCTCACTGACGATCTCCCTAATACAGCACCATCTTACGCCCGCGGCATGCTTTCTTCCCATAGTGCTCCACATCTTCCAGGCACATGCAATGTGATGATGATATGATTACCGAGTTATTATTAGTCCATTCATACAACAGGATTGGGAAACTAAGGTACTTCCCTTATATCAATCCCAACACAGATCCTGTCTAGGGTCGTTACTCCTAGTAATCTCATACGATGTATATTTTGTAGGTCGCTGCAAGGGCTGTCAGGGCTGTTGCTCGCACTCGTTGCACCGCTTCCCCATCACCTTATCAATATAGGCCTACTGTACTCTCATTGCTACGGAAGGGTCATCGCCTCCCATAGACTCAGAATACGCTAGTAGTCACTACAAAGGGCTCGTCGCCTGATCAGTATAGGCCGACAGCAAGAATATAGTGTCCCATACCACCATAATCTATTCACGAGTCATAGGTGCTCACTGGTCACTACGGGGAGGTTTGTGGCCCCACCATAGGCCCACAGCTCGACCACGGTGTCCCATACCATCATGCCCGGCTCATGAGTCTTTGTGGATCAAGGTACCATGGTTGACAGGGTTTACAATGGTAAGTTCAATACCCTAGGTTCAAGCAGTTATGACTCATACAGGGTGAACATACAATGGCCAGTCGGGTTACTTGACGGGCTCGACTAGCATGAGCACGTCTCAAGTCGAACGACATGAAGTGCATAAAACACTCCGTGTAGCCTAACCACTGCTGCCAACTCCAAAACATGACTCGCGTTCATCGACGCGTCATTCGTGGCAAAGATAAGCCAACCATGAATTTACTCGGTTACCGACTGCCTGGACTAGGTATAGTCCCATACAGTTATGAATCCACATCAGTAATCATGTAAGAGTAATGGAAATGAAATACAACAATGTGTGCATGTTAACTCATGTTATAACATATAACTTAAGTAAATCTCCCAACACATGCATTTCATACATATAACGAAATCATGCATATAACCAACATATAGGAAATCATGTACATCAGCATATTATTTGATAATTCAATCTCAAACTAATTCATAACACCACCTAATTCAGTACATAATAATACAAACATTTATACAAACACTTAGTCTACATATTTAAGTCTACATATAGTATGTCGGATCAAAGTGCGCATTTGGGCGAATCTCTTCGCCAAACTGATTATGGACGCATTCCTAATATCCTAATGCGACAAGAAGTCATGTCAATCATATCAGCAAAATATGGATGAAAACAGTATTTCCTACAAATGACTAAAATGCCCTAAATCTCATATTTTTCGTCTGCTTACGAAACAGGAAACGGACAACATGTTGTACATGTCAAAAGGCATTGCCGTAGATAATCTACTATTAAACAACATTGAAAGCGTTGAAAACATTCAATCAAAGCATCTAGAATCCGCACCTTTTATCTTAAAAGCGTATTGATTCAAACAGAGCGTATACGCTTCGTCTACGGCGAACCGGGAACCTAATACATAAGATTTATAAGATACTATGCTAAGGAACCAAAGGAACCTTAAATCAGCAAGTGTTTGGGGTATTTTCTTACCTAGAAATGCAGAAAAATCTTCGAGAAAGTGATTGAGGCGCGTTGCTTAAGCACGTGCAACAAGTAGTGCAAGCAGCAGGAAATTCTCTCCCACTCTCTCTCACAATCTCTCAACTTTTCTCTCACACCAGCTAGGGTTCCTAGCAAATTCGGATGGGTGAGAGAAGTGAGGGTTTAAGCCCCTTTTATAACCTAAAACATGCCCAAAACAGGGTTGGGAACAATGTTTACTTGATGCCTAACCAAATCGGGGTTGTTTCGGTCCAAAAAGACATTCTGGTGGTCCCCTGGCCGAACGCGATCGGACTTAAGTTCATGCACGTCGGATGTCGCTCACATCCCATTTTCAGACCAGTAGTGATCATAGATCGCATGTGGCAGTCCAGTTTCAGTTCAGCGGTCATCGCACGTAGATCAGTTCTACAAGTCTCATGATATGAAATAGAAATTTTTCCTGATCTAAGGGTGTAATTTGGCTGAATTCTGATGGTCTAAACACTTAATAATAACGCGTCAAGTCGTGTGCCAGATTTGAATTTCAAATTCCAAATCTAACCCTATTCTCACTCTCGTCACTCCAGGTTCAATGAAATAGCCTCTGAATGTCAGTTGGACTTGATTTTCGAAATGATTGTCAAGTCCAGCTAAGCGGTCATAATAGTCTAAGATTGTAGGTATCGGACTTTCGACACGTGGTCTAGATCCAATACAAAGTTTCCAAGGGGTCCTGAGAATAAATCGGTTTAGAGTTTGATCCGAGGTTTCAAAGTATTATAGTGTCATTGGTTCTACTCGTTTTGGGTCTTGTAGAACGTATTTAAAGTGATCAGGGATGATTTCACAGCTACTCTAGCGTTGCGCTAGCTAACTTATGCTTATTTTCTAAAGGAATTAATCCAACGTGATTTCTAGTTGAGTTGGTACTCGAGTCCAAGTACGGATTTTTTCAGGGCGTTACAAAAGGTGGTGAAAGTATATGCATAAGGTAAGTGTCAAGTATATCATAAAGCTCATAAATCATACATCATCGGAATAAAAGAAAATACTGACAAGATCATGAATCATACGATATCAGAGTAATCAAAGTAAGCAAAAATATACTAGTAAGTCCGTGAATCATATATTATCAGAATACACAATACATATTAGCAATGCAAATGAGGAGTCATAGAGAGCCAAATATCAGATGCAGAGGGTACAATGTAATATGTAAATCCTGCTAAGTTTGTCTAAACCATATAAGTATAGAAAACATAACAACCTAAAATGCTATATGAATGTGGATGAAAAATGCATTGTGAATGAAATGACCAAGATGGAGTATAAGGTCGGGGTGATAGTACGTAGTATCACAGGCTACGAGGTCCATCACAAGGGACTTCTATCCAAACCAGTTCCATACCTAAATTTGGATAGTTAGACTGAATGTGGTAAACTCGTGGTCTCAAGTTAGTCGTGCGCCCAATCATAATCCTGGCCATGCGAAGGTACACGTAATAAATAATTGTACACTACCAGCCGAGTGGATCATGAATGAATGAATGAATATGCAATTCCTGCTCAATAAGTTTACATATCAGTACGGTTCCTCTCTGGGATCATCACCGGGGTCTAGTACACTCCACGCCACCTACCTCCCCATCAAGCGCACAACTACTTTAGTGGAAGAGACCTCACTATCTGCCTGGCCAGTAGTCTACCAATACATACCTGGCACGTTGATAGTGGACCCATTCCTCGAACTGGTCAAACTCAGCCTACCTATGCCTACTCCCTCGGGCAGGTAAGGCCACACCCCCTCCCAACCGACCACGAAACAGTGAGAGATGTAGCCTCCGGGTATTCAGCATTCGGGTGTTCATGTATATCCACTTGGTCTCAACATTGGAGTGTCCTCTGGTACTAAGAGGGTTTTAGAGATTTTCACCTAGGGCCATCTATGGCAGCCTCATGCTCAAACCAAACATTTTTAATGTCCCATCTGGCCATCCATGATATACCTGTGGAGGCTACGGCCTTAATGTCACTAGGGCATATAGTAATCACAACACATAATGCAAGATGCATGAGTCATACAATTTAGTCATGCATTAATCCTGCGCATACCGTGTGCTTACTTGAGATAACCTCCGCCCATCAGGGAGTCTCATAATAACTTGCCTAATGACATATGCAATGGTCAACCATATCTCATAACAAGCATGTAAATTATGCATATGGGCATTTATCATGATGTTATGCGATCATATACTCATAATCGGTATCAATAACTGGCATCGACAATCAACCTTGACAATGTGAACATTTAACCAACATTGCCCCCAAGGAATGGTCCATATAGAGTCTAGCATATAATGGACTCATTGCCTCACAAAAGGGCTAAATATACAACACCTTAGACCTCACTCAAGAGCTTAATACACAGCACGATGGGCCTCACTCATGAGTCACATATACATCAAGAGGGTCGCATCTTAAGAGTTTAATATACATCGCAATTGGCCACTCACATGGGCCTAATATACATCAAATTGGGCCTTATCATATGGCCGAAAATATATCACAATAGGCCATGTCCCATGGGCCTTGGCAATCAGAATCGGCCTCAACAATCGGCACCAATAATCAGCATCGATAATCGGCACCGACAATCAGCATATAAACAAGGCGGGGTCCATAAATGGACAACTGATTAACCATAATATAAAGATCGGCCCACGGCTATGGTTATATCAAATCTGATGGCACGAAACCATCCGTCTATAGAAAATGGGGCCCACTTATTTGGGTTAACTCACTTAGAGAATGGTGCGAATGGGCCTAACAAGCCTAGGGGAACATCATAATGAGGACATCTAATCATCATTGCACATCAATGTGGACATCTAACCAACATTGCTCCCAAGGAGTGACCTACATAAGGGATTCATACACAACGTAACGGCCACATATACATCACACTAGGCCTCATTCATGGGCCTCTCATATATCACGTTGGGCTTCCTACAAGGCCTCAAATGTATCACAATGGGTCACGCCCATGGGCCTCAGATACATCTTGATGGGCTGCGCCCATGGGCCTCGGATATATCACAATGGGCCACGTCCCATGGGCCTCATACAATCTCAGTGAGGCACATATACATCACTTCAGGCCTTGCCCCTGGGCCTCGAATACATCACATTGGACCTCACCCATGGGCCTCGAATACATCGTGAGTGGGCCTCAAAAATACTTCACAGGTGGGCCACATACCTGGGCCTCAAAACACGCAACAGGTGGGCCTCACTCATGGGTTAAATTTACATCCTGATGAGTCACATGTCTATCAAAGTTGGCCTCTCAATTAGGTGACAAAATACATCAAAGTGGGCCTGACGGATGGGTCACGAAGTACATCAAGGTGGGCCTCACAAATGGCCACAGAACACATCAAAGTGGGCCTCAATGGATGATCATATCATAGAGTGGTCCGTCGTAATGTGTTTGAGATCCAACCAAATTCATAAGTTTACATAGAGCTAGATGAAGTGAAAATAAATATCAACTAAATTGGAAATACTGTTGCCCTTAGAAGTTGAATGGTGGATGTCACGGTCCACTATTTAAATGGCAGGGTCCACTTGAACTTTAGATCTAACCCAACCTTTTGCTCATGCCATGAAAATGATATCTCAATATGGTTGGACGGTTTGGATACAACGTATGCATCATGGTGGACCCTATCGTTCAAACAATGATTGGTGTAAAATACATACATCAATGTGGGGCCTGCCGGCTTGCTGTCGTCAAAAAGGGGCCGCTATATGACTATTATACATGCAGTTGCTACACTACAAGAAAGGGAGAGGTGGATCCCACGTAGGGCCCACCATCATGTATATATTGTATAATATAATATATAATATATATAATATAATGTATACTATATATAATATAATAGAATATATCCACGTCCAAGCCTTGAACGGCCTGGACAGTGCTACATACTATATATAATATATACTATATATGATATGTACACTATATCATATAATATAATATAATAAAATCATGATCGCCAGGCCCTAGACGGCCTAAATAGCACACATATCAGGTCTAACCCCACATGGGGCCCACCGTAATGTTTATTTTCCATCCAATCCGCTAAGAGTGAGAACCCAAAAGGGTTTTAATGGCAGCCACTCAATCCCACTGTTTCCTATCGTGTGGGCCACCTGAGCTTCGGATTGGGCTAATTTTTCAGGTGGTCCTCTACCCTAAGGGGGCCTACCAAATGCACGGTGTGGATCTCAAAACCACATCATGGTGGGGCCCACCACTAGGCCCGTGGGCCGCTGCCCGTCCGTCCACCCGTCGCACGCAGCAGGTGCTGCTTACACTTCTGACAGCAATAGCGTCGACCGCTGTGTTTATATTATTTTTTTTTGAAATACAGTTTTCTTATAGTTTTTTCTTAGGTGGGGTCCACATCAGCAAAATCCACCCCACCCATTGGATTCTACGACCCATAACAAAAGCAATGAGCCCAATATTGAGCATGTTTCGAGCTACAGAAACATCAAGGTGGTTTTCAACTGTAAGGATATAGTTGTTATGCTATGGCCCACCAGTAAGTTAGTTTGGCCTCATTTTTTGGCTCAACGCCTAAAATGAGGTGAAAAACATGATGGACGGAGTGGATCAAAGCCATACCTTAAGGTGGGGCCTGCATGACCAGCCCACCATAAAGTTTATATTCAAAGTGATATTTGTGTTTTCAGTGGCTGGACGGTACACAAACCGTCAGTTCACACTTCATTGTAACGCATATCCAGCGTTCCTAGACGCTGGATAGTGTGGATGAAACTTAGGCATCATGGTGGGTCCCACTTCGACGTGGCCCACTAGATTTAGATCAATATGATATTTGTGTTCCTCCCACATTTAGGCCCACACACAAACGGTCGGCAAGGTGGGCCTTATAGATAGGACGACGTAGATCATACATCACAGTGGCGGCCATAATACATGAGAAAGAGGGAGAAGTAAGGGAAAGAGAGAGAAAGAGAGAGAGAGAGAGAGAGAGAGAGAGAGAGAGAGATAGAGAGATATCGGTGTTAGTGGATGGGCCCCGCCACTATGGGCCCTGCATGTTACAAAGCATACATCAAAGTGGGTCCCACATATATGGACCCTTTAAAAAAAAGAAGAATGAAAGATAAAAATCCAAGATCACCCACCATCTCCTTCTTACTCCCTAAGCTTCCTTTGCTCCTTAGCTTCATTCCTAACGGAAGAGATGGGGTTTGGATGGTTAAGATGGAAGATGAGAGGGTAGGAAGTGGGCCATACACAAAGCTCTCTTGGTGGAGAAAATTCTTGTACGTGTGGTGTTTTCTTTCTTGAGAAAGAGAGTTTGAGAAATGAAAATGAGAGAGAGAGGGTTGTAAAGAGAGAAAGTGAGAGATGGGTGATGGATGTGTAAGAAGTTTTTTGACTTTTGTGGTAGATGGTGTAAGAAAAATATGGGTGTAGAAACCTTTTTGACTTTGGGATAGATTATGTAAGAAGGGGTATGGGCTTCTAAGAAACTTTTCACTTTAGGAGTTGCTTGGGGAAGGGTGAGAGGTAATGGTGTACTTGACATGATGGGATTGATTGATGGATTGAGGTGACACGTTGTAGAGATTCTCTTAAATTTTACAACCCGCGGCATTTTCCTCAAACTGAATACCGGTACACATCTCCTGGCCTGGGTATCACCTCGGTGCACAAGACGTGGCATTAGAACCGTTACAATGGCGCGATTGAAATGGTACAAGTTTTAGATTATGCCGACTCAGATCTACGGGATAAAATTTAAGGTCGTGCGCAAACATCAATTATAGGTCGCGGGTTGCTGAAATTTGTTGGGAAGGATTACGGGAGTTGAAGAAACAGTACGGACTAGGATACGAGCCTTACAGCTCTCTCCACCTAATCAAAATTTCATCCTCGAAATTTAAACCACAACATAACGAATGGGGTAACGCCCAAAATTTTCAAACTTTAACTCCCAAGACGCCTCGTTCATGAACAATCTAGGAAGGCAGTGTAGAGGTCAAGTCACATGAATCGTCGACGACTCCTCCTGATGTTTGAGGATCCTACTGTTGTTACTGCCGTTGATGGGGTCCTAGCGGCAGATATTGTCATCGCTGCTGCTACTACTAAGGTTGGGGACACTCGCTCCTACGATGCCCTATCCCACAACACCCAAAGCAAGCACCAGAGAACGGTTTGGGCGGCAGGGGCTGTTGAGGGTGGGGGCACTCCCATAAGCGGTGCCCTGCCTCATCACATATGAAGCATACACTTGAGGACTGACGTTTGGGTGGTGTAAATGCTCGGAGGGATGGACGGTTCCTATGCCTCTGTGGCCATCGACATCGATGTAGCTGGGAGCTACAGGAGGGGGCCTTCCTCATCCGGTCTCCTCTCTGAAGAATGGTGGTCATTGCTTGCAACATCTGCTGTAGCAAGTCCGCACTTATGAATACGGTCGGTGCTGCACTAGACTCGGATGGGGTTACAAAAGTCTCAAGTGGGGGAACAGGAATCTTAGGCGAGGAAACGAAAGTCGCTCGGGTCATTGTCTTGGGTGTCATGTCCTATAGGAAGGAATAAGGGCCTATCATCCTTGGGCACTCTCGAATGCACACATGATAGGGAGCTATATCAGGAAGTTTCTAAGTTATTCAAATTCAGGGATCTAATCATTCTAAGTTCGCGACAATCATTGAGTGAAGGGAAGCTATCAGTAGATACGTTATGTTATCTTCAGGTATTCCCAAGTTATGCTCTGATACCAACTTCTGTCACGTCCTAAACCTAGAAATAGGATTCGCAGGAATCCTAAGCGCCGAACCCGATGCCGACAGCCTCCGTAGTACCCCATTCTCGGCTTCCAGCATTCATACGCCAGGTTCCGATCCTAGGATCCTACGAGGCGGATTTTCCAACGTACATTTGTCTCATAAGAAGCATAACCACAAATAGACCCAAGCATAAAGGGAACATCATCATCACATATCCACTAATATAATTATTTGAATACAATGTTGAAAGGGAAATACATATATCAAAATCAAAGCTTCAGAAGACAGCTGCTCACTCCAAGCTCAATGCTGATGCAACCTAACACCACCTACACGCATCTATCATGCATAAGCTTATAGAAAGCTTAGAGGGTAGTGAAAGTGTGTGCACAAGTAAGTGTCAAGTATACCATAAAACCCATAAATCATACATCATTGGAATAAATAAAAATACTGACAAGATCATGAATCATACGATATCAGAGTAATCATAGTAAGAGGAAATATACTGGTAAGTCCGTGAGTCATATAATATCAAAATATGCAATACAGATTAGCAATGCAAATGAGGAGTCATAGAGAGCCAAATATCAGATTAGAGGGTACAATGTAATATGTAAATCCTACTAAGTCCATCTAGACCATATAAGTATAGAAAACATAACAACCCAAAATGTTATATGAATGCGGATGCAAAATGCGATGCGAATGAAATGACCAAGCTGGAGTGTGCAGTTGTCTTCTAGAGCTTTGATTTTAATTTTGATATATGTATTTCCCTTTCGGCATTGTATTCAAATGATTATATTAGTGGGTATGTGATGAAGATGTTGCCTTTATGATTTGGGTATACTTGTGGTTATGCTTCTTATAAGACAAATGTATGTTAGAAAATTCTCCTTGTAGGATCCTAGGATCGGAACTATGGGTATGACGCTGGGAGCTGAGAATGGGATACTACGAAGGTTGTCGACACTGGGGTTCAGCTATCAGAATTCCTGTGAATCTGATTTTCGAGTTTAGGGCGTGACAATAAGTATAAGTTTAGGTGATAGGTTAAGGTTTAGGTTTAGGTTATAAGTATAGGTTTTGGGATTTGAGAATAGGTTTAGGTTAAGGTTATAAGTATAGTTTTAGGTTATAGGTTAAGGTTTAGGTTTAGGTTATAAGTATAGGTTTTAGGATTTGATAATAGGTTTAGGTTAAGTTTATAAGTTTAGGTTATAGGTTAAGGATTAGGTTTAGGTTATAGGTTAAGGAATAGGTTTAGGTTATAGAGGTTTAGGTTTAGGTTATAGGTTATAGGTTAAGGTTTAGGTTAGGTTTTAAGTTTAGGTTAAGGTTTTAGGTTTAGGTTATAAGTGTAGGTTATAGGTTTAAGTTTAGGTTAGGTTATAGGTTAAGGTTTAGGGAATTGAGAATAGGTGTAGGTTTAGGTTTAGGAAATCAGGTTCAGGTTCGAGTTTAGGTTTGGATTATAAGCATAGATTTCGGTTTTCCAGTTTAGGTTTAGGTTTATGTAACACCCTGAAAATCGGGGGTCGTGTATAAACTCAACTCCCGAGTTCCAGACCGTCACTTATGCAACAAAAATGGTTATGATTCGATGTTGTCTGATTTAAAGCATTCACATGAGTAAAAGTATACTAAAACTGCAATTCATACTTCAGATCCAGTGATAAAAGCAAGCGGAAGACTAAACAAGTTATATATCACTGTATGGAAAAACAAAGTAATCTCAACTGTCTCCAAAGTATGACTACATCTCTGAGTCTCATATACATGTACATAACAAAAGAATAATGTTCAAAAAGAAAAGTCCCACTGATGTCCCCTCGATCCAGGTCGCCTACGGGAAGCCGTCATGATACTGCATATACGAGAACTCATCCTGGTCCTCGTCATCATCTAGCTCCACCTCCTGGATCTCGTCGTCACCTGCAACTACAACAGGGTCTGGTGGGTGTTGCAAACACCATCCCGTAACGTGGGAATGAGTGATCAACTCAGTGGAATCATAGAGCAAAGATTAGCATGTTCACAATTCAATCACGCGATAATAGTAAAGCAGTAAATCAGACAAGTCCTAATACTGTTGTTAATGCAAGATGATATGACGTGATGTATGCCCTCACCGACGATCACCCTCATACGGCAACATCTTACGACCGCGGCATGCCACACTCCCTAGAGTGCTCCACATCTTCCAGGCACATGTAATGCTATGGTGATATGATTACCAAGTTGTTATTAGTCCATTCAAACAGCAGGATTGGGAAACTAAGGTACCTCCCTTGTATCAATCCCAACACGGATCCTGTCTAGGGTCGTCACTCCTAGTAATCTCATACGATGTACATTTCGTAGGTCACTGCAAGGGCTGTCAGGGCTGTTGCTCGCACTCGTTGCACCGCTCCCCCATCACCTTATCAATACAGGCCTACTGTACTCTACTGCACGGAAGGGTCGTCGCCTCCCGTGAACTCAGAATACGCTCGCGGTCACTACAAAGGGCTCGTCGCCTGATCAGTGTAGGCCGACAGCTAGAATATAGTGTCCCATACCACCATAATCTGCTCACGAGTCAAGGTGCTCACTGGTCACTACGGGCAGGTTTGTGGCCCCAGCGTAGGCCGACAGCTCGACCACGGTGTCCCATACCACCATGCCCGGCTCATGAGTCTTCGTGGATCAAGGTACCACGGTTAATAGGGTTTACAATGGTAAGTTCAGTACCCTAGGTTCAAGCAGTTATGATACATACAAGGTGAACAAACATCGGCCAGTCGGGTTACTTGACGGGCTCGACTAGCGCGATCGCATCTCGAATTGAACGACATGAAGTGCGTAAAACACTTCGCGTGGCCTAACCACTGCCGCCAACTCTCAACACGAATCACATTCATCGACGCGTCGTTCGTGGCTATGACCAGTCAGCCACGAATTCGCTCGGTTACCGACTGCCTGGACTAAGTCAAGTCCCACACATCTATGGAATTACATTAACACTATAAAAAGGTATTGGAATTGAAATACATCATGTGAGCATGTTAGCACATGTTATAACATTCAACTTAAGCAAATCTTCAAGGCATACTTTCCATGCATATTCAACTTAAGCAAATCCTCAAGTACATACATTCCATGCATGTAATGAAATCATGCATTTTGTCAACATGTAGAAAATCATTTAGGTCAGCATAATAATTGAAAAATCAATCACAAACTATCAAATAACATCATTTAATTCAATACATACTAATACAAGCATTTATACAAACACATACACTACACACTTAAGTCTACATATAGTATGTCGACCCAAAGTGTGCAACTAGGCGAATCTCTTCGCCAAACTAATTATGCACGCATTCCTAACTTCCTAATGCGACAACAAACCATGTCAATCACATCAGCAAAATATGAATGCAAACAGTACTTCCTACAAATGACTAAAATGCCCTAAATCTCATATTCTTCGTTAGCTTACGAAACGGGAAACGGAGAGCATTTTGTACATGTCAAACGGCGATGCCGTCAAGAATCTACTATTAAAAGACATTGAAAGCATTGGGAACCGTCAATCAAAGCGTCTAAAATCCTCACCTAGTGTCTTGTAGACTCGGGAATTGAAGCGGAGTCTATATGTTTCGTCTACGGCGAGTAAGGAGCCTAATACATAAGATCCATAAGCTACATCGCTATGGAAATAAGGAAAACTCAAATCACCAACTATTTAGGGTTTTTACTTACCTAGGATTGCGGTGGAATCGCCGGGAAAGCGGTAGAGGAGTGTTGCTTAAGCACGTGCAACACGTAGCACAAGTGGCAGGAAGAACTCTCCCACTCTCTCACAATCTCTCACTCTTTTTCTCTCTCCCAAGCTAGGGCTTCTCTCAAATTCGGATGGGAGAGAGGAGTGAGGGTTTCAACCCCTTTTATAGCCTAAAACATTCCCAAAATAGGCTTGGGAACAATGTTTACTTGGTGCCTAACCAAATCGGGGCCGTTTCGGTCCAAAAGGGCATTTCTGGAGGTCCCCAGGCCAAATGCGGTCGGACTTAAGCTCATGCATACTAGATCTAGCATACATCCAGTTTTCAGACCGGTTGGGTTCCCAGATCGCACGTGGCGGCCCAGTTTCAGTTTAACGGTCACCGCACCAAGATCAGGCCTATAAGTCTCGTGATATATAATAGATATTTTTCCTGATCCAAGGGTGTAATTTGGCTGTATTCTGACGGTCAGAATGCTCAATACTGATGCGTCAAATTTGTGTGCCAGATTTGAATTTGAAATTCCAACTATGTCCCTATTCACACTCTCTTCGGTCCGGGCTCAATGAAATAGCCTGTGATCATCGGTTTGACTTGATTTTTGGAATGAGTGTCAAGCCCAGCTAGACGGTCCTAACGGTCTAAGATAGGAGGTATCGGACTTTCAACGTGCGGTCTAGATCCAATACAAAGATTCAAAGTGGTCCAGAGAACAAACCGGTTTAGAGTTTGATCCGAGGCTTTAGAGCATTATAGCACCCTTGGTTCCACTCGCTTCGGGCCTCGTAGAACGTATTTAAAGTGATCAGGGACCATTTCCCAGCTACTCCAACGTTGCACTAGCTAACCTAGTTAAATTTTCCAAAGGAATGAATTCTACGCAATTTCGGGTCGAGTTAGTACTCGAGCCCAAGTATAGATTTTTCACGGGCGTTACAGTTTAGGTTAAGGAGTTGAGATTAGGATTAGGTGTAGGTTTAGGTTTATGGATTTGAGAATACATTTTGGTTAGGGTTATAAGTATATGTTTAGGTTATAGGTTAAGGTGTAGGTTTAGGTTATAAGTATAGGTTTAGGTTAATGTTATAAGTTTAGGTTAAGGTTATAAGTATAGGTTTAGGTTATAGGTTACAGTTTATGTTTAGATTATAAGTATAGGCTTTTGGATTTGATAGTAGGTTTAGGTTAAGGTTATAAGTTTAAGTTATAGGTTAAGGTTTAAGTTTAGGTTATAGAGGTTTAGGTTGAGGTTATAGGTTAAGCTTTAGGTTAGGTTTTAAGTGTAGGTTAAGGTTATAGGTTTACGTTATAAGTGTAGGTTATAGGTTTAGGTTTAGGTTGGGTTATAGGTTCAGGTTTAGGGAATTGAGAATAGGTGTAGGTTTAGGTTGAGGAAATTGGGTTTGGGTTTGGGTTTAGATTTGGGTTATAAGTATAGGTTTGGGTTTTCAAGTTTATGTTTAGGTTTAGGTTAAGGAGTTGAGATTAAGATTAGGTGTAGGTTTAGGTTTAGAGATTTGAGAATACATTTAGGTTTGGGTTATGAGTATATGTTTAGGTTATAGGTTAAGGTTCCGGTTTAGGTTATAAGTTTAGGTTTTGTGATTTGAGAATACGTTTAGGTAAAGGTTATAAGTTTAGGTTAAGGTTATGAGTATAGGTTTAGGTTATAAGTTAAGGTTTAGGTTTAGGTTATAAGTATAGGTTTTGGGATTTGATAATAGGTTTAGGTTAAGGTTTAGGTTAGGTTATAGAGGTTTTGGTTTAGATTATAGGTTATAGGTTAGATTTTAAGTGTAGGTTATGGTTATAGGTTTAGGTTATAAGTGTAGGTTATAGGTTTATGGTTAGGTTAGGTTAGGTTATAGGTTAAGGTTTAGGGAATTGAGAACAGGTGTAGGTTTAGGTTTAGGCAATCGGGTTTGGGTTCGAGATTAGTTTTAGGTTTTCAAGCTTAGGTTTAGGTTTAGGTTAACGAGTTGTGATTAGGATTAGGTGTAGGTTTCGGTTTGGGGATTTGAGAATACATTTAGGTTTGGGTTATAAGTGTAGGTTTAGATTATAGGTTAAGGTTTATGTTTAGGTTATAAGTACATGTTTTGGGAATTGAGAATAGGTTTAGGTTTAGGTTATAAGTATCAGTTTTGAGATTTGATTATAGGTTTATGTTAAGGTTATAAGTTTAGTTTATGGTTATAAGTTTAGGTTATAGGTTAAGGTTTAAGTTTAGGTTATAGAGGTTTAGATTTAGGTTATAGGTTATAGGTTAAGGTTTACGTTAGGTTTTAAGTATAGGTTAAGGTTATAGGTTTAGATTATAAGTGTAGGTTATAGGTTTAGGTTTAGGTCAGGTTATAGGTTAAGGTTTAGGGAATTGAGACTAGGTGTAGGTTTAGGTTTAGGAAATCGGGTTCGGGTTCGAGTTTAGGTTTAGGTTATAAGTATAGGTTTGGGTTTTCAAGTTTAGGTTTAGGTTTAGGTTGAGGAGTTGAGATTAGGATTTGGTGTAGGCTTAGATTTAGGGATTTGAGAATACATTAAGGTTTGGGTTATAAGTATAGGTTTGGGTTTAGGTTTAAGTTATAAGTATAGGTTTTGGGATTTGAGAATAGGTTTAGGTTAAGGTTATTAGTATAGGTTTAGGTTATAAGTATAGGTTTTAGGATTTAATAATAAGTTTAGGTTAAGGTTATATGTTTAGTTTATAGGTTAAGGTTTAAGTTTAGGTTATAGAGGTTTAGGTTTAGGTTATAGGTTATTGGTTAAGGTTTAGGTTAGGTTTTAAGTGCAGGTTCAGGTTATTGGTTTAGGTTATTTGTGTAGGTTATAGGTTTAGGTTTAGGTTAGGTTATAGGTTAAGGTTTACGAAATTGAGAATAGGTGTAGGATTATGTTTAGGAAATCATTTTCGGGTTCAGGTTTAGGTTTGGGTTTTCAAGTTTAGGTTTAGATTTAGGTTAGGAGTTGAGATTAGGATTAGGTGTAGGTTTAGGTTTAGGAAATCGGGTTCGGGTTGGGGTTTTGGTTTGGGTTATAAGTATAGGTTAGGGTTTTTAAGTTTAGGTTAAGGAGTTGAGATTAGGATTAGGTGTAGGTTTAGGTTTAGGGATTTGAGAATACATTTAAGTTTGAGTTATAAGTATAGGTTTAGATTATAGGTTAAGGTTTAGGTTTAGGTTATAAGTATAGGTTTTTCAATTTGAGAATAGGTTTAGGTTAAGGTTATAAGTTTAGGTTAAGGTTATTAGTATAGGTTTAGGTTTTAAGTATTGGTTTTAGGATTTAATAATAAGTTTAGGTTAAGGTTATATGTTTAGTTTATAGGTTAAGGTTTAAGTTTAGGTTATAGAGGTTTAGGTTTAGGTTATAGGTTATTGGTTAAGGTTTAGGTTAGGTTTTAAGTGCAGGTTCAGGTTATTGGTTTAGGTTATTTGTGTAGGTTATAGGTTTAGGTTTAGGTTAGGTTATAGGTTAAGGTTTACGAAATTGAGAATAGGTGTAGGATTATGTTTAGGAAATCATTTTCGGGTTCAGGTTTAGGTTTGGGTTTTCAAGTTGAGGTTTAGATTTAGGTTAGGAGTTGAGATTAGGATTAGGTGTAGGTTTAGGTTTAGGAAATCGGGTTCGGGTTGGGGTTTTGGTTTGGGTTATAAGTATAGGTTAGGGTTTTTAAGTTTAGGTTAAGGAGTTGAGATTAGGATTAGGTGTAGGTTTAGGTTTAGGGATTTGAGAATACATTTAAGTTTGAGTTATAAGTATAGGTTTAGATTATAGGTTAAGGTTTAGGTTTAGGTTATAAGTATAGGTTTTGCAATTTGAGAATAGGTTTAGGTTAAGTTGTAAGTTTAGGTTAAGGTTTTCATTATAGGTTTAGGTTATAGGTTAAGGTTTAGGTTTAGGTTATAAGTATAGGTTTTGGGATTTTATAATTGGTATAGGTTAAGGTTATAAGTTTAGGTTATACGTAAAGGTTTAGGTTAGGCTATAGAGGTTTAGGTTTAGGTTATATAATATTGGCTAAGGTTTAGGTTAGGTTTTAAGTGTAGGTTAAGGTTTTAGGTTTATGTAACGACCTGTGTTTTCAGAACCCGAGTATATGACTCATTTCCTAAAAACCCGAGTGTTAACCTTAAAGGATGGTCAAATTCGAGTATATATTTTTTTTTCTTTTATCAGAGTAGGCAGATGAGCGTAGAGTGAACAAATCAACATAACAGAAGTTTCGTTATCTTTCAAATATACAAGCAGCCCATAATGACTTATACAAACCAATGTCCCAACATTAACGATTACAAGATTTACATATATAAGAATTAACAGAAAGAATATAAATGTAAGCCTCATGACCACTCAGCTCTTCTTAGCAATACGACCATGCATCCATGGCACCTGCATAGCTCCTCGTCAAGTCTGATCATATACATCATCTAGGCCACCTGTTCTACTTGTACGGTTATATATTTGATGGATGAGAGGCTAGCTCAGTGTGAATTTCTCTCAAGATTACACACCGCCGCATTAGGTAATCATAGTTATAAAGCAACAAGGAAAATCAAACGATACATGATGCAGTCTTTTTAAATGCATAGATGCGTGAATGCACATCGACCTGGGGATGCACATCCAGTCGGACTTGGGCTCGTCGCCCATGCAAATCATCGACATGGAAAAATCATCCAGTCGGACAGGGGTCGATAGTCGGTGGTCTGGGAGCTAGCGAAATGATACCTTAACAACTCTTGAACACATGCTACAGCATCTAGAATTAGCCACCCGTCATCGCCAATATGCCATGAATGCATGATTAGCCAAACCATTATTAGTCCAGTTACAACCAGCCAATTTAAATAAGCTCAAAGGTCACTACAGGGAGCACATGGCCCAGCGTAGGCCGACGGCTCGGGCATAGTGTCCCAATACCACCATCCCCGGCCCATGAGACTACCATCTCAGGATGCTTAATGGAAACCCATCGACTAGTGACCAATCATATTACAACATATAGGGCTTACCATCGCATGGTTGCACAGTATAAAACATCAAGCCCATATAGGGAAAATACCAGGATAAAGACACATAAAGCAATATCAAAGTAAGACACATAAGGCAAAGGTCAAAATAAGCTACATAGGGCAAGTATCAAAATCATGCGATAAAAGATCATCCTTAAAAATTGTTAGACACAACAACCCTAGATGGTAGGCCCATATAAACGATTAATTTAAACCACCATTCAATAACCACTAAGCCGAAGGTTCATTACTAGCACAATCGGTCGAATTACATCCCAAGTATGGGTGTACACATATAGGTGGGGATTTCCCACGGTGTACCGGTTTAAGTTCCATAGGCAATCCACAAATATTTCACAAGCAGGAATAAATATACAGGATAATCATTAAGAATGTAATATAGCAATTTAATTTCTACCAGATAACACATGTGATGATAAGAGGGAGATATCAATTATAAATTTAATTAAAAACTATAATTTAAGCTAATGGAAAGATGGAAAGCTCAGGGGGAAGAATCATCACTAGATGCGTTGTAGGGTGTCTTTTGGCATGAGCCCTCTAGAGAAGCTAATGTCTCCGCATCACTCGAACAGATTCCTGGAGAGATCCCTTGCATTAGCTGATAAGTTCTAAGATTGTAGGACGCCATGGTTGGTCGAATGGCCCAAATCACAATGGTTTGGTGCTTATTTGAGAGGGGTACAGGCCCGATGATACTAGTCCCAATAAGCGGGATCGATATATTGTTATTTAGTTCGTGGGGTCCATAGAATTCCTGATGTTTAGACATATGGTGGACTCTCATTGTACTTCGCCTCGTCTGCAACTATTAGTGGTGTGAGCTGTTCCAGCTACCTAGCCTCCGTCGTCAATCCCTTGGACGGTGGCCACATGATGCCTTTATCATGGTAGGCGCTGCACCTTATATCTATGCAACGTGCAGGGTGGGTCCCACCCTACTGACAAAAAGGTGGACGAAGTGGATGTGTGTCCAGGCACACCATGCTCAGACCCTCTGGACCGTCTACATCCAGTGTGCACACTAGTGGGTTCCACACATGTAGGACTCACCATGTAGATATGAATGCATGAGGCAAGCTTACCTAAGCATCTAAGCACGTGCGCACCTTCACACATGTGACCTGGGCGTTGAATCTGAACGGTCCATAAGATGCGGAATCCCATGACACCTTAGGGGGTGAATTTTAACCCTAATCTAAGATTCCGGTAGGCCATAGCAAAGATAAATCCAAATCAAAGGAAGAAACTGTTTGCATTTCTCATGGCCCACCGGAGTTTCGGTTTAAAGTAAAATTTGAAACCGGGAGGTTTTCTGAGGTTCTGCTCAATGTGGACCGTCCAGATTTTCAAGACTCATCAAGTATGATGAGATCTCACTTTTTTTTCTTGCATGGGGTTTACGTGGACTGAATGGTAGGTGAGTGTCAACGTCCTGCATGCACCATGTATTCTCTTCACAGATGGGTCTCATGTGGGGCCCACCACGTTTACATCCACCCATGCATCATATATGCATATACCCTATGTTGTATGGTATACCATACATATATTTTATATTTTATATAATATACACTCTTATTTATGGACCGTTGAAGAGTCCAGCAACCACCGTCCAGATCCCCCGGACGGTGCAGATGGGTTTTTCTCAACCCGGCAAGACAGTGGGCCATGTGGATATGCAGTAGGTGGCCCACAACATTCGTACAGCCCACCATTCTTCAATGTGTGGCCCAACGTAGTGAAGCCCACCTGCAATTTGTGCAGGGCTCACTGATTTTTAGTGAGGCCCAAAACTGTTTAAGCACCTTTGCTACCAATCGTGCTTAGCCAGTTTACAGACGAGGGCCTTTCTCTTTGCTACAAATGGGCTAAAGTCCCAGTCGTTTCGGGCTACAATCTTCAGCCATATTTCCACTGCAGCCATGTCTAGAAGCTTATTCATTTCCAGGCCTACCATTTGGCTGATTTTCATCAATTTTACTGAATAAACGACTGCTCACAGTCACATTTTTAGCCTGGCTTCATGTTGGGATCCCATTGTTATCAGGTAGGGTTTTCAGCAACAACCAGAGCTTGTTCTTAGAAGGTTGTTTGGGCATGAGCAAGGTGTGGTAGGCCTAAGGTTTGAGCTTATTTAGAGCCCCAAATAGAATGGAGGGAGGGTTCCTACCTGCTTTAGCCAAGTTCGACCCGAGCTCGGCTGACGCGCGCACAAGCCACCACCTTCTTCCTCTCTTCTCTTCCTCTGTTTACTCTCCCTCTCTATTTTCTCTCTTTCTTCTCTCTCCGACTCTTTCTTCTCTCAACTCTCTTTCTGTGTGAAGTCTGAGGGGCTGAGCTCCCCATTTATAGGCAAGGAGATGGAGGGGTGTAACGGCTGAGATAGACTCTACCATTGCCTCTATTTTTCTCAAAATGAATAAATGTGGTTTGTAAGTCCCCCCGATTTGGCTATTTTTGGCTTGAGAGAGAGAGAGCTGGTGTCTGCACGTTGAAAATCCAACCGCCGCGGCTCTCCCCATAACTTCAGCTATCTGTTCCCCTTCTGTTTGTTCATAACAGGACGAACGGTCAGGGATCGATTCCCTTCATTTGTTTTCGGGGGCCCACTAGTATGGTTTTCAAAAAATTCATTCCTTCCATCAGTTTTGTAAGGTGATGTTAGGCTAGGGGCCAAAATATGGGACACATTCATGTCCTAGGTGGACCACACTTTAATCAACATGGACTGAATTCACGTTGAACCAGGAATTCATTTACGTGCATGATTTCACGTAAATGTAAATTCTTCACTTGCATGCATGGCTGGAAAAAAAAATAAATCAAGTGGGGTTCGCTTGTGATGACTTCCAAGGATCCATTCCGTCTATTCGGTTTGTTACATCAATTTAGGGCACTCTGTCGAAAACGGAGTAGTTTAGTTAATCAAGAGGATGGCACGGTCCTGCCGAGTAGCAAGAATTCTCGTCGTTAAAACTTAATTTGTAACTCTTTTAAATAGTGTCATGCATGTGGTGTTACCGTATTTATATGCTACCCCTTTTCTTTTTTTAAAACTTCTGCCATCCGTAACTCAATAGTCTTTCGTCTAAATGTGACGAAATTTGATAGGTAATCTTTATTTTTCGCGCTTTTTCCATCACCTAAATTTGAGATCTATTCTATCAAGGATGACTAGCATTATCATTTAATGGCTAGTATATTTTAAAATTATAAAATAATATTTGTGCTCCTCTGATTGACAGGTTATCGGGCAATTTGGATGTAACACCCTGAAAATCGGGGGTCGTGTATAAACTCAACTCCCGAGTTCCAGACCGTCACTTATGCAACAAAAATGATTATGATTCAATGTTGTCTGATTTAAAGCATTCACATGAGTAAAAGTATACCAAAACTGCAATTCATACTTCAGATCCAGTGATAAAAGCAAGCGGAAGACTAAACAATATGTATATCACTGTATGGAAAAACAAAGTAAATCTCATCTGTCTCCAAAGTATGACTACATCTCTGAGTCTCATATAATATACATGAACAAAGTAAATATCCAAAATGGTCCCACTGAAATCCCATCGATCCAGGTCGCCTACGCGAAGCCATCGTGATACTGCATGTACGAGAACTCGTCCTGGTCCTCGTCAAAGTCTGGCTCCACCTCCTGGATCTCAGCCTCACCTGCATCTACAACAGGGTCTGGTGGGTGTTGCAAACACCATCCCGTAACGTGGAAGTGATGATCAACTCAGTGGAATCATAGAGCAAGGATTAGCGTGTTCACAATTCAATCATGCGATAATAGTAAAGCAGTAAATCAGACAATCCTAATACTGTTGTTAATGCAAGATGACATGACGTGATGTATGCCCTCACCGACGATCTCCCTCATACGGCAACATCTTACGACCGCGGCATGCCACACTCCCTAGAGTGCTCCACATCTTCCAGGCACATGCAATGCTATGGTGATATGATTTCTAAGTTGTTATTAGTCCATTCAAACGACAGGATTGGGAAACTACGGTACTTTCCTTGTATCAATCCCAACACAGATCCTGTCTAGGGTCGTCACTCCTAGTAATCTCATACGATGTATATTTCGCAGGTCACTGCAAGGGCTGCCAGGGCTGTTGCTCGCACTCGTTGCACCGCTCCCCCATCACCTTATCAATACAGGCCTACCGTACTCTACTGCAACGGAAGGGTCGTCGCCTCCCGTGGACTCAGAATACACTCACGGTCACTACAAAGGACTCGTCACCTGATCAGTGTAGGCCGACAGCTAGAATATAGTGTCCCATACCACCATAATCTGCTCACGAGTCTAGGTGCTCACTGGTCACTACGGGGAGGTTTGTGGCCCCAGCATAGGCCGACAGCTCGACCACGGTGTCCCATACCACCATGCCCGGCTCATGAGTCTTCGTGGATCAAGGTACCATAGTTAACAGGGTTTACAATGGTAAGTTCAGTACCCTAGGTTCAAGCAGTTATGACTCATATAAGGTGAACATACATCGGCCAGTCGGGTTGCTTGACAGGCTCGACTAGCGCAATCGTATCTCAAGTCGAACGACATGAAGTGCGTAAAACACTTCGCGTGGCCTAACCACTGCCGCCAACTCTAAACACGAATCACGTTCATCGACGCGTCGTTCGTGGGTATGACCAGTCAGCCACGAATTCGCTCGGTTACCGACTGCCTGGACTAAGTCTAGTCCTAAACACTTATGGAATCACATCAGCAATATATGTGAAAGTATTGGAATTGAAATACAATCATGTGAGCATGTTAACACATGTTATAACATTCAACTTAAGCAAATCTTCAAGCACATATAATCCATGCATGTAATGAAATCATGCAATTAGTCAACATGTAGAAAATCATTTAGGTCAGCATATTAATTGAGAAATCAATCACAAACTATCACATAACATCATTTAATTCAATACATACTAATACAATCATTTATACAAACACATACACTACACACTTAAGTCTACATATAGCATGTCGACCCGAAGTATGCAATTAGGCAAATCTCTTCGCCAAACTAATTATGCACGTATTCCTAACTTCCTAATGCAACAACAAACCATGTCAATCACATCAGCAAAATATGAATGTAAACAGTACTTCCTACAAATGACTAAAATGCCCTAAATCTCATATTCTTCGTTAATTTACGAAACGGGAAACGGAGAGCATTTTGTACATGTCAAACGGTGATGCCGTCAAGAATCTACTATTAAACGACATTGAAAGCGTTGGGAACCGTCAATCAAAGCGTCTAAAATCCTCACCTTATGTCTTGTAGACTCGGGAATTGAAACGGAGCGTATACGCTTCGTCTACGGCGAATAGGGAACCTAATACATGAGATCCATAAGCTACATCTCTATGGAAACAAAGGAAACTCAAATCAGCAACTATTTAGGGTATTTGCTTACCTAGAATCGCGGTGAAATCGCCGGGAAAGCGGTAGAGGTGTGTTGCTTAAGCACGTGCAACACGTAGCACAAGTGGCAGGAAGAACTCTCCCACTCTCTCACAATCTCTCACCTTTTTCTCTCTCCCAAGTTAGGGTTTCTCTCAAATTCGGATGGGAGAGAGGAGTGAGGGTTTCAACCCCTTTTATAGCCTAAAACATGCCTAAAATAGGCTTGGAAACAATGTTTACTTGGTGCCTAACCAAATCGGGGCCGTTTCGGTCCAAAAGGGCATTTCTGAAGGTCCCCAGGTCAAATGCGGTCGGACTTAAGCTCATGCATACTGGATCTAGCACACATCAAGTTTTCAGACCGGTAGGGTTCCCAGATCGCACGTGGCGGTCCAGTTTCAGTTTAACGGTCATCGCACCAAGATCAGGCCTATAAGTCTCGTGATATGTAATAGATATTTTTCCTGATCCAAGGGTGTAATTTGGCTGTATTCTGACGGTCAGAACGCTTAATACTGATGCGTCAAATCGTGTGCCAGATTTGAATTTCAAATTCCAATTCTAACCCTATTCTCACTCTCTTCGGTCCGGGCTCAATGAAATAGCCTGTGATTATCGGTTTGACTTGATTTTCGGAACGAGTGTCAAGTCCAGCTAGGCGGTTCTAACGGTCTATGATAGGAGGTATCGAACTTTCGACGTGCGGTCTAGATCCAATACAAAGATTCAAAGTGGTCCAGAGAACAAACCTGCTTAGAGTTTGGTCCGAGGTTTTAGAGCATTATAGCACCATTGGTTCCACTCGCTTTGGGCCTTGTAGAACGTATTTAAAGTGATCAGAGACTATTTCCCAGCTATTCTAACGTTGCACTAGCTGACCTAATCATATTTTCTAAAGGAATGAATTCTACGCAATCTCGGGTTGAATTGGTACTCGAGCCCAAGTACGGATTTTTCACGGGCGTTACAATCTACCCCCCTTAACAAATAATTTCATCCTCGAAATTTGTACCTGTAACACCCCGGATTTTGGCCAATCTGGGATTTGACGTCCTTAGGCAATGGGTCAATTAAAACACCTGAAAATTCGCTTAGAACCCAATTCCATAGCCAAAGGAATCACTTAGGATTAATTCCTTTAGAAAATATGACTAGGTTAGCTAGTGCAACGTTAGAATAGCTGGGAAATGGTCCCTGATCGCTTTAAATACGTTCTACAAGGCCCAAAGCGAGTGGAACCAAGGGTGCTATAATGCTCTAAAGCCTCGGATCAAACTCTAAGCCGGTTTGTCCTCGGGACCTCCTTGAAACTTTGTATTGGATCTAGACCGCGCGTCGAAAGTCCGATACCTCCTATCTTAGACCGTTAGAACCGTCTAGCTGGACTTGACACTCATTCCGAAAATCAAGTCAAACCGATAATCACAGGCTATTTCATTGAGCCCGGACTGAAGAGAGTGTGAATAGGGACATAGTTGGAATTTCAAATTCAAATCTGGCACACAAATTTGACGCATCAGTATTAAGCATTCTGACCGTCAGAATACAGTCAAATTACACCCTTGGATCAGGAAAAATATCTATTATATATCACGAGACTTATAGGCCTGATCTTGGTGCGGTGACCGTTAAACTGAAACTGGGCCGCCACGTGCGATCTGGGAACCCAACCGGTCTGAAAACTGGATGTGTGCTAGATCCAGTATGCATGAGCTTAAGTCCGACCGCATTTGGCCTGGGGACCTCCAGAAATGCCCTTTTGGACCGAAACGGCCCCGATTTGGTTAGGCACCAAGTAAACATTGTTCCCAAGCCTATTTTGGGAATGTTTTAGGCTATAAAAGGGGTTGAAACCCCCACTCCTCTCTCCCATCCGAATTTGAGAGAAGCTCTAGCTTGGGAGAGAGAAAAAGAGTGAGAGATTGTGAGAGAGTGGGAGAGTTCTTCCCGCCACTTGTGCTACGTGTTGCACATGCTTAAGCAACACTCCTCTACCGCTTTCCCGGCGATTCCACCGCAATCCTAGGTAAGTAAAAACCCTAAATAGTTGGTGATTTGAGTTTTCCTTGTTTCCATAGCGATGTAGCTTATGGATCTTATGTATTAGGTTCCTTATTCGCCGTAGACGAAGCGTATACGCTCCGTTTCAATTTCCGACTCTACAAGACATAAGGTGCGGATATTAGACGCTTTGATTGACTGTTTCCAACGCTTTCAATGTCGTTTAATAGTAGATTCTTGACGGCATCGCCGTTTGACATGTACAAAATGCTCTCCGTTTCCCGTTTCGTAAGCTAACGAAGAATATGAGATTTAGGGCATTTTAGTCATTTGTAGGAAGTACCGTTTACATTCATATTTTGCTGATGTGATTGACATGGTTTGTTGTCGCATTAGGAAGTTAGGAATGCGTGCATAATTAGTTTGGCGAAGAGATTCGCCTAAATGCGCACTTCGGGTCGACATACTATATGTAGACTTAAGTGTGTAGTGTAAGTGTTTGTATAAATGCTTGTATTAGTATGTATTGGCTTAAATGGTGATATGGATTAGTGTGAGATTGATTTCTCAATGAATATGTTGATGTGAATGATTTCCTACATGTTAGCCATATGTACGATTTCATTATATGTATGAAATGCATGTGCTTAATGATTCATTTAAGTGGTATGTTATAATATGTGCTTGATGAGTTTCTTATGACTTAGTTGGAGATTGAATTCTCAATTAATACGCTGATGGTGATGATTTCCTATATGTTGGCGATATGTATGATTTCATTATATGTATGAAAGGCATGTGTTTGAAGACTTGCTTAAGTTGTATGTAATGACATGTGTTAACATGCTCACATGGTTCCATTTCATTTCCATTACCCTTACACAACTACTGATGTGATCCTATGATTGTTTGGGACTATGCCTAGTCCAGGCAGTCGGTAACCGAAAGAATTCGTGGTTAGCTTATCTTGGCCACGAAGGACGTGTCGATGAATGCGAGTCGTGTTGGAGTTGGCGGCAGTGGTTAGGCCACGCGAAGTGTTTTACGCACTTCATGTCGTTCGACTTGAGATGCGATCGCGCTAGTCGAGCCCGTCAAGTAACCCGACTGGCCGATGTATGTTCACCTTGTATGAGTCATAACTGCTTGAACCTAGGGTACTGAACTTACCATTGTAAACCCTGTTAACCATGGTACCTTGATCCACGAAGACTCATGAGCCGGGCATGGTGGTATGGGACACCGTGGTCGAGCTGTCGGCCTACGCTGGGGCCACAAACCTCCCCGTAGTGACCAGTGAGCACCTATGACTCGTGAGCAGATTATGGTGGTATGGGACACTATATTCTTGCTGTCGGCCTACACTGATAAGGTGATGGGGGAGCGGTGCAACGAGTGCGAGCAACAGCCCTGGCAGCCCTTTGTAGTGACCGCGAGCGTATTCTGAGTTCACGGGAGGCGACGACCCTTCCGTGCAGTAGAGTACAGTAGGCCTGTATTGATAAGGTGATGGGGGAGCGGAGCAACGAGTGCGTGCAACAGCCCTGGCAGCCCTTGCAGCGACCTACAAAATATACATCGTATGAGATTACTAGGAGTGACGACCCTAGACAGGATCTGTGTTGGGATTGATATAAGGGAGGTACCTTAGTTTCCCAATCCTGCTGTTTGAATGGATTAATAACAACTTGGTAATCATATCACCATAGCATTGCATGTGCCTGGAAGATGTGGAGCACTCTAGGGAGTGTGGCATGCCGCGGTCGTAAGATGTTGCCGTATGAGGGTGATCGTCGGTGAGGGCATACATCACGTCATGTCATAATTGCATTAACAACAGTATAGGATTGTTTGATTTATTGCTTTACTATTATCGCGTGATTGATTTGAGAACATGTTAATCCTTGCTCTAATATTCCACTGAGTTAGCTACTCACTCCCACGTTACGGGACGGTGTTCCTGGACACCCACCAGACCCTTTTGTGATTGCAGATGATGGCGCGGCCTATGAGGCGGAGCTGGACTTGATGATGATGAGGAGGATCCCTCCTTTATGCGTGTTCTGATTGACGGGATTACAGGGAGGTTGCTTAAATACCTTGACACTTGTCATTTTATATTTTTAGAGCACTCATGTATATTCTTTTGGTTACTTTTGAAGAATACATGTATGTATATAACCTGGTAACATGTTCACACTCTGGAGACATACAATGGTTTATATATGTTATACATACTATTACAGACTTCCGCTGGTTAATTTAACTGTCTCTGGAGTATGATATGCTGTTCTGGCTTAATTTCACTCATGTTTAATACATTATCACAGACAACATTCAAACATACATATCTATGTTGCATGAATAACATTTTGGAACTCGGGAGTTGGGTTTTTGCTCGACCCCCCGATTTTCGGGATGTTACAGATGGTATCAGAGCATGATTTGGATTAAACCGGGCCAGGGTTATGGTCACGCGACGCACGTTGTCGCTTCCTTTGACATAGGTGGGTGCGAGAAGGGTCTAGAAACACGTCCAGGATCGCAGATTCGCCGATAGGCGAAGTCTATTAGAATCGATCGCAAGATCGACTCTGTAACGCATCTCGGGTCGCGTAAGGCCACCCGAATCGCTGCTAAGCTATAGGAAGTTAGGTTGAGATGTCCTATGAGCGGTTTTAAACCGCAAAAGTAAAATCCTTGGGCCGTGGAATGACCACGACTCCAG
Source organism: Magnolia kwangsiensis (assembly GCA_037074715.1). Classification (NCBI taxonomy): domain Eukaryota; kingdom Viridiplantae; phylum Streptophyta; class Magnoliopsida; order Magnoliales; family Magnoliaceae; genus Magnolia; species Magnolia kwangsiensis. The sequence goes on from CM073571.1 coordinate 138,473,825, forward strand.
TAATCAATCGCCAGGGCTTGAAAACCCCGTTTTGCCAAAAATTCTCAAAATTCCTCCTCTAAACACTTCAACCTTCAGTTTTTTTTTATCCATTTCATGTTAGGCATCAAACCTAATATGAAAATAACACAAATTAGTACATTCACCAAATTTTACAGTGAATAGTAAAATTTCATGAAAAATGGCCATAAGGCCATTCTAACTTCACTTTCTTTAGCAACTAATGGTCTAGATGGATGTAATAGATCCTTCTACCTCAAAATCATATGCTGCATGATATGGTTTTGTATTCGGGATTGAATATTGGACCCGAAAAGCCTCGAATGGATGTTAAAAATGTATTGGCCTCCCTAGGGCAATCTACAATGAACCAGAGTGTGCACCATACCTTTTTGGAATCCCTAGGCCAAGGGGAATCCATCCCATATGGCCTCAATGGCCAGTTTGCAATTTCATCGGCGATGCCATCGCCGGTTCGGCGATGCATCGCCGGTAAAACTCCTCGAATGGGTCTAAACTTTGGGCTGGATGAGTTTGGGGGCTAGGGTAGTCCCCTGGTATGCGGTCCGTACCTTGAAACTCCCTAAAAGATGTACTTCCTTCACAAAAGTCCCCTTTCCTAGCCCCATTTTCGTTTTCTTGCTGCCCTAACCAAAAATTGTGGTTCCAAACCACCCCTAGATCCATCTTTGGCCAAAAAAGACCACCCTCCATCATTCCTTTGAAGTTGGCAGCCCTCCCTCTTGAAGGTTTCGTCCGTTGGAGCTCCTAAAACCCCCAAATCGAGCCGAATTCGTGAGGTGCTCCATTCCCCTTTTTCGTTTTCATTTCTTTCTGAAAATACATCCTAGGGGAGCTTGAAGCATCCCTCTACAACGCCTAGATCTCCCTTTTCTATTTTGGTTAGCCATTTCCTTGCATTTCTCCCATTTTTCATTGCTATTGTTAAGCTATTTTAGCCTTTTTCTCCTTTTCCACCATCCTCCTTCTCATGTCCCTTTTATTGGAGACTTTACCCTCTTTTTGGGTCTTAGAATCGTGCTAACCTCAAATCCCATTTCTCAACTTTCTCCGTGTGAGAAGTAGTGAAAATACTTGGCCGATAGAGCTCGAATGGGCAACAGACAGTACTGAACTTGATAGTATTCAAGAAGGTCAGTTGGGACCCTGGTAGAAGTCCTTTGGTAGAATTAGGCATCTATGTCGTTGCCCTTTTTCTTGTTTGATTACTGTTTGAAATTTCTAGGTTGTTTTGTTTTTAGGTAGAAAAATGTGTTTGTGTTGTGGTTTGGGCTTAATATAGCCAAAATTTGTTGAATGGAATGCATGTTGTTTCATTTCGTTATAAGATATTGTTTCTAGATTGGGAGTATTATAACTCCCTGAGATCCGGCCTACAAATTAGTTTTTATCCCACCCCACCCTCCTACCAAGCATGCCACTTCCGATCCCACTATGGGACTAAGAATGCGGTTCTATTTAATACAACTGAATGCTACTGGACACATAGGCCCTTGGCGTTTTGGTCCTAGAGTTAGTACTTCTAGAGTTGAAGAGTCTGACGACATAAGGAATCCAATTCCATTTAGACAATCTTGACCCTAAGCGATAGAACAACTCTCTGTAGTAGAAATGGTATGGAAAGCCATTTACCGTATAATCTTAAGCTATAGATTATAGCTACTGGGTTACAGACTAGCGTACTAGCTACCTAGAGTAGGGTAAAGTCTGTATATGTTAAGGAATGATAGATTAGATTTGATTGGAATGAGACTCCCTTCCTTGGATAGATCCCCTTATGACTTATAGACTCCTGTTGTTGCCCATAGGAAGGAACCATACACTCTCAGGGAACATTTATAACTCCCTCAGATTGAACTTAGAATGTACTAGCACGCCCCCTAGAATTGCCTTCCCCAAGGGCTTATTGCATTCGAGAATGCGGAATAAAGGAACTACATGTAAGCGATGTATTCGCGGTCTGAATCGACTTCTTAATCCTAGTGGTTACCAATAAATCCAATGCTCTGATCAAGCAGAAGATCGGAATCGACTCGGATTAAGAATTGATACAATAAATCTTCTGTCCTAGCTAGACAGAAAGTCTATGTATCCGGCTCAGACCCATTACACAACCTTTCTTCCGTGTTGGCTCGACCATCTACAACTAAACAGGATCATAGTGTCTTTGGGAAATGGCGAGGACTTAAAGCCAGTAGGGAATTAGGCGTCTTGCCACCAACTCATACCTGCCCCTGAACCTATCCACAATAGAGCTTAGGCTCATCTCTATCGCCATAGATACCAATGCCATAGAACGCATCATTAGCATGGAAAGCCACTGTAATGAGAGGTTGTTCCCTAATTCATGTCAAAGATAGCCCCTAAGTTGCACCTTGTTCCGATATATAGAGCGATGCATAGATTCTTGAATTTAAGAAAAACCAAGTTTTAAGGGGGGTAGAACGAATTTAGTCCAATCCAGATAGGTTAGTCAACGCTACCGTTCGATCAGAGTGGCGTAGCGGAAGCGTGGTTAGGCTTTTCCCCACTGGCCCAAGATCGAAACCTTTGATTTAGGTTATGCGTAAAGGTTAGGTCACTAAATAAGATTTGAACCTTCCTTAGAATGTCAATACTAAAGTCTCTCTAGGTACTCCTTGCCCTTTGCCAATGTCGGGGACGACATTGTGTTTTAAGGGGGGTAGATTGTAACACCCCGGATTTTGGCCAATCTGGGATTTGACGTCCTTAGGCAATGGGTCAATTAAAACACCTGAAAATTCGCTTAGAACCCAATTCCATAGCCAAAGGAATCACTTAGGATTAATTCCTTTAGAAAATATGACTAGGTTAGCTAGTGCAACGTTAGAATAGCTGGGAAATGGTCCCTGATCGCTTTAAATACGTTCTACAAGGCCCAAAGCGAGTGGAACCAAGGGTGCTATAATGCTCTAAAGCCTCGGATCAAACTCTAAGCCGGTTTGTCCTCGGGACCTCCTTGAAACTTTGTATTGGATCTAGACCGCGCGTCGAAAGTCCGATACCTCCTATCTTAGACCGTTAGAACCGTCTAGCTGGACTTGACACTCATTCCGAAAATCAAGTCAAACCGATAATCACAGGCTATTTCATTGAGCCCGGACTGAAGAGAGTGTGAATAGGGACATAGTTGGAATTTCAAATTCAAATCTGGCACACAAATTTGACGCATCAGTATTAAGCATTCTGACCGTCAGAATACAGTCAAATTACACCCTTGGATCAGGAAAAATATCTATTATATATCACGAGACTTATAGGCCTGATCTTGGTGCGGTGACCGTTAAACTGAAACTGGGCCGCCACGTGCGATCTGGGAACCCAACCGGTCTGAAAACTGGATGTGTGCTAGATCCAGTATGCATGAGCTTAAGTCCGACCGCATTTGGCCTGGGGACCTCCAGAAATGCCCTTTTGGACCGAAACGGCCCCGATTTGGTTAGGCACCAAGTAAACATTGTTCCCAAGCCTATTTTGGGAATGTTTTAGGCTATAAAAGGGGTTGAAACCCCCACTCCTCTCTCCCATCCGAATTTGAGAGAAGCTCTAGCTTGGGAGAGAGAAAAAGAGTGAGAGATTGTGAGAGAGTGGGAGAGTTCTTCCCGCCACTTGTGCTACGTGTTGCACATGCTTAAGCAACACTCCTCTACCGCTTTCCCGGCGATTCCACCGCAATCCTAGGTAAGTAAAAACCCTAAATAGTTGGTGATTTGAGTTTTCCTTGTTTCCATAGCGATGTAGCTTATGGATCTTATGTATTAGGTTCCTTATTCGCCGTAGACGAAGCGTATACGCTCCGTTTCAATTTCCGACTCTACAAGACATAAGGTGCGGATATTAGACGCTTTGATTGACTGTTTCCAACGCTTTCAATGTCGTTTAATAGTAGATTCTTGACGGCATCGCCGTTTGACATGTACAAAATGCTCTCCGTTTCCCGTTTCGTAAGCTAACGAAGAATATGAGATTTAGGGCATTTTAGTCATTTGTAGGAAGTACCGTTTACATTCATATTTTGCTGATGTGATTGACATGGTTTGTTGTCGCATTAGGAAGTTAGGAATGCGTGCATAATTAGTTTGGCGAAGAGATTCGCCTAAATGCGCACTTCGGGTCGACATACTATATGTAGACTTAAGTGTGTAGTGTAAGTGTTTGTATAAATGCTTGTATTAGTATGTATTGGCTTAAATGGTGATATGGATTAGTGTGAGATTGATTTCTCAATGAATATGTTGATGTGAATGATTTCCTACATGTTAGCCATATGTACGATTTCATTATATGTATGAAATGCATGTGCTTAATGATTCATTTAAGTGGTATGTTATAATATGTGCTTGATGAGTTTCTTATGACTTAGTTGGAGATTGAATTCTCAATTAATACGCTGATGGTGATGATTTCCTATATGTTGGCGATATGTATGATTTCATTATATGTATGAAAGGCATGTGTTTGAAGACTTGCTTAAGTTGTATGTAATGACATGTGTTAACATGCTCACATGGTTCCATTTCATTTCCATTACCCTTACACAACTACTGATGTGATCCTATGATTGTTTGGGACTATGCCTAGTCCAGGCAGTCGGTAACCGAAAGAATTCGTGGTTAGCTTATCTTGGCCACGAAGGACGTGTCGATGAATGCGAGTCGTGTTGGAGTTGGCGGCAGTGGTTAGGCCACGCGAAGTGTTTTACGCACTTCATGTCGTTCGACTTGAGATGCGATCGCGCTAGTCGAGCCCGTCAAGTAACCCGACTGGCCGATGTATGTTCACCTTGTATGAGTCATAACTGCTTGAACCTAGGGTACTGAACTTACCATTGTAAACCCTGTTAACCATGGTACCTTGATCCACGAAGACTCATGAGCCGGGCATGGTGGTATGGGACACCGTGGTCGAGCTGTCGGCCTACGCTGGGGCCACAAACCTCCCCGTAGTGACCAGTGAGCACCTATGACTCGTGAGCAGATTATGGTGGTATGGGACACTATATTCTTGCTGTCGGCCTACACTGATAAGGTGATGGGGGAGCGGTGCAACGAGTGCGAGCAACAGCCCTGGCAGCCCTTTGTAGTGACCGCGAGCGTATTCTGAGTTCACGGGAGGCGACGACCCTTCCGTGCAGTAGAGTACAGTAGGCCTGTATTGATAAGGTGATGGGGGAGCGGAGCAACGAGTGCGTGCAACAGCCCTGGCAGCCCTTGCAGCGACCTACAAAATATACATCGTATGAGATTACTAGGAGTGACGACCCTAGACAGGATCTGTGTTGGGATTGATATAAGGGAGGTACCTTAGTTTCCCAATCCTGCTGTTTGAATGGATTAATAACAACTTGGTAATCATATCACCATAGCATTGCATGTGCCTGGAAGATGTGGAGCACTCTAGGGAGTGTGGCATGCCGCGGTCGTAAGATGTTGCCGTATGAGGGTGATCGTCGGTGAGGGCATACATCACGTCATGTCATAATTGCATTAACAACAGTATAGGATTGTTTGATTTATTGCTTTACTATTATCGCGTGATTGATTTGAGAACATGTTAATCCTTGCTCTAATATTCCACTGAGTTAGCTACTCACTCCCACGTTACGGGACGGTGTTCCTGGACACCCACCAGACCCTTTTGTGATTGCAGATGATGGCGCGGCCTATGAGGCGGAGCTGGACTTGATGATGATGAGGAGGATCCCTCCTTTATGCGTGTTCTGATTGACGGGATTACAGGGAGGTTGCTTAAATACCTTGACACTTGTCATTTTATATTTTTAGAGCACTCATGTATATTCTTTTGGTTACTTTTGAAGAATACATGTATGTATATAACCTGGTAACATGTTCACACTCTGGAGACATACAATGGTTTATATATGTTATACATACTATTACAGACTTCCGCTGGTTAATTTAACTGTCTCTGGAGTATGATATGCTGTTCTGGCTTAATTTCACTCATGTTTAATACATTATCACAGACAACATTCAAACATACATATCTATGTTGCATGAATAACATTTTGGAACTCGGGAGTTGGGTTTTTGCTCGACCCCCCGATTTTCGGGATGTTACAGTACCTTTTCGTATTCCTCGAGAAGCTGTGGGTAGTTCTTTCTGATCTCGGCTTCTGTCTCCCAAGTAGCCTCCTCCTCAGAGTGATGCGTCCACAATACCTTCGCAAGGGGAATCACCTTGTTACGCAGTACCTGCTCCTTCCTGTCTAGGATGCGTGTCGGTCGCAGGATATAAGTAACATCCTCTCCTAACTGCACCTGCTCCCATCTGATGATATGGGAAGGATCAGCAACGTACTTCTTCAGCATAGAAACATGAAATACGTTGTGAACGCTCGTGAGAGGCGTGGGTAAAGCTAATCGGTAAGCCACTGCTCCCACACGATCGAGGATTTGGAATGGACCAATGAATCGCGGTGCCAGCTTTCCCTTCTTCCCGAACCGAAGGACTCCCTTCATAGGAGAAACTCGCAAAAACACATGATCCCCAACTGTGAACTCTAGTGGCCTCCGTCTCGTATCGGCATAGCTCTTCTGTCTGCTCTGCTCTGTAAGAAGCCGACGTCGAATAGTATCAATCTTCTCTGACGTCGCCTGCACTAACTCTGGGCCAATCAAGCTACGCTCACCGACCTCTAACCAACAATGCGGTGCGGGACAAGGTCGCCCATACAGCGCCTCATAAGGTGCCATACCGATACTCGCCTGGAAGCTGTTGTTGTACGCAAAATCCGCATATGCAAGACAATCATCCCAACTGTCCTTGAAGTCCATTGCGCAAGCTCGCAACATATCCTCCAAGATCTGGTTCACTTGCTCTGTCTGTTCGTCCGTCTGTGGCTGGAAGGCAGTACTGAACTTCAACTTCACACCCATAGCCTCCTGAATGCGAGTCCAGAAGATAGAAGTAAACCGCGTGTCTCTGTCCGACACGATCTCCAACGGAACTCCATGCAGACGCACAATCTCTCTGATGTACAATCTAGCCAGCTCGTCTGCAGAGTTCGTAACTTTGATCGGTAGGAAGTGCGCTGACTTCGTCAGACGGTCGACGATCACCCAAATGGAGTCATGTCCCTTCCTCGTCTTCGGCAACCTAGAAATGAAGTCCATAGATATGAAATCCCACTTCCACTCTGCGATCGGCATGGGCTGCAAAAGTCCAGGTGGTCGGCGATGCTCTGCCTTCACCTGCTGACAAGTGAGACAACGGGACACGAACTCAGCTATGTGGGTCTTTATACCTTCCCACCAATACGTCCTCTTCACATCACGATACATCTTTGTGCTTCCTGGATGCATCGTGAGTCTAGTACAATGCGCAGCCTCGAGAATCTCTCGTCTCAGGTCAGGGACATCTGGGACGCATAGGCGGCCACGGTAATGTAAGCCCCCATCCATACCAACTCGCCAGTCGGCGTCAGCATGATCACTGGCCTGCTCTCGAAGCTCAGTAAGATGCGCATCATCCCTCTGCGCCTCGATGACTCGGTCATCGATCTAGGATCGCACCTGTACATGTGCGATGAACTCAAACGGCTCCTCTACAGTGAGTTTTTGCTCAAAGTCTTTTAAAAACTCAACCATATCCCACTCGGCAACCATCAGCGGAGCCGCAAACTCTATCGCCTTCTTGCGGCTCAACGCGTCAGCCATAAGGTTCGCCTTCCCAGGATGGTAAGAGACTTCAAACTTGAAGTCCTTCAACGTCTCCATCCATCGCCGCTGCCTCATATTCAAGTCTCACTGCGTGAATATGACTTGAGGCTCTTGTGGTCGCAAAAGAGCTCGAACTCTTCTCCGTAGAGGTAATGTCTCCAGAGTCTCAGTGCGAATATGACGGCTGCTGCACTCTAGGTCGTGTGTAGGGTAATTCTCCTCGTGCTTCCTTAATTGTCTCGAGGCATACGAAATTACCCTGTCCCTTTGCATAAGGACACAACCCAAACCAACGCTAGACGCGTCAGTGTATATAGTGTATCTAACCCCTTGCTCTGGCAATACTAGCACAGGGGCGGACATAAGTCTGTCCTTCAGCTCCTGAAAAGCTGACTCTGCCTTGTCATTCCAGGCGAACTTCACGTCCTTCCGTGTCAACTGAGATAAGGGTCTCGTGATCTTCGAGAAGTCCTGAATGAAGCGCCGATAGTAGCCAGCGAGACCCAAGAAACTCCTCACCTCAGTGACAGAACCAGGCTGCTCCCAGTCCTGCACCACAGCTACCTTAGACAGGTCAACTGCCATGCCATCCTTGGACACCACGTGTCCCAGAAACTTCACCTCCTGCTTCCAGAAGTCGCACTTCTTGTACTGTGCGAACAACTGATGCTGTCTGAGCGTATCCAGGACCAAACGTAAGTGCTCCTCATGCTCCTCTCGGCTCCTAGAGTATACCAAAATGTCGTCAATGAATACAACGACGAATCGATAGAGGAAAGGCCGAAATACCCGGTTCATCAGATCCATGAACACGGCCGGTGCGTTCGTAAGACCGAACGACATCACGAGGAACTCGTAGTGGCCAAAACTGGTCCTGAATGCTGTCTTCTGCACGTCCTCATCCCTGACGCGCAGCTGATGATAACCTGACTGAAGATCAATCTTCGAGAAGTACTGCGCTCCTCTCAACTGATCAAACAAGTCATCGATCCTGGGCAAAGGGTACTTGTTCTTCACCGTGAGCTGGTTCAGCCTGCGATAATCAATACACAATCGCATCGAACCATCCTTCTTCCTCACGAACAAGACTGGTGCTCCCCAAGGAGACACGCTAGGCCGTATAAGGCCAAGCTCTAACAGACCATCAATCTGCGTCCTCAACTCCTCCATCTCACATGGTGCCATGCGATACGTCGGCAATGAGACGGGCGTAGATCCAGGAACCAGATCGATAGTGAAATCGATCTCACGTTGGGGCGGCAAACCAGAGATCTTCCTGAACAGATCCCCGAACTCGAAAACGACTGGCACATGCTCAAGTACCTGGGCCCCAGCGTCGCACAATAAAGTGGCGTAGCTAAGTATGCGGAAAGGAAGATTTATCCGCACTGAAAATGTGAAAGGCGTGCCCTCAGGCTCGTACACCGTCACCATACGAGCCTCGCAGTCAATCTCGGCTCTCGCTGCAGTCAACCAGTCCATGCCAAGAATGACGTCGAGATAAACGAGCGAGGGATCGACGACAAGATCAAGAGTCATCGTCCTGCCTCCCAGATCAACTAAACAACCCTCACACATCTGGGTGACATCTAAATAATCCCCATGAGCTGCAAAGACTCGCACGCTATCCATAGTGATAGTCTGTAATCCAAGACGCCTGACTACGGCATGCGATATCAAAGAAATCATGGAACGAGTGTCCACCATCACAAGAACGGGAGTACCTCCAATATGGGCCGTGACCTCGAAGGCTGAATGCTGGGAAGTCGGCGTCGCAGCTGCCTCAGCTGTTAATGCATGAACCCGAGCCTGCTGTGGCCGGTTCGGCCGCTGTGTCAAGGGCCGTGGAGGCTGTCTGATCTGCGATACCGGAGGTCTGAATGTAGGATGCGCAGGAGCTGACCGTATAGGCGGTGCTGATATCGCCAGTGGACGCACACGGTCAATCTTCTGCGGCGACGAGAACCCACTGTCCCGCTTCCTCGAAAAGCAGCTCTGCGCCAAGTGGCCTGTCCTCCCACAGTATGTACATGTCAAATCAGGGCACCGAAATGGTGGTACAGGCGCTGTAGTCCTAGCAGGGGGATCAATGCGAGGCCTCTTGCCGGCGAGGGGCCTGTCCTGCATGTCTGGTCGCGGCCTAGAAGCAACCGGGCCACGAGATCGCGCAAGTCGATCCACATCCTGCTCTGCCCGCATGGACATGTGAATCAACTCCGCATAAGAGGGAATGCTAACACAGCACATCTTCGACCGAATATCCGGTCGTAAACCGTCCAAAAAGCACCGTATGCGCATCTGCTCATCAGCCAAAATCGTCAGGACGTACCTGCCAAACTCCGTGAACCGATGCTCATACTCTGTAACTGTCATAGCTGCCTGTCTGAGGCGGAGAAACTCATTCTCCCTGTCGTGCCTGTAAGTCTGGGGATAATACTTCTCATGGAAGCGGAACTTAAATGCTGCCCACGTCCATACAAAGTCGGCGGCAACGGTCCGCAGTATGCTATCCCACCACATGCTCTCCTCTCTCTCAAACAGGAAGGTAGCCAGCTCTACCTGCTCGGCCTCAGTGCAATGCAACATCCACAAAATCTTCGACACCCGGTCGAGCCAGTACTCAGCCTCCTCGGGTCTGTGAGAACCCCTGAAAGTGGGAGGCCGCAAGCGCTGAAATCGCTCCAATAGGCCCCGTGTATCTACAGGATTCCCCGCATGGTAAGCAGGCGGCGCAGGATGAGCCATGCCCTCATCCTGGGCGTATGTATAAGCATCCTCAACTGGATGCGCAGGTGGTGCAGGTGGTGTAGATGGAGCCGCACCCCCACCCTGGGCTAATGTCCCCACGATGGTAGTCAGAAGCTGCTGCTGCTGCAAAATCATAGCCATCATCTGCTCGAATCTGTCAGGGGGTGGATCAGGCTGTGGCAGATGTTGTGTGAAAGTAGATGCGCGATATGGCTCTCTGACTGATGGCGTAAATGGCGGTGGTCCATCTGTAGGACCAGCAGCAGGCTGAGACGATCGAACCGCCTCAGGAATCGGGCCCAAAGTAGGGTCCGCATGAGTGTCAAACTGCGAAAGAGTCTGATCCATATGCTCAGTCAGTGCAAGCCGAACCGTGCTCCGCGTAGCCTTAGGCGGCATTCCCTATATTCAAAATAGGGCGCAACCTTGTCAGTCTCAATTGCACAAATACACCACAATCATTCACACAAGGAGTAAAGGCATTCCATGCATTTCATTTAATCAAAATTGTCACAATACAAGGGATATATCCTTACAAGCATCACGACGAGAAATACATGGGAACTAAGATAGTTAAAATTGCAACAGCAACGTAAGCAAAGAACTAGCCCTAACAGGCTTACACACATAAAGTAGGAAATGACTAACTACTGATAATAACATCAAAGATCTCATCGCTAGTCGGAGTCTGGGGACGGAGGAGGATCACCCTTATCCTGTAAGCAACACAGGATCGCCTTTAAGGTGCGAGTCACCTTGCCAAATTTCTTCTTTATAACGGCCTTGGCATCCGTGACTTCTGCGCGAAGTTCTTGGACTTCCCTTCTTAAAATGGTCTGACTCTCCTCCATCCGAGCAATGCGATCGTCGATAGTAGCCTGCGCAGAAGGAGGAGGGCTCTCATCTGTATCCTGAGCCTCTTCTTCTGCCTCTTCCTGAGCTTCTTCCTGAACCTCTGCTCTAGATTCTTCTTTGCTTTGATCTTCCTCATCATCAAAGTCATCCTCACTATCCTTTTCAAGTTGATTTTTACGGTATTGTGACCCAATCTTCATCTTGACCATTGTCGACTCATCAATACTATGAATTGAGACTGGCATTTCTGGCCCAAGTCTGTAAGCAAACTCGAGGGCGATTTTGCAAACCAGTCGGCCAAAAGGAAGTGATTCGGATGTTCTTCTTGACCTGGCTATGAGGATTATTTGTCGTAAGATGAAAGTAGCCATGCATACGTTCTCTCCCTGGGCCACCACATATAGGAAATCAACCATAAGGCGGGTACATTCAATACGATTCGTCGACCAGGGATAAACATTGAACGTGCAGATATGGTGCAGCAGGCACAAATCCTCAGACATATACGTCGCCTTGAGGCTATTATTAGGCTGCCATGGAACCAACTTATCGCACAGGAACCTGGTGCGGCGATCTCGTTCACGTCTAGTCCTCAGATTCTTCTCACTATGATGCACATCACCAAGAGGCACGTTGAGAAGTCGCGCGATCAACCGAACATTGATCGTAGCCATCCGATCTCTACCAAAAGGGATTTTGAACTGCAAAGGCTCCAAGGTAGGATTCTGGATACTAGCGTAGAAGGCACGAATGGTGCTCACATTAGCACGAGCGCGAGCTTCAAAGATCGGACCCCAATGTGCAGCTTCAATGCGTTCGAACAACAGATATTCGTCGAATAGTCGTCCATCTACGTCCACCTCAAATAACACTTTGCGATCAGTGTATTGGCCATGAGGCATCTCCGATAGAATTGCTCGCCCAAGGTGTGCATGGGGATCCAAATCTCGCTTTGTACGGCACTCCAGGACTGCAGCTGGACCTGCGGCGGCGCTTGAACTTGCGGCACCACCCCGCGATCTTCTCAATTGAGCAGGGCGGCTCGGCCCAGCCTCGTCTGTTGTGGTTTTCCTCTTACCCATCAAAGATATGATGGATGAGAGTGATAAAAGGCCTAAAATGGCTTCCACGAAAGCCATGAAAAATGGCAAAAATGCGGAGAAGTGGCTGTCCAATCTGGAAAAAGGAAATCTAGGCGTCGTAGAGGGATGCTTCAAGATTCCCAAGAGTGTATTTTCAGGGAGAAATGAAAATAAAAAAGTGGAATGGAGCACCTCACGATTTCAGCTCAATTTGAGAGTTTTTGGAGCTCCAAATGGTGAAATCTTCAAGAGGAAGGGCTGCCAACTCCCAAGATGTGATGGATGATGGTCGGTTATGGCCAAGGAGGGATCTAGGGATAATTGAGAATCACAAACTTTGGGGATAGTTGCTGGAAAATGAAAATAGGGCTAAGGGGAGGGCTGTTTGTGAAGGAGGGGGGTGTTTTAGGGGTTTTCGTGGGACGAGAGCTATGGGGGGATGATGTGCACCACATTTAAGGGCGTGCGCCCAAAAATCAGGACCAACGGGCCCCACCGGTCGGCGATGCATCGCCGGCCAACTCCTTAGTTGGTCGGTGGGACCACATGGGTCTGGTCCCCCATGATCCAGGGACCCCAAAAAGGTACGGTCCACCCCCTGGTTCATTGTATTTTGACCTATATGAGCCCAAACATGTGTTCGGGGATTTTTGGGACCACTCCTCAATCCTGAATACCAAACCCTATGATGCAGCATATGATTTTGGAGTAGAAGGAGCTATTACATCCATCTAGATCCTTAGTTGCTAAATAAAGTGAAGTTAAAATGGCCTTATGGCCATTTTTCATGAAATTTTACTATTCACTGTACAATTTTGTGAAAGTACTAATTTGTGTTATTTTCACCTTAGGTTTGATACCTAACATGAAATGGATAAGAAAGAAGTGAAGATCGGAGTGTTTAGAGGAGGAATTTTGAAGATTTTTGGTGAAACGGGGTTTTTAAGCCCTGACGATTGATTATAAGAGTCGTGGTCATCCCACGGCCCAAGAATTTATCTTTACAGGTTTAAAATCGTCCATAGGATGTCTCAACCTGACTTCCTATAGCTTGTAAGCTATTCGGGTTACTTTACGCGACCCGAGATGCGTTACAGACTCGATCGTGCAATCAATTCTAATAGACTTCGCCTATCGGCGAATCTGCAGTCCTAGAAATGTTTCTAGATCCTTCTCGCACCCACCTAAGTCAAAGGAAGCGACAGCATACGTCGCGAGACCATAACCCAGGCCCAGTATACTCTTATTCATGCTCTGATACCAACTTGTAACACCCTGAAAATCGGGGGTCGTGTATAAACTCAACTCCCGAGTTCCAGAACGTCACTTATGCAACAAAAATGATTATGATTCAATGTTGTCTGATTTAAAGCATTCACATGAGTAAAAGTATACCAAAACTGCAATTCATACTTCAGATCTAGTGATAAAAGCAAGCGGAAGACTAAACAATATGTATATCACTGTACGGAAAAATAAAGTAAATCTCATCTGTCTCCAAAGTATGACTACATCTCTGAGTCTCATATAATATACATGAACAAAGTAAATATCCAAAATGGTCCCACTGAAATCCCATCGATCCAGGTCACCTACACAAAGCCATCGTGATACTGCATGTACGAGAACTCGTCCTGGTCCTCGTCAAAGTTTGGCTCCACCTCCTGGATCTCAGCCTCACCTGCATCTACAATAGGGTCTGGTGGGTGTTACAAACACCATCCCGTAACGTGGGAGTGAGTGATCAACTCAGTGGAATCATAGAGCAAGGATTAGCATGTTCACAATTCAATCATGCGATAATAGTAAAGCAGTAAATCAGACAATCCTAATACTGTTGTTAATGCAAGATGACATGACGTGATGTATGCCCTCACCGACGATCTCCCTCATACGGCAACATCTTACGACCGCGGCATGCCACACTCCCTAGAGTCCTCCACATCTTCCAGGCACATGCAATGCTATGGTGATATGATTTCTAAGTTGTTATTAGTCCATTCAAACAACAGGATTGGGAAACTAAGGTACTTCCCTTGTATCAATCCCAACACAGATCCTGTCTAGGGTCGTCACTCCTAGTAATCTCATACGATGTATATTTCGTAGGTCACTGCAAGGGCTGTCAGGGCTGTTGCTCGCACTCGTTGCACTGCTCCCCCATCACCTTATCAATACAGGCCTATCGTACTCTACTGCAACGGAAGGGTCGTCGCCTCCCGTGGACTCAGAATACACTCACGGTCACTACAAAGGACTCGTCGCCTGATCAGTATAGGCCGACAGCTAGAATATAGTGTCCCATACCACCATAATCTGCTCACGAGTCTAGGTGCTCACTGGTCACTACGGGGAGGTTTGTGGCCCCAGCGTAGGCCGACAGCTCGACCACGGTGTCCCATACCACCATGCCCGGCTCATGAGTCTTCGTGGATCAAGGTACCATGGTTAACAGGGTTTACAATGGTAAGTTCAGTACCCTAGGTTCAAGCAGTTATGACTCATACAAGGTGAACATACATCGGCCAGTCGGGTTGCTTGACAAGCTCGACTAGCGCAATCGCATCTCAAGTCGAAGTACATGAAGTGCGTAAAACACTTCACGTGGCCTAACCACTGCCGCCAACTCTAAACACGAATCACGTTCATCGACGCGTCGTTCGTGGGTATGACCAGTCAGCCACGAATTCGCTCGGTTACCGACTACCTGGACTAAGTGTAGTCCCAAACACTTATGGAATCACATCAGCAATATATGTGAAAGTATTGGAATTGAAATACAATCATGTGAGCATGTTAACACATGTTATAACATTCAACTTAAGAAAATCTTCAAGCACATATATTCCATGCATGTAATGAAATCATGCAATTAGTCAACATGTAGAAAATCATTTAGGTCAGCATATTAATTGAGAAATCAATCACAAACTATCACATAACATCATTTAATTCAATACATACTAATACAATCATTTATACAAACACATACACTACACACTTAAGTCTACATATAGCATGTCGACCCGAAGTATGCAATTAGGCAAATCTCTTCGCCAAACTAATTATGCACGTATTCCTAACTTCCTAATGCAACAACAAACCATGTCAATCACATCAGCAAAATATGAATGTAAACAGTACTTCCTACAAATGACTAAAATGCCCTAAATCTCATATTCTTCGTTAATTTACGAAACGGAAAACGGAGAGCATTTTGTACATGTCAAACGGTGATGCCGTCAAGAATCTACTATTAAACGACATTGAAAGCGTTGGGAACCGTCAATCAAAGCGTCTAAAATCCTCACCTTATGTCTTGTAGACTCGGGAATTGAAACGGAGCGTATACGCTTCGTCTATGGTGAATAAAGAACCTAATACATGAGATCCACAAGCTACATCGCTATGGAAACAAAGGAAACTCAAATCAGCAACTATTTAGGGTATTTGCTTACCTAGAATCGGGGTGAAATCGCCGGGAAAGCGGTAGAGGTGTGTTGCTTAAGCACGTGCAACACGTTGCACAAGTGGCAGGAAGAACTCTCCCACTCTCTCACAATCTCTCACCTTTTTCTCTCTCCCAAGTTAGGGTTTCTCTCAAACTCGGATGGGAGAGAGGAGTGAGGGTTTCAAACCCTTTTATAGCCTAAAACATGCCCAAAATAGGCTTGGGAACAATGTTTACTTGGTGCCTAACCAAATCGGGGCCGTTTCGGTCCAAAAATGCATTTCTGAAGGTCCTCAGGCCAAATACGGTCGGACTTAAGCTCATGCATACTGGATCTACAACACATGCAGTTTTCAGACCGGTAGGGTTCCCAGATCGCACGTGGCGGTCCAGTTTCAGTTTAACGGTCATCGCACCAAGATCAGGCCTATAAGTCTCGTGATATGTTATAGATATTTTTCCTGATCCAAGGGTGTAATTTGGCTGTATTCTGACGGTCAGAACGCTTAATACTGATGCGTCAAATCGTGTGCCAGATTTGAATTTTAAATTCCAATTCTAACCCTATTCTCACTCTCTTCGGTCCGGGCTCAATGAAATAGCCTGTGATTATCGGTTTGACTTGATTTTTGGAACGAGTGTCAAGTCCAGCTAGGCGGTTCTAACGGTCTAAGATAGGAGGTATCGGACTTTTGACGTGCGGTCTAGATCCAATACAAAGATTCAAAGTGGTCCAGAGAACAAACCTGCTTAGAGTTTGGTCCGAGGTTTTAGTGCATTATAGCACCATTGGTTCCACTCGCTTTGGGCCTTGTAGAATGTATTTAAAGTGATCAGGGACCATTTTCCAGCCATTCTAACGAGCACTAGCTAACCTAGTCATATTTTCTAAAGGAATGAATTCTACGCAATCTCGGGTCGAATTGGTACTCGAGCCCAAGTACGAATTTTTCACGGGCGTTACATTGGACCTAAACCCTGAGATCTTCATGATGATCAGTTTATTCTCATATTCGGATGGCCCATTTGGCGGATCGAACCAGGATGGGTGATCAGATGACTTGTTAAAAATATAGAAACTTGATGGTATGCACTCCGGCCATGTATGTGGGTTAATGTACGGTTAGTTTCGTAAATGGATGGATATAAAATAGGTTTCTTGAGTGATTAGGGGTAGGGCTTATATAACATTAGATTCAAATGACTTTCTTACACATGAAAGTTTCTCAGATTCTGATTCTAATGGTGGGTTAAGAATATTCATATAGTGTGAACAAGTTGGATGGATCAAAATCTTGATCTGATAAGTGCATGAACCGATGTAGAGGTCAAGTAGCTGATTTACTATGATCCAAGGGATGAAATTTGACATGTATGGTTAATTTATGATAATTAGGTTTGGTATAAAATTTTATATGAAACGGATCATGGGAACTTCATGATATAGAATTCTGGGGTTTAGGTTAATGGCATTTTCATAATTATTGTCGATCTAGGAGTTTTGTGAAATCTAATGGTTCTACGTGGTTCTATGCCCATTTATAAACAATCCTTACAAAAGAACTTACATTCAAATCATTATGGATAAAGAGTTATTCATCAATTACGTTTATCAGATCACATGATTAGCGGTCAGATGACTTGATTTATGGATAAAGATCATTCTTAATCGATCAGGTTTACGTTAGAGGATGGATGTAGGGTTAGGTTAGCTAAATTAGTACTGTACACGTGTACATAATAAGTTAAATTTACGATAACACTTGAGGACTTTCAATACTCGGTATTGAAAAGTTTGGGGTGTTACAATCTACCCCCCTTAAAGAGAATCTCGTCCTCGAGATTCAACACAATCTATCTTACGGTTTCCGTATGCATCTGCTTGTTTTCTACGTTAAGCTTATTTATATAAGTTCTCATAACTCACTAATAGAACAAGAGTCATTGCAACCTACCCCCCTTAAAGATTTTAAATTTCCAATGTTCAGGCGAACACGAATAGATGGTCGTAGTAGGTCTGAGCCCGATACATCAATCATCTGTCTGTGCAAGATGAAGGATTTTGGTATCCATTCGTAATCCTGTTAAATCTCAATCTTTTACTTGATCAGAGCATTGGAGTCATTGAGATTTGCTAGGACTTAGAATTTGAGTCAAACCAGGTAAACTTCGTTTAAATATGGTTCCATCAATCCGTGATCCCGATTATTTTGGATCGCGGGAAAATATCATGTAATATTATATCCTCAAGTCTATGCGGCCCATTACGCTTCCACTGCGCGCTCTGATCACCTAATGCACTACTTGAAAGTTTTAAGACCAGGATTTCTATATGGAAACTGAGTTTAAAATTTTGGCAATTTATCTAGGATTTCAAATCTAGTTCTAATATGCTTAGGCTCAGGTTAAAAATTTACTTAGAATTCTACAACTTCATCACTAATTAATCTTAAGTGTTGAGATTCATGAAAACTCTTGTCTTTAATTAATGAGATGCATTAGAGAATTTAAACTATAACCCCTACTATGATTCTTCAAGTTTGGGGAACATTCACAACTGACCCACGACTGACCTAATATACGATGTGGTGAGTAATGGGATTTCCTTAGAGATGGCAGCAACATCATTTCTAACTACAAAATCTTTAAAGAAGTTCAAATTTCTAGATTTATAAAATTTGTTCACCAAGGGTCAAGTTCAAGGAATGTTCTCGTTGGATCTGAAATACGTCATGGTGGGCATTTGTTCTTCCACAGTACCTAAGTTTAACTTCTAGTTCATGTCGAGGCACAAAAAATATCTCATTGCAGTGGTCAGAGAATCACATGGTATTAATCTGCTTCAGGGGTAGTTTTGGTATTTTAGTAAAGTTTCAGTTTCAGGGGTAGTTTAGGGATTTTGGGAAAGTATCAGCTCCACGGGTAGTTTAGGGATTTTAGTAAAGTTTCAGCTCCACGGATAGTTTTGGATATTTTGGTAAAAATCCAATTCCAAAGGTATTTTGGTAAAAATCCAGTTCTAGGGGTAGTTTAGGTATTTTGGTAATATTCCATATTCAAGGGGTAGTTTAGGTATTATGGTAAAAGGGATTGAAAAGGGTAATTTGGTAAAAAGAGGTGCATATGTGTCATTTTAAGAGAGAAAGGTCATACACCACTGTTTAAGAGGTGGCTTGGTGGTCACCATAGCTTAAGAAAAGAAGGAATTTAAGTATGAAGCAATAGGTGGTGGTGATCACCACTATATAAGAGTGGTGTGGCCTATAAATATCCCCACTTCCGCTTCATTTGAGAGGTTGGATCGGATGAGAAGTGAGAGAAGAGAGAAAGAGAAGGAAGTCTTTGCGTGGGACCACGCAACTGAAGTTTCTTGCGCGGGACAGCGCAACTAAAGTTGCTGGCGCGCACGCGCAGCAGAAGTAAACATGGCTTTCACGCCACTTTTGAAGGGAGTCCTGGAGAAAACTCCTTGCGCAGGACTGCGTAAAGGTAACGAGGGATTTCTTGTGAATCACACATCCCAGAAATGTTGTCCGAAAGAGGATTTCATTGCGCAGAACCGCGCAATCAACTGGATTTACGGTCGTGCGAAAAGCAGAGGAAGAAAGCTTCTTTCTCTCCGCTGCGTCACTGGTGAGACCCAATACAGTGTCCTTTTGAGAAATCCACGCCGTCCAATGTCTTCCTCTCAGAATTTCAACCGTGAAAGGCCAGTTTTGATCAACTAATGACGTGGCTCACCTGAATAATCAAGCTTTCAAAGCAACCGAACGGTCCTTTTGCGATCACTGTTGCGGTCAATCACTGTTGCGGTCATGGGAATGAGCATGGTCACCAAAGCTCAACATCACTTTGATTGTTTTTGCCTCCTCCATCTGATGGATGACTCGGATCATTCCCTAAATGTGTGATGGTGGCCCACTAAACAAGAATCGATACTCTATTTTCAATAGAGTCGACGTACGTCGACTCTGTGGTTTTTAAGGATCCGTTTACTGAAGGTTTTTTGGAAGATCTGCTCCGTTCGTTGGAATGACGACGAAAAATCACTAAGGAATGAGCGATTTTGAAGAGAAATCAGTGTCGTCCAGCATATTACGCACCTCACCGTACATCCCGTGTTTAACGGTTAAAATCTTACAATGGTCTGCATGGCGACAAAAGGAGAGCTTGGCGAGGTTAATTCCCATCCTCTGAAGAGAATGGACGGCTCAGATCACTAAAAAGAGTAGTGAGTGGACCACACTACGCGAAACCAGCCAGCGTGCGAATTACACTGTGTATATTTGGAAATTGATAAGAAGAAGTCGAGTCAGCAGCGCTGACCGACTTTGGCGAGTTGCATGCACGACCGGTGCTCACACGCACCATGTACGTGCAATGTACATGTGAGGCCTATGATGATGTAAATGGAAAATCTGCTTCATCCATCTGCTTTATCAGATGATTTAACGCGTCGGGACAAAATTTGAAGCATGTCCAGATATCTGGCGGTCCGCAAATCACGATCTCGAGGGCTGATTTGCATGTTCGGCCACTTCTGTAATGATCCAAAAGCTGAAATTTGACGTGGACGGTTAATTTGTGGTTTTAAGGCTGCACATCAAGTTTGAAACCGAATGGTCGGTGGAAATCCCCTGATCTTTCATTCTGGGAGACTTTTCAGGCCCGTTTAGCATGATCAGGCTGATTTCTTCAGGGCCTGGCCATGCTACAATGGGCTGTTTCGTACTTTAAAGAAGAATGACTAGAAAGATCCTCCATCTCATTGGAAGATTGGCTACTCAAATCAGCAATTCCTCCTAAGTACTTAGGAGATGACCGAAATAGCGCCGGAATGCTGCCAAAATTTCCATCGAGCTATCTTCTCTTCAGTACATTATATTAATTGTACTTTATTTTCAGAATCAAGGGAATCAGAGGATGTAAATGAACTTAGAAAAATGTGATAAATGTTCTCTCATTCATTCTTTGTTATCATTGAATAAATCCCTGAAATGAAACGCATTTGTTTTCTTGTCGAAACATTTCAATTGACCAAACATGAGATTTCCAAGGGAATCTAAGTTCCATTCCCAAGTCCTAAGTTTATCCAACAATGTGTTAGGGGCCTAAGATATGAAATTTCTATATTCTCAATTTCTCGTAACTACGGGAGAAATTCAAATGAGTTTAAATGGTTATTCTAATAACTTCTAAGGGGACCTAGGTTTTGAATTTCTACATTCTCAAATTATTCTTTACATAGATAGAATTTTATATTACCGTCCAAGTCACTTCTAAGGGAACCTAAGTTTGGATTTCTACGTTCTTAATCATTCTTCAAAGTTTAAGGGAGATTTACTAAAGTTCAATTTCTAAATTCAAAATATCCTAGCTTAAGACAATTAAGGTTTGTATAAGAACATTTCCCAAGGCCAAGTTTGCCCAAACTATGCTCTGATACCAACTGTAACGACCCGTGTTTTCAGGACCCGAGTATATGACTTGTTTCCTAAAATCCCGAGTGTTAACCTTAAAGGATGGTCAAATTCGAGTATACATTTTGTTTTTCTTTTATCAGAGTAGGTAGATGAGCGTAGAGTGAACAAATCAACATAAGAGAAGTTTCATTATCTTTCAAATATATAAGTAGCCCATAATGACTTATACAAACCAATGTCTCAGCATTAACGATTACAAGATTTACATACACAAGAATTAACAGAAAGAATATAAATGTAAGCAATACGGTCGTGCATCCATGGCACCTGCACAGCTCCTCCTCAAGTCTGATCATATACATCATTTGGGCCACCTGTTCTACCTATACGGTTATATATTTGATGGATGAGTGGCCAGCTCAGTGTGAATTCCCCTCAAGATTACACACCGCCGCACTAGGTAAGCATAGTTATAAAGCAACAAGGAAAATCAAATAATACATGATGCAGTCTTTTTAAATGCATGGATGCCTGAATGCACATCGACTTGGGGATGCACATCCAGTCGGACTTGGGCTCGTCACCCATGCAAATCATCGACCTGGAAAAATCATCCAGTCGGACAGGGGTCGATAGTCGGTGGTCTAGGAGCCAGCGAAATGATACCCCAATAACTCTAGGGTATGTGCTACAACATTTAGAATTAGCCACCCGTCATCGTCAATATGCCATGAATGCATGATTAGCCAAACCATTATTAGTCCAATTATAACCAGCCAATTTAAATAAGCTCAAAGGTCACTATGGGGAGCACATGGCCCAGTGTAGGACGACGGCTAGGGCATAGTCTCCCATTACCGCCATCCCCAGCCCATGAGACTACCATCTCAGGATGCTTAATGGAAACCCATCGACTAGTGACCAATCATATTACAACATATGGGGCTTACCATCGCATGGTTGCACAATATAAAACATCGAGCCCATATAGGAAAAATACCAGGATAAAGACACATAAGGCAATATCAAAGTAGGACACATAACGCAAATGTCAAAATAAGCCACATAGGGCGAGTATCAAAATCATGCGATAAAAGACCATCCTTGAAAATCATTAGACACAACAACCATGGATGGTAGGCCCACATCAACGATTAATTTTAACCACCATTCAATAACCACTAAGCCAAAGGTCCATTATTATCACAACCGGTCGAGTTACATCCTAAGTATGGGTGTACACATATAGGTGGAGATTTCTCACGGTGTACCGGTTTAAGTTCCATAGGCAATCCACAAATATTTCATAAGCAGGAATAAATATACATTATAAACATTAAGAATGTAATATAGCAATTTAATTTCCACCAGATAACACATGTGATGATAAGAGGGAGATATCAATTATAAATTTAATTTAAAACTATAAATTAAGCTAATGGAAAGATGGAAAGCTCAAGGGGAAGAATCATCACCAGATGCGTTGTAGGGTGTCTTTTGGCATGAGCCCTCTCGACAAGCTAATGTCTCCGCATCACTCGAACAGATTCCTGCAGAGATCCCTTGCATTAGCTGATAAGTTATAAGATTCTAGGACGCCATGGTTGGTCGAATGGCCCAAATCATGATGCTTTGGTGCTTATTTGAGAGGGGTACAGGCCCGATGATACTTGTCCCAATAAGTAGGCTCGACATACTATTATTTAGTTGGTGGGGTCCATAGAAATGTTTAGACATATGGTGGACTCTCACTGTACTTCGCTAGCGAGTCCAGCAACTGTTAGTGGTGTGAGCTGTTCCAGCTACCTATACTCTTTCGTCAATCCCCTGGACGGTGGCCACATGATACCTTTATCATGGTAGGCCCTGCACCTTATATCTGTGTAATGTGTAGGGTGGGTCCCACCCTACTGACAAAACGGTGGACGAAGTGGATGTGTCCAGACACACCATGCTCAGACCCTCTGGACTGTCTACATCCAGTGTGCACACCAGTGGGTTCCACAAGTGTAGGACTCACCATGCAGATATGAATGCATGAGGCATGCTTACCTAAGCATCTAGGCACATGCGCACCTTCACACATGTGACCTGGGCGTTGAATCTGAACGGTCCATAAGATGTGGAATCCCAAGACACATTAGGGGGTAAATTTTCACCCTGATCTAAGATTCCGGTGGGCCACAGCAAAGATAAATCCAAATCAAAGGAAGAAACTATTTGCATTTCTCATGGCCCACCGAAGTTTCGGTTTAAAGTAAAATTTGAAACTAGGAGGTTTTCTGAGGTTCTGCTCCATGTGGACCGTCTAGATTTTCAAGACTCATCAGGTATGATGAGATCTCAATTTTTTTTTCTTGCATGGGGTTTACGTGTACTGAATGGTAGGTGAGTGTCAACGTCCTGCATGCACCATGTATTCTCTTCACAAATGGGTCCCATGTGGGGCCCACCACATTTACATCCACCTATGCATCATATATATGTATACCGTATGTCGTATGGTATACCATACGTATATTGTATATTTTATATAATATACACTCTTATTTATGGACCGTTGAAGCGTCCAACAACCACCGTCCAGATCCGTCGGACTGTGCAGATGGGTTTTTCTCAACCTGGCAAGACAGTGGGCCGTGTGGATATGTAGTAAGTGGCCGACAGCATTCGTACAACCCACCATTCTTCAATGTGTGGCCCAACGTAGTGAAGCCCACCTGTAATTTGTGCAGGGCCCACTGATTTTTGGTGAGGCCCAAAACTGTTTAAGCACCTCTGTTACCAATTGTGCTTAGCCAGTTTGCAGATGAGGGCCTTTCTCTCTGCTACGAATGGGCTGAAGTCTCAGCTGTTCCAGGCTGCAATCTCCAGCCATCTTTCCACTGCACCCATGTCTACAAGCTTATTCATTTCTAGGCCTACCATTTGGCTGATTTTCATCATTTTTACTGAATACACGACTGTTCACAGTCACATTTTTAGCCTGGTTTCATGCTGGGATCCAACTGTTATCAGGTAGGGTTTTCAGCAACAACTAGAGCTTGTTCTTAGAAGGCTGTTTGGGCGTGAGTAAGGTGTGGTAGGGCTAAGTTTTGAGCTTATTTTAGACCCCAAATAGAGTGGAGGGAGGGTTCCTACCTGCTTTAGCCTAGTCCAACCCGAGCTCGATTGACACGTGCACAAGCCACCACCTTCTTCCTCTCTTCTCTTCCTCTGTTTACTCCCTCTCTGTTTTCTCTCTTTCTTCTCTCTGACTCTTTCCTCTCTCAACTCTCTTTCTGTGTGAAGTCTGGGGGCTGAGCTCCCCATTTATAGACAAGGAGATGGAGGGGTGTAACGGCTGAGATAGACTCTGCCATTGCCTTTGTTTTTCTTAAAGTGGATAAATACGGCTTGTAAGTCCCCCCGATTTGGCTATTTTTGGCAAGAGAGAGAGAGAGAGAGCTGGTGTCTGCACGTCAGAAATCCAACCGCCGCGGCTCTCCCCATAACTTTAGCTGTCTGTTTGCCTTCTGTTTATTCATAATAGAACGGACGGTCAGGGATCGATTCCCTTCGTTTATTTTTGAGGGCCCACTAGTATGGTTTTCAAAAAATCCATTCCTTCCATCAGTTTTGTAAGGTGATGTTAGGGGCCAAAATATGGGACACATTCACGTCCTAGGTGGGCACACTTTAATCAACATGGACTGAATTCACATTGAACCAGGAATTCATTTACGTGCATGATTTCACATAAATGTAAATTCTTCACTTGCATGCACGGCTGGAAAAAAAATCAAGTGGGGTTCACTTGTGATGACTTCGAAGGATTCATTCCGTCTATCCGATTTATTACATCAATTTAGGACACTGTCGAAAACGGAGTAGTTTAGTTAATCAAAAGGACTGCACGGTCCTTCCGAGTAGCAAGAATTCTCGCCGTTAAAACTTAATTTATAACTTTTGTAAATAGTGTCATGCATGTGGTGTTACCGTATTTACCATTCTACCCCTTTTCTTTTTTTAAAACTTCTTCCATCTGTAACTCAATAGTCTTTCATCTAAATGTGATGAAATTTGATAGGTAATCTTTATTTTTCATGCTCTTTCCATTGCTCAAATTTGAGATCTAATCTATCAAGGATGACTAAGATTCTCATTTAATGGCTAGTATATTTTAAAATTATAAAATAATATTTGTGCTCCTCTGATTGACAGGTTACCGGGAAATTTGGACCTAAACCCTAAGATCTTCATGTTGATCAGTTTATTCTTATATTTAGATGGTCCATTTGACAGATCAAACTAGGATGGGTGATCAAATGACTTTTTAAAATATGAAAACTTGATGGTATGCACTCTGACCATGTATGTGGGTTGATGTACGGTTAGTTTCGTAAACGGATGGGAAACCCCCACTTATAAATGTACACCCGTACTTGGGATGTAACTCAATTGACGGTGATTGCAATGGACCTTTGATCAAGTGGTTATTGAGTAGTGGTCTAGATGGACTATTGACATGGGCCTACCAGCTAGGGTTGTTGTGTCCAATGGTTTTCAAGGATAGTCTTTATCGTATGGTTTTGATATTCACCCTGTGTGGCGTATTTTAATACTCACCCTACGTGGTTTTATTTTAATATTTTCCCTATATGGGTTCAATATTTTATACTGTTCAACCATGCGATAGTAAGCCTCATATACTATAATATGATTGTCCACTAGTCGATGGATTTCCATTAAACATCCTAAGATGTTAGTCTCATGGGGCGGGAATGGTAGTAATTGGACATTATTCCTGAGCCGTCAGCCTATGTTGGGCCATGTGCTCCCCGTAGTGACCGTGAGTTCATTTAAATTGGCTGGTTGCAATCAGACTAATAACAGGTTAGCTAATCATGCATGCACAACACAGACCAGCATCTATTGCAGTTATGCGTAACATATAGATTCGTCTGTCTGGTTGTTTTACTCGAGGCACCAACCATCATTTTTTGTTATCATACATTGTTATCATACATAACATATAGATTCTACTATCTAGATGTTTTACCCGAGTCACCAACCATTATCTGTTGTTATCATACATATTTGTCTCTCTGGATGTTTTACCCGAGGCACAGACCATCTCGATGTTTTACTCGAGTCGATGACTACATGGGTGACGACCCTTATTTTCATCTGGATGTTTTACCCGGGACTGATTGCATTCACGCATCCATGCATCTAATAAGACTGCATTTACTCATTTTTGGTTGCTTGGATATTTTATAATATTTCTTACATAATGTGGCAACGTGTAATCCTGAGGGGAATTCACACTGAGTTGGTCACTCATCCATCAAAAAAATATAACCGTACAGGTAGCACAGGTGGCCTTGATGATGTTCACATTCATATTGGTGAGGAGCAGGCTATGGTTGACAAGGGTACATCATTATATTTACTAAGGGCTGCTATAGGATTTCACAGCTCAAGATTGTTGCAAATTTACTTTGTTTCACATGCAATGTTATTTCATTTTGTATTGATAAGAATGGAGACATTGCTTTGTATGAGTCATTATGGGCACCCTCTTGTATACTCTAAATGTAATTGAAATTTCCCCTTATGTTAATTTGTCCATTCTACACTCATCTGCTTACTCTGATAATTGAAGAAAAAAAATGTATACTCAAATTTTCCATACTTTAAGGTTAACACTCAGGTTTTTGGGAAACGGGTCATGTACTCGGGTTTCAAAAAGTCAGGGTAATATAAGTGGTATCAAAGCATAGTTTGGACAAACTTGGCCTTGGGAAATGAACTTATACAAACCTTAAATGTCTCAAGATAAGATGTTTGAAATTAGAAATTTGAACTTAGGTGAACTTCCGTTAGATTTAGAAGAATGATGGTGAATACAGAAAACCAAACTTAGGTTTCCTTAGAAGTGATTTAGATGGCAATATAAAATTTCATTTGAGCGAAAAATAATTTGAGAATGTAAAAATTTAAAACCTAGGTCCCATTAGAAATTATTAGAACAACTATTTGAACTTAGGTGAAATCTCCTTGCATCTAAGAGAAATTAAGGACATGGAAACTTGATACTCTAAGCTTTATGTAGACTTGTCTAAATGATTACAAGACTCAGAAATGAACATAGGTTCCCTTAAATATATATTTTTTCCAGATTAGTTAATTGAAATTAGAAACTAAACTCATGTATCATGGAAGAACGAATACCCGAAGGGCATTTTAGAAATTTAGGATCCAAGCCTTTTCTGTAATTTCCCTTAGTCAAAGATAACATAGTCACAACATTTAGTGAATGAAAAGAACTTACAATTATAGAAAATCTTCTTACCCATTAGATTAACCATGCATACTTCCTAAACCTAAGGAATCATTCCAAGAAACTGTAATTTAAATTTCATAATACATCTCTTTACTTAGGAATAGTATTTACCACAATTTTCATCACGTAAAACAAGTAAGGGAAAAGTTGAATGGTTTTTAGGTAAGATTTCAACCCTAGGTTGGGCATATCGAAACTAGATTTAAGGTCTTAAATAAAATTGGCAAAATGTAAAACTCATATTTCATGTAGAAATCTTGGTCCTGAAACCTTGTGTAATGCATTTAGATAATCAGAGTGCGTGCTGGAAGTGTGATGGTCGCTCGCGTCTATTCACGTAAATTTCAGGAGCTCTCATTAGATGATTACAGGATGCTCCCCTTGAGTTTGGGACAATCGGGATTCACGGACTGATGGAAACATGTTTAAACTGAGTTTACATGGTTTAGCTCAAGTTCTAGGTCCTAGAAAATCTCAACGATCTCTATGCCCTGATCAAGCAAAGGATCGAGATTTAACAGGACTATGAATTGATACTGAAATCCTCTATTCTGCAGGAAGACGATTAATGTATCGGGTTTAAACCTACTATGACCATCTATTCATGTTAGCTCGAGCGTGTAAGTAGAAAACTGTAGTGTACTTTAGTTAGTAGTGAAACCATCATTAAAAGAAAGAGAATAAAAAGGAAGATGTAAAATATTATTAATGGCCACCTAAATGAACTTGTAATTTTTGTAGATACTATGGGAAATTTTAAATGTTGACTAGTGATAGGATAACCCTGCTACTTGTACCAAAAATAAATAAAAATTGGAAAGAGTATCATCAAAATCTTAGGAACGAGATTTTTCTTTAAGGGGGGTAGATTGTAACGACCTCAGTTTTGGGCGCTTAGTGGCATAGGTTTGGACATGTAGGAAAATAATGGATATTATCATCGTCCCTAATAATAATAGAAGCACTGAATTTCAGAGACGAAATTCTCATTAAGGGGCTAGATTGTAACACCCCGTACTTTTCAGTACTCAGGTGTTATCATGAAGACCTAGATTAATATAAATACGAATCTAACTCGATCTGATGGTATCAACCTAAATCGAACCAGCAGAGTCAAACCATTGATGACTCTGATTTAAAGATAGGTCCTACAAAAATAAATAAATGAAAAATATAAAAAGATAAATAAATAACCATGTGTATACGTGGTAACAATGATAATAATAATAATAACATAAAATCATGAGATAGATAGTCCTAATAACCTACAAAGCGGGACCCACAATAGAAGATACATGCATATGTGAAAATAATAATAAAAATAATAAAGTGAAATAATTTATGATAATAACAATACTAATAAAATTTATATTAATATTAGTAATTGGTATAGTGGTATACTATGAAGGTCTCAAATGCACACGTGACCTAGTAAGACTCTTTTAACCATTGACGTCCAATTTTAAAATGATCCAACCATTAGATTGACAAAAATTCAATGTTGGGTCTAGAAGTTTAGGGCATGGCCCACTTAAGATTTAGATCCGCCCCATCTTTGGAAAGAAACTATGACAGGGTTGTAGGATGAATGGAGTGGATTTCTTAAAAACATCACTGTGGACCCCACCTAGTGGGGTGTGTGTGCACAGCTGGTGCACACTTGTTGTGCACCATACTTGCAGAGGTAGTCAAAACTGCCTCGACCGAGCTTTCTCAAAGGAGAAACTCTCTCTCCCTTCGGTTTCAATAGTGGACGCACAGGTGTCCCCAATTTTTAATCACAACCCACCATATCGTCCCCACCTTGATGATCCAAATCGTCCATCTAACAGAGGATACACGTGAGACCAAAACCCAAGTTTCACATCAGACTTTCATGCATGGATGGACACACAAACCTCGCTGCAAAATGGCCCTACAAAATCATATTTCAAAAAATGGCAACTGTCCTCCTTACCACGAGGGCAATCCGTGTGTTCTCTCCCCTCTTCAATCCAAGCCCTTTAATTCAGCGTATCCCAACCATTTGTATGGGAAAATCTCAACCATCTATTTTCTTAGGGCATTCCTTGCAAAACCAGGGATGGTTATGGTTCCCTCCCACTATTTGGGAGGCAGTTTATACCAGGATAAATCTGGGACACCCATTGACGATCCGACAGCCCTGAGAGCATCTGGGGAAGGATATAAGGTGAGTGGATCGTGTGGCTCTCATGTTCTTGCTACAAACGAGAAAAATTGGCCATTTTCCTTCTTAATGCGAACCCACCGAGAAAACCTTTACAAAGCTTTGGAACCCCTCACCTACAAGCTCCATTAGACCCCCAAGAATCCTCCCATGCTGTCAGATTACAGGAGGGAGCTTCTATTCGGGATTCACCATTAATGGCGACATCTTCTTCCTCGCTAATCCACCGCACCCGACAACTTAAACCAAGTCAAGTCTGTCCATATTGGCATCCTCAATGGCATGTTTCTTTCTAGACGAGAGAGAGAGAGAAGAAAAGAAGAGAAGAGGAGAAAATAGAGAGAAAACGAGGGGAGTGGCTTTCGGGTTAAGCTCAAACGAGCCGAGTGATCGGGCCGAGTCAGGTGAGTCAAGGTTGCTGTCCATCGGGGCTGGGCATTTCCAGCTGAGAAGGAAGAAAAGAGAAGGGGAAGAAGAATAATAAGATATAGAAGAAGGAGAGAGTTGGTGGTTGATTCGGTTGACTCGGCTGAACCTGAGTCTAACTAGGTCAAGTTGGGTTTGGACCAGGTCCATGTCTTGTTGGACATTCCAACAGGTGAAGAAAGAGAGGGAGTGAAAGGAAGAAAGAAAAGAAATGGAGAATGAAAAAAGGAGAAAGAAGGAAGATGGTGGTGTTATGTTCAACCGATTCAACTCGACTCAAACTGAGTCGACTAGGTGAGCCCCATTTCCTTTCCATATAAAGATCATTTCAATTATATTGTTATCATTACAGTCACCATTGGATTTGTTAATACTAAACCTGACTAACCATTAATACGCTACCTATACTATGTTGGTTACAACGGTTATATATAAGTGTTTCATTTGTCAACCCTAAAAATTGTCACGATAATTATTGATCATGGATAGCCATCACGACACCGACTACGTTAATATTAGAAACAACTATTAAATGATATTAGTAAGGAACCCACTTGAAATATATTACCATTAGTAATAGATTTTAATATTTGTTACCATTGTAATACTTGTTACTACAATGATCGCAAGTGTTAATCATATATATCATCAACGAGGGATGGTGACTAACCATATTATTATTATATTTTTCTAAAATTACACGCATATTATAGTTCAACCCCTAGGACTAAACCCTAAAAACCTAAGCTATCTAAACCCTAGGTTAAGACCTTAACCCTAAGTAGTGTGTTAGGGTTGGATCTAACTGTAGAACCTCAGAATTCATGGTAATTCATCATGACTGGAATTGATAGTTATGACATTAGAAAATATTATGATTTCCCTTATGGGATTAGTTAAATACTTATTAATAAAATTATTAGTGTTAGTCCTTATTATATTATCATTAGAAAATATCCTATCATTATGACTTGTATTATCTAAGATATTATTAGTCATTATGAGTTTATTAGATAATACTGGCACATTTAGATATAAACTTAAGAATCATCATTACTAATATTGATGGATTAGTACTCCCATTATGAATATTACTCAGTCCATTGTACAATAAAAATAATAATAGTAATATTAATAATAAGCTAGGATTCAAATCCTAAAATCCAAGTATGGGGCTAGACTCTAGGATAAAACCCTAAATTTACACTAAAACCATAAAAGATGACCCTAGGCTATGTTCTTAAACCCTAGGTAGTGATTAGAACTAGGACCTAATTGTACAAGTTCATGATTTGTAATAGGATACAATCCTAAGTGTGCAAGCACATAGCGACACTAATAGGCGATTCAAAGTATAAGGTGATGATTCTTCCCCTCGAGCTTTCCATCTCTCCATTTTCTTAAGTTATAGTTTGTGTTTAAATTTATAATTGATATCTTTCTCTTATAATCACATGTGTAAGCTGGTGGAAATTGAATTGCTGTATTGTCTGCTTAATGTTCAACCTGTATATTTGTTCATGAATTATTTGTGGATTGCTTATGGAACTTAAACTGGTACATTAGTGGGAAACCCCTACTTATAAATGTACACCCATACTTGGGATGTAACTCGATTGATGATGATTGCAATGGTCCTTTGATCTAGTGGTTATTGAGTAGTGGTCTAGATGGACCATTGACGTGGGCATACCAGCCAGGGTTGTTATGTCCAATGGTTTTTAAGGATGATCTTATCGTATGGTTTTGATATTCACCCTATATGGCATATTTTGATACTTGTCCTACGTGGTTTTGTTTTAATATTTTTCTATATGGGTTCAATGTTTTATACTGTGCAACCATGCCATGGTAAGCCTCATATATTGTAATATGATTGGCCACTAGTCAATGAATTTTCATTAAACATCTTAAGATGGTAGTCTCATGGGCTGGGGATGGTGGTAATGGGACACACTGCCCAAGTCGTTGGCCTACGCTGGGCCATATGCTCCCCGTAGTGATCATGAGCTCATTTAAATTGGCTAGTTACAATCAGACTAATAACTGGTTAGCTAACCATGCATGCACAACACAGACCAGCATCTATTGTTGTTATACATAACATACAGATTCGCCTATCTGGATGTTTTACTCGAGGCACCAACCATCATCTTTTATTTTCGTACATTGTTGTCATACGTAACATACGGATTCGCCTATCTGGATGTTTTACCTGAGGCACTAACCATCATCTATTTTTATTGTACATATTTGTCTGTCTGGATGTTTTACCCGAGGCACAGATTGTATAGATGTTTTACTCGGGTCGATGACTACTTGGGTGATGACCCTTATGTCCATCTAGATGTTTTACCCGAGACTGATTGCATTCAAGCATCCATGCATCTAATATGACTGTATTTACTCAGTTTTGGTTGTCTCGATGTTTTACAATATTTTTTACCTAATGCGACGGTGTGTAATCTTGAGGAGAATTCATACTGAGTTGGCCACTCATCCATCAATTAAATATAACTGTACAGATAGCACAGGTAGCCCTGATGATGTTCACATTCATATTTGCCTCTCTGGATGTTTTACCCGTGTAACATCCTGAAAATCGGGGGGTTGAGCAAAAACCCAACTCCCAAGTTCCAAAATGTTATTTATGCAACATAGATATGTATGATTGAATGTTGTCTGTGATAATGTATTAAACATGAGTGAGATTAATCCAGAACAGCATATCATACTCCAGAGACAGTTAAATTTACCAGCAGAAGTCTGTGATAGTATGTATAACATATATAAACTGTTGTGTGTCTCTCGAGTGTGAACATGTTACTAGGTTAAACATATACATGTATACCTCAAAATAGAAAGAAAGTATATACATGAGTGCTCTGAAAATATAAAATGACAAGTGTCAAGATATCTAATCAACCTCCCTGTAATCCCGTCGATCAGAACACGCATAAAGGAGGGATCCTCCTCATCATCATCAAGTTCGGCTCTGCCTCGTAGGCCGCGCCATCATCTGCAATCACAAAAGGGTCTGGTGGGTGTCCAGAAACACCATCCCGTAACGTGGGAGTAAGTAGCTAACTCAGTGGAATAATAGAGCAAGGATTAACATGTTCTCAAATCAATAATGCGATAATAGTAAAGCAGTAAATCAAACAATCCTAAAACTGTTGTTAATGCAATATGACATGACGTGATGTATGCCCTCACCGACGATCTCCCTCATACGGCACCATCTTACGACCGCGGCATGCAATCGACCCTCAAGTGCTCCACATCTTTCAGGCTCATACAATGGTATGGTGATATGATTTTCGAGTTGTTATTAGTCCATTCAAACAACAGGATTGGGAAACTAAGGTACTTCCCTTATATCAATCCCAACACGGATCCTGTCTAGGGTCGTCACTCCTAGTAATCTCATACGATGTATATTTTGTAGGTCGCTGCAAGGGCTGCCAGGGCTGTTGCACGCACTCGTTGCACTGCTCCCCCATCACCTTATCAATACAGGCCTACTGTACTCTACTGCTATGGAA
This sequence comes from Magnolia kwangsiensis, assembly GCA_037074715.1. NCBI lineage: Eukaryota > Viridiplantae > Streptophyta > Magnoliopsida > Magnoliales > Magnoliaceae > Magnolia > Magnolia kwangsiensis. Next base: position 138,507,595 of record CM073571.1, read on the forward strand.
GGGTCGTCGCCTCCCGTAGACTCAAAATACGCTCGCGATCACTACAAAGGGCTGCCAGGGCTGTTGATCGCACTCGTTGCACCGCTCCCCCATCACCTTATCAATGTAAGCCGACAGCAAGAATATAATGTCCCATACCACCATAATCTGTTCACGAGTCATAGGTGCTCACTGGTCACTACGAGGATGTTTGTGGCCCCAGCGTAGGCCGACAGCTCCACCACGGTGTCCCATACCACCATGCCCGGCTCATGAGTCTTCGTGGATCAAGGTACCATGGTTAACAGGGTTTACAATCGTAAGTTCAGTACCCTAGGTTCAAGCAGTTATGACTCATGCAGGGTGAACATACAACGGCTAGTCGGGTTACTTGACGGGCTCGACTAGCACGATCGCATCTCAAGTTGAATGACATGAAGTGCGTAAAACACTTCGTGTGGCCTAACCACTGCCGCCAACTCCAAAACACGGCTCGCGTTCATCGACGCGTCGTTCGTGGCAAAGATAAGCCGACCACGAATTCGCTCGGTTACTGACTGCCTGGACTACGTATAGTCCCAAACACATATGAATCCACATCAGCGATCATGTGAGAGTATTGGAAATGAAACACAACCATGTGAGCATGTTAACACATGTTATATCGTACAACTTAAGTAAATCATCTGACACATGCATTTCGTACATATAATGAACTTATGCATATCGCCAACATATAGGAAATCATTTCCATCAGCATATTAATTGAGAATTCAATCTCAAACTAAATCATAATGAAATCATCAAGCACATGTTATAACATACAGCTTAAGCGAATCGTCAAGCACATGCATTTCATTCATATCATAAAATCATGCATATGGCTAACACATAGGAAACCATTTACACCAGCATATTAATTGAGAAATCAATCTCAAACTAATTCATAACACCATTTAATTCAATACATACTAATACAAGCATTTATACAAACACGTACACTACACACTTAAGTCTACATATAGTATGTCGACCCGAAGTGCGCATTTAGGCGAATCTCTTCGCCAAACTAATTATGCACGTAATCCTAACATTTTAATGCGACAACAAATCATGTCAATCACGTCAGCAAAATATGAATGAAATCAGTACTTCCTACAAATGACTAAAATGTCCTAAATCTCATATTCTTCGCCGGTTTACAAAACAGGAAACGGACAGCATGTTGTACATGTCAAACGGCGTTGCCGTCGATAATCTACTATTAAATGACATTGAAAGCTTTGGAAACAGTCAATCAAAGTGTCTAAAATCCGCACCTTGTCTCTTATGGATGTGTAAATTCGAACGGAGCGTATACGCTTCGTCTACGGCGATTAGAGAACCTAATACACAAGTTCTATTAGCTACTTCGCTAGGAAACGAAAGGAACCTCAAATCAGCAACTTCTAGGGTATTTTCTTACCTAAAAACGTGGAGGAATCGTCGGGAAAGTGATCGGAGTGCATTGCCTAAGCACGTACAGCACGTGGCACAAGCAGCTGGGAATTCTCTCCCACCTTCTCTCACAAACTCTCACCTTTTCTCTCTCCCAATCTAGGGATTTTTGCAAATTCGGATGGGAGAGAGGAGTGAGGGTTTCAACCCCTTTTATAAGCCCAAACTTGCCCGAAATAGGCTCCGGTACAAAGTTCACTTAGTGCATATCCAAATCGGGGCTGTTTCGGTCCAAAAGATGCTTTCTGGTGGTCCCCTGACCGAATGCGATCGGACTTAAGCTCACGCGTACCAGATCTAGCACGTATTAAGTTTTCAGTCCGGCTGGGTCCGCAGATCGCACGTGGCAGACCAGTTTCAGTTCAGCGGTCACCGCACGTAGATCAGGGCTGAAAGTCTCATGATATAAAATAGAAATTTCTCCTGATCCGAGGGTGTAATCTGGCTGAATTCTGACGGTCAGAACGCTCAATACTGACTCGTCAAGTCATGTGCCAGATTTAAATTTGAAATTCCAATTCTGTCCCTATTCGCACTCTCTTCGGTCCGAGCTCAATGAAATGGCCTGTGATTATCGTTTGACTTGATTTTCGAAATGAGTGTCAAGTCTAGCTATGCGGTTCTAACGGTCTAAGATAGGAGGTACCGGACTTTTGCCGCCCGGTCTATATCAAATACAAAGATTCAAAGTGGTCCAGAGAACAAACCTGCTCAGAGTTTGGTCCGAGGTTATAGAGTATTATAGAGTCATTGGTTCTACTCGATTTGGGTCTTGTAAAACGTATTTAAAGTGATCAGGGACTATTTCCCAGCTACTCCAGCATTGCGCTAGCTAACTTATGCTTACTTTCTAAAGGAATTAGTCCTAAGTGGTTTCTTTGGCTATGGAATTGGGTTCTGAACGATTTTCCTGGTATTTTAGTTGACCCACTGCCTAAGGATGTCAAATCCTAGATTGGCCAAAATCCGGGGTGTTACAATCTACCCCCCTTAAAATAAAATTTCATCCCCGAAATTGGCGAAGGGCAAGGAGTACTTTTTCTAAGGAAGGTTCAAATCCTATTTAATAACCTAACCGTACATATAACCTAAATCAAATGTTTCGATCCTGGGCCAGTGGGGAAGAGCCTAACCATGCTTCCGCTGCGCCACTTTGATCGAACGGTAGCGTTGACTAACCTAACTGGATTGGACTCAATTTGTTCTACCCCCCTTAAAACTTGGTTTTACTTAAGGTTGAAGAATCGTTGCATCGATCCGTATATCGGAACGAGGCGCAACTTAGGGGCTATCCTTAACCTAAAATGGAAACAACCTTTCTCTACATGGTTTTCCTTGCTAATGATGCGTTCTATGGCATTGGTACCTATGCTCATAGAGATGAGCCTAATCTCTATTGTGGTTAAGTTCAGGGGCAGGTATGAGTTAGTGGCAAGATGTCGAATCCTCTACTAGCTTGAAGTCCTTAACATTTACCAAGGGCAAAGCAATAACTTGTGGTTGTAGGTGGTCGGGCCAACACGGAAGAATAGTTATGTAATGGGTCTGAGCCGGATACACAAACCTTCTGCCCCGCGATGACAGAAAAGTTGTTGTATCAGTCCTCAATCCTAGTCGATGCCGATCTTCTTCTTGATCAGAGCATTGGATTTAGTGGTAACTACTAGGATTAAGAAGTCGATTCAAACCGCGAATACTTCGCTGATAATTGCATTTCTTTTATTCCGCGTTCCCGAATGCAATAAGCCCTTGGGGAAGGTAATTCTAGGGGGTGTGCTAGTACATTCTAAGTTCAATCTGAGGGATTTATAAATGTTCCCTGAGAGTGAATGGTTCTTTCCTATGGGCAACAACAGGAGTCTATAAGTCATAAGGGGATTTGTCGAAGGAATAAGGTTCTACTTCAACCAATCTAACATATAATTCCGTAGCATATATAGGCTTTACACTACTTAAGGTAACTAGTAGGCTAGTCCGTAACTCTATAGCTATAATCCAAAGCCTAAGATTATGTGGTAAATGGCTTTCCTATACCATTTCTACTACAGGGAATTGTTCTATCGATTAGGGTCAAGATTGTCTAAATGGAATTGGATCTCTTATGTCGTCAGATCCTTCAAATCTAGAAGTGTTATCTCTAGGTCCAAAATGCCCAAAGGTCTATATGGGCAGTAGCATTTAGTTGTATCAAATGGAACTGCATTCCTAGTCCCATGGCGGGATTGGAAGTGGCATGCTTGGTAGGAGGGTGGGTTGGGATAAAAATTAATTTGTAGGCTGAATCTTGGGAGTTACAATACTCCCAATCTAGGGACAATACCTAACAAAAAAATAAACGGCATGCACTCCATTTAACAAATTTTAGCTATATTAAGCTCAAACCACAACACAAACACATTTTCTACCTAACAACAACAAAACACAGAAATTTCAAAACAGTACTCAAACAAGCGAAGAACGTGGAGAAATGGGATGGGTAAGCAGGTTTTCACGAGTCTGAAGATCAAATAAAAGGGACTTGAGAGAGAGGACGATGGAAAGGGAGGAAAAGCTAAAATAGCCTTAACAATAGGCATGAAAAGTGGAGGAAATGCGGAGAAATGGTTGCCCAAATGGACAGAATGAAATCTAGGCGTTGTAGAGGGATGCTTCAAGCTCCCAAAGGCTGGATTTTTAAAAAGAAAAGAGAAGGAAAAAGGGGAATGGAACTCCTCACGATTTCAGCTTGCTCTGGAGGTCGTAAGAGCTCCAAATGATGAAATTTGTAAGAGGGAGGGCTGCAAATAGCAATGGAGTGATGGAGAGTGGTCGTTTTTGGCTAAGGAAGGATTTGGGAGTGATTTGAAATCACGATTTTTGGGATAGGGCAGCTGAAAATGAAAATGGGGCTAGGGAAGGGGCTGTTTGTGAAGGAAGTACCCATATTTGGAGTTTTCTTCGGATGAACCATACATGGGAGGGGTACACCACCCAAAATAGGGCGTGTGCCCAAAGATTACCTCAAGTGGGCCCCATCGGTCGGCGATGCATCGCCGAACAGGCGATGGCATCGCCGGCCATCTTGCACGGTGGCCGGTGGGATCACATGAGTCTAGTCCCCCATGGTCCAGGGACCCCAAAAAAGTATGGTTGCCACTTTGGTTCATTCTAGATTGCCCTATGTAGGCCCAAACATATGTTCGAGGCTTTCTGGGGCCAATCTACAATCCTGAATACAAAACCCTATCATGCAGCATATGATTTTGGGGTAGAAGGAGCTATTACATCTATCTAGCCTATTAGTTGCTAAAGGAAGTGAAGTTAGAATGGCCTTATGTCCATTTTTCATAAAATTTTACTATTCACTATCAAATTTTGTGAAAGTATGATTTTATGTTATTTTCACATTATTATTGATGCCTAACATGAAAAGGATAAGAAATAATTGAATATTGGAGTGGTGAGAGAAAGAATTTTGAAAATTTTAGGTGAAACGGGGTTTTTAAGCCCTGGCGATTGATACAGGGGTTGTGGTTGTCCCACAGCCCAAATATTTTCATTTACGGGTTTATGATCATTCAAAGAATGTCTCAACCCACTTACCTACAACCTAGGAGCTATTTGGGTTGTTTTACGCGACCTTAGATGCGCTACGGACTCGATCCCGCGATCGAAATGAATAGACTTCGCCTATTGGAGAATCTGGGATCCTAGAAGTGTTTCTAGACCCTTCTCGCACCCACCTAAGTCAAAGGAAGCAACAACGTACATCGCGTGACCATAACCCAGGCCCGGTTTAATCCAAATCATGCTCTGATACCATCTGTAACATCCCGAAAATCGGGGGGTCGAGCAAAAACCCAACTCCCGAGTTCCAAAATGTTATTTATACAACATAGATATGTATGATTGAATGTCGTCTGTGATAATGTATTAAACATGAGTGAGATTAATCCAGAATAGCATATCATACTCTAGAGACAGTTAAATTTACCAGCAGAAGTCTGTGATAGTATGTATAACATATATAAACTGTTGTGTGTCTCTCGAGTGTGAACATGTGACCAGGTTAAACATATACATGTATACCTCAAAATAGAAAAAAAGTATATACATGAGTGCTCTGAAAATATAAAATGATAAGTGTCAAGACATCTAATCAACCTCCCTGTAATCCAATCGATCAGAACACGCATAAAGGAGGGATCCTCCTCCTCATCATCAAGTCCGGCTCCACCTCGCAGGCCGCGCCATCATCTGCAATCACAAAAGGGTCTGGTGGGTGTCCGGAAACACCATCCCGTAACGTGGGAGTGAGTAGCTAACTCAGTGGAATAATAGAGCAAGGATTAACATGTTCTCAAATCAATCATACGATAATAGTAAAGCAGTAAATCAAACAATCCTAAAACTGTTGTTAATGCAATATGACATGACGTGATGTATACCCTCACCGACGATCTCCCTCATACGGCACCATCTTACGACCGCGGCATGCAATCGACCCTCAAGTGCTCCACATCTTCCAGGCACATGCAATGGTATGGTGATATGATTTTCGAGTTGTTATTAGTCCATTCAAACAACAGGATTGGGAAACTAAGGTACTTCCCTTATATCAATCCCAACACAGATCCTGTCTAGGGTCGTCACTCCTAGTAATCTCATACGATGTATATTTTGTAGGTCGCTGCAAGGGCTGTCAGGGCTGTTGCACGCACTCGTTGCACCGCTCCTCCATCACCTTATCAATACATGCCTACTGTACTCTACTGCTACGGAAGGGTCGTCGCCTCCCGTAGACTCAGAATAAGCTCACTGTCACTGCAAAGGGCTACCAGGGTTGTTGCTCGCACTCGTTGCACCGCTCCCCCATCACCTTATCAATGTAGGCCGACAACAAGAATATAGTGTCCCATACCACCATAATCTTCTCTCGAGTTATAGGTGCTCACTGGTCACTACGGGGATGTTTGTGGCCCCAACGTAGGCCGACAGCTCGACCACGATGTCCCATACCACCATGCCCGGCTCATGAGTCTTCGTGGATCAAGGTACCATGGTTAACAGGGTTTACAATGGTAAGTTCAGTACCCTAGGTTCAAGCAGTTATGACTCATGCAGGGTGAACATACAACGGCCAGTCGAGTTACTTGACGGGCTCGACTAGTACGATCGCATCTCAAGTTGAACGACATGAAGTGCGTAAAACACTTCGTGTGGCCTAACCACTGCCGCCAACTCCAAAACACGGCTCACGTTCATCGACGCGTCGTTCGTGGCAAAGATAAGCTGACCACGAATTCGCTCGGTTACTGACTGCCTGGACTACGTATAGTCCCAAACACATATGAATCCACATCATCGATCATGTGAGAGTATTGGAAATGAAACACAACCATGTGGTGAGCATGTTAACACATGTTATATCGTACAACTTAAGTAAATCATCTGAGACATGCCTTTCGTACATATAATGAACTTATGCATATCACCAACATATAGGAAATCATTTTCATCAGCATATTAATTGAGAATTCAATCTCAAACTAAATCATAATGAAATCATCAAGCACATGTTATAACATACAGCTTAAGCGAATCGTCAAGCACATGCATTTCATTCATATCATGAAATCATGCATATGGCTAACACGTAGGAAACCATTTACACCAGCATATTAATTGAGAAATCAATCTCAAACTAATTCATAACACCATTTAATTCAATACATACTAATACAAGCATTTATACAAACACTTACACTACACACTTAAGTCTACATATAGTATGTCGACCCGAAGTGCGCATTTAGGCAAATCTCTTCGCCAAACTAATTATGCACGTAATCCTAACATTCTAATACAACAACAAATCATGTCAATCACGTCAGCAAAATATGAATGAAATCAGTACTTCCTACAAATGACTAAAATGCCCTAAATCTCATATTCTTCGCCGGTTTACGAAACAGGAAACGGACAGCATGTTGTACATGTCAAATGGCGTTGCCGTCGATAATCTACTATTAAACGACATTGAAAGCTTTGGAAACAGTCAATCAAAGCGTCTAAAATCCACACCTTGTCTCTTATGGATGTGTAAATTCGAACGGAGCGTATACACTTCGTCTACGGCGATTAGAGAACCTAATACACAAGTTCTATTAGCTACTTCGTTAGGAAACGAAAGGAACCTCAAATCAGTAACTTCTAGGGTATTTTCTTACCCGAAAACGTGGCGGAATCGCCAGGAAAGTGATCGGAGTGCGTTGCCTAAGCACGTACAGCACGTGGCACAAGCAGCTGGGAATTCTCTCCCACCTTCTCTCACAAACTCTCACCTTTTCTCTCTCCCAATCTAGGAATTTTTGCAAATTCGGATGGGAGAGAGGAGTGAGGGTTTCAACCCCTTTTATAAGCCCAAACTTGCCCGAAATAGGCTCCGGTACAAAGTTCACTTAGTGCATATCCAAATCGGGGCTGTTTCGGTCCAAAAGATGCTTTCTGGTGGTCCCCTGACCGAATGCGATCGAACTTAAGCTCACGCGTACCAGATCTAGCACATATTAAGTTTTCAGTCCGGCTGGGTCCGCAGATAGCACGTGGCGGACCAGTTTCAGTTCAGCGGTCACCGCACGTAGATCAGGGCTGAAAGTCTCATGATATAAAATAGAAATTTCTCCTGATCCGAGGGTGTAATCTGGCTGAATTCTGACAGTCAGAACGCTCAATACTAACGCGTCAAGTCGTGTGCCAGATTTGAATTTGAAATTCCAATTCTGTCCCTATTTGCACTCTCTTCGGTCCGAGCTCAATGAAATGGCCTGTGATTATCGGTTTGACTTGATTTTCGAAATGAGTGTCAAGTCCAGCTAGGCGGTTCTAACGGTCTAAGATAGGAGGTATCGGACTTTCGACGCGCGGTCTATATCCAATACAAAGATTCAAAGTGGTCTAGAGAACAAACCTGCTCAGAGTTTGGTCCGAGGTTATAGAGTATTATAGAGTCATTGGTTCTACTCGATTTAGGTCTTGTAGAATGTATTTAAAGTGATCAGGGACTATTTTCCAGCTACTCCAGCGTTGTGCTATCTAACTTATGCTTAGTTTCTAAAGGAATTAGTCCTAAGTGGTTTCTTTGGCTATGGAATTGGGTTCTGAACGATTTTTCTGGTGTTTTAGTTGACCCATTGCCTAAGGACGTCAAATCCCAGATTGAAAAAAAAATATAACCGTACAGGTAGCACAGGTGGCCTTGATGATGTTCACATTCATATTGGTGAGGAGCAGGCTATGGTTGAAAAGGGTACATGATTATATTTACTAAGGGCTGCTATAGGATTTCACAGCTCAAGATTGTTGTAAATTTACTTTGTTTCACATGTAATGTTATTTCATTTTGTATTGATAAGAATGAAGACATTGCTTTGTATGAGTCATTATGGGCACCCTCTTGTATACTCTAAATGTAATTGAAATTTCCCCTTATGTTAATTTGTCCATTCTATGCTCATCTGCTTACTCTGATAATTGAAAAAAAAAAATGTATGCTCAAATTTGACCATCCTTTAAGGTTAACACTAGGGTTTTTGGGAAATGGGTCATGTACTCGGGTCCTGAAAAGTCGGGGCATTACAAGTGGTATCAGAGCATAGTTTGGACAAACTTGGCCTTGAGAAATGAACTTATACAAATACCACACAAACCTAGTCTAAAGGCCTAAACATTATAATCTCCTCCCTATGTCATGATGGCTTTTCTTACAAAATAACTATGACATTTTTCTCTCTTTATTTTCTCCCTCCCTCTCATTTCCTTCCATTCCTAGAATTTACAGCAACTTTCCTCCCATCTCCCTCTCTTCTCCAGCCCCTTCTCCCTCTAATCCCCTCCCATCTAACCTCCAACAATCCATCTCACCCATTGATACATGTCCCTTGGAGCATGGAGAGTAGATTGATATAACTTTGGGTGGAATCCATTAAGGTGGGTGATTTTAATTTATGATTTTCTTTTCTAGCCTTGATCTTATTTTTTTCTTTCTAGATGGATCACATGGGACCCACCAATCCATGGTGAGGACCTCATTTGACCTCATGGATGTGGCCTTTTCGCCCATATTACATGCATATCATGAAACATGATGGGGTCATTCTCCATGGACCCCATCATGATGTATTGCATCATCCACTTTATTTCAAGGGTATCTAAACCCTATAAGTCATGTTGGGATGGCATTCCAACCACTCATTCTAATCATAGATCATGCATGCATTGGTATAATGTTGCATGTTGAAGTAACATTGTTGTATGGTTGAGAATGACTCTTGGGAGGGCCCATTAGTAGCCGGGCCCTACCCCCATTGCCGGATTACTCTCTTTTCTTCTTCTCTTTCCTCTTATGTGTGGGTGATGGCATGTGTGTGGCCCATTTAATGAGCCTAGGATGTCCCAAAATAAATAAAAATAAAAATCCAGCAAGGTGGGACACCCTTACCACCCAACTCCATGATTTTTGGACATCTTATTCAATGCATGCAAGTGTCCTGGTCTTAGTTTGTGATCTAGACTTATGTGGGGCCCACTGAGGAAGGCCACACACCCTTTTTATGGCTGAGATTATTGAGATATAGGCTGATGTGTCTAGCCATGTATTGCTGTCCAAAAATCTAGATTGTTGCATGGACTGTCATGTTCAATCTTTGGCATGAATTTTTAGATCATGTTTTCCCTTATTTTTTTTTTTATTATAGGGTGTAATGAGAAGGTCTGGACCTCACCTTGAGGTGTGGTGGGTCATACCTCAGATGACCCATGAAATGGTACCCAAAAAGGAGGCCTACAAGGATGGGCGGTCCACCTTGTTGGGCTGTCCAGCCCATATGTATAGAGGGAAAACATACACTTTAGCTTGGTTTCTCTGAGGGATGGGCCACTTTTGTGGACCCCACCTTACTGTATTTTATGAAGAAAATACTATACCTTCATTTTTTCCCCTCCTGGATGAATTTTGGGCCCACCTTATTGGGTAAACAATGCATGAACTGCAACATCCCTTCCTGGATAGATTGAAATTTCTAATTTAATTAAAATATTTATGAGTATCGAAAAATTATAAATTTTTTTAGAAAGGTGGTCCACCCATTATAAGACCTACCTATAAAATTTAGAGGCTAATGAACACCTGTACATACCATAGTGGTGGCTAGACTGGCCCACTATAATATAGTGTCTAGATCAGTCCTATTTTCAGGATATATTGATTTATCTAAATAAATTAAAATATTTATAGATTTTTAAAAATTTTGAAATTTTGTAGGGATGTGTTCTACTCATTGTATGACCCACGTACCAAATTTTAAGGCCAATGGACCCCATTTCACACTGCAGTGATGGCCCGACTGGCCCACTACGTTGGGACATCCAGGTCTATCCGATTTTCTGGATAGACTGTTTTGTTTAAATTAATTAAAATAATTAAGAATATATAAAAATTATAAAATTTTGTGGAGGTGTGTCCTGCATATGAAATTATCACTCTGTAAAATTTCATCCCCAAATGACCCCATTTGGGCATCCAAAAGAATGGACCAAGATGGTTGGACTGCCAGATTTTTCTGTTGTGCAGTCCAGCAATATGCCTTGATAAAAACCATAGTTTAAAAATATTTTCTCTGATGGTGAGTCACACTTTTGGGTTTCCTCTCATTGTACGCATGATGAGGGACCTTAGGAGTGCCTAAATTTAGGACAGCAACATGCATTGAAGAAATTTTCTGTACATTATTGTCCCTTGTTATTTTAGAACTTTAGACCCTATCCCATCGGGTTTTGAGTGTGATTACTTGGGGACCCATCTCTGATGTTCTAAGGCTCATTGGATCCATGATTGTGGGGCCCAGCGTATTGAGAAAATTAAGTATTTATTGCTCTCTTATATTTTAGAATATTCTTGAGCTTAATTAATGCCTTTTTGGGTCTCCATTGATGATCATTTGTGGGACCCAAATATAAATCAGATTTTGGGACTTCCTAATGGGCCCAGATTGGGCTGGAACATCCCAGCTTGGCCTAGCCATATGTTGGGCTTACTTCCACATTTTGATGGACTTATGAGCTGAGATAAAGGTGGTATTAGGCCCTTGGTTGCCCACTTAGATTGTTAGTTATTGGAATGATGTAGTGGGGCCTAATTCACCCAATTTAAACTTATTTTTAAGCCGTATTTTTGTGCTCATGGGCTGCCCATTAAGTTCATCTAAATGTATGAGTCCTATGACCATTGGGGCTTGAGCCTTGGGCCTTGATTCTTCTCCTTGGGCCCATGTTGTTGAAGGTAGTATTGGACCCTTTTCTCATGCCTTTTATGGGGCTTATGTATGTGGTTTGGATGTGGGCCTTGGGCCCTTTAGCTATATGGATTATGGTTGGTTATGTCTTGGAGAAATGGTGGTTAAATGTCCCCATTATGGACCCCTCTAAGTGTGGTTGAATGTCCAACTTAATCTCTTGCTAAGCCCATCTCTAAATTATTTAAGCCCGTAGCTTGTATCCTTAGTCTCGTGGGCTATCCCAAGCAAATGGGACCCACTAGAGGTTGTATTCCTTATAAGGAATTGGTTAAGTACCTAGACCCTTTATGGTTAGGTAGAGAGTTTATCTTCACCTCATTGACACCCCTATTCACTTCATGGCCCACTCTCATGCGCATCATATGCATGCTTGGTTAATGTATGATTGGCCATGGTTGTGTCATTGAGTAGGACATGCTGATATCTCCCAAGGGGTAGAGTTTTCCCCTCTGGAGCACGATGGGTGCTTGGGATTGATGCATGGGTAATTGTGTGATTCATGCATCTGACATTGCATAGCATGTGAATATCTACCCTTGCTTCATTAGGGCCTTGCTTCCATAGGAATATTCCTGGATGGTCGTATGTGTGGACACCGAAAATATTAGTTGAGCATATCGGGTGCATAGGATGCCCATGGGTGAAATTCTCAAAACTTCCATGGTACCAAGGATCTTCTCCAACGTCGTGATCGAGTGGAATACATGAGCGCACGAGGGCCTTATACCATTAGGCTGCGACTCTCACTGTCATGTAGTCGGTTGGATAGGGGTGTGGCCTTACCTGCCCGATGTGTAGGGGACTTTGCTAGGCTGAGTCTAACCAACTCGTAAATGAGTCTGCTACCGTCAGGCCTTGCTAGTGATTGGCTGTCCACAGGTGGGTAGTAAGGTCTCTGACGCTCGTTTAACTGTGTGTCACGTCCCAAATCTAGAAATCGGATTCACAAGAATCCCGATTGCTGAATCCAGTGCCGACAGCCTTCATAGTACCCCATTCTCGGCTCCTAGCGTTCACACGCTAGATTCCGATCCTGGGATCCTACAAGGAGAATTTTTTTATTTTTATTTTTTTTTGAAATGTACATTTAACTAATAATAAGCATAACCACAAGATTACCCAAATCACAAAAGTAACATCATCATCACATCTCCACTAATAGAATCATTCGAGTACAATACTGAAAGGGAAATACATAAATAAAAATCAAGCTTCTAGAAGACCACTGCACGTTCCAAGCTCAACACTGCTACAACCTAACATCACCTGCACGCATCTATCGTGCATAAGCTTATGAAAAGCTTAAAGGGTGGTGTAAGTGTGTGCACAAGGTAAGTTCCAAGTATTCGATACAATGCTATAATCATGCAATACCGAAAAATTAGTAATCCATAAACCATACAATGTCTGAATAAGCAGAAATACTGACAAGAGAAGGAATTATCAGAGTAAGCAGAAATACTGACAAGATATAAATCATACGATAACAGAGTAAGCGAAAGTATGAACGGATCTATGAGTCAATCAATATCAGAATACGCAATATATAATACTTATGCGATGAGGAGTCATAAAGGGCTAAATATCAAATGCTGAGGATGCAATACAATATACAAATCCTGTAAAGTTTGTCTAGGCCATATAAGTGCAGAAACATAGCAACCCAAGATGTCATATGCCAGCGGATGCAATGTGATGTGCGATGCGAATGAAATGACCATGCTGGAGTGTGAAGTCGGGATGATAGTACGTAGTATCGCAGGCTCTGGGATCCACCACAAGGGACTTCTATCCAAACCAGTCCCATAACTAAATTTGTATAGTCAGACTCAACGTGGTAAACTCCTGATCTTAGATTAGTCGCGCCCCTAACCGAAATCCATGCCATAACGAAGGTACACAATAATTAGTTGCGCACCACTAGCCCGAGTGGATAGTGAATAGATGAATGAATGAGCATGCATCTCCTACTCAATAAGTCCACATATCAGTACGGTTCCTCTCTGGGAAATCACCGGGGTCAATTACACTTCAAACCAGATTGTCGCCCCATCGCGCACAACAAGGTGAGTGAAAGAGACCTCACTATCTGCCTGCCAATATCAGGCCCAGCTCATCAATAGTGGACCCATTGCTCGAGCTGATCAGACTCAGTCTAGCATTGCCCCTTCCTCTCAGGAAGGTAAGGCCGCACCCCCTTCCAACCGACCACGACACAGTGGAGAGCGCAGCCATCTGGTAATCGGCACTCGACGCTCATCTACCCACTCGGTCTAGACGTTGGAGAAATCTCTGGAACCAAGAGGGTTTAGGAACTTTCACCCAGGGATATCTATAGCACCCCATGTAGAACAGATTTTCGGTATCCCATCTGGCCATCCACGAAATGCCTGTGGAGGCTATGACCCTGATGTCGCTAGGGCGTACAGTATAACACAATGCAATGCAAGATGCATGAGTCATGTAATCCAGTCATGCATCAATCATGCATATATCGTGTGCTCATGTTAGAAAATCTCCGCCCATCAGGGAGTCTCATAACAACCAGAATTATGACATATGCAATGGTCAATCACATCTCATAATAGACATGCAGATGATGCGTATGGGCATGGATCGTGATGCTATGCAGTCACATACTCATAATCGGTATCAATAACTGACATCAACCATCGGCCTCGACAATGTGGACATCTAACCAACATTGCCTCAAGGAGTGACCCTCATAGATCCAAACATATAATGGGCCCACGGCCTCACACAAGGGCCTAATATACAACACAATGGGCCTTACTCAAGGGTTACATGCACACAACAGGTGGGCCCTGCTCATGGGCTTAACATACATCACAGTGGGCTCTTTTGCCTGACCCTCAAATGAATCACAATGGGCCTCATCACGTAGGCCTCAATATACATCACATTGGGCCTTAGACACGGGCTGAATACACATCACGTCGAGCCTCAGATAAGGGTCTCATATTCATCACATTGGGCCTCGACAATCGGCTACGTCAATCGTCAATCAGCCATAAGAATCGGCCCCAATAATCGGAATCATAATCGAAATCGGCCCCGATGATCGGCCTCGACAATCGGTAACCAGTCAATCGGCCATGACAAGTAGAATAGGCAATCGGCCACGTCAATCGACAATCGACCACGATCGGTAATCGATCAAACAAGGCCTAAGAGAAGGTCACAATGTGGACATTAAATCATCATTGTCTAATAATGTGGACATTTAACCATCATTGTTCTCGAGGAGCGGTCCTCATAGGGTCAAACATAAAGTGGGCCCAACTATCTAACAAGTGGCCTCAAATAGTCATCACATGTGGGCCTTACACATGCAGCACATGGGCCTACACATCACGGCGGGTCGGTACATTGGGCCGCACCATTGGCCTAATATACACATCACGGTGGGTCGCATCATTGGGTCGCACCAATGGGCTTCTTATCCAACAAATTGGGCCGCATCAATGAGCTGCACTAATGGGTCTTATACACATCAAGTTGGGCCTCGATAACTAGGCTGGAAACATGTCACAATGGACCATGACATACGGGCTGGGAATACATCATAATGGGCCTCGACCATGGGCTAAAAATATATCTCAGTGGGCCTTACCAAATGGGCCGTAAACACATCCTAATGGGCCTCAACCATGGGCCTCTAATATATCATAACGGGCCTTGCATCAATGGGGCGCACTGATGGAGCTCTTATTCAACAAGTGGGTTGCATCAATGGGCCGCACAAATGCACAATAGGTAAGCCCTACACATGTAGCAAATGGGCCCCACCAGATGGTTAGTGTGGATATATAATGCATACATCTAATGGGTCAAACATCCCACGGGCAGTGTGAATAAAATATACATCGAGGCTGGCCCTATATGACCTAGACGGTTAGGGTGGAACATATGAGGTGGGCTCTGCTCACGGGTTTCAAATACATTACAATGGGCCTTAACCTATGGGACACAAATACATCAAATGGGTCTCACAATCTGGACTTTAAATACACCATAATGGGTCACACAGCAGGGCCTCCAGTACGATCTCAACGACCACACATGATGGACAGTTAATACATACATCACAATGGGCTACAACCCATGAGCCTTAATACACAACGGGTGGCCCTGCACATGGGCCTAAAATATATCACAGGTGGGCCCTGCTCACGTGGGTCTCATATGCATCAATGGGCCATGTATCTGAGCCTCGAACACATTAAATGGGCCACGCGTCATGGGCCCATTACATATCACTATGGGCCTTACATCAATGGGCCGCACTAATGGGCCCCATATATATCAGAGTGGGCCGCATCAATAGACGACATAGATATACAATATATTCATCAGGGCAGTCCGCACAAAAGGACGATCGTGGATGTAAAACAGATGAGTGGCGTGGAATACGCCACCTAAATTAAGTGGCCCCCACGGAACTTACTGACATCGATACCTCAGCTATCAAATTGGTGTGAGGTACTGCAGTCAACCTGCATCCACTGTTCATGGATTGGACGGTGAGGAAGCAATACATTAAATCAAGGTGGGCCCCACACGCTGCCATGGTGGGGCCACGCCCGAAGAATGGACAGGTGGAGAAATGCATACATAATGGTGGAAGCCCACCGTGGATACAACACTTACATCATGGTGTGGTCCATGGATGACGTGGATAAAACACTTACATCAAGTGGGACCCGCGGCCATGGATGGCGTGGATTAAAACCTATATATCATGGTGCGCGCCACACCAGCAAATGAAGGGCCTAATAAAGGTGGGCTCCACACAGCAAATGGAGACATGATTGGAATATAACTCGGACCACATGATGGGGGCCACGTGGTCAGCCAAAGACAGTATAGCAGCTATATTGTCGTTGTGGGTACACCGTCCATCGGTTTTCACCAAAGGTGGGTCCCACATGGGCCCACCGTAATTTACTATATCTATATATACATAATATATACCAATAAATGGTATCATATTATGATATGGCCCAAAACTTTTGAAAAAGATTACAGTGATTGACGTTTAATCCATCACTGTTTGTTGCAGTGTGGTCCTCCTGATGGATCTGCCTCATTACGAGCTCACCAAGTGAATGGACGGTTTAGAGATAACCTAAACCTCATGGTGGGGTCCACACATGTGGCCCACCAGAAAAGACGGACGGTCTGGTCACTGAACTTACTGACGTCATCCATAGCAAGTGTACAGCTGATGTGTTCGTACACTAGCTAATCCTCTTGCAGGTGGGTCCCACGTGGGGCCCACCATAACGTGTACTTCCCATTCAATCGGTTAATAAAGTCATGTGGACACGGGTGCAGAGGAGAAACAAATTTCATAATGATCCAAAACGTCCGTACCGACCCAAAAAGGGTGTCAATGGCAGACGTTCAATTCAACATTGTTTCTTATGATGTGGGCCACCTGAGTCGTACATACGGCTAAATTTTGAGGTGGGGACTAATGCCCTAAAGGAAAAAGAGATGGACGGTGTGGATATCCCACATACCTCACCGTGGGGCCCATGGCAGGGGACCCATGGCCCTGCCCGTCCGCCCGCCAGTGCAGCGCTGGCGCTGCCTGTCTCTAACAGCAGCAGCGTCGGTTGCTGCATGAGTGTTTTTTTTTTTTTTTTTTTTGAAACCTACTTTCTCAAGGTTTTTCGCACGTGGGGCCCGCATTTGTAAAATCCACCCCAGTCATTAGATTTTATGACCCAAGACAGTCCAAATGAGTCTAATTTCAATATATCTTAGCATGTAAAAAAAATTTAAATGAATTTAAACGGTGCAAATCACTATTTGCTAAGGTATGGCCCACTAAAAAGTTGGATTGGGCCCGTTTTTCGGTTCAATGCTTAATATGATCTGAAAAAAAAGATGGACAGTATGGATTGAATTTATATATCAAGTCAGGGCCTATAAAAGTGATTCATCAAAAGCCTAAAAAAATCATCTTCTTTTTTTTTTTTTCCTCATTGCAGCGAGTAAACATCACCGTCTCAGTTCCAAGGAAACACGTCCAGCATCCCTGGACGCTGGACGGTCGACGTTTAAATGAAATTTATCAAGTTGGTCCCACATGTGTCGACCACGGATGGTGAGTCCCATGTAAATGTGGCCCACATGATTTTAACCAATCTGATATTTGTATTTTTCATCACCAAGGGTAGGGCCCACATGACTTAAACGGTTAGATAAGACACACATTGAGGTAGGGTGCATCCGGTGGGTCATATGGCCATATCATCACACCAAAATATTGGAAGAGAGAGGGAGAAAGAGAGAAAGAAGCACCCACCTTTCCTTCTTCCTCCCTTGTGCTCTAAGGCTCCTTAGCTTCGATTCCAACGGTAGAGATGAGGTTTGAATGGTTGAGATGGGAGATGGAAGGGTAAGGAAAGTGGGCCACACTTGTGGCTTTCTTGGAGAGGAGGGAAAGCTTGGACGTGAGGTGTGGGTTTGCTTGGAATGAAAATGAGAAATGAGAGAGAGAGAAGAGTTGTGTAAGGGATATGGCATGGGAATGTATGGGTTACCTTGACTTTTTGGTAAGAATGGGATGGGATAGGTATGGGTGTTGTTGACTTGAGGGTGAGAGAGGGATGGGTGTGATGGGATATGTATTTGACTTGTACATTGATTGATTGATGTGATGGGTCGTAGAGATTCCCTCGATATTTGTAACGCGCGGCATTTTTCCTTGAACTAAATGCAGGCCCACATCTCCTGGCCTGGGTATCACCTCAGGGCGCGAGACGCGGCATCAGAACCACGGCGACGACGCGGTCGCTAGGGTACAAGTCTCGAGTTAAGTCGACTCGGGTTAACGGTGTGTGAATTAGGGTCACGCGCAAATGTCGGTTAAGGGTCGAGGTTGCTGGAATTCAACCAGGAAGACCGCGGAAGTCTACCGAACGATACGGTGTAGGATACGGGTCTTACACTGTGCGGGGTCTGTAGAGCGGCAGTCATTTAGCAGTGTAATGGACCCCGGTGATTTCCTTATGATTGGAAATGTACTTGACTTATGGTTTGGATATGAGCACTGATATTACTTGCATCGCATTAACATCGACTGTGTAAGCCCCTTCATGATAAGCCTTGATAAGGCTAGTGATATTCCCATTGAGCATGTTTCCCTTCTTGCATCTCCTACTATTCTTCTATGCATCATTGTCACACACTTACACCACCCTCTAAGTTTCTATAAGCTTATGCACGATTGATGGGTGCTGGAGATTCTAAGCAGGCGTTATAGCAGCAGAGTGTGGAGTAGAGCTGAGCATTTGAGGACTCCAGTGTTGCTGACCTTTCTCTCTTTTCCTTTTATCTCATGTATGTCCTTTTGGACCTTTTGGATGATTGTAATAGTTCAAATTTTTAGTGAATTTTGTGATGTGTGCCTTTATTCTTCTTAGATGTACTTACTGTGATCTTGGGTATACTCATATTGGTAATAATTATACTGTTATGAAAATTCTCCTTGTAAAATCCCAGGATCGGAACCTGCCTCAGGAGCCGAGAATTGGGTACTATGGAGGCTGTTACGGCCAAAACCGGCCATCGGGTCCCTTGTAATTCTAGTTATTGAGTCTGAGGCGTGACAACAACATACCTCTTGAATAGGGACCACAAAACTTGTTGTGTCAACACAAAAGCTATTGTTGTGGCCCGTCGTCCAGAGAGATGGACGACTGGGAATCGCGTTGTAACACCTCAGATTTTTGCCAACCTGGGATTAGATGTCCTTAGGCAATGGGTCAATCCTAACACTTGATTAACTTCTCAAAACTCAATCCAAAAGTCTCAAATCCCTATTTCATTCGAAAATCTCACCTTTCACTACTTTATCCTTCAAAATTTTCTAGGAGATTTCATATTAGACACAAATCTTAAAGTTTAGGTGATGTTGATCAATACTTAAGTTAAAAAGTACTATGAATAGTAAATAAATAAATAAAAAGGGTTTTTAACCATTAACCTTTTAAAATATTACTAAATAAATAGACTATTTGGATAGATCAGCTTCCCCTACCCCAAAATCATATATTGCATGTCAAATAACTCATCCCAGGTTCTAAAATACACCCATTTCAAATATCAGATGGAGAAATCACCCCAAACAGGTCAGCAAGCGGCATGCCATCGCCGGTTTGGCGATGCATCGCCGAACTCGTCCATACAGCGGAATTCTATACCTTTTTCCTGCGCGTTTCTTCAGACTTTGAAAAATCATATCTCCTTCGTTATAACTCCAGTTTAGGTGATTCAAAACTAGATTGAAGCTAAATGAGTCTAATTTTATATAAAAATATGTGAAAAATATAATACAATATTTAATATAGTTTAATGTAGGTCATTGTGAGTAACATCCGATAATCACTTGTTGGACAGCTGCTGCTTCTGGAATTTTTAGAAATTTTCTACAACTCGAAATCTTATGAAATTTGGTGGAGTTAGGGTAAACTTGATGATGAACCTCCAAAAAAATAATAAAAATAATATGATACCTAAAAGTTCCTAAAATAGGGGATAGAATGGCCCTAGGACCTTATTCTGCCATAATTAGGGTAGAATTTGGTTGAGTACCAAACTGTATACTCAGTAGAATTAACTTGGACCACTTTAAATACGTTCTAAAAGACCTAAAACTTGAAGAATAAATGACGCTATAATATCCTGAAACCTAGGATCAAACTCTAAGCCCGTTTACTCTCAGGAACCTTTTGAAACTTTGTATTGGATCTAGACTGCGCGTCGAAATTCTGATACCTACAATCTTAGACCGTTATGACCGCTTATCTAGACTTGATAACCGTTTTGAAAATTAAGGCCAACCAATGTTCAGAGGCTGTTTCATTGAGCCTGGAGTGAAGAGAGTGAGAATAGGGTTAGATTTGAAAATTTTAATTCAAATCTAGCACGTGACTTGGCGCGTTATTATTAAGCGTTCTGACCGTTAGAATTCAGCCAAATTACACCCTCAGATCAGGAAAAATTTCTCTTTCATATCATGAGACTTGTAGACCTGATCTAGGTGCGATGATCGCTGAACTAAAATTGGACCGCCACGTGCGATCTGCGACCTCTTTCGGTCTGAAAACTTGATGTGTGCTAGATCCAGTATGCATGAATTTAAGTCTGACTGCGTTCGGCCGGGGGACCTCCAGAAATGCTCTTTTGGATCGAAACAGCTTCGTATTGGTTATAACTTAAGGGTACTTTGTTCCCAAGCCTAATTTGGAAAGATTTGAGCTTATAAAAGGGCTTTAAAACCTCTCATATCTCTCCCATCCGAATTTGCTAAGAACCCTAGATTGGGAGAGAGTGAAAGTGAGAGATTTTGAGAGAGGATGGGGGAGATTTTCCTGCCACCTGCTGCTGCTGCTGCACGTGCTTAAGCGACGCACTCCAATCACTTTCCTGACGATTCCAACGCACTTCTAGGTAAGGAAAGCCCTAACCATTTGCTGATTTAGCATTCCGTCGGTTCCATTAGCGCTATAGCTTATGTAGCTTGTGTATTAGGTCGCCTATTCGCCGTAAACGAAGCGTATACACTCTGTTTGGAACAATACACATCTAGAGTGAAAGGTGCAGATTTTATACGCTTTGATTGACTATTTTCTACACTTTCAATGTCGTTTAATAGTAGATTATCGACGGCAACGCCGTTTGACATGTACAACATGCTGTCCGTTTCCTGTTTCGTAAGCAGACGAAAAATATGAGATTTAGGGCATTTTAGTCATTTGTAGGAAATACTGTTTTCATCCATATTTTTCTGATATGATTGACATGACTTCTTGTCGCATTAGGATATTAGGAATGCGTGCATAATCATTTTGGTGAAGAGATTCGCCTAAATGCGCACTTTGAGTCGACATACTATATGTAGACTTAAGTGTGTAGTTTAAGTGTTTGTATAAATGTTTGTATTAGTATGTATTGAATTAAATGGTGTTATGAATTAGTTTGAGATTGAATCCTTAAATAATACGCTGATGTAAATGATTTCCTTCATGTTGGCTATATGTATGATTTCATTATATGTATGAAATGCATGTGCTAGATGATTTACTTAAGTTGTACGTTATAACATGTGTTAACATTCTCACATTGTTGTAATGCATTTCCATTACCTTTATATGATTGCGGATGTGGATTCATAAATGTTTGGGACTATATTTAGTCCAGGCAGTCGGTAACCGAGTAAATTCTTGGTTAACTTATCTTTGCCACGAAGGATGCGTCGATGAACGCGAGTCGTGTCTTGGGTTGGCGGCAATGGTTAGGCCACACGAAGTGTTTTATGCACTTCATGTCGCTCATCTTGAGATGCGCTAGTACTAGTCCAGCTCGTCAAGTAACCCGACTGGCCATTGTATGTTCACCATGTATGTGTCATAATTTCTTGAACCTAGGGTACTGAACTTACCATTGTAAACCCTGTCAACCATGGTACCTTGATCCATAAATACTCATGAGCCAGGCATGGTGGTATGGGACACCATGGTCGAGCTGTCAGGCTACGCTGGGGCCACAAACCTCCCCGTAGTGACTAGTGAGCACCTATGACTCGTGAGCAGATTATGGTGTATGGGACACTATATTCTTGCTGTCGGCCTACATTGATAAGGTGATGGGGGAGCGGTGCAACGAGTGTGAGCAACAGCCCTGGCAGCTCTTTGTAGTGACCTCGAGCGTATTTTGAGTCTACGGGAGGCGACGACCCTTCCGTAGCGACAAGAGTACAAGTAGGCCTGTATTGATAAGGTGATGGGGGAGCGGTGCACCGAGTGCGAGCAACAGCCCTGACAACCCTTGCAGCGACCTACAAATATAACATCGTATGAGATTACTAGGAGTGACGACCCTAGACAGGATCTGTGTTGGGATTGATATAAGAAAAGTACCTTAGTTTCCCAATATTGCTATATGAAAAGGACTAATAATAACTCGGTAATCATATCAACATCACATTGCATGTGCCTGAAAAATGTGGAGCACTGAACGATATGCAAGCATGCCGCGGACGCAGATGGTGTCGTATGAGGGAGAATGTCGGTGAGGGCATCCATCATGTCATGTCATATTGCATTAACAACAGTATTTAGGAATGTTTGAATTATTGCTTTACTATTATCGCATGATTGATTTTATAACATGCTAATCTCTGCTCTCTTATCCCACTGAGTTGATCACTTACTCCCACATTACGGGATGGTGTTTTCAGACACTCACCAGTCCTTATTGTGATTGCAGATGATGGCGCGGCCTGCGAGGCGGAGATGGACTTGATGATGTTGAGGAGGATCCCTCCTTTATGCGAGTTCTGATTGACGGGATTACAGGGAGGTTGATTAGATGCCTTGACACTTGTCATTTTATATTTTTAGAGCACTCATGTATATTCTTTTTATTTACTTTTGGAGTATACATGTATGTATATAACCTGGTAACATGATCACACTCTGGAGACATACAACAGTTTATATATGTTATACATATTATCACAGTCTTCCGCTTGTTAATTTAACTGTCTCTAGAGTATGATATGTTGTTTTGGCTTAATCCCACTCATGTTTAATACATTAACACAGACAACATTCAATCATACACATTTATGTTGCATAAGTGATGTTCTGGAACTCGGGAGTGAGTTTTTACTCGACCCCCGATTTTTGGGATGTTACACACGTACATCAAATGGGACCACAAAACTTGCTGACATCTTTAACAGCAGCTATATAGCTGGTGTATTCGTACACCGGCCAATCCTCATTCAGGTGGGTCTCACGTGGGGCCCACCATAACATTTATCTTCCGTCCAATCTGTTAATAAGGTCATACAGACCTTGAATAAGAGGAAAAACAAATCTCATATGGTCCAAAAATTCCACGACAACCCAAAAAGGGTTTCAATGGAAGACGCTCAATCCCACTATTTCTTGTGATCTGGGCCACCTAAGCCCCTCATATAGCTGATTTTTGGGGGGGCCCACTGTCCCAAAGGGGACCTACCAAATGCACGGCGTTGATGATCAACACACATTATGGTGGGGCTCACGGCTGGGACCATGGGTCCCTATCCGTCCTTCCACAGCAGTGCAGGACACTGCCTGCACGTCCTCAAGAAGCAGTAGCGTCCTGCTACATACACGTGTTGATTATTTTTTTTAAAAAAAATATTTTCTTGAGGTTTTTCATAAGTGGGGCCTGCATCAAGCTAATCCGACTCAACCGTTGGTTTCCATGGCTCAGGATAGACCCATCAAGCCCAATATTCAATGTATTTTAGCGTGTCAAAACGTCAGGTGGATTTCAACTATAGAAAACACTGTTTGCAATGCTATGACACACCAAAAATTTGGATTAGCTCCATTTTTTGGCTCAACACCTAAAATGAGCTGAGGAATGAATGTATGGTATGGATAAGGTTCATACATCAAGGTAAGGCCTGTATAAGTGGCCCACATAAAAGCCTTAACTTTAAGTAAATTTTTTTTGTTAATACATCCACTGTTTGTTCACACTCCACTACACGTCCAACATCCAGGGACGCTGGACGGATGGAGTGGGTATATATATCATCAAGGTGTGTCCCACATGGACGTTTCCCACTAATCAATCTGATATTAATGTTTTTCCCATCCTCATTTAGGTAAGGTCCACATGGTTTGGACGGTTGGATAAGACATACATCAAGGTGGGGTACATCCGGGTGAGCCCCATGGCCATATCATCACACCAAAATAATGAAAGAGAGAGAGAGAGAGAGAGAGAGAGAGAGAGAGAGAGAGAGAGAGAGAGAGAGAGAAAGAAAGAAGCACCCACCTTAAGATCTTGAACTCCTCCTTCCTCCAATATGTCTTAGAGCTCTAAGGAAGTTAATTTAACGGTCAAGATGGGGTTTTGTGGGCTGGATTAGTAGGGAGAATGGGTGGGAGATGGCTAGATTTTAGGTGGCTTGGACGTCCCAAGCTTGCTACAATGGAGGAAAAGTGAAGAAGAAAGAGGGAGGGAGAGAGATTGGAGAGGTGATGGTTTCTAAGCAATTAGTAAGTTTGACTTACGGGTAAAAGGAAAGGGGTGGTTGCTTGTAGGAGTTATGGCTAGGGGTAGGGTAGGATGATGTCACCCTAGGGTGACATTATCGTAATTATGGTTTTCTATGGAAATACAATAACAGGGATAGGTGGGTCCCACGATCAAGCGATCAATGCTCGGGATGATACACGGGCCGGATCTTATAATCTGAGCATCACAATGATGCATGAGACATGGCGTCAAAACTGCAATGACGACACGGTCAAAATGACACAGGTCTCGGGTTGAGTCGGCTCGAGTTTACAGGATGTGACTCAAGAGCATGAGTAAATGTTATCTACACATTGCGAGTTATTGAAATTCGACAGGAAGAACCACGGGATCCTACAGAATGGAATGGTCACTAGGATACGAGCCTGACAGATGAGGCCCATTATGTTGCATTTAAGGGCTAGGTGATAGAGCTCATTGTGATGTATGTTAGGCCCATGTGAAAGGCCTATCATGATGTGTATTAAGCTCTTAAGTGAGGACCATGGTGTTGTATATTTGACCCTTGTGTGAGGTCATGGGTCCACCATACGTTAGGCTCTATGTGGGTCACTCCTTGGGGCAAATGTTGGTTAAATGTCCACATTGTCAAGGCCAACTGTCGATGTCGATTATCAAGGCTGGTTATTGGTACCGATTATGAGTAGCTGACAGTATAACATCATGGTACATGCACATACGCATCATTTGCATGTTTGTTATGTGATGTGGTTGACCATTGCATATGTCATTGGGCACGTTGTTATGATACTCCCTGATAGGCGGAGGTTATCTCACATGAGCACACGGTATGTGAAGGATTAATGCATGACTAGATTGTATGACTCATGCATCTTACATTGTGTGTTGTGATTATTGTACGCCCTAGTAACATCAGGGCCATAGCCTCCACAAGCATGTCATGGATAATTATATAAGACATCAAAGATGTTTAGTTCGAGCATCTAGGCACTTTGGATATTCGCGAGTGAATGTACTTAAACCTATGAGGCTAAGAGACACCCCAAAGTCTAGATCGAGTGGATACATGAGCGCCCGAGTACCAAATACTAGTAGGTCGCGTCTCCCTCTGTGTTGTGGTTAGTTGGGAGGGGGTGTGGTGTTATCCACTCGAGTGAGGGGGCTGTAAGCTAGGCTGAGTTTGACCAGCTCTTAAATGGGTCCGCTATCGATGAGCTGGATAGGCATTGGTATACTATTGGCAGGCGGGTAGTGAGGTATTTTCACTCGTTGGGCTGCACATCTGGCTGGGGCGGTAGCCAGCTTGGAGTGTAATATGAAAGGGCATAGCTATATACCCTAGAGGGGGGGTGAATAGGGCTATGCCAAATAAAACTTAAAACAGCAGAATAATAAAAGAAATAAAGCACAATGTTGAATTAAAAGTAATCTCAAAAACCTAGAATTAAGAGAATGATACTATATCAGTTCCAAGGACAACCCTACACCATAAACTAAAGGTTTAAGGTAGGACAACCTTATTTCTAGAACGTCCTTTGTATCTCAAACCAATGACAAATAAAAAGCAAGGAAACCAAAAAAAACTTGTAGAAATAAATCCTAAGTTATTACATCCCCACACTTGCTTGAAATAGAGATTACAACATTCATCCATAAATACAATCCACAAAACTGAATGAATAAAGGAATGAAAGAATAAAGTACATCCACAACACAACGATATATAGTGGTTCGCCTGTGTGTACACCAACTGTTATCTAACAGCCACACAGAATGCTACTCCACTCCTAATATCCTCACACAGGGGATATTAACATGCACTATCAAAATAGGTTTCACAGGTTTACCTAAAACCTTCACAATTGTGTCTTTTTATCTCGGGCTTACACAATCCAAAAACCCACATAATCTGAGTTTTCTAGCTCTCCTCAGATAACCAAAAAAATGAGATTTTTTTACCAAATCTCAAACAAAACCAAAGAAAGTAAATTACACAAATGTAAAATACATGAATCTCCTTTTGAAGTAGCCCGATAGAACCAATCGGAGTAGAAGTTCGATTCAACGTTCAAAGTCCAATACTCACTTTAAGAATGGTTCTAAGTCTAATTGATTTTATATTAAATCAAAAAGGGCTAGTTCTATTTGATTTTGAATCTAAGAAGAAGGAATATCAGAAATTCCCCTTTTCTAATAAGATTGGAATGTAGATCAAAATCAAATAATGTACAAGATAATGAAAGGAATATTAAATGAGCAAAAAATAGCTTAAAATAAACACGAACTTATCTCAGAGTATGGCCTTAAGATTACTTGAATTGAATTGAAAAACTCTAAAATTCGTGATCTATTTATAGCCTGAAAAATCTCATCTACGACTGGTCTTAGGATCCCTAGGACTGGTCGTAGATTCAAAGATTTTTAAAGATTTCTGCAGGATAAGGAGTAGTTGTTCCATGACTGGCCCTGGGTAGCCTACAACCGATTGTGGGCCACCTACGACTAGTCGTGGGTCACCTACGACTGGTCGTAGGACCCCCCGATTAGTTGTTGGAGTTCGAGTCGTAGGGTTAAGACCGGTCGAAGGACAAGTCGAACAGCTCATAGGACTGGTCGTAGGATGTCCAGGATTGGTCATAGGACAACCAAAAAAATTT
This sequence comes from Magnolia kwangsiensis, assembly GCA_037074715.1. Taxonomy (NCBI): domain Eukaryota; kingdom Viridiplantae; phylum Streptophyta; class Magnoliopsida; order Magnoliales; family Magnoliaceae; genus Magnolia; species Magnolia kwangsiensis. Next base: position 138,535,163 of record CM073571.1, read on the forward strand.
AAAAATCTTCAACAACCTAAGACTGGTCCTAAAAAACTTAAGACTGGTCATAGCAGAGCTAGGACTGGTCTTGAAGTCCCTAAGACTGGTCTTAGAACATCCCGAACAAGCATATTTAAAATATATGAATTATGTATCCAAAATGACCTACAATAACGCCCAACCTAAGGTCAATCTAAGGTCAAACAAACCTTGAAAGTGAGATGAACATTGATAGTCTGTACTCTCAGATGATCCTTAAGTGAAGCTTGAGAATTTATGAATCTTGTTGCAGGCCTTCTCGAGCTTGAACCTTTCTTGACTTGATAAAGTCTTCTTCTATTCTTGTACTTGTTTGAATCTTGAACATGCATACTTGAAGACTTCTATTCTTGAATACTTCATCCATGACTAGACTTGAAACATTTCTTCATTTAAGTTCTTATCTTAAAATACGATGCCTTGAAGCAATGAAAAAGTTTCAAACATGAAACACAAGAAATACAAGACATAGATAGGTTTTGGCAGCATAAAATTTGATAATAAAGGGATATGAAATTATAACACTTATATAATAGACCCTGGTGATGATCTTAGAGATGAACAGTACTGATATGTGGACTTTTTGGGTGAGAGTTGCATAGTTATTCATTCATCCGTTCACTATCTACTTGGGCTAGTTGTACGTAACTATTTGTTACACATGCCTTCGCAATGACCAGAATTTTGATTGGGGTGCACGACTAACTTAGGTATGATACTAGTTTGGATAAAAGTCCCGTATGGACCCCATAGCCTACAATACTACGTACTATCATCCTGACTTGACACTCCAGCTTGTTCATTTCATTCGCATTGCATATTGCATTACATCCACAGGCATATGGCATTTTGGGTTTTTATGTTTCTGCACTTATATGGCTTAGACGGACTCGGTAGGATTTACCTATTGCATTGTATCCTTGGCATCTAATATTTGGCTCTTTATGACTCCTCATTTGCATGGCTGATCTGTATTGTGTACTCTGATATTTTTTAACTCATGGACTTGTTAGTATTTTCGCTTACTTTGATATCGTATGATTTATGATCTTGCCAGTATTTCTAACATTGTATGACTATGACGTTGTATTGAATACTTGACACTTACCTTGTGCACACACTTACACCACCCTCTAAGATTTCTATAAGTTTATGCACGATAGATGCATGCAGGTGACATTAGGTTGCAGCAGCATTGAGCTTGAAGCATACAGCGGACTTTTAGAGCTTTGATTTCTGACATATGTATTTCCCTTTTAGCATTGTATTCAAATGTTTATATTAGTGGATACGTGATGATGATGTTGCCTTTGTGATTTGGATAAACTTGTGGTTATGCTTATTATGAGTTAAACATACATTAAAAAATAATCCTTGTAAAATCCCAGGATCTGAATCTGGCGTATGGACACTGGGAGCTGAGAATGGGGTACTACGGAGGCTGTTGGTACTGGATTCGGCGATCAAGAATTTTGTGAGCCCAGTTTTTAGAGTTTGGGGTGTGATAGAGGTGATTATTAAGATGTGGTGGTGTTGAATTTGTAACTTACGTTTCCTCTTCTTGTGAAGTAATTTGGTGAGAGTTCTTTCCCCTTATAATTTTCATTTCACTATTGATAGTTACATGAAGTTAATGTAATCATATGAATGTTTTGTAACTGATCAAGAAAGTAAGAAAATAATATGGATTTCTATTTTTATTTCTCTAATGCATTTCATTATTTTTTATATGCAAATCCGTATGCTAATTGTTTGAGGAAATGCCTCAACCAAGAATGTTCCTAGAGGTCCTGCATTTCAACTCTTTGTAAATGGGGCACAAATCGATTTATGGTTGGATGAACCCATTGTATCATCCGTCTAGTTGACCCTTCTTTGGTGGACCAACACATAAATTCACAATGACTGAGGAATTTTCCCCTATTGACCTTTTTTGTTTTCCACCATCTGTTTGATCAAATGGCTAGGATGATTATGTCAGTTTGACTTTGGAACTGTGGTCATCCACGATAGGACCTACCAGAAGGATGTTTTGGATCATCCAAATATACGGCCATGCAAAGCTCACCAATCTATAGATCAATCAGAGTACCTCAAGGACTCTACTGGCCTACGTGATGAATGGCCTGGATCTAACTCCCGTAGGGTACAACACTAGATACACAGGCATTCAGAAGATGTACACATGCCATACATTAACACAAATCAGATTGCTTAAGCAATCCTAACATCTGATTTGTAGAAACTTGTTAGCTGAAATAGGACCGTTCGATATATTTTTTTCCATTTTTAATTGTCCAATATATGTCTACCAATCTGATAGTCAGATGATTAAATAAGCAGTAGTTTATAATACATCAAAACTGGGATTTATGATATGGATAGTGTAATTTGAATTAGTTGTATGTCATGTGTGAAACTTCATAGTAATTTCCAAGTTCCTCTTTACGATTTTTCCATGCCTAAAATTTTCTATGTACAAACACATCCAATGTAAAGGCTATGCAAGGAAACTGACGAACAACTACTGAATTTGTGGTGCGTTTAGTTGTACCCCAACTCACTAGCTTATGCGATATAAGAAGAGAAGAAGATGAATAGCATTACACGGAATACCTTTTTCACGACACTTTGGCCCAAACTCAATATTAGTATGAAAGTGACATTTACCAATTTCTTAGCTAGCCACTGATTCTTGAGATATGGTAGGGTTCTGGTAATAGTTTATACTATTTCCAGGGTTGTGGTGTCTCATCCATTGTAACAACCAAGTGCAAAATATGGTCCCCATTGTGAAAAATAGCGCCGAATTGCCAGTGATGAGATGATCTTAGCCATTTTCTTTTTTGTCATTGAATTTAAGCCACCGAATGTTTTTCTTTTAGTGGTTCACTCAACGGTCAGTATTTCGAGCTATACTTAACCAACAATGGGCTATATAATTTGATTGGTCTGTTTTCAGATGAATTTATGCTATGTGTACAGTGGATGAGACAACATAAAGTAAAGATTGCTGGTGAATGCCTGGATCTCTAGCTAAGGTTCCCAGAGAAAATTCAGGTTCGACATCCATCTCCGGCAATGATGGCGGGAAGGTTTCTCGCGAGGACATTGAACTTGTAAAAAAAGTTAATACATTTTCCCATGACTCGTGTGCTGTTAAGTTTTTGAAGGAATCACGACTGAATCCATCTTTTCTCTAAATAGGGATTTGATCTCTTACATTTCATGTTCGATCACTTGCTTGAGCGTCAGTACCATCTGATGAAATACCCTATGCCACCAAAGGTTCCTCTGGCCCAATATAGAATGGGATTCATCCTATGCCTGGTAACTCCTTCGCTCCATTCTTGACATTTGGTGGGTTTTAATAAGGAAAGCATGAACATACCCTGTTCCAACAGATGTGCAATCCCAATCATGATCCCTTATTTTTAGAAATGACCATTTTGTGCATGCAATCTTGAAATTACAATATATATATATATATATATATATACACACACACATATATGTATACATGTATATATATTTGGTTCTTTTATAAAAATTAGAAAGTAGAAACTCATATTCATTAATGGGTTTTTTTGACTCGTCTTCGACTGGTCGAGAGCCCTGCTCAACCGGTCGTGGGTTGTGTTCGACTGGTCGTGGGTTACACGACTCAAACTCCAGCGAGTTTAGAATATTTTTTTAGGGGTGCTCGACCAGTCGTAGGAGTCCACGATCGGTCGAACCTACGCAGATTTGTTCCACGATTTTGCGTGAATTTCATGTCGCAAGTCCTTTCGCAACTGGGATACGAAAAGGAGTTTTTTTAAAACTATAAAAAGGGGTTCCTAGGATTTTTTAGGGTATGATGTTGTGTGAAGAAAAAGCACAAGAGGGTTTTCTAAAGGGTTTAGGGATATCAAAGGTGAGAGAGTGAGAGAAGAGAGAGAGAGAGAGCTTGTGCAAGGGAGTCATCGTCTCAGCGCTTCTACATCCTCGTGATCGGTGAGATCCCTCTGTGTTTCTTTTATTCTCTTATTGTTCATCCACTCTTGCATGAGTGACGAATGTTGTAACATTCTACTTCATAGTGGATTGTTGATCTGGACGAGGTCTCGTGGTTTTTACCTCTTTGAGGGTTTTTCACGTAAAAATATCTTGTGTGGTGTGTGGTTATTGCTTTGATTTATTTCATTGCTATTATTATCCTATAATTCTGGTTTGTTCTAGAGGGCTAGATCCTAAGGATTTGAGCAAGGCCCTCAACAAAGTGGTATTAGAGCGCTAAGTTCATTGAACAGGTAGGATCGGTTTGGAATTGTAGAAGGTGGCTTATCAAGGATGATCAGCCTCAATGGTTCTAACTGGATCATATGGAAGGCTAAGATGGAGGACTTGCTTTATTGCAAGGACCTATATTCTCCAATTTTAGGCATATCAGCAAAATCCAAGGATATGACTGATGATGATTGGAAGTTGGATCAGACGGTGGTGGGGTTTATTAGACAATGGCTGGATGATTCTGTGTTCCAGTACTATGTGTCTACAGAAACCTCAGCCGCTAGCCTATGGCTGAAACTACAAGGGTTGTATGAGAGGAAGACAGTCAGTAATAAGGTTTTTCTATTAAGGCAACTTGTGAATCTTAAGTTCAAGGATGGTGGTTCTGTGGCCGAGCACATGAATGAGGTCAGCAATATAGTGAACCAACTCTCTTCTATAAAGATGGTCCTGGATGATAAATTGCAGGCTTTACTTTTGCTTAGTTCATTGCCTGAAAATTGGGAGATATTGGTGGTGTCTCTAAGTAACTCCACTCTAGATGGAAAGATATTCATGGAACAGGTTACTAGCTTTCTATTCAATGAGGAGACAAGGAGGAAGTCTTAAGGGTCTACTCAGCAAGAGGCACTCGTGACACAGGAACAGGGGAGAGGAAAGAACAGGAAGGGTGGGAAGGCTCGAGATAAATCAAGAGGCAAGTCGAGTAACAGAAAAGATGTTGAATGCTAGAATTGTGGTAGGAAGGGCCACTATAAGCATGAATGCGTAAGGCTAAAAATGATAAGAAAGGAAAAGAAAAGGAGAAGGAAGATGAATCAGATTCCACTGAGGTGGCTTCAAATGGCGACGTTGTAGTTATTCTTTCTGCTGATCATGATGTATATCTCACGGCTATGAGTCAGGACACCGACTGGGTGATAGACTCGGGAGCCTCTTTTCATGCGACTCCACGTAGGGATTTCTTCACAAGCTACAAGTCAGGTGACTATGGGACCGTGAAGATGGGAAATTCTGGCATATCGAAGATCGTAAGGGTTGGTGATATTTGTGTGAAGACCGATGTGGGCTGTACATTTAGGGATGTGAGGCATATCCTAGACCTTCTCCTCAACTTGATGTCGACGGGAAGGTTGGATGATGATGGCTATGAAAGCCGGTTTGCGGATGGGCGCTGGAAGCTCATCAAGGGTTCGTTGATCCCAGTCAAAAGAAAGAAATGTTGCACCCTGTACAAGGAAAGTGTCAGTGTATGCAAGGGTGGGTTGAACGGGGTGGAAGATTTATCTATAGACATGTGGCACAGGTGTCTAGGCCATATGAGTGAAAAAGGGCTTCAGCTACTAGCGAGGAAACGACTCCTTCCAGACATGATGTAACGTCCAGAAAATCGAGGGTCCGGTAGAAATCCAACTCCCGAGTTTCAAAACATCACTTATGAAACATAGATAATGATGAATGCATGTTGTCTGTAGAATGACATTAAATAAGATTGAGACTAAGCCAAAACACCATATCAAACTCCAGAGACAGTTAAATTAGCAAGCGAAAGAATGTAATAGATATATAAGATATATGAACTATTGTAAGTCTCCAGAGTGTGAACATGTTATCAGGTTAAACATATACATGTATACTCCAAAAATGATCAAAAGAAACTACATGAGTGTAAAAAAAAAGGTAAAATACCAAGTGTATTGACATCTAATCAGTAACCCTGTAATCCCGTCAATAAGAACCTGCATATAGGAGGGCTCCTACTCATCATCATCAAGTCCGGCTCTGCTTCGCAAGCATCGCCATCATCTAAAACAAAAATAGGGACTAGTTGGTGTGCGCAACACCGTCCCGTAAAGTGCGAGTGAGTAGCTAACTCAGTGGAATCATAGAGCAAAGATTAGCATGTTATCAAATCAATTAAGCGATAATGATAAAGCAAGCAATTCAAACATTCCTAAATACTGTGATTAATGAAAGAATGAAATGACATGATGGATGTCCTCACCGACATACTCCCTCATGCGACACTATCTTACGTCTGCGGCATGCTTTCTTTCCTCAGTGCTCCACATCTTTCAGGCACATGCAGTGCGATATGAATATGATTACCGAGTTGTTATTAGTCCTTTTCACACAGCAGGTTTGAAAAACTAGGGTACTTTCCTTATATCATTCCCAACAAGGATCCTGTCTAGGGTCGCCACTCCTAGTAATATCATATGATGATATATTTCTAGGTCGCTGCAAGGGCTGTCAGGGCTGTTGCACGCACTCGTTGCTCTGCTCCCACATCACTTTATCAATACAGGCCTAGTTGTACTCTTGTTGCTACGGAAGGGTCGTCGCCTCACGTAGACTCAGAGTATGTTCGAGGTCACTACAAAGGGCTGTCAGGGCTGTTGTTCGCACTCGTTGTACCGCTCCCCCATCACTTTATCAGTGTAGGTTACTCGACAACAAGAATATAGTGTCCCATACCACCATAATCTGCTCACGAGTCTAGGTTGCTCACTCGTCACTACGAGGAGGTTTGTGGCCCCAGCGTAGGCCGACAGCTCGACCACGGTGTCCCATACCACCATGCCCGGCTCATGAGTCTTAGTGGATCAAGGTACCACGGTTATCAGAGTTATCACTGTTAAGTTCAGTACCCTATGTTCAACCAGTTATGACGAATATAAGGTGAACATACAATGGTCAGTCGGCTTACTTGATGAGTCCGACTAGCGCGAGCGCATGTTGAATCAACTGACATGAAGTGCGCAAGCACTTCGCATGGCCTAACCACTGCCGATAACTCTAGTACGACTCGGGTTCGTCATACACAACCTTCGTGGCGAATAGAATCCAACCACGAATTCTAAGCTATTACCGACTGCCTGGACTAGAATATAGCCCCAAGCACTTGTAATCTAAATCAATGATCATATGTGAGTGACAGAAATGAAACACCGTTAATCCAAGCATGTTAACAACATGTTATAACATACAACATAAGCAATTCAACCAATCACAAGCATTTCATATATATAAGGAAATCAATTCAATATAACAAACATGGAGGAAATCAGGTACATCATCATATTAGTTGAGAATCCAATCTCAACGCTAAACTACAGCAACATTTACTCAATACTTACCTATACAAAAATTTATACAAACAGTTAATCTACACACATTAGCCTACATAGCGTATGTCGGCCAATAATGTGCATTAGGGCGAATCTCTTTGCCGAACAGATCATACACGCATAACTAGCATAAGTACACGACAAATACACATGGCAATCATATTAGCAAAATACGTACGTATACAGTATTTCCTACAAATACCTAAAATACCCTAAATCTCATATTCTTCGTACGTATTCGAAATGAAAAACAGACAGCATTTTCTACATGTCAAACAGCATCCTTATCAGTAATCTACCATTAAACGACATTGAAAGCTTTGAAAACAGGTAATCTAAGCATCTAAAATCCACACCTTATGCCGTAGGAGCGTAATGAATCGAATAGGAACTCTACGTCGTCGTCAACGACTGATTGGCAACCTATAACACAAGGTGAGTCAGCTACTTAGCTACTTGTACCCATAGGAGCCTTAAAATAGGTTAGGGTTAGGGTTTTCTTACCTAGAACGAAATTGGAATCGCCAGAATAGCGATGCAGGTGGATGGATTTGGCACGTGGAGCAGCAGGGAAGAATCCCAGGAGAAAACCCTAACTTCTCCCTCACTTCTTCTCTCTTTTCTCTCGTCTCTCTCCTAGGGTTTCCCCAAATGCGTATGGGTTAGAAAGCTAAGGGTTTAAAGCCCTTTTATAAGCCCAAACATAACCAAAACAGACTCCAAAGTCAAGATATACTTGGGTTATAGCCAAATCGGGTCTTTTTAGGTCCAAAAGGACATTTCTGGAGGTCCCTTGACTGAATGCAGTCGGACTTAAGCTCATGGATGTCGGATCCTGATCACATTAAGTTTTTAGTTCGATAGGGTTTCCAGATCGCACGTGGCGGACTAGTTTCAGTTCAGCGGTCACAGAAACTCGATCAGGGCCACATGTGCTATGACATGTAAGGGCCACCTATCCTGATCTGAGGGTAAAATTTGGTCGAATCCTAACGGTCAGAACACTTAAAAAATGTCGCGCAAGCGACATGTGCCAGATTTATTTAAATTGAATTAATTTTCTAAATATTTTCCTTTTTTCACTCTCTTCACTCCGGACTCAATAAAATGGTCTCAGGATATCGGTTGGGCTTGATTTTCAAAATGATTGTCAAGTCCAACTAGGCGGTCATAATGGTCTAAGTTCATCGCCATCGGACTTTCGACGCGCGGTCCAGATCCGATACGAAGTTTCACGATGCTCCCAGGAGCAACTGGGTTTAAAGATTTATCTTAAGTTTCTAGACAACATAGCATTAGCGGTCCTACTCATTTTGGGTCATTTAGTTCATATTTAAAGTGTTTCAAGTTAATTCTACTGAGTATTCAGTTCGGTACTCAACCAAATTCTAGCCTAAATATGTCAGAATGCGATCCTAGGGCCATTTTATGCCCCATTTTTGAAACTTTTAGTTATCATATTATTTTAATTATTTTTATAGTGGTTCATCATCAATTTTAACCAATCTTCACAAAATTTCATAAGATTTTGAGTTGTATAAAAATTCTAAAAATTCCAGAAGCAGCAGTTGTCCAACGAGTCATTTTTGGATAGTTGATCATAATGACCTACTTTAAACTAATTTAATTATTTTATTGTATTTTTCACATATTTTTATATAAAAATATACTCATTTATCTTCAATATGGTTTTTGAATCACCTAAATCAGAGTTATAACGAAGGAGATATGATGTTTCAAAGTTTGAAAAAATGTGCAAAAAAAGTACAGAAATCGGGCTGCCTGTCCGTTGTACGGACGAGGCCTCACCGACTTGGCGAGGTCCTTGCAGGTCACTGACCTATTTGGATTGGGTTCACCCCATCGGTGAGTTTCTCACCCCCTAGAGATTCTGAAAACATGTGGGGCCCACCTTGGATCCCCCCGAATTGAGTCGTTTGGGCCCACGAGTCCGTTAAGGCGTTTATCGAGTCTCATTTGCAAACCGGAATGAGTTACACGATGTACAATATATGTTTTTGGGGTAGAAGAAGCTAATACATCAAAATAAGCTATTTACATCATGATATTCCAATAATTCCATAGTTAAAATCCTATTTTATGCATGTACGTACCATTTGCGGTAAGTTTTAGTTTAAGTATAGTTCTTCACCTTTTAAACTTTAGGATTGTGTCTAATATAAAGGTACTTAGAGAAATTTAAAGAATGAGGTGGTGAAAGGTGAGATTTTGAAGGAAATATGTTAAAAAATAATTTTTAAACCTTGGGACTAATCATTAAGAGTGATATGGTTGACCCATTGCCTAAGGACGTCTAACTCTAGGTTGGAAAAAAATCCGGGGTGTTACACATGACAGCTACGCCTCTCAAAACCTGTCTTAATTGTTTATCAGGGAAACAGTTATAGAGTTTCATTTGTTAAAATTACTTCCCATGTTAATAAAGTACATGCATTAGATTTGGTTTATTCTGATGTCTGTGGTCCTATGGGGATAAAAACCTTGGGTGGGGCCTTGTATTTTGTTACTTTTATAGATGATGCATCTAGGAGGGCTTGGGTTTATGCTTTGAAATTCAAGGACGAGGTCTTTGGTGTGTTTAAGTTGTTTTATGCTATGGTCGAGAGAGAGACAGGTAGATCATTAAAGTGCATCCGCACTGACAATGGTGGTGAATACATTGGCGAATTTTATGAGTACTGCAAGTCTCTGAGTATACAGCATGAACAGACGGTTCCCAAGACCCCCCAGCATAATGGTGTAGCTGAACGAATGAATCGCACCATTGTTGAAAGAATCAGATATATGTTATCCCATGCAAAATTACCCAAGACGTTCTGGGGAGAAGCAATGCACACGACGGTGTATCTAATAAACAGGTCTCCATCAGCCCCATTAAATGTAGAAGTACTTGAGAAGGTGTGGACTAGACAGGATCCATCATACAGTCATCTCAGGGTGTTTGGATGCAGGGCATCCGTTCACGTACCAAGGGACGAGAGGTCCAAGATCGATATGAACATTAGACAGTGTGTGTTCTTACAGTACGGTGATGAAAAGTCCAGTTACAGATTATGGGATCCGACCGAGAGGAAGCTTGTCAGAAGCAAAGATGTGGTTTTCTTTGAAGATTAGTGTATAGAAGACATTGGTAAGCCAAAGAAGAACCAGCCTAATTCAGGTGAGCTAGAGGACATGGATCTAGTTATTCCTCTCGTGGTGCCTAATGACGGGGGAGTACAACAAGGTGCAGAGGACGAGAGAGTTCCTTCAAAAGATGGACCAGGGGAGCAGCCCCCACTTGATCCACCTGGTGAGCCACAGGTGAGGAGGTCATCTAAGGACAGACAGTCGTCCAGAGGTACTCACCGCATGAGTACATTATGCTGACTGATGGGGGAAAGTCAGAAGATTATTTTGAGGCCTTAGCCGATAAGCATAAGGAGGAGTGGTTGAAAGCTATGCAAGAAGAGATGGAATCCTTACATAAGAACTACACCTATGACATGGTGAAATTACCTAAGGGCAAGAAAGCTTTGAGTAACAAGTGGGTGTTCAGAAAGAAGGTTGAGTAGAAGAATTCACAGATGAGGTTCAAGGCCAGACTTGTGGTAAAAGGTTTGGTCAGAGGAAAGGTATAGACTTCGAGGAGATATTCTCACCAGTGGTGAAGATGACATCCATACGGGTGTTGCTTGGGTTTGCGGCTAGCATGGATCTGGATACAAAGTAGTTGGATGTTAAAACTGCTTTTCTCCATGGTGACCTAGAAGAAGAGATCTACATGCACCAACGAGAGGGGTTCGAAGTCAAGGGCAAAGAGCATATGGTGTGTAGGCTGAGGAAGAGCTTGTATGGGCTGAAACAAGCTCCCCGGCAATGGTATAAGAAGTTCGATTCGTTCATGTTATAGCATGGGTATGATAAAAAGGAATCAAACCACTTTGTATTCACGCGCAAGTTCTCAGATGGTGATTTTTTAGTTCTACAGTTATACGTTGATGACATGCACATCATGGGAAAAGACATCAAGAAGATCGACAAGCTAAAACAGGAGTTGGTCAAGTCTTTTGCGATAAAAGACCTGGGCCCGTCTAAACAGATCCTAGGAATAGAAATAACCCGTGATAAAAGCATCAAGAAGTTTTGGTTGTCACAAGAGTGGTATATTGAGAAAGTCCTAGAGTGGTTCAATATGAATGTAGCGAAGCCAGTCAGTACTCCACTGGATGGTCACTTCAGATTGAGTGACAGGCAATGTCCCAAGATGAAGGCAAATGTGGAAGAGATGTAGAAGATACCCTACGCTCAGTAGTAGGAAGTTTGGTGTATGTTATAGTGTGTACATGCCCAGACATAGCATATGCGGTTAGTGTTGTTAGCTGGTATCTTGCCAATCCTGGCAAAGAGCGTTGGGCAGCGGTGAAGTGGATACTACGGTATCTAAGAGGCTCATCCAGGTTGAGCTTATGCTATGGTGACAGTAAACCTGTGATAGAACGCTACACAGATGCAGATATGGTAGGCGACATAGACTCCAGGAAGTCTACATCAGGGTTCATATTTATGTTTGCAGGGGGACTGGTTTCTTGGTAAAGCAAGCTACAGAAGGTAGTAGCATTGTCGATGACAGAGGCCAAGTACATTGCAGTCACAGAAGCATGTAAAGAAATGCTTTGGATGAAGAGGTTCCTATAGGAACTTAGCCTGAAGTAGGAGCAGCACGTGTTCTATTGCGATAGTTAGAGTGTTATACACTTGAGTAAGAATTCAAGTCAGCATTCTAAGTCGAAGCACATAGAAATTCGATATCACTGGATTAGGGATACTTTAGAACAGAAGGTGTTACAGCTTGAGAAGGTCCACACGAACGATAATGGGTTAAACTTGATGACCAAGGCTCTGCTCAAGGAAAAATTTGAGGTTTGTAGAAACCAGGCTGGCTTGAAGAAGGGGAATCCCTCTAGGGTCAAAATGGGAGAGATTTGATGGGTTTTTTTGACCCGTCTTCGACTGGTCAAGAGCCCTGCTCGACTGGTCGTGGGTCGTGTTCGACTGGTCGTGGGTTACACGACTAAAACTCCAGTGAGTTTAGGATATTTTTTCAGGGGTGCTCGACCGGTCATAGGTGGTCAACGACCGGTCGAAGGAGGTGGTCTACCGATCATAGGAGGTTCACGACCGGTCGAACCTACGGAGATTCGTTCCGTAAATTTGTATGGATTTCGTGTCGCAAGTCCTTTCACAATTGGGATGCGGAAAGGAGTTTCCTAAAACTATAAAAAGGGGTTCCTAGGATTTTCTAAGGTATGATGTTATATGAAGAAAAAGTACAAGAGGGTTTCCTAAAGGGTTTAGGGATATCAAAGGTGAGAGAGTGAGAGAAGAGAGAGAGGAAGCTTGTGGAAGGGAGCCATCATCTCAGCGTTTCTACGTCCTCGTGATCGGTGAGATCCCTCTGTTTTTCATTTATTCTCTTATTGTTCATCCACTCCTGCATGAGTGACGAAGGTTGTAACGTTCTACTTCATAGTGGATTGTTGATCTGGACAAGGTCCCATGGTTTTTACCTCTTTGAGAGTTTTTCACGTAAAAATCTCTTGTGTGGTGTGTGATTGTTGCTTTGATTTATTTCATTGCTATTATTATCGCATAATTCTGGTTTTTTCTAGAGGTCTAGATCCTAAGGTTTTGTGTAAGGCCCCCAACATTCATGAGTCTCAAATATATTATTAAATGTTTTGAAAGAATGTTTAGATCCTAAAGCATATTCTTACACTGCAAAAGTATCACATATCTTTTGTTAATATTGGCTATTTTCCTGAGCTACTATACTCATTTGTCGTGGATTCAGACTGCCTTTGTATTTGTCAATATCTTCATGCAGTTTGGTGTTTTTTGGTCATTTGGCAAAAAGCTTGGTGCTTTGGCTTTAAAATTTTAATCTGTTTGCATAATTTTAGGTGCCCATGCTTTACTTTCATGTATTGCGATCCCTAATATGGATGTTCTACTTTTGATTGCTTTACCTCTTGTTTGATTTGAATTTTGTCCAAAAGGTACCCAATGGACCCAGCCTGATCAAAATTGGGTCGAGTATGGGTTGGGTCGTGTCCTACCATATTGGACATAGTTAAAATCAGTTTGGTACTCCTGTATTTATATTTTTTACTCTCTTTTTTTTTTCTGAAAGTTTGGGATGTTTATAGATTTGTTTTAATGCAAGATTGTGCAGTCTCCTATCTTTGAACTTTGTTTTGATCAAAACAGTAGTAATGAATAATTTGTATCTCATGAAAAGGTGTGGTCTCTAGTATTTAGTTAATTGTTATCAAAACAGCCTTTTCAACTGAATTTGTCTCATCTAATGTTCTAGGTCTTGTGTCTCAATTCTTCTTTTAACTCATCTCATCCATTAGTTAGAACTATTGATACATCTCTTTCTTCTGGCAATCGAGCTTTGGATTCTATGGATACATCTCCTTGTTCTACCAACCACTTAGATGGCATACATGATGACAACACTTACACAATCCCCAAGATTTTCAAATCAACAAAACCTGGAAGAAGGGCATCACCAAAAGCCATAAAGATGTGGAAAGAAAATGGTTTTACTATGTAAATATATAAAAGGATGTACTAAATGGCTGAGTGATTGGGGTCAGCTGTATTAATCCTTTTCCACTCTTCCACTCTATCAATGGTCATAACTTCAATTAGTAGGTCATCAAGTCTTCTATTACTACTTCCACCCACATAAGCTGCGGCCCTCTAGTAAACATGCAAGAAAGGAATGCATGCTTTTGATGCCATATTCTAGGGAATTTAAATTGCTGGATGATTAATTGAAGTACCAACAATTCAAAGTAAAAAAATATGATACCCAGTTTGTAGCAATTTGTCCCAAAGCAACCAGACCTGCTCTGGCCTACTTTGACGAAATGGTGAACTAATGTCCTCTATTCCTCGGGGATTCTGAAATTGATGAATTGTTCAAGATCTTCAGTTGTTCAAGTTATATTGATGCTTTTGTATATATGAGATTAATTTTGTGAAAATGATTTTTTATGTATAGCTCTGTCACAAGCAGATTTTCTTTACGTGCGTTCTCTCTCCTATTCCTTTTTCTTTTTCGGGGGAAGGGTTATGGGTACGCCCAATGATGAAACGTAGCCCGGGGTGACATCCTTGCCTCACTTTAAGTCCTCCTTTCCCAAGTGGCCTTCCAAGGTAGTAGTGGACGGCTATTTGTTCCAATTACTAAAATAAGATTTTCTAGTCTATTGAATTAATTATGATCATATAAGAAATAATCAAGATTTCTGTTGGATTTATTCTGAGGGTCTTACAAGAATTTGTCTGTTCTTACTTTTGTTGTGCAGGATTTTGCAACTATGGTTCCAGATCTTAAAACAACAGGAATTGATCTTCTTTTTGTAAGTTTTGGTTTTCAGTTATTTTGTTTTCATATGCTTACAAGTAATCTTCCATAGATATACACAATTGATTGTTTGTCAAAATAACTCGAAGTATACTCCAGGTTCGTATCTGTTCTCTTACGTTTATAGTTTGCTGAATTCCCAGTTAAACACATAATTTTCTCACAAATCCTCTCAAGAGTAGGCAAAATGGAGAAAAGACTCATACAAGTAGTTAGAAAATGATGATCCCCCCAAAAAATAAATCAATAAGATGTATTTTGGTTATTGACATTACTAGTAAGGGCTCTCATGTGCATTCAATGGGAGTAACTTTGGCTAAACATGAAAACTTAACTTCTCCCAATCATGTCGACCTGATCATATACCATCAAGAATTGGGGGAAAAATCAATTTAGTTGAGATTTGTAAGTTAATAAGGTTTATAAAATACCAATTGAACATTGGCTTGTTTATCCTGTTTTCAGATGGTTCCTTTTGGTTCAATATTATCTCTTGGGCCTGGAATTATAATAAAGAAACTCAGTTGTGCATTCTTCCTCTACTTAACCCAAGTTAGATTTGTGCAAGACTTTGTTCTTTTTCGATATGGTAGCTTGTGATTATTACGACATCTCTAATTCAGGTGTTTTGGATGTGCAAATTGAAAGCATATTTTTGAGTATTATTTCCATGTTTTCAAGTCCTAATGATGAATCTCCTGCAAACATTGAAGCTGCAGTAACTAAAAATTCACAATTCATCCATTTTCTTTTCTTACTCATTTATTCATGATGGTCAAAAAGGGTGGTATTGGAATTTCATAATTTGGAATGGAGCAGAATGACCTTTGGCCTGAATGTCTATACTCTATACTATTGTTTCTTTCCTTCGAAGAAACGGGCCTTCTCACCATTTCTAGCTGGTTCGACATTCCATTCTCCATTCACCTCAATGAGGACTAGGATTTCCACACTCTCCAAACATATCATTGTTTACAATTTAGAAGATTTGTTTAAATAGGACCCAGTTGCCATATATGCTCTTTTCCAAAACTGCCTTATCCTTCAAGGTTGATGCTGTCAAATTTTTTATTTTTCACTAGTTGTTTGCCTTTGTGTTTTATCAAGGGAGCTGTATTTACACATCAACCCTTGTATATCCATTTTTGGAAGTATAGTCCTTCAACCATAGTAGAAAATGGGGAGATGAACTTCATGGGTTGCCATTTTGAAATATAAAATTTTCCACTGTTCAAAAATCTTAGGTGGTGATTGTTAGTATCCCCTGTTCAAGATCATGCATTTCTTATTTGGTGTATATTATTCAATGTTTGGGTAAGGGATTGTGAAGTTTGGGTTTTCAATATTTTTCAAGTGAGACCCATGGTTTAGGGATCCAAATAGTTTAGTCGATGTGTGGCCCGTGCACAAAAAATCTCCCCAATTGGAAGATTCCAACTATTGAACATCTGGACCTCGGCTTCTTTCCATATATTTGGCCTTCTTTCAGCTTTTTTCCTCTTTATATTTATTAGCATAAAGTTTCATTGAGAAATGTTGTTATGAACTTATGATATACATTTTGAAAATGCATGATGATTGATTAGGTCTTTTCATCTGGTGCCCTGCCACATGGATGGGCAATAGCCCACATATTGTAACAGTCAGACAATTCTGTTCAACTGATCATTTTAAGTTTTCCTTCTGAATAAAGACAATATGATCATTCTCAAAGGTATTATTTTTAATAAGTAAGCATTAATTTTATTAGTTGATATGCCAATGAGATCAAACTTTAATTGATTTGATTTGTAGATGTTTTTTTTTTTCATTCTTTGAATTGGTTTTGTAGAGGTTTTTGCCCATAAAAAATAACTTGAGGAGAAGGAAAATGGATAGAGAAGTGCAAACTATTATGAGAAGAGGGAGATGACTATGAAAATGAGAGAAGCTCATATTACTAATGGAATCTAATTTCAAAGAATCCCAAGATCAAGGGAACTCTAAGAGCATGACTATTGAAGATGTGATAGATGAGGGCAGACTACTTGGTAGGGCACAGGACCACGTCACTATTTCTTCTTCTTCTTTTTTTGATGAGAAAGATTTGCTCTATGCCTACAGATTTTTCGAAGCCTTAAGTTCTATGGTTACAAATTTAACCCTTAGCCTTTGACCATTTTTCTAAAAAACTAAAAATTTAGGGGCATCCAGCACAACCACGGGTAAAGGTCCATGACCGCCAGCAAAGCCTTTACCGAGACCCCTTTTACCGGCGGTTACCTAACCACCGGTAAAGCCTTTACCGGTGATTAAAACCATCGGTAAAAGCCAGTTTTCTTGTAGTGAAACTTGCATGGGCCGCAACATGTGATTTTAGAGGTTTAGGGCATGATTTGAAATGGTATGACCCACATGAGTTTTGGCCCATGGATCTCATGCACAAAATATCCAAGTTTCGACAAACTTTGCCTGATGAGAAGGATGTTGGTCACCATACTTGAAATATGGTAGGCATGGCTGTGACTCAACAATCATTAATGTTCCTCATTTAGTTGAAAATCAATCAAAGGGAAAATCCTTGCAATCAATTATTCTTGTTGAATATTAAGCATAAACCTTTTTTAGTTCATTCTTCATTTCATGACCCATCCATGTACTGATGGGGCAATCAATGGGCTAGGCCAATATAATCCAACCAAACCTAAAAGTTTTAAATAGAGTAGGGTAAACAACCCCATGTAACAATTCAAAATCAATGCCCTGACCATGACAACCTATATGCATGGTTCAGATGGTGTTAACATTTCCCTTGCCCAAAGAATGGGCATACATGCTTTTTTAAGTTAAAGGAGACTTCTAGGTGTTGTAAAACAGATGTCTTAAATCTTATTCACCGCACTGCTCGACCAGTCGAGGGACTGGTTCGACTAGGTGAAGGTCCCTTCGATTGGTCAAAGCCCGCTCGACTCGAAGTCCAGCGATAATGTATTTGGGATTCCTGGGATGCTCAACCAGTTGATGGACATGCTTGACCAGTTGAAGGGGTCCTTTGACTAGTCAAAGCCCAGGCTCGACCAGTCGAGGGTTATGCAAACGGTGTGTGGTTTATGTGCGGACTGTGTAAATTTGAGGTGGTTTTTAGGGAGGTGCACAAGTGGGGTTTTCCCATCTATAAATAGGAGTCCCTAGGGCCATTCTCGGGCATGCTAAAGCTTTTTAAATGGGTTCCAAGAGTTCCTAAAAGGGTTTTAGGGTTTTCAAAGGGTGTAACAAGGGTGAGATTCGAGGTTGTTCGAATCGAATAAGTCCTTTCTCTTTATAATTTCTATTTTCATAGTAGAATTTTGTCGCTTTGTGCCATGGTTTTTTTCCGAAAGGGTTTTCCACGTTAAATATTTGTGTTCTCTTGTGTTTGCTTGGTGCTCTTAGATTGCTATCTTATATCCATTTCTATGTAATTTCATGGCACAAATCCCAACATGTGGTATCAAAGCAATCGTTGGGGTACAGATTTGATTATGAGGGATTAACATCAATGGGAAGCACCAGGTATGATATTGAGAAGTACTCAAAGAAAAATAACTTTGAGTTATGGAAGATCAAGATGATTAGTTTCTTAATCAAGTAAGGTGAAGATGATGGTCTTGAGGAGTGAAAGTTTACTCTGATTGATGATGATTGGAATACTCTTGATAAGAAGGCCTTATCCTCGAGCCGTTTATATCTCACGGATAAGGTTCTCTATAATGTCATAAGGGAGAAAACTACAGCTAAATTATGGACAAAGTTAGAGGATGTCTATGTCAAAACTCCTCTGAAAATCGCCTACACTTGAAGCAGCAGTGGTATAACTTTAGGATGACATAGGGTGGAAACATGGAGGCAGACATCAGCAACTTTAATAAATTAGTTTACAAATTGCTATATATGGAGAAAGTGATGAAAGATGAATTACAAACATTTATGTTGTTGAATTCTCTTCCAGCATTGTATGAGTCATTCCACAATGTGCACCACAAATAAAACCCTGAGTGTTGACACTGTTATCTCAGCCCTTCAAGAGAAGGCCATGAGAAAGATTAATGGCGACATGGGGACATCTTCTGATGCACTATTTATGAGGGGCAAAAATTCTGAACAAGGTACATGATCTTCAAGTTCTGGATCCAAATCCAAGGGCAAGGGCAAAGGGAGGTTAAAGTGCTAGAACTGTGGGATGGAAGAACATCTAAAGAAGGATTATACAAATCTTAAATCTAATAGAGAAGAATCTGAGGCTTCGTACAGGGAAGCGAATGCTACCATGTCAGATGGATCGAGTGGATGTGATAGTGATATTTTGTCTGTGTCTACAATCAGACACCCATATGATGATCATAAGGGTGAGTGGATTCTAGACATAGGGGCATCCTTTCATATAACTCCTCATCGGAGTTGGTTCACCATTTACAGGGAGTGTGATTGTGGACACGTATTTATGAGTAATAATAGTGCCTGTAATGTTGTGGCTGTTGGTACGATGCATGTCAAGATATTTGATGGGACAGATCGTACCTTGACTAGGGTGAGGCATGTTCTTGACATGAAGAAGATCCTGATTTCTCTTGGTGTACTTGTGGCAATGGGATGTAAGTTCACAAGTATTGATGGTCTCCTTAAAATATCTAATGGGGCACGGGTAATCATGAAAGTGTAACGACTCGATAATGTTTATAGATTGATCAAGAGCACTTCACAAGGTGGAGCTACAATGGCTGTAGCAGATTTCAACTCTACAAGTGTGTGAAATGCTGGGCATGGCCACATAAGCGGTCAAGGCAGGAAGACGAAAATGCGTAGATAGGGATATAGAGCAGGTGGAGCAGCCACCTGTGAGAAGAATCACGCAGCATAATTGTAGGATATCGATGAAGTACATGCACGACTCCAATATCGCATATGCTCTCATTACAGATGAGAGGAATTTTTCTACTATTCATGTGGCTCTTGGTGAGGTGGTGCTAAGAAGTGTAAGGTGATTATGGATGATGCAATGGCTCATTATACCAGATCGACACGTGGGAGCTCGTGGAGCTTCTAGTGGGCTGGGAAGCTGTTAGATGCAGGTGGTTCTTTAGGAGGATATAACATAGAACAGAGCGAGGTTGGTAGCGAAGGGTTATGCTTAGAGAGAAGGGATCGGCTTCTCAGAGATATTCGCATCGATGGTATAACAGGTGTCTATTAGATTCATGATTGACGCTAGTTAGCTAATGCGATCTTGAGCTGGAAATGATGGATGCGGAGTCTACACTTCTGCATGGGAAATTAGAAGAGCAGATCTACATGAAGCAACTAGAGTAGTTTGAAGTTAAAGGGGCTAAGAAAAGGATTCTGCAGGAGGTCGTGGTATGACCTGTCACCTATGCAATAGTTTGATTCCTTCATGGTGAGTCAGAAATTATTTGTTGATGACATCTAGATCGCCAATTATGACATGTCTGAAATTAATGTATTGAAGACTTGGTTAAGTGGGACATTCAGCATGAAGGATCGGGGGGCTACAAAGATGGTTCTCTGCATTGAGACTGAAAAAGGAGCAGGTTTTGGTAAACACAAGTAGAATACCTTATGTAGGTATTAATCAAGGATGTGATGGACCAGGCAAATTTAGAGAGAGTTCCCTATGCATCTCTCCTCAAGTTTTTCTCAGGACATGTCCCAAAATAAATGAGAAAAAGAAGGATATGCCTCATAAGCCTTATTCGAATGCGGTTGGCAGTGCATGCCATGGTTTGTATTAGATCGGTTGTTTCATAGGCTATCGGTGTTGTGAGAAAATACCCCAGCTAACAATATTGGGTAGCGGTGAGATGGTAAGAAGACTATGTCTTTACTTTTGGGAGGATAGCGACAAGGTTGGGCATGTGGATTCAGATTACACAGACGGCGTGGATTCCAGAAAGTCGACTTTAGGTTACTCATTTGTACTAGTGGGTGGAGCAATTAGTTGGATGTTCATGTTATCTGACAGGTGTTTGAGGAAGGATACGTAACAATGGAGAAGATTCACACCAACATGAATCTGAAAGACACGAGCACCAAGGTCGTTCCTGCAGAAAAATTCTAGTTCTGTGCAACTTCTCTGATCTTGGCAATAGTGTAAAAGAAGAATGAAGTGTGCACGAGAAGTGTTGATTGGAGCTATAATGTGATGCAGAGATAAGAGAAGATATCAAGAAGCTATACGGTTAAAGATTGAAGACATGATGGAGATTATTGTAAAACAGATGTTGTAAATCTTGTTCACTACATTGCTCGACCAGTCGACGGACTGGCTTGACTAGTCGAAGGTCCCTTCTACTGGTCAAAGCTCTCTCGACTCGAAGTCCAGCGACTGTATATTTGGGATTCTCAGGATTCTCGACCAGTCGAAGCGCAGGCTTGACTAGTCGAGGGTTACACAGACGATGCGTGGTTCATGCGCAGACTACATAAATTTGAGGCGGTTCTTAGGGAGGTATGCAAGTGGAGTTTCCCCATCTATAAATAAGAGTCGCTAGGGTCATTCTCCGGCATGATAAAGATTTTTAAAGGGGTTCCAAGGGTTCCTAAAAGGGTTATAGGGTTTCTAAAGGGTGTAACAAGGGTGAGATTCAAGGTTGTTCGAATCGGGTAAGTCATTTCTCTTTGTAATTTCTATTGTCATAGTGGAATTTTGTCGCTTTGTGCCCTGGTTTTTTTGTGAAAGAGTTTTCCACGTTAAATCTTTATGTTCTCTTGTATTTGCTTGGTGCTCTTGGATTGCTATCCTAGATCCATATCTATTTGATTCCGCAGTATAAATCCCAACACTAAGAACTAAAGGAAGAGGTCTAACATACTATAGAATTTCTCATAAGAACCAAAGGACGTTGGGAACTGTTTGACTGAAGTGAGACTAGATGTAGGTTGGTAGATCTTGGATTCATCAAAGCAAACAAATGAAAGGAGGGGGGTTTGCTATATTTTTAGAACTTTCTACATTGCATTTACTCCTGAAGAGTACCGCATGTAAGCACAAGAGCTCGAAATGACGCTTCGACTAGCACACCCTCCATGTGGTAGCCCTCGGTTAATTTAGAATCCAAACAGAGATTTTTCATAAATGCACGTCCCATCATATCTCGCATTAGTAATCATGCCTCTTCAGTTTTCTCATTTGTAACACCCTGAAAATCGAGGGTCGAGCAACAACCCAACTCCCGAGTTCCAACACATCACTTATGCAACATAGATAATGATTATTAAATGTTGTCTATATTAGTGCCTAAAACATGAGTGGGATTATACCAAATCATCATATCATACTCCAAAGACAGTTAAATTACGCAAATGGAAGACTATGATAAATATATAAAACCGATAAACTGTCGTAGGTCTCCAAAGCTTGAACATGTTACCAGGTAAAATATATACATATTTACTTCCAAAATGAACAAAATGAATTTACATATGTGTTTCAAAAATATAAAATGGCAAGTGTAATGGCATCTAGTAGCATCCCTAAAACTCCGTCAATCAGAACATGGTCTACGTAGACTCTCCTGATAGCTGCATATAGGAGAACTCCTCGTCATCACAGAAATCAGGCTCCATCATGAAGGCCTCGTCATCGTCTGCAACTACAATAGGGTCTGCTTGATGTTTTTAAAACACTATCCTAGAAGATGGGAGTGAGTGATCAACTCAATGAAGCTATAAGGCAAAGGTTAACATGTTATCAATTCAGTCAAGCAGTAGTGATAAAGTAGTATAACACTCATGTCCTATGTATTCTTTTTAATGCAAGAATGATTTATGATAATGATGTATGCCCTTGCCTGCACTCCCTCTGTGACATCATCTCACGATCGCGGTATGTAATACTCCCGCTGTGTACAACTCCAACGCCAAAGGCACATGCAATGCGGTTCATGTGCATGATTAGTCAAGTTCTTAATTAGGCTTATTCATACAATAGAATTGGGAAGAAAAGGTACCTCACTTTTTATCATTGACCAAAACATTGATCCATCTAAGGTCATCAATCCTATTAGTCATATACGATGGGCAGTTCCAGGTCGCTATGAAGAGGCTTGTCACCTCAGCACAAACCTGGTTTATACTTAAGGTCACTACGAAAAGGCTCGTCACCTTTGCGTTGTCCTAGTGTATAATCAAGGTCACTACGAGCTCGTCACCTGATCGTAGGCTGACATCTCGAATACAGTGTCTCATACACCACGGTATTCGGCTCATGAGTTATGGTTGCTCACTGGTCACTACAGGGAGGCTCGTCACCCTAGCTGTAACACCCTGAAAATCGGGGGTCGTGTATAAACTCAACTCCCGAGTTCCAGACCGTCACTTATGCAACAAAAATGGTTATGATTCAATGTTGTCTGATTTAAAGCATTCACATGAGTAAAAGTATACCAAAACTGCAATTCATACTTCAGATCCAGTGATAAAAGCAAGCGGAAGACTAAACAAGATATATATCACTGTATGGAAAAACAAAGTAATCTCAACTGTCTCCAAAGTATGACTACATCTCTGAGTCTCATATACATGTACATAACAAAAGAATAATGTTCAAAAAGAAAAGTCCCACTGATGTCCCCTCGATCCAGGTCACCTACGGGAAGCCGTCATGATACTGCATATACGAGAACTCATCCTGGTCCTCGTCATCATCTAGCTCCACCTCCTGGATCTCATCGTCACCTGCAACTACAACAGGGTCTGGTGGGTGTTGCAAACACCATCCCGTAACGTGGGAATGAGTGATCAACTCAGTGGAATCATAGAGCAAAGATTAGCATGTTCACAATTCAATCACGCGATAATAGTAAAGCAGTAAATCAGACAAGTCCTAAAACTGTTGTTAATGCAAGATGATATGACGTGATGTATGCCCTCACCGACGATCACCCTCATACGGCAACATCTTACGACCGCGGCATGCCACACTCCCTAGAGTGCTCCACATCTTCCAGGCACATGCAATGCTATGGTGATATGATTACCAAGTTGTTATTAGTCCATTCAAACAGCAGGATTGGGAAACTAAGGTACCTCCCTTGTATCAATCCCAACACGGATCCTGTCTAGGGTCGTCACTCCTAGTAATCTCATACGATGTACATTTCGTAGGTCACTGCAAGGGCTGCCAGGGCTGTTGCTCGCACTCGTTGCACCGCTCCCCCATCACCTTATCAATACAGGCCTACTGTACTCTACTGCACGGAAGGGTCGTCGCCTCCCGTGAACTCAGAATACGCTCGCGGTCACTACAAAGGGCTCGTCGCCTGATCAGTGTAGGCCGACAGCTAGAATATAGTGTCCCATACCACCATAATCTGCTCACGAGTCTAGGTGCTCACTGGTCACTACGGGGAGGTTTGTGGCCCCAGCGTAGGCCGACAGCTCGACCACGGTGTCCCATACCACCATGCCCGGCTCATGAGTCTTCGTGGATCAAGGTACCACGGTTAATAGGGTTTACAATGGTAAGTTCAGTACCCTAGGTTCAAGCAGTTATGTTACATACAAGGTGAACAAACATCGGCCAGTCGGGTTACTTGACGGGCTCGACTAGCGCGATCGCATATCGAATTGAACGACATGAAGTGCGTAAAACACTTCGCGTGGCCTAACCACTGCCGCCAACTCTCAACACGAATCACATTCATCTACGCGTCGTTCGTGGCTATGACCAGTCAGCCACGAAATCGCTCGGTTACCGACTGCCTGGACTAAGTCAAGTCCCACACATCTATGGAATCACTATAAAAGGTATTGGAATTGAAATACATCGTGTGAGCATGCTAGCACATGTTATAACATTCAACTTAAGCAAATCTTCAAGGCATACTTCCCATGCATATTCAACTTAAGCAAATCCTCAAGCACATACATTCCATGCATGTAATGAAATCATGCATTTTGTCAACATGTAGAAAATCATTTAGGTCGGCATAATAGTTGAAAAATCAATCACAAGGTATCAAATAACATCATTTAATTCAATACATACTAATACAAGCATTTATACAAACACATGCACTACACACTTAGGTCTACATATAGCATGTCGACCCAAAGTGTGCAACTAGGCGAATCTCTTCGCCAAACTAATTATGCACGCATTCCTAACTTCCTAATGCGACAACAAACCATGTCAATCACATCAGCAAAATATGAATGCCAACAGTACTTCCTACAAATGACTAAAATGCCCTAAATCTCATATTCTTCGTTAGCTTACGAAACGGGAAACGGAGAGCATTTTGTACATGTCAAACGGCGATGCCGTCAAGAATCTACTATTAAACGGCATTGAAAGCATTGGGAACCGTCAATCAAAGCGTCTAAAATCCTCACCTAGTGTCTTGTAGACTCGGGAATTGAAGCGGAGTGTATATGCTTCGTCTACGGCGAGTAAGGAGCCTAATACATAAGATCCATAAGCTACATCGCCATGGAAACAAGAAAAATTCAAATCACCAACTATTTAGGGTTTTTACTTACCTAGGATTGCGGTGGAATCGCCGGAAAAGCGGTAGAGAAGTGTCGCTTAAGCATGTGCAACACGTAGCACAAGTGGCGGGAAGAACTCTCCCACTCTCTCACAATCTCTCACTCTTTTTCTCTCTCCCAAGCTAGGGCTTCTCTCAAATTCGGATGGGAGAGAGGAGTGAGGGTTTCAACCCCTTTTATAGCCTAAAACATTCCCAAAATAGGCTTGGGAACAATGTTTACTTGGTGCCTAACCAAATCGGGGCCGTTTCGGTCCAAAAGGGCACTTCTGGAGGTCCCCAGGCCAGATGCGGTCGGACTTAAGCTCATGCATACTAGATCTAGCATACATCCAGTTTTCAGACCGGTTGGGTTCCCAGATCGCACGTGGCGGCCCAGTTTCAGTTTAACGGTCACCGCACCAAGATCAGGCCTATAAGTCCCGTGATATATAATAGATATTTTTCCTGATCCAAGGGTGTAATTTGGCTGTATTCTGACGGTCAGAATGCTTAATACTGATGCGTCAAATTTGTGTGCCAGATTTGAATTTGAAATTCCAACTATGTCCCTATTCACACTCTCTTCGGTCCGGGCTCAATGAAATAGCCTGTGATCATCGGTTTGACTTGATTTTTGGAATGAGTGTCAAGCCCAGCTAGACGGTCCTAACGGTCTAAGATAGGAGGTATCGGACCTTCAACGTGCGGTCTAGATCCAATACAAAGATTCAAAGTGGTCCAGAGAACAAACCGGCTTAGAGTTTGATCCGAGGCTTTAGAGCATTATAGCACCCTTAGTTCCACTCGCTTCGGGCCTTGTAGAACGTATTTAAAGTGATCAGGGACCATTTCCCAGCTATTCTAACGTTGCACTAGCTAACCTAGTCAAATTTTCCAAAGGAATGAATTCTACGCAAATTCGGGTCGAGTTGGTACTCGAGCCCAAGTATGGATTTTTCACGGGCGTTACAATCTACCCCCCTTAACAAATAATTTCGTCCTCGAAATTTTGTACCTTTTCGTACTCCTCGAGAAGCTGTGGGTAGTTCTTTCTGATCTCGGCTTCTGTCTCCCAAGTAGCCTCCTCCTCAGTATGATGCGTCCATAGTACCTTCACAAGGGGAATCACCTTGCTACGCAGTACCTGCTCCTTCCGGTCTAAGATGCGTGTCGGTCGCAGGATATAAGTAACATCCTCTCCTAACTGCACCTGCTCCCATCTGATGATATGAGAAGGATCAGCAACGTACTTCTTCAGCATAGAAACATGAAATACGTTGTGGACGCTCGCGAGGGGCGTGGGTAAAGCCAATCGGTAAGCCACTGCTCCCACACGATCGAGGATCTGAAATGGACCAATGTATCGCGGTGCCAGCTTCCCCTTCTTCCCGAACCGAAGGACTCCCTTCATAGGGGAAACTCGCAAAAACACATGATCCCCGACTGTGAACTGTAGTGGTCTCCGTCTCGTATCGGCGTAGCTCTTCTGTCTGCTCTGCGCTGTAAGAAGCCGACGTCGAATAATATCAATCTTCTCTGACGTCGCCTGCACCAACTCTGGGCCGATCAAGCTGCGCTCACCGACCTCTAACCAGCAATGCGGTGCGCGACAAGGTCGCCCATACAGCGCCTCATAAGGTGCCATGCCGATACTCGCCTGGAAGCTATTGTTGTACGCAAACTCCGCATATGCAAGACAGTCATCCCAACTGTCCTTGAAGTCCAACGCGCAAGCTCGCAACATGTCCTCCAGGATCTGGTTCACTCGCTCTGTCTGTCCGTCCGTCTGTGGGTGGAAGGCAGTACTGAACTTCAACTTCACACCCATAGCCTCCTGAATGCGAGTCCAGAAAATAGAAGTGAACCGCGTGTCTCTGTCCGACACGATCTCCAACGGAACTCCATGCAGACGCACGATCTCTCTAATATACAATCTAGCCAGCTCGTCTGCAGAGTTCGTAACTCTGATCGGTAGGAAGTGCGCCGACTTCGTCAATCGGTCGACGATCACCCAAATAGAATCATGCCCCTTCCTCGTCTTCGGCAACCCAGAAATGAAGTCCATGGAAATGAAATCCCACTTCCACTCTGCAATCGGCATAGGCTGCAAAAGTCCAGGTGGTCGGCGATGCTCTGCCTTCACCTGTTGACAAGTGAGACAACGGGACACGAACTCAGCAATGTGGGTCTTCATACCTTCCCACCAGTACGTCCTCTTCACGTCACGATACATCTTCGTGCTGCCAGGATGCATCGCGAGTCTAGTAGAATGCGCAGCCTCGAGAATCTCTCGTCTCAAGTCAGGGACATCAGGAACGCATAGGCGGCCACGGTAACGTAAACCCCCATCCATGCCAACTCGCCAGTCGGCGTCATCATCATCACTGGCCTGCTCTCGAAGCTCAGTAAGATGCGCGTCGTCCCTCTGCGCCTCGATGACACGGTCATCGATCGGGGATCGCACCTGAACATGTGCGATGAACTCAAATGGCTCCTCTACGGTGAGTTTCTGCTCAAAGTCTCGCAAAAACTCAACCATATCCCACTCGGCAACCATCAGCGGAGCCGCAAACTCTATCGCCTTCTTGCGGCTCAACGCATCAGCCACAAGGTTCGCCTTCCCAGGATGGTAAGAGACTTCAAACTTGAAGTCCTTCAGCGTCTCCATCCATCGCCGCTGCCTCATATTCAAGTCCCGCTGTGTGAATATGTACTTGAGGCTCTTGTGGTCGCAAAAGAGCTCGAACTCCTCTCCATAGAGGTAATGTCTCAAGAGCCTCAGTGCGAATATCACGGCTGCCAACTCCAGGTCGTGTGTAGGGTAATTCTCCTCGTGCTTCCTTAATTGTCTCGAGGCATACGAAATTACCCTGTCCCTCTGCATAAGGACACAACCCAAACCAACGCTAGACGCGTCAGTGTATATAGTGTATTTAACCCCTTGCTCTGGCAATACTAGCACAGGGGCGGACGTAAGTCTGTCCTTCAGCTCCTGAAAAGCTGACTCCGCCTTATCATTCCAGGCGAACTTCACGTCCTTCCGTGTCAACTGAGATAAGGGTCTCGCGATCTTCGAGAAATCCTGAATGAAACGCCGATAGTAGCCAGCGAGACCCAAGAAACTCCTCACCTCAGTGACAGAACCAGGCTGCTCCCAGTCCTGCACCGCAGCTACCTTAGACAGGTCAACTGCCATGCCATCCTTGGACACCACATGTCCCAGAAACTTCACCTCCTGCTTCCAGAAGTCGCACTTCTTATACTGTGCGAACAACTGATGCTGTCTGAGCGTATCAAGGACCAAACGCAAGTGCTCCTCATGCTCCTCTCGACTCCTAGAGTATACCAAAATGTCGTCGATGAAGACAACGACGAATCGATAGAGGAAAGGCCGTAGTACCCGGTTCATCAGATCCATGAACATGGCCGGTGCGTTCGTGAGACCGAACGACATCACGAGGAACTCGTAGTGACCAAAACTGGTCCTGAACGCTGTCTTCTGCACGTCCTCATCTCTGACGCGCAACTGATGATATCCTGACTGAAGATCAATCTTCGAGAAGTACTGCGCTCCTCTCAACTGATCAAACAAGTCATCGATCCTGGGCAAAGGGTACTTGTTCTTCACTGTGAGTTGGTTCAGCCTGCGATAATCAATACACAATCGTAGCGAACCATCCTTCTTCTTCACGAACAAGACCGGTGCTCCCCAAGGAGATACGCTAGGCCGTATAAGGCCAAGCTCTAGTAGACCATCAATCTGCGTCCTCAACTCCTCCATCTCACATGGTGCCATGCGATACGTCGGCAGTGAGACGGGTGTAGAACCAGGAATCAGATCGATAGTGAAATCGATCTCACGTCGGGGTGGCAAACCAGGGATCTTCCTGAACAGATCCCCGAACTCAGAAACAACTGGCGTCTGCTCAAGTACCTGGGCACCAGCGTCGCGCAACAGGGTGGCGTAGCTAAGAATGCGGAAAGGAAGATTTACCCGCACTGAAAATGAGAAAGGCGTGCCCTCAGGCTCGTACACCGTCACCACACGAGCCTCGCAGTCAATCTCGGCTCTCGCTGCAGTCAACCAGTCCATGCCAAGAATGACGTCGAGATATACGAGCGAGGGATCGACGACCAAATCAAGAGTCATCGTCCTGCCTCCCAGATCAAGTAAACAACCCTCACACATCTGGGTGACATCCGAATAATCTCCATGAGCTGCAAGGACTCGCACGCTATCCATAGTAATAGTCTGCAACCCAAGACGTCTGACTACGGCACGCGATATCAAAGAAATCGTGGAACCAGTGTCCACCATGACAAGAACGGGAGTACCTCCGATATGGCCCGTGACCTCGAAGGCTGAATGCTGGAAAGTCGGCGTCGTAGCTGCCTCAGCGGTCAGTGCATGAACTCGAGCCTGCTGTGGCCGGTTCGGCCGCTGTGTCAAGGGCCGTGGGGGCTGTCGAATCTGCGATACTGTGGGTCTGAAAGAGGACTGCGCAGGAGCTGACCGTATAGGCGGTGCTGATATCGCCTGTGGACGTACACGATCAATCTTCTGCGGCGGCGAGAACCCACTGTCCCGCATCCTCGCAAAGCAACTCGGCGCTAGGTGGCCCGTCCTCCCACAGTATGTGCATGATAGATCAGGGCGCCGAAACGGTCCTACTGGCGCCGTGGTCCTGGTAGGAGGATCAATGCGAGGCCTCTTGCCCGCGAAGGGCCTATCTGGCAACTCCGGTCGCGGCCTAGAAGTAGTCGGGCCTCGTGATCGCGCAAGTCGATCCACGTCCTGCTCTGCCCGCATGGACATGTGAACCAACTCCGCATAGGAGGAGAAACTGATGCAGCACATCTTCGACCGAATATCCGGTCGCAAGCCCTCCAAAAAGCGCCGTATGCGCATCTGCTCATCAGCTAAAATCGTCGGGACGTACCTGCCCAACTCTGTGAACCGATGCTCATACTCGGTGACCGTCATCGCTGCCTGCCTGAGACGGAGAAACTCATTCTCCCTCTCGTGTCTGTAGGTCTGAGGATAATACTTCTCATGGAAGCGAAACTCGAATGCTGCCCATGTCCATACGAAGTCTGCGGTAACAGTCCGCAATACACTATCCCACCACATACTGGCCTCTCTCTCAAACTGGAAGGTAGCCAGCTCTACCTGCTCTGCCTCAGTACAGTGCAACATGCGCAGAATCTTCGACACTCGGTCGAGCCAAAACTCAGCCTCCTCGGGTCTGTGAGAACCCGTGAAGGTAGGAGGCCGCAAGCGCTGAAATCGCTCCAGAAGGCCCCGTGTGTCGGCAGGGTTCCCCGCAGGGAAAGCAGGCTGCGCAGGAAGTGCTATGCCCTCATCCTGGGCGTAAGTATAGGCATCCTCAGCTGGATGCGCAGGTGGTGTAGGCGGAGTAGGTGCAGTCGCACCCCCACCCTGGGCTAAAGTCCCGACTATGGTAGTCAATAGCTGCTGCTGCTGTAGCATCATAGCCATCATCTGCTCGAATCTATCAGGTGGTGGAGCAGGCTGTGGCGGATGAGGTGCGGAAGTAGATGCGCGCTGTGGCTCTCTAACTGATGGTGTAAATGGCGGTGGTCCATCTGTAGGACCAGTAGCAGGCTGAGACGATCGAACAGTCTCAGGAATCGGGCCCACAGCAGGGTCCGGACGAGTGCCAGACTGAGAAGGAGCCTGATCCATCTGCTCTAACAATGAAAGCCGAACCGCGCTCCTCGTAGTCTTAGGTGGCATTCCCTATATTCAAAATAGGGCGCAACCTTGTCAGTCTCAATTGCACAAATACACCACAATCATTCACTAAAGAGTCAAGGCATTCCATGCACTTCAATTAATCAAAATTGTCACAATACAAGGGATATATCCTTACAAGCATCATGACTAGAATGACATGGAAATTAAGACAGTTAAGCAACAGCGACAAAAGCAAAGCACTAGCCCTAATAGGCTTTACACACATGAAACAGAAAATAGCTAACTACTCATAACAACATCAAAGATCGCGTTGCTAGTCGGAGTCTGGCGACGGAGGAGGAGCACCCTTATCCTGTAAGCAACACAGGATTGCCTTCAAGGTGCGAGTCACCTTGCCAAATTTCTTCTTCGTAACGGCCTTGGCATCAGCGACCTCTGCTTGAAGTTCTTGGACTTCCCTTCGCAAAGCGGTCTGACTCTCCTCCATCCGGGCAATGCGATCGTCAATAGTAGTCTGCGCAGAAGGAGGACTCTCATCAGTATCCTGAGCCTCCTCTTCTGCTTCTTCCTGAGTCTCTTCCTGAGCTTCTGCACTAGGTTCTCCTTCGCTTTGATCTTCCTCTTCATCAAAGTCGTCCCCACTATCCC
This sequence comes from Magnolia kwangsiensis, assembly GCA_037074715.1. Taxonomy (NCBI): domain Eukaryota; kingdom Viridiplantae; phylum Streptophyta; class Magnoliopsida; order Magnoliales; family Magnoliaceae; genus Magnolia; species Magnolia kwangsiensis. The sequence goes on from CM073571.1 coordinate 138,566,900, forward strand.
TTTCAAGTTGATTTTCACGATATTGCGACCCAATCTTCATCTTAACCATCGTCGACTCATCGATGGTGTGAATTGATACCGGCAACTCGGGTCCAAGTCTATAGGCAAACTCAAGCGCAATCTTGCAAATGAGTCGGCCAAAGGGAAGGGATTCGGATGTTCTCCTCGACCTGGCTATGAGAACTATCTGCCGTAAGATGAAAGTGGCCATACATACGTTCTCTCCCTGGGCCACCAGAAATAAGAAATCGACCATAAGACGTGTACATTCAATGCGGTTCGTCGACCTAGGATAAACATTGAACGTGCAGATGTGATGCAGCAGACGTAAATCCTCAGACATGTACGTCGCCTTGAGGCTATTATTAGGCTGCCATGGAACCAACTTACCGCACAGAAACCTGGTGCGGCGATCTCGTTCACGTCTAGTCCTCAAATTCTTCTCACTTGGATGTACATCACCTAGAGGCACGTTGAGAAGTCGCGCAACCAACTGGACGTCGATCGTAGCCATCCGATCTCTACCAAAAGGGATTTTGAACTGCAAGGGCTCCAAGGTAGGACTCTGGATGCTAGCATAGAAGGCACGAACAGTGCTCACATTAGCACGAGCGCGAGCTTCAAAGATCGGTCCCCAGTGCGCAGCTTCAATGCGTTCGAACAACAGATATTCGCCGAACAATCGCCCATCTACGTCCGCCTCAAATAACATTCTACGATCAGTGTATTCACCATGAGGCATCTCTGATAGGATGGTTCGTCCAAGGTGTGCATGGGGATCCAAATCCCGCTTCGTACGGCACTCCAGGACTGCAGCTGGACCTGCGGCGGCGCTTGAACTTGCGGCACCACCCCGCGGTCTTCTCAATCGAGCAGGGCGGCTCGGCCCAGCCTCGTCTGTTGCAGTTTTCCTCTTACCCATCAAAGACAGGATGGATGAGAGTGACAAAAGACCCAAAATAGCTTCCACGAAAGCCATGGAAAACGCCGAAAATGCGGAGAAATGGCTGCCCAATCTGACAAAAGGAAATCTAGGCGTCGTAGAGGGATGCTTCAAGCTTCCCAAGGCTGTAGTTTCAGGGAAAAATAAGAACAAAAAGATGGAATGGAGCTGCTCACGATTTCAGCACTATTTGGGGGATTTTGGAGCTCCAAATGGGAAAATCATCAAGGAACGGGGCTGCCAACACCCAATAATCGATGGGTGGTGGTCGGTTTTGGCCAAGGAAGGGATTAGGAGGGGTTTGGGTCGCCGGGATTTGGAATGGAGCGCTGAAAATCAAATCTAGGGCATGCAAGGGGGCTGTTTGTGAAGGAGAGGGGTGTTTTAGGGGTTTTCGTGGGATGGGAGGTACATAGGGGTGATGTGGGGTGTATTTAAGTGGGTGCGCCCAAAGGGCAGCACCGTCCGAGGTGGCCGGCCGGCGATGCATCGCCCGGCCGGCGATGGCATCGCCGGCCAACCTCCAGGTTGGCCAGCGGGACCCCATGGGTCTGGTCCCCCATGGTCCCAGGGTCCCAAAAAGTCTAGTCCCACCCCTTAGTTCATAGTATTTTGGTCCCTATGGGCCCAAACATGTTTTTGGGGCTTTCCGGGTCCACATCACAATCCCGAATACCAAACCATATGATGCAGCATATGAATTTGGGGTAGAAGGATCCAGTACATCTTTCTAGCTCCTTAGTTGCTAAAGAAAGTGAAGTTAGAATGGCCTTATGGCCATTTTTCATGAAATTTTACTATTCACTGTAAAATTTGGTGAATGTACTAATTTGTGTTATTTTCACATTAGGTTTGATGCCTAACATGAAATGGATAAGAAAGAACTGAAGGTTGAAGTGTTTAGAGAAGGAATTTTGAGAATTTTTGGCAAAACGGGGTTTTTAAGCCCTGGCGATTGATTACTGGAGTCGTGGTCATTCCACGGCCCAAAGATTCACTTTTGCGGTTTAAAACCGCTCATAGGACGTCTCCACCCGACTTCCTACAGCTTAAAAGTGATTCGGGTCGCTTTACGCGACCCGAGATGCGTTACAGACTCGATCTTGCGATCGATCCTTATAGACTTCGCCTATCGGCGAATCTGTGATCCTAGATGTGTTTCTAGACCCTTCTCGCACCCACCTAAGTCATAGGAAGCGACAGCGTACGTCGCAAGACCATAACCCAGGCCCAGTATACTCTCATTCATGCTCTGATACCAACTTGTAACACCCTGAAAATCGGGGGTCGTGTATAAACTCAACTCCCGAGTTCCAGACCGTCACTTATGCAACAAAAATGGTTATGATTCAATGTTGTCTGATTTAAAGCATTCACATGAGTAAAAGTATACCAAAACTGCAATTCATACTTCAGATCCAGTGATAAAAGCAAGCGGAAGACTAAACAAGATATATATCACTGTATGGAAAAACAAAGTAATCTCAACTGTCTCCAAAGTATGACTACATCTCTGAGTCTCATATACATGTACATAACAAAAGAATAATGTTCAAAAAGAAAAGTCCCACTGATGTCCCCTCGATCCAGGTCACCTACGGGAAGCCGTCATGATACTGCATATACGAGAACTCATCCTGGTCCTCGTCATCATCTAGCTCCACCTCCTGGATCTCATCGTCACCTGCAACTACAACAGGGTCTGGTGGGTGTTGCAAACACCATCCCGTAACGTGGGAATGAGTGATCAACTCAGTGGAATCATAGAGCAAAGATTAGCATGTTCACAATTCAATCACGCGATAATAGTAAAGCAGTAAATCAGACAAGTCCTAAAACTGTTGTTAATGCAAGATGATATGACGTGATGTATGCCCTCACCGACGATCACCCTCATACGGCAACATCTTACGACCGCGGCATGCCACACTCCCTAGAGTGCTCCACATCTTCCAGGCACATGCAATGCTATGGTGATATGATTACCAAGTTGTTATTAGTCCATTCAAACAGCAGGATTGGGAAACTAAGGTACCTCCCTTGTATCAATCCCAACACGGATCCTGTCTAGGGTCGTCACTCCTAGTAATCTCATACGATGTACATTTCGTAGGTCACTGCAAGGGCTGCCAGGGCTGTTGCTCGCACTCGTTGCACCGCTCCCCCATCACCTTATCAATACAGGCCTACTGTACTCTACTGCACGGAAGGGTCGTCGCCTCCCGTGAACTCAGAATACGCTCGCGGTCACTACAAAGGGCTCGTCGCCTGATCAGTGTAGGCCGACAGCTAGAATATAGTGTCCCATACCACCATAATCTGCTCACGAGTCTAGGTGCTCACTGGTCACTACGGGGAGGTTTGTGGCCCCAGCGTAGGCCGACAGCTCGACCACGGTGTCCCATACCACCATGCCCGGCTCATGAGTCTTCGTGGATCAAGGTACCACGGTTAATAGGGTTTACAATGGTAAGTTCAGTACCCTAGGTTCAAGCAGTTATGTTACATACAAGGTGAACAAACATCGGCCAGTCGGGTTACTTGACGGGCTCGACTAGCGCGATCGCATATCGAATTGAACGACATGAAGTGCGTAAAACACTTCGCGTGGCCTAACCACTGCCGCCAACTCTCAACACGAATCACATTCATCTACGCGTCGTTCGTGGCTATGACCAGTCAGCCACGAAATCGCTCGGTTACCGACTGCCTGGACTAAGTCAAGTCCCACACATCTATGGAATCACTATAAAAGGTATTGGAATTGAAATACATCGTGTGAGCATGCTAGCACATGTTATAACATTCAACTTAAGCAAATCTTCAAGGCATACTTCCCATGCATATTCAACTTAAGCAAATCCTCAAGCACATACATTCCATGCATGTAATGAAATCATGCATTTTGTCAACATGTAGAAAATCATTTAGGTCGGCATAATAGTTGAAAAATCAATCACAAGGTATCAAATAACATCATTTAATTCAATACATACTAATACAAGCATTTATACAAACACATGCACTACACACTTAGGTCTACATATAGCATGTCGACCCAAAGTGTGCAACTAGGCGAATCTCTTCGCCAAACTAATTATGCACGCATTCCTAACTTCCTAATGCGACAACAAACCATGTCAATCACATCAGCAAAATATGAATGCCAACAGTACTTCCTACAAATGACTAAAATGCCCTAAATCTCATATTCTTCGTTAGCTTACGAAACGGGAAACGGAGAGCATTTTGTACATGTCAAACGGCGATGCCGTCAAGAATCTACTATTAAACGGCATTGAAAGCATTGGGAACCGTCAATCAAAGCGTCTAAAATCCTCACCTAGTGTCTTGTAGACTCGGGAATTGAAGCGGAGTGTATATGCTTCGTCTACGGCGAGTAAGGAGCCTAATACATAAGATCCATAAGCTACATCGCCATGGAAACAAGAAAAATTCAAATCACCAACTATTTAGGGTTTTTACTTACCTAGGATTGCGGTGGAATCGCCGGAAAAGCGGTAGAGAAGTGTCGCTTAAGCATGTGCAACACGTAGCACAAGTGGCGGGAAGAACTCTCCCACTCTCTCACAATCTCTCACTCTTTTTCTCTCTCCCAAGCTAGGGCTTCTCTCAAATTCGGATGGGAGAGAGGAGTGAGGGTTTCAACCCCTTTTATAGCCTAAAACATTCCCAAAATAGGCTTGGGAACAATGTTTACTTGGTGCCTAACCAAATCGGGGCCGTTTCGGTCCAAAAGGGCACTTCTGGAGGTCCCCAGGCCAGATGCGGTCGGACTTAAGCTCATGCATACTAGATCTAGCATACATCCAGTTTTCAGACCGGTTGGGTTCCCAGATCGCACGTGGCGGCCCAGTTTCAGTTTAACGGTCACCGCACCAAGATCAGGCCTATAAGTCCCGTGATATATAATAGATATTTTTCCTGATCCAAGGGTGTAATTTGGCTGTATTCTGACGGTCAGAATGCTTAATACTGATGCGTCAAATTTGTGTGCCAGATTTGAATTTGAAATTCCAACTATGTCCCTATTCACACTCTCTTCGGTCCGGGCTCAATGAAATAGCCTGTGATCATCGGTTTGACTTGATTTTTGGAATGAGTGTCAAGCCCAGCTAGACGGTCCTAACGGTCTAAGATAGGAGGTATCGGACCTTCAACGTGCGGTCTAGATCCAATACAAAGATTCAAAGTGGTCCAGAGAACAAACCGGCTTAGAGTTTGATCCGAGGCTTTAGAGCATTATAGCACCCTTAGTTCCACTCGCTTCGGGCCTTGTAGAACGTATTTAAAGTGATCAGGGACCATTTCCCAGCTATTCTAACGTTGCACTAGCTAACCTAGTCAAATTTTCCAAAGGAATGAATTCTACGCAAATTCGGGTCGAGTTGGTACTCGAGCCCAAGTATGGATTTTTCACGGGCGTTACACTAGCGTAGGCCGATAGCTCGACCACGATGTCCCATACACCATCATGCCTGGCTCATAAATCTCAGCAGATCGTGGTACCAAGGTTAAATAAGATTTTCACTGGTAAGTTGGTACCTTAGATTCAATCAGTAGCGTTCATACATGATGAACATACAATGGGCCAATCAGGTTACTTGATAAGTCGACTGGTACAAGTGCACGTTGAATTAGTCGATATGGAGCACGTAAGCACTCTGCGTGGTCTAACCAATGTCGATAATTAGCGTATGACTCAAATTCCTCAAATGTGTCGGTCATGGCTAAATAGTTCGGCCACCGATTGTAAACCATTACCGATTGCCTGGACCATATCGTAGCCCCAATCACACTCCAAACAATAGTATTTGCATGAAGTAGCCAAAGATAGAATGTGACAACTAAAATTAAATATAAATCTTACTTGAGCATTTCAACAAAAAAATATGTTACCATACATAAACATTTCATCCCTAACTCACATAGTAGTAAGATAGGTTACATAGAGGAAACAATAACCATAGAAAAGGGAATTGAGAATCCTATCTCAACACCCTCATTACATACCTATAAACATGCATTTTCTCATTCAGGCATTTTATCAAACTCTTAGACTACACATATCACACACATGTAGTAAAATTTATTTAAAATGCATATTATAGAAAATCGTTTCACATAGGAGTTGCCACATGTACAAAAATCATGTATTCTTAATCAAATAATCATAGAAAGTATAAATCATAATTCTAAACTCATTCAAACATTTCGACAAACACATGGAATGCATTAAAATCAACATAGTTTACCTATATACGTAATATACATGAAACATCAAAACTAGGCACATGTGACAGTAATCAAGTCAGTCATAAATCATTATTGACATTGAAAGCCTTGAAAACCATAACCTAAACATTTATAGTTCGCACCTTTCACTAGTAGACTCGTAACGAGCTCAGTTTGAACTCTATGTCTTTGTCTACGACATAACGACAACCTATAGGATGAAATAGGTTAGCTATTTCATCATTTACTCTATTTCAATCCCTAAAACAGATTAGGGTTAGGATTTCTTACCCAAGAACTGAGTCAGAATTGTCAGAATAGTGATACAGACAAGTCGGTTCAGCACATAAAGCAGTGGGATTGAATCCCAAGAACTATCTCCCACTTTCTCTCTCACTTTCTCTCTCTTTCTTTTACTCTTTACTCTCTTCTCACTCATAGTGTTTACAAATTCGTATTGAATGAGAGAGGGGTGGGTAAAGGCCCTTATATAGGCCCAGAACTGATGAGATTGGCCCTAGGGCCATCATATACTTAGGTTATAGCCAAAAGTCGGTTGTTTCGGTCCAACAGAGCACATCTAGAGGCCCCGTTTTGCATACGATTGAGAGTAAATCCCTTGACGATGGATCTACGCTATGTTAAGATCTCGATCCGATCGGATCAGTGGATCGGTCGTGAGGGATAAGTTTCAATTCAACGGTCACCGTTACTCGATCAGAGACATAAGTACATTGACAAGTGTTGGAAATTTTTCCTGATCTGAGAGTGTATTTGGGTCAGAATCTGATGGTTTGAATCCTTAGATTTGGCCTACAAGCGAATGACTTAATTCACTTAAGTTTCAGTTCATTTCATAAATATATTCGCATTTCTCACATACTTCTCTCCAGGCTCAAGTTATGCGTGTCTAAATACTTTTATGACTTGATTTTCGAGATAGTTTTCAAGCCCAGTAATGCAGTCATAACTATATAGTTTCAAGATAATTGGACTTTCGATGAGCAGTATAGGTCCGATATGGAGTTTCGTGATGCTCTCAAGTGCAACTAGGTTTTGAGATTGATCCTAGATATTCAGGTAGTGTAGCATCAACGATTCTACTCGTTTTGGGTCTTGCAGTTCGTATTGAAAGCTGTTCAAGCTTATTCGACAGGAAATGCAGTTTAATACTTGATTAATCTTCTTCTAATTCCTAAAAGATTTGGTCCTTAGTGATTTCTGCCTGAGGTGGTACTCAAGTCTTAGTATGTATTTTTTTGAGACATTATAATCTAACCCCCTTAAGAAAATATTTTATCCTCGAAATTAGTACTTTTTCATACTTATCGAGAATCTGAGGATAGTTCTTTTGGACCTTGGCTTTCATTTCCCAAATATCCCCCTCCTTAGTGTGATGTGTCCATAGTACTTTCACAAGTGGAATAACTTTACTGCGGAACACCTGCTCCTTCCTATCTAGAATATGCGTCGGTCGAAGTTCATAAGTAGCATCCTCACTCAACTGTACTTGCTCCTACCTGATAATGTGGAAAGGGTCAGAAATGTATTTCTTCAGCATCAATACATGAAATACGTTATGCACGCCTACAAGTGGTGTGGGCAAAGTAAGGTGGTACACTACCTCACCTACTCAATCTAGAATCTGGAATGGGCCAATGAACCGTGGCATGGTTTTTACCTTCTTACCAAATCGAAGAACTCCTTTCATGGGGGAAAACCTTCAAAAACACATGGTCCTCAACCTCAAACTCTAGGGGTAGTCGCCTCGTATCGGCACAGTTCTTCTGCCTACTCTGTTCTGAAAGAAATCAACGCCGGATAATGTCAATCTTCTCTGAAGTCGCATATACTAACTCTGGGCCAATCAAGCTCTTCTCGCCAACCTCCGCCCAACAGTGCGGTGCTCGACAGGGACGCCCATACAAGGCCCATAGGGAGCCATGCCAATACTCCCCTGAAAACTATTGTTATAAGTGAACTCTGCATAAGGAAGACAGTCATCCCAACTATCCTCGAAATCAAGCACACAAGCTCACAACATGTCCTCTAACACCTGATTCACCCGCTCCGTCTGCCTGTCAGTTTATGGGTGGAACACAGTATTGAACTTCAGTTTCACACCCATTGCTTCTTAGATACATGTCCAGAAGATAGATGTGAATCGAGTGTCTCTATCTGACACGATCTCCATAGGAACCCCATGAAGACGTACAATCTCCTTGATGTACAACTTGGCCAACTCGTCTGTTGAGTTTGATACTCTAATAGGGAGGAAGTGAGCCAATTTCATCAACCGATCCATAATCACCCATATGGAATCATGTCCCTTCCTCGTCTTCGGCAACCCTAAGATAAAATCCATAGAGATGAAGTCCCATTTCCATTCAGCTATGGGCATGGGCTGAAGTAGTCTAGGAGGTTAGCGACGCTTTGCCTTGACCAACTGGCACGTGAGGCAGCGTGATACATGCTCTGCTATGTGAGCTTTCATGTTGTCCCACCAATATGAACGCTTCATTTCTTGGAACATCTTCATGCTGCCAGGATGCATTGCCATCTTCGAGTTATGAGTGGCTTCAAGAACTTCTCTTCTCAAGTTATGAAGACTTAGAATGTATAGGTGGCCTTGATAATGCAAACCCCATCCAAACCAACTCTACATTTGGAGTCTTCCTCATCACTAGTTCGTCTCCTCATCTTCACTAATCATTTATCTTCCACCTGAGCCACTATGATTTGGTCATCGATAAGTGGTTGCACGCGAACGTGAGCAACGGTCTCGAACGGTTCATCTACCATAAGCTTCTGCTCGAAGTCTCGCACAAATTCCACCATGTTCCACTCATCTATCATCAGCGGAGCCGCAAATGCTATAGTCTTCTTGCGGCTCAAAGCGTCTGCAACAAGGTTAACCTTTCCATGATGGTAGGAGACCTCAAACATGAAGTTCTTTAAGGTTTTCATCCATCATCACTGCCTCATATTCAGGTCTCTTTGCGTGAATATGTACCTGAGGCTCTTATGGTCACAAAAGAGCTCAAACTCCTCTCCATTGAGGTAATGTCTCTAGAGTTTCAATGTAAAGATGACAGCTGCTAACTCTAAGCTATGCATAAGGTAGTTTTCCTCGTGTTTCCTCAACTGTCGTGATGTATAGGCAATAACCCTCTCCTTCTGCAAAAGACACAACCTAAACCTACACGAGGCATCGATATATATCGTATATTTGACCTCTTGCTCTAACAATACTAGCATAGGAGCGGACGTCAACCTGTCCTTCAGATCCTGAAAGGCTGTTTCTGCCTTCTCATTTCATGTAAACATTAGATCCTTCCGAGTTAGCTGAGACAACGATCTGGGTATCTTGGAAAAGTCTCTAATGATTCGATGGCAGTAACCTGCCAGGCCAAGAAAACTCCTCACTTCAGTAACCGAACCAGGCTTCTCGCAGTCCTGAACTGCAGTTACCTTTGTAAAGTCTATATCTATCCCTTCCTTGGACACCACATGTCCCAGGAACTTGACTTCTTCTTTCTAGAAGTCGTACTTCTTGTATTGTGCAAACAATTGGTTCTTCCTAAGAGTATCAAAGACTGGTCGTAGGTGCTCCTTGTACTTATCCTGACTCTTGGAGTATATCAGGATGTCATTTATAAATACGATAATGAATCAATATAGATATGATCGAAACACCCTGTCCAAACGACATCACTAGGAACTCGTAGTGCCTAAAACTGGTCCTGAAAGCTGTATTTTGCACGTCCCCATCCTTGACGCGTAACTGGTGATACGTTAACTGTAAGTCAATCTTTGTAAAATATTATGCCCCCTTCAACTGATTAAATAGATCATCAATCCTAGGCAAAGGGTACTTGTTCTTTCCCATCACTTGGTTCAATCTGCAATAATTGATACACAATCGTAGTGACCCATCCTTCTTCTTCACAAACAACACAGGTGCTCCCCACGAAGATACATACGGTCGTATGAAGCCCGCATCCAACAGATCATCGATCTGTTTCCTCAGCTCCTCCATCTCACATGGAGGCATGCGATAAGTTGGAAGAGATATAGGTGTTGCACTAGGCACTAGATTGATGTTAAAATAAATCTTGCGCTGAGGGGGTAATCCAGGTATCTTTCTGAATACATCTGAGAAATCTTGAACTACAGGGGTGTCCCCAAGTGTTGGACTATCAACATCCTCTGACAAGGAAGCGTAACAACTAATGCGATAGGGCCAACTGACCTGCACTAGGATGTAAAGGTCATGCCCTCAAGTCCATGGGCTATCACCCCTCTAACATCACAATCGATCTCTGCCCTCATCTTTGTGAACCAATCCATACCGAGAATGATGTCATAGTGACATAATGGGGCCACTAGTAGGTCAACAAGTACTACTCTGCTCCCTAGGTCTATCGAACAACCCCTACACATCTTGGTAGAGTCTGAGAAGGTCTCTGTGGCGGTAAGGAGTCTCAACCTAACCATAGGACTATTTTTTAACCCCAGTCACTTGACTGCTACACATGATATAATAGAGATAGTGGACCCGGTGTTCACCAATAAGAAGACTGGTGTACTTTGAACATGCATTGTGACTTCAAAAATCATTAGTGTCACAATTGTTGTCTTGGATGCCTCAGTTGTAAGTGAATGCACCCGAGCCTGTTGAGAATGGTTCGGCTGCGATACCATGGCTTTTGAGGTGGCCTAAATCGAGGTGCAGTTGGCCTGTAAGAAGGCTGCGTAAGTAGAATAGAACGTAGAAGTGGAGTCATGAGAGGTGGTGGCATCTGAAGGTTGATTCGCTTAGGGGGTGTAAAATCGTTGTCCCTCATCCTGGTGAAATAGTACGTGTCAGCATAGCCCGACCTCTAGCAATAGGTGCACCATATATCTAGTCGCCTTGGCTGTTCGATGGAGCTGTAATCCTGGAAGGCGAGTGTGTACGGGGCCTCTTATCGAGAAATGACCTGCTCAAAAAATTTGGCCGCAACCTAGAAACCATATGCACATGTGTACGGGACAGTCTGTCCCCATCCTGCTCAGCTCGCAGAGACATGCTCACTAGCTCAGCATAGTTGGAAATGATAGAGTAACACATCTTCGAGTGGATCTCGGGTCGTAGACCCTCAAAAAATCACCGCATTCGCATCGGCTGGTCGGCTAATATCAGCGGAGCATAATTGGCCAGCTTCGTAAACCTATTCTCGTACTCTACTACTGACATCCCTCCTTGACGGCGGTGAAGGAATTCACTCTCCTTCTTATTACGGTAAGTGAGAGGGAAATACTTCCTGTGGAAACGCGACTCAAAGGCTTCCCATGTCCACACATACCCTATGGGAACCATCCACATGATGTTATCCCACCATAAACTGGCTTCCTTCTCAAACATATAGGTGACCAACTCCACCTACTCTGCTACAGTACAGTACAGCGACTTCAACATCTTAGAGATGTGGTCAAGCCAATACTCTCCTCGGGTTTGTGAGTACTCGCAAAAGTAGGAGGTTGAAAGTATTGAAATTACTCAAATAGGCCGCTAGCACTCATATTTCCAGCAGGTTGCACAAGTGGTGTAGGTGGAACCACACCCATGCTCTGGGCGAGGGCCCCTGCGATGGTGGCCAAAAACTATTGTTATTGTTGCTCCAACATATCTAGAGGAGGAACCGACTGAGGTACGTGTGACGTCAAAGCAGATGCACGGTTCTGGTCAGGAACCGATGGTGCAATAGGTGTCGACCCATTAGTAGGGCCAGTGGAGGGCTGAGAATCCAGCATAGTCTCGTGAATCGGGCCCAAACTGGGGTCTGTCTGATTATCGCTTAAGGGAGGTGCCCCATCAATCGAGTCACCAAGTGTGAGACGTGTCGTACTCCGTGTGGCCTTAGGTGGCATTCCCTATATACAACATAGGGCGCAACCCGTGAGATTTAGCATAAGATCATACATGCATCCATACACCATTCACATTTTAAATCCAAGGAAGCTTCATGCATTTCATTTACCAAAATTTTTACAATACATGAGATGCAGTATTACATGGATCATGACAAAAGATGCATGTGAGCTAATCTAAGCAAGGTTCCACACACTAAAACCTATAAACTAATCTACCATATTGCTAAGCCTATCAAGGTTATACATAGAAATACGAAGACAAGCAACAAAGTAAACCAAAAGACGACTACATGTACGACTAGTTGTCCGAATCTGGTGATGGTAGAGGTGCAACCTTGTCCTATAGACAACACAGGATAGCCCTCAGGGTGCGAGATACTTTACTGAATTTTCACTTCATGAAGGCTCGATTCTCTTCAAGATTTACTTAGGTCGCTGCTACCTCATGTCGCAGGGCAGCCTGACCCTCCTCAAGTTGAGCTAAGCGTATTTCTATGGTAACCCGATCACTATTGTGCCTCTATACAGTGGGAGGAGAGCCCTCATCAGAGTCTTAAGTCTCCTCTTCTTCTTCCTCACTCTCTCCTTCTTCACCTCCTTCCTCTGACTCATCTTCTTCTTCTATCTCATTACCTTCATCCTCTTCACTTTCTGTCTCATCCCTATACTCGTCAAGTCAGGCTTGACGTTGTCGAGGGTCAATCCCCATGTTGTTGAGCGTAGTCTCATTAATGAAGTGGATCGGCGTAAGGTCATCCATGTTAAGCCTATAGGCAAACTCTCGAGCGATCTTGCATACTAGTCAGCCAAATGGAAGTGAGACATCATTCCTAACAGAACACACAGTCTGGACTATTTGTAGCAGGGTGAAAGTAAGCAGACATAGCTTGTCTCCCTGCACAGCTTTATACATGAAATCCAGCATTAAGCAAGTGCATTTGGTATGGTTGTCCCACCTAAGATACACATTATACGTGAATATCTAGTGAAGCAGGCAGAAATCATTTGTCAGTTCCCTCGACGGGAGGCATCTGCCTCACTTCTAGTGAGCTAGGTGGCCGCAAAGGAACGCGTGCGGCAATCTCTTTTTCACATGTTCTTGAGAGCCTTATCACTAGCTTGCACCTCTCCACGTGGGATTCCCATGATCTGGGCCAACAAATCTACACTGACTACTGCTTCCATCCTTCCCACGGGATTCTTGAACTGCAAAGGCTCTAGCGATGGGTACCGTATATGGACGCAGAAGGCCCGAACAATGTTCTCACACGCGTGAGACTTGCCCTCGAATATGGGACCCCACCCGGCGTCCACCAAGTAGTTCATCATTGGATATAACCCAGATAGCCTTTTGTCTACATTACCCTGCAAATGTCAAACCGACCGTGTTCGAAGTCCATCGGTAGAACTCTCTCAACTGGGATTTGGGGATCGAGATCTCACTTCAACCTTCTCTCTTAGGCGACGTTTGTGCTAGCTTCGGCACCCACCTTCTTCCTTGGATGGGTAGGGAGGCTAGGCCTGACTTCATCCGTAAGAGCCCTCTTCTTTCCCATAAGGGAAAGAATGGTGGAGAGAGAGAGAAAATGGTAGCCAAAAGCCCTAAAAGAGCCATGAAAAGTGAAATAAATTAGAGGGATGGGATGGGTTGTGATACCTTGAGATTTTTTAGGCATAAAATAGGGTTTTTACACTCAAATGAAAGGAAATGGGGGAGATAGGAGATGGATTTAAAAGGAATAGTGGGAGGTGGGTTGTTAGTGAAGAAGATGTGAGAATAGGGGAGAGATTTGAGAGAGAAAGATGGAGTTTTAGGAGATTTGGAGAGCTTGGAAGTTTGTAAGGGAGGAAAAGGGAACAAAAGGGAAAGAAATAGGGGTCTCCACACGATTTGGTGGGTCCCACAACTGTGTACGTGCGTTGGCCCGACAGGCCGGTGTCGGCCTGACAAGCCCAGGCAATCCAGACCGAGGTGCGCCCCGGTCGGCACGGCGCCGCTACGATCCCTAAGAATCTTGAGCGGTTTCTCCACAGTGGGCGCGACGCTGCCGCTATTAGGTGATGGCCAACCCCCTCTCGGGGTGCCATATGTGTGCAGGGTCCACTTCGGATACCCCCAATTTGCACCATTTGGGTCCCCGAGTCCATTTGAGTCGTTTCGGGTCCCATTACGTGTATATTCATGCTTTTTGGTTCCTTTGAGTGTGGAATACACCGAATCATCATCTAAACCCTTCAATTGATAGTCTAGAAAGGTATTGGGATCATTTCACATGATCATAGATGCCTATAGGTTTGACTTCAACGGTTAGTTTCACCTGCTGTCAAAACTTAGAATCCTACAACTGTTTCTATGTTTCATTGCTCCCTCCTAGATCAAAGTACGTCAGTGTGCATCGTGTTACTAGGTCTAGTTTAATCCAAATCATACTCTGATACTAACTTATAATACCTTGAAAATTGGGGGTCGAGCAGGACCCCGACTCCTGAGTTCCAACACATCACTTATGTAACATAGATAATGATGATCAAATGTTGTCTGTATTAGTGCCTTAAACATGAGTGAGATTATACCAAATCAGCATATCATACTCCAAAGATAGTTAAATTACATAAGAGGAAGACTATGATAGATATATAAAATTTATAAACTGTTGTAGGTCTTCAGAGCGTGAACATGTTACCAGGTTAAATATATACATGTATACTTCCAAAATGGATAAAATGAATATGCATGTGTATTTCAAAAATACAAAATGGCAATTGTAATGGCATCTAGTCAACATCCCTGAAACCTCGTCGATCAGAACATGGTCTACATAGACCCGCTTGATAGCTGTATATAGGAGAACTCCTCATAATCATAGAAATCAGGCTCCATCACGAAGGCCTTGTCATCATCTGTAACTACAACAGGGTCTGGTTGGTGTTTTTAAAACACCATCCTAGAACATGGGAGTGAGTGATCAACTCAGTGGAGATATAAGGCAAAGGTTAACCTGTTATCTATTCAATCAAGCAGTAGTGATAAAGCAGTACAATACTCATGTCCTATGTACTCTTGTTAATGCAAGGATGATATGTGATAATGATGTATGACCTCGCCTACACTCCCTCTGCAACATCATCTCGCGATCGCGGGATATAACACTCCTGTTGTGCTCAACTCCAACGCCAAAGGCACATGTAATGCGGTGCATGTGCATGATTAGTCAAGTTCTTAATTGCGTTTATTCATACAGTATAATTGGGAAGCTAAGGTACCTCCCTTTTTATCATTGATCTAAACATTGATTCTTCTAGGGTCGTCAATCCGAGTAGTCACATACGATGGGTAATTCCAGGTCACTACGGAGAGGCTTGTCACCTCATCATAGGCCTGGTTTATACTCGAGGTCACTGCGGAAAGGCTCGTCACCTTTGCATAGTTCTAGTGTATACTCGAGGTCACTACGGGCTCATCACCTGATCGTAGGCTAACAGTTCGAATACAGTGCCTTATACACCACCGTATTCGATTCATGAGTTATGGTTGCTCACTGGTCACTACGGGGAGGCTCGTCACCCCAACATAGGCCGATAACTCGACCACGGTGTCCCATACATCACCATACCCGGTTCATGAATCTCCGCGGATCATGGTACCATGGTTAAATGAGATTTTCACTAGTAAGTTTGTACCATATATTTAAACAGTAGCGTCCATACATGGTGAACATACAATGGGCCAATCAGGTTACTTGACATGCTCGACTGGTACGAGCGTACATTGAATTAGTTGACATGGAGCATGTAAGCACTCCGTGTGGCCTAACCACTGTCGATAATCAGCGTATGACTCAAATTTCTCGAATGTGTTGGTCGTGGCTAAACAGTTCGACCACCGATCGTAAACCATTACCGATTGCTTGGACTACATCGTAGCCCCAATCACACTCCAAACAATAGTATATGCATGAAGTAGCTAAAGATATCATGTGACAAATAAAATTAAATATAAATCTTAAGCATTTCAACAAAAATACATATTACCATACATAAACATTTCATCCCTAACTCACATAATAGTAAGATAGGTTACATAGAGGAAACCATAACCATAGATAAGGGAATTGAGAATCCTATCTCAGCACCCTCATTACATACCATTAAACACGCATTTTCTCATTCAGGCATTTTATCAAACACTTAGACTGCACATCACACACATGTAGTAAAATTTATTTAAAACACATATTATAGCAAATCCTTTCACATAGGAGTTACCACCTGTACAACAATCATGCATTCTCAATCAAATAATCATTTCAAGTATAAATCATAATTCCATAGTCATTCAAACATTTTGACAAACACATGGAATGCATAAAAATCAACATAGTTTACCTGTATACATAATACACAGGAAACATCAAAACTAGGCACATATGACAGCAATCAAGTCAGTCATAAATCATTGCTGATGTTGAAAGCCTTGAAAACCATAACCTAAATATTTATAGTCTGTCCCTTTCCCCGGTAGACTCGTAATGAGCTCAGTTTGAACTCTATGCCTTTGTCTACGTCACAACAACCTATAGCATAAAATAGGTTAACTATTTCATCATCTACTCTATTTCAATCGGTTAGGATTTCTTACCCAAGGACGGAGTTAAAATCGCCAGAATAGCGATACAAATAGGCCAGTTTAGCACTTAAAGTAGTGGGATCGAATCCCAGAAACTATTTCCCACTTTCTCTCTTACTTTCTCTCTCTTTCCTTTTCTCTTTGCTCTCTTCTCTCTCCTAGGGTTTACAAATTTGTATGGAATGAGAGGGGTGGGTAAAGGCCCTTATATAGGCCCAGAACTGATGAGATTGGCCCTTGGGCCATGGTATACTTAGGTTATAGCCAAAAGTTGGCTGTTTCAGTCCAACGGAGCACATCTAGAGGCCCCTTTTCTACATATGGTTGGGAGTAAGCCCCCTGACGATGGATCTACACCAGGTTAAGGTCTCGGTCCAATCGGATCAGTGGAACGGCCTCAAGGGATCAGTTTTAATTTAACGGTTACCGTTACTCGATCAAGGCCACAAGTACACTGAGATGTGTTAGAAATTTTTTCTGATCTGAGGGTATATTTGGGTCAGAATCTGATGGTCTAAATCCTTAGATTTATCCTGGATCAAGTTATGTGTTTCTAGATACTTTTAGGATTTGATTTTTAAGATGGTTGTCGAGCCTAGTAATGCGGTCATAACCGTATAGTTTTGTGATAATCAGACTTTCGACGAGCAGTCCAGTCCGATACGGAGTTTCATGATGCTCTTGAGAGTAACTGGGTTTTAATATTGATCCTAGATTTTCTAGTAATGTAGCATCAGCGATTATACTCGTTTTGGGTCTTGTAGTTCGTATTGAAAGTTGTTCAAGCTATTTCAATAGGAAATGCAGTTTAACACTTGATTAATCTTCGTCTAATTCTTAAAGGATTTAGACCTTAGTTATTTCTACCTGAGGTGGTACTCGGGTCTTAGTAAGAATTTTTTCGAGATGTTACAGCATTGGCTGCCACCCTTTCGGCTCCAGCCAAAGAACGACAAACCGATCTAGTCCCCCGCATGAGAAGTACGATCAATTGAACTATGATAGATCCTGGGCTGAGGTAGCTAGGTGAAAGCTCGAGGTAGATATTCGAGCCAAGTTGTCCACAACTGTAACATCTCGAATTTTCATGGCCAGAGTTTGTACTCGTGCCCGAGGAAACCGGTTATTAATGATGTATAAACTGGGATGCTTTAGTAAAATTACACCCTATTTTTTTTATTTAATTACATCCAGAAACATTCAATAAGGTAATCATACACGAGAATAAAATCAACTATATTGATTATATTTGATCAGAGTAAATAGAATCATCAAATGACCTCATAATGGGTGGTTTACTACAACATCAAAGTTCACAGCGGAAGTATAAAACTAAATAATGAAACTTTCTTCTTAGTCTTTCAAGATAATCCTCTATAGGGAAGTAATCCTCTATATCTTCAATCTGTACGTCACTTGCATTATACGTACGGTTGGAAGAGGGTTAATGCCCTACTCATAGTGAAGGTTACCCTTTAAGATTAACAATAATTCAAGAGATTCATAGAAGTAAAGTAAAGGGTCTGATATGTCCCTTGCTCCACTAACACGAGGGTATCAGCATGCACAAACAACCTATATGAGATGCATGCCTAGCAAAGTATGTGGGGCTCATCATACATCATGATCATCACATTGTGGAGTACGATTTATGGATAACCAGCTCAACCTGCATCCCATACTATGGATATTCGCCGGCATGGCCAACGCTACCTTAGATTTACGAGGGGACCTCAGAGCACTCAACAAAATGAGCTGAGTGAATTACATACAACGATTTGTTCATGAAGCAACTATTTGTGACATCCAATTTCGAAGTGATGTGATACTACAATGGAGAATTACATACATCAATTTGTGCACCACTACCCGAAGGCTTAAGGACTTCCGTGCCCCAAGAGGGTTTATATCCAGAGCGCATTACGTCCATGATATAAGATTTGAATCAATAGTTGTGATACATTTTAAACATCACTTACACTTATGGAGACAAAATGAATATTAAAACATATAATTAAATCTGAATCATGAAGGATATAAACTGAATTATGGAGGTTCTGGAATAACAAGACACATGTCAATGCCTTTAAAGATAGACGGCATAAGGCCAATATAATAAAGAGAAGAGTGACAATGATCAACTCAACAAAAGTGGCAATGGCCAAGATAACAAGAGAAGAGTGATAATGGTCAACTCAAGGAAAGGAGAGTGGCAGAGCCAACTCAAATAAAACGACCAGTGGCATAACCAACTCAAATATAGAGACGAGTGGTAAAGCTAACTCAATAATGGATAAGACAAGGGCAAGGCTTGTACCCATGACCTCACACAAATTCAGAGAAATTCTCTTGTATTTGACATCATGTCATAATCCCAAAAGGGCCAATAAATCAATTAATAGAATAATTCTCAAGGAACATGTAAACATGATAATTCATATCGTAAAAGACACGAAAAAGCCATAATTGATGGTGAAACATATAATAACATGGAAGATTCAAATTGATGTATAAAAGGAATACATGTAAAGGCAATATCAAGTTCATGAAAGCATGTATATAAGCCAAGATAAACTAGTATAAAGACAGACTGTAACGCCCTAAAAATTGGGGGTCGTGTAGAAACCCAACTCCTGAGTTTCAGACCATCACTTATGCAATAAATATGCTTATGATTGAATGTTGTCTGAGTTAGTGCATTAACATGAGTGAGATTATACCAAAACTGTAATTCATACTCCAGATCCAGTGATAAAATGCAAGTGGAAGACTGAAAGATATATATATATCACTGTATGAAAATAAAACCATCTCGAACTGTCTCCAAAGTATGAATATAACTCTGAGTCACAAATACATATAATAAACCAAAATTAAATGTCATATGATAGTCCAACTAGAAAAATTCTGTTGATCCAGGCCACCTATGCGAAGCCGTCGAAAAACTGCATGTACGAGAACTCATCCTGGTCCTTGTAGTAGTCCGCCTCCAGCTCCTGAATCACCTCATAACCTGCATCTAAGACAGAGTCTGTTAGGTGTTGCAAGCACCGTCCCGTAACGTGGGAGTGAGTGATCAACTCAATGGAATCATAGAGCAAGTATTAGCATGTTATCAAATCAATCACGCGATAATGGTAAAACAATCAATCATACATTCCTAGATACTGTTATTAATGCAAGTATGAGATGCAGTAATGATGCATGCCCTCACCGACATACTCCCTCATGCGACACCATCTTACGTCCGCAGCATGCTTTCTTCCCTCAGTGCTCCACATCTTCCAGGCACATACCGTGTGATGTGGATATGATTAACGAGTTGTTATTAGTCCTTTCAAATAGCAGGAATTGGAAACTAAGGTACTTCCCTTATATCATTCCCAACACAGATCCTGTCTAGGGTCGTCACTCCTAGTAGTCTCATACGATGATATATTTCTACGTTGCTGTAAGGGTTGCAAAGGCTGTTGCTCGCACTTTTTCAACCGCTCCCCCATCACCTTATCAATATAGGCCTAGTTGTATTCTTATCGCTACGGAAGGGTCGTCGCCTCACGTAGACTCAGAATACATTCGAGGTCACTACAAATGGCTCGTCACCAATCAGAGTAGGATGATAGCTCGAATGTACTGTCCCATACCACCACAATCGGCTCACGAGTACGAGGTGGTCACTGGTCACTACGGGGAGGTTTGTGGCCCCAGCGTAGGCCGACAACTCTACCATGGTGTCCTATACCACCATGCCCGGCTCATGAGTCTTAATGGATCAAGGTACAATGGTTATCAGGGTTATCACTAGTAAGTTTAGTACCCTAGGTTCGAGCAGTTATGACCAATACAAGGTGAACATACAATGGTCAGTCGGGTTGCTTGACGAGCTCGACTAGTATGAGCGCACCTCAAGATGAACAACATGAAGTACATAAAACACCTCGTGTGGCCTAACCACTGCCGTCAACCAAAGCACGACTCGGGTTCGTCGACACGTCCTTCGTGGCGAATAAAATCCAACCACGATTTCGAATCTATTACCGACTATCTGGACTAACGTATAGCCCCAAACACTTATAATCTACATCAAGGATCATATGAGAGTGACAGAAATGAAGCACAAATAATCCAAGCATGTTACAATATATTATAACATACAATATAAGCAAATTAACCAAACATGAGTATTTCATACGTATAAGGAAATCAGTTCAATATAACAATCAAGGAGGAAATCATGTGCATCATCATATTAGTTGAGAATCCAATCTCAAAAGTAATCTACAACAACATTTACTCAATACTTTCTAATATATACTTTTATACAAACACTTAGTCTACACACATTTATCTACATAGTGTATGTCGACCCAAAGTGTGCATTAGGGCGAATCTCTTCACCAAACAGATAGTACACGCCTAACTAGTATAATAACACGACAAATATACATGGAAATCATATCAACAAAATATGTACGTATACAGTATTTCCTACAAATGCCTAAAATACCCTAAATCTCATATTCTCCGTACGTAATTGAAATGAAAAACAGACAGCATGTTCTACATGTCAAACAACATTCTTGTCGATAATCTACTATTAAACGACATTGAAAGCTTTGAAAACAGGTAACCTAAGCATCTAAAATCCTCACCTTACTCCGTAGAAGCGTATCGAATCGAATAAGAACTCTACGCTTCGTCAACGTCGATATGACGACCTAATTCACAAGATAAGTCAGCCACTTCACTACTTGTATCGATGGAATTCCTAAAACAGGTTAAAGTTAGGATTTTCTTACCTAGAATGAAGTCAGAATCACCAGAAGAGTGATTAGAACACGATGGCTAAGCACGTGTAGAAGAAGGATCGAGTGGCAGAAACTTTCCTCACAACTCTCACAGAATCTCTCTCTTTTCTCTCTTCTCTTTTCTAAGGTTTTTGCAAATTCGTATGGGAGGGGTGTGAGAGGGTTTAAGGTCCTTTAATAGGTTAGAAAGTCACCTATTTAGACTTTAAACCAAGGTATACTTGGGTTATAACTAAATTGGATCTTTTTCGATCCAAAAGAGCATTTCTGGAGGTCCCCTGACTGAATGCAGTCGGACTTAAGCTTATGGATGTTGGATCCTGATCACATTAAGTTTTCAGTTCGATAGGGTTCCTAGATCGCATGTGGCGGACCAGTTTCAGTTCAGCGGTCACTGAGACTCGATCAGAGATTCCAAGTACACTGACCTGAGTGAGAAATGTTCCCTGATCCGAGGGTGTATTTGGGTCAGATTCCAACGGTCTGAATGCTTATACTTAACCCGCAAGCGTCACGTGCCAGATTTATTTAAATCACATTTAATTTCTAAAGAATTTCACTCTTTCTCACACTCCTTACTCCATGCTCAATGAAATAGCCCTAGAACATCAGTTGGGCTTGATTTCTGGGGTGGTAGTTAAGTCCAACTACGCGGTCATAATGATCTAAGTTCATTGCTACCCGACTCACGACACGCGGTCAGAATCCATTGTAAAGTTTCAAAGAGTTCCTGAGAATAGACGGGTTTAGAGTTTGATCCTAGGTTTTAGGAGGTTATAGCGTTAACGATTCCACAAGTTTTGGGTCTTGCAGAATGTATTTAAAGCGATCAGTGCTAATTTCACAGCAAATCTAACATAGCGCTAGTTAACTTACGGTTAATTTCTAAAGGAATTAATCTTAAGTGATTTCTGATCGAGGTGGTACTCGGGTCTCTGTACAGATTTTTTCGAGACATTACAATCTACCCCCCTTAAACAATAAATTTCATCCTCAAAATTTGTACCTTTTCGTACTCCTCGAGAAGCTGTGGGTAGTTCTTTCTAATTTTAGCTTCTATCTCCCAAGTAGCCTCTTCTTCAGTGTGATGCGTCCACAACACCTTCACAAAGGAGATGACCTTGCTACGTAATACCTGCTCCTTCATGTCTAATATACGCGCCGGTCGCAGTATATATGTAACATCCTCACCTAACAGCACCTGCTCCCATTTAATGATATGGGAAGGATCAGGAACGTATTTCTTCAGCATAGAGATATGAAATACGTTGTGTACGCTCGCGAAAGGCGTAGCAAAATCCAGACGATATGCCACTGCACCCACATGGTCAAGAATATGGAATGGGCTAATAAATCGCGGTGCTAGTTTCCCCTTCTTTTGGAACCGAAGAACTCCCTTCATAGGGAAAACTCTCAAAAATACGTGATCTCCAACCGCGAACTCTAGCGGGCGTCGTCTCGTATCGGCATAACTCTTCTGTCTGCTCTGCGCTGTAAGAAGTCGGCGTCTGATGATGTCAATCTTTTCCGAGGTCGCCTGCACTTTCTCTGGGCTAATCAATCTGCGCTCACCGACCTCTGCCCAGCAATGCGGTGCTCGGCAAGGACACCCATACAAGGCCTCATAAGGTACCATACTGATACTGGCTTGAAAGCTGTTGTTGTACGTGAACTCCGCATATGGAAGGCAGTCATCCCAACTGTCCTTGAAATTCAACACGTACGCCCGCAGAATGTCCTCTAGAATCTGGTTCACCCGCTCTGTCTGTCCGTCCGTCTGTGGGTGGAAAGCAGTACTGAACTCAACTTCACACCCATAGCTTCCTGGATGCGAGTCCAGAAAATAGAAGTAAAGCGCATATCTCTGTCGGACACGATCTCTAAGGGAACTCCATGCAGGCATATTATCTCCCTGATGTATAGTCTAGCCAACTCGTCTGTAGAGTTCGTAACTCTGATCGGTAGGAAGTGCGCCGACTTCGTCAAACGGTCGACGATCACCCAAATAGAATCATGTCCCTTCCTCGTCTTCGGCAGTCCCGAGATGAAATCCATAGAAATAAAGTCCCACTTCCACTCAGCTATAGGCATAGGCTGAAGGAGACCAGGAGGTCGGCGATGCTCTGCCTTCACCTGCTAGCAAGTGAGACAACGGGACACGAAATATGTGATGTGGGTCTTCATACCATCCCAACAATAGGTCCTCTTCATGTCACGATACATCTTTGTACTGCCTGGATGCATCGCAAGTCTAGAACTGTGCGCAGCCTCGAGAATCTCTAGTCTCAAGTCGAGGATATCTAGGACGCATAGGCAGCCACGATAACGTAAGCCCCCATCCGTTCCAACTCGCCACTCGGCGTCTGCATCATCACTAGCCTGCTCTCGAAGCTCAGTCAGACGCTCATCGTCCCTCTGTGCCGCGATGACCCTGTCATCGATAAGAGGTCGCACCTGAACATGTGTAATAAACTCAAATGGCTCCTCCACAGTGAGTTTCTGCTCAGA
The DNA here is from genome assembly GCA_037074715.1 of Magnolia kwangsiensis. Taxonomy (NCBI): domain Eukaryota; kingdom Viridiplantae; phylum Streptophyta; class Magnoliopsida; order Magnoliales; family Magnoliaceae; genus Magnolia; species Magnolia kwangsiensis. Next base: position 138,590,958 of record CM073571.1, read on the forward strand.
GTCTCGCAAAAACTCAACCATGTCCCACTCAGCTACCATCAGTGGAGCTGCAAACTCTATCACCTTCTTGCGGCTCAACGCGTCAACCACAAGGTTCGCCTTGCCCGGATGGTAGGAAACTTCGAACTTAAAGTCCTTCAAAGTCTCCATCCATCGTCGCTGCCTCATATTCAGGTCTCGCTACGTGAATATGTACTTGAGGCTCTTGTGGTCGTAAAAGAGCTCGAACTCCTCTCCATAGAGGTAATGTCTCCAGAGCTTCAGTGCGAAAATGACCGCAGCCAACTCAAGGTCGTTTGTAGGGTAATTCTCCTCGTACTTTCTTAATTATCTCGAGGCATACGAAATCACCCTGTCCTTATGCATATGGACACAACCCAGACCAACGCTAGATGCGTCGGTGTATATCGTGTGCTTAACCCCTTACTCTGGCAATACTAGCACAGGGGTAGACGTCAACTTGTCCTTCAGCTCCTGAAAAGCTGCCTCCGCCTTCTCATTCCAGGCGAACTTCAGATCCTTCCGTGTTAACTGAGTCAGGGGTCTGGCTATCTTGGAGAAGTCCCGAATGAATCGTCGATAGTAGCCAGCAAGTCTCAAGAAACTGTTCACCTCGATAACTGAACTAGGCTGTTTCCAGTCCTACACCGCGGCTACCTTAGCAAGGTCCACTACCATGCCATCCTTAGACACCACATATCCTAGGAATTTGACTTCCTCCTTCCAGAAGTCGCACTTCTTATACTGTGTGAACAACTGGTGCTGTCTCAGAGTATGCAGGACTGATCGTAAGTGCTCCTCATGCTCCTCCCGACTCCTGGAGTATACCAAAATGTCGTCTATAAATACGATGACGAATCAATAGAGGAATGGCCAAAATACTCTGTTCATCAGATCCATGAACACGTCTGGTGCATTCGTAAGATCGAACGACATCACGAGGAACTTATAATAGCCAAAGCTAGTCCTGAAAGCCGTCTTCTGCACGTCCTCATCCCTGACGCGATGCTGGTGATACCCTGACTTGTAACACCCTGAAAATCGGGGGTCGTGTATAAACTCAACTCCCGAGTTCCAGACCGTCACTTATGTAACAAAAATGATTATGATTCAATGTTGTCTGATTTAAAGCATTCACATGAGTAAAAGTATACCAAAACTGCAATTCATACTTCAGATCTAGTGATAAAAGCAAGCGGAAGACTAAACAATATATATATCACTGTATGGAAAATAAAGTAAATCTCATCTGTCTCCAAAGTATGACTACATCTCTGAGCCTCATATACATATACATGAATAAAAATAAAATGTTCAAAATAGTCCCACTGAAGTCTCATCGATCCAGGTTGCCTACGGGAAGCCATCGTGATACTGCATGTATGAGAACTCGTCCTGGTCCTCGTCTATCTCTGGCTCCACCTCCTGGATCTCATCCTCACCTGCATCTACAACAGGGTCTGGTGGGTGTTGCAAACACCATCCCGTAACGTGGGAGTGAGTGATCAACTCAGTGAAATCATAGAGCAAGGATTAGCATGTTCACAATTCAATCATGCGATAATAGTAAAGCAGTAAATCAGACAATCATACTACTGTTGTTAATGCAAGATGACATGACGTGATGTATGCCCTCACAGACGGTCTCCCTCATACGGCAACATCTTACGACAGCGGCATGCCACACTCCCTAGAGTGCTCCACATCTTCCAGGCACAAGCAATGCTATGGTGATATGATTTCCAAATTATTATTAGCCCATTCAAACAGCAGGATTGGGAAACTAAGGTACTTCCCTTGTATCAATCCCAACACAGATCCTGTCTAGGGTCGTCACTCCTAGTAATCTCATACGATGTATATTTCGTAGGTCACTGCAAGGGCTGCTAGGGCTGTTGCTCGCACTCGTTGCACCGCTCCCCCATCACCTTATCAATACAGGCCTACCATACTCTACTGCAACGGAAGGGTCGTCGCCTCCCGTGGACTCAGAATACGCTCGCGGTCATTACAAAGGACTCGTCGCCTGATCAGTGTAGGCCGACAGCTAGAATATAGTGTCCCATACCACCATAATCTGCTCACGAGTCTAGGTGCTCACTGGTCACTACGGGGAGGTTTGTGGCCCCAGCGTAGGCCGACATCTCGACCACGGTGTCCCATACCACCATGCCTGGCTCATGAGTCTTAGTGGATCAAGGTACCATGTTTAACAGGGTTTGCAATGGTAAGTTCAGTACCCTAGGTTCAAGCAGTTATGACTCATACAAGGTGAACATACATCGGCCAGTCGGGTTACTTGACGGGCTCAACTAGCGCGATCGCATCTCAAGTCGAATGACATGAAGTGCGTAAAACACTTCGCGTGGCCTAACCACTGCCGCCAACTTCAACACGAATCACGTTCATCGACGCGTCGTTCGTGGCTATGACCAGTCAGCCACGAATTCGCTCGGTTACTGACTGCCTGGACTAAGTCTAGTCCCAAACAATTATGGAATCATATCAGCAATCTATGTAAGAGTATTGGAATTGAAATACAATCATGTGAGCATGTTAACACATGTTATAACATTCAACTTAAGCAAATCTTCAAACACATACGTTCCATGCATGTAATGGAATCATGCATATGGTCAACATGTAGGAAATCATTTAGGTCAGCATATTAACTAAGAAATCAATCTCAAACTACCACATAACATCATTTAATTCAATACATACTAATACAAGCATTTATACAAACACATACACTACATACTTAAGTCTACATATAGTATGTCGACCCAAAGTGCGTAACTAGGCGAATCTCTTCGCCAAACTAATTATGCAAGCATTCCTAACTCCCTAATGCGACAACAAACCATGTCAATCACGTCAGCAAAATATGAATGTAGACCGTACTTCCTACAAATGACTAAAATGCCCTAAATCTCATATTCTTCGTTAATTTATGAAACAGGAAACGGAGAGCATGTTGTACATGTCAAACGGCGATGCTGTCGATAATCTACTATTAAACGACATTGAAACCGTCGTAAACCGTCAATCAAAGCGTCCAAAATCCTCACCTAGTCTCTTACGGATGTGGGATTTTGAACGGAGCGTGTACGCTTCGTCTACGGCAGTAGGAGGACCTATTTTACAAGTTACGTTAGCTAACACGCCATGAATCTAAGTAAACCCTAAATCAGTAAGTTCTAGGGTTTTTTTATACCTGAAAAAGTGGAGAAATCACCAGCCAGGTGATTGGAAAGAGTTGCTGAAGTAGTAGCAATCGGCGGCTCGGAAACGGGAAAAATCCCTTCCACTCTCTCTCTCAAACTCTCTCTCCTTTTCTCAAGGGTTTGCAATTTTTGGATGGGAGAGAGAAATGAGGGTTTCAACCCCTTTTATAAGCTTAAAAATGCCGGAAACAGGCTCCGGAACGAAGTTTACTTAGTGCCTATCCATTTCGGGGCTGTTTCGATCCGAAAGTTGCTTTCTGGTGGTCCCCTGGTCGATTGCGATCGGACTTAAGCTCATGCGTACCAGATGTAGCACGTATTAAGTTTTCAGTCTAGCTGGGTTCGCAGATCACACGTGGCGGACCAGTTTCAGTTCAGCGGTCACCGCACGTAGATCAGGGCTGAAAGTCTCATGATAATAAATTGAAATTTTTCCTGATCCGAGGGTGTAATCTGGATGAATTCTGACGGTCAGAACGCTTAATACTGACGCGTCAAGTCGTGTCCCAGATTTGAATTTGAAATTCCAATTCTGTCCCTATTCGCGGTCTCTTCCGTCCGGGTTCAACGAAATAGTCTGTGATTATCGGTTTGACTTGATTTTCAAGATGATTGTCAAGTCCAGCTAGGCGATTCTAACGGTCTAAGATAGGAGGTATCGGACTTTCGATGCGCGATCTAAATCCAATACAAAAATTCAAAGTGGTCCAGAGAACAAACCCGCTTAGAGTTTGATCCGAGGTTATAGAGTATTGTAGAGTTGTTTGTTCTACTCGATTTGGGTCTTGTAGAACGTATTTAAAGTGATCAGGGACTATTTCCCAGTTACTCTAGCGTTGTGCTAGCTAACTTAGCTTAATTTCCATGGAAATTAATTCTACGCGATTTCGGGTTGAGTTGGTACTCGAGCCCAAGTACGGATTTTTCACGGGCGTTACAATCTACCCCCCTTAACAAATAATTTCATCCTCAAAATTTGTACCTTTTTGTACTCTTCGAGAAGATGTGGGTAGTTCTTTCTGATCTTGGCTTCTGTCTCCCAAGTAGCCTCCTCCTCAGAATGATGCGTCCACAATACCTTCACAAGGGGAATCGCCTTGCTACGCAGTACTTGCTCCTTCCTGTCTAGGATGCGTGTCGGTCGCAGGATATAAGTAACATCCTCTCCTAACTGCACCTGCTCCTATCTGATGATATGCGAAGGATCAGCAACGTACTTCTTCAGCATAGAAACATGAAATACGTTGTGAACACTCGCGAGAGGCGTGGGTAAAGCCAATCGGTAAGCCACTGCTCCCACACGATCGAGGATCTGGAATGGACCAATGAATCGCGGTGCCAGCTTCCCCTTCTTCCCGAACCGAAGGACTCCCTTCATAGGGAAAACTCGCAAAAACACGTGATCCCCAACTGTGAACTCTAGTGGACTCCGTCTCGTATCGGTGTAGCTCTTGTCTGCTCTGCGCTGTAAGAAGCCGACGTCGAATAGTATCAATCTTCTCTGATGTCGCCTGCACCAACTCTGGGCCAATCAAGCTACGCTCACCGACCTCTAACTAGCAATGCGGTGCGCGACAAGGTCGCCCATACAGCGCCTCATAAGGTGCCATACCGATACTCGCCTGGAAGCTATTGTTGTACGCAAACTCCGCATATGCAAGACAGTCATCCCAACTGTCCTTGAAGTCCAATGCGCAAGCTCGCAACATGTCCTCCAGGATCTGGTTCACTCGCTCTGTCTGTCCGTCCGTCTGTGGGTGGAAGGCAGTACTGAACTTCAACTTCACACCCATAGCCTCCTGAATGCGAGTCCAGAAAATAGAAGTGAACCTCGTGTCTCTGTCCGACACGATCTCCAACGGAACTCCATGCAGACGCACAATCTCTGGGATGTACAATCTAGCCAGCTCGTCTGCAGAGTTCGTAACTCTGATCGGTAGGAAGTGCGCCGACTTCGTCAATCGGTCGACGATCACCCAAATGGAATCATGTCCCTTCCTCGTCTTCGACAACCCAGAAATGAAGTCCATGGAAATGAAATCCCACTTCCACTCTGCAATCGGCATAGGCTGCAAAAGTCTAGGTGGTCGGCGATGCTCTGCCTTCACCTGCTGACAAGTGAGACAACGGGACACGAACTCAGCTATGTGGGTCTTCATACCTTCCCACCAATACGTCCTCTTCACGTCACGATACATCTTTGTGCTGCCTGGATGCATCGCGAGTCTAGTAGAATGCGCAGCCTCGAGAATCTCTCGTCTCAAGTCAGGGACATCTGGGACGCATAGGCGGCCACGGTAACGTAAGCCCCCATCCATACCAACTCGCCAGTCGGCGTCAGCATCATCACCGGCCTGCTCTCGAAGCTCAGTAAGATGCGCATCGTCCCTCTGCGCCTCGATGACTCGGTCATCGATCTGGGATCGCACCTGTACATGTGCGATGAACTCAAACGGCTCCTCTACTATGAGTTTCTGCTCAAAGTCTCGCAAAAACTCGACCATATCCCACTCGGCAACCATCAGCGGAGCCGCAAACTCTATCGCCTTCTTGCGGCTCAACGCATCAGCCACAAGGTTCGCCTTCCCAGGATGGTAAGAGACTTCAAACTTGAAGTCCTTCAACGTCTTTATCCATCGCCGCTGCCTCATATTCAAGTCTCGCTGCGTGAATATGTACTTGAGGCTCTTATGGTCGCAAAAGAGCTCGAACTCCTCTCCGTAGAGGTAATGTCTCCAGAGTCTCAGTGCGAATATAACGGCTGCCAACTCTAGGTCGTGTGTAGGGTAATTCTCCTCGTGCTTCCTTAATTGTCTCGAGGCATACGAAATTACCCTGTCCCTCTGCATAAGGACACAACCCAAACCAACGCTAGACGCGTCAGTGTATATAGTGTATCTAACCCCTTGCTCTGGCAATACTAGCACAGGGGCGGACGTAAGTCTGTCCTTCAGCTCCTGAAAAGCTGACTCCGCCTTATCATTCCAGGCGAACTCCACGTCCTTCCATGTCAACTGAGATAAGGGTCTCGCGATCTTCGAGAAGTCCTGAATGAAGCGCCGATAGTAGCCAGCGAGACCCAAGAAGCTCCTCACCTCAGTGACAGAACCAGGCAGCTCCCAGTCCTGCACCGCAACTACCTTAGACAGGTCAACTGCCATGCCATCCTTGGACACCACGTGTCCCAGAAACTTCACCTCCTTCTTCTAGAAGTCGCACTTCTTATACTGTGCGAACAACTGATGCTGTCTGAGCGTATCCAGGACCAAACGCAAGTGCTCCTCATGCTCCTCTCGACTCCTAGAGTACACCAAAATGTCGTCAATGAATACAATGACGAATCGATAGAGGAAAGGCCGAAATACCCGGTTCATCAGATCCATGAACACGGCTGGGGCATTCGTGAGACCGAACGACATCACGAGGAACTAGTAGTGGCCAAAACTAGTCCTGAATGCTGTCTTCTGCACGTCCTCATCCCTGACGCGCAACTGATGATATCCCGACTGAAAATCAATCTTCGAGAAGTACTGCGCTCCTCTCAACTGATCAAACAAGTCATCGATCCTGGGCAAAGGGTACTTGTTCTTCACCGTGAGCTGGTTCAGCCTGCGATAATCAATACACAATCGCATCGAACCATCCTTCTTCCTCACGAACAAGAGCGGTGCTCCCCAAGGAGACACGCTAGGCCGTATAAGGCCAAGCTCTAGCAGACCATCAATCTGCGTCCTCAACTCCTCCATCTCACATGGTGTCATGCAATACGTCGGCAGTGAGACGGGTGTAGAACCAGGAACCAGATCGATAGTGAAATTGATCTCACGTCGGGGCGGCAAACCAGGGATCTTCCTGAACAGATCCCCGAACTCAAAAACGACTGGCACATGCTCAAGTATCTGGGTACCAGCGTCGCGCAATAAAGTGGCGTAGCTAAGTATGCGGAAAGGAAGATTTACCCGCACTGAAAATGTGAAAGGCGTGCCCTCAGGCTCGTACACCGTCACCATACGAGCCTCACAGTCAATCTCGACTCTCGCTGCAGTCAACTAGTCCATGCCAAGAATGACGTCGAGATAAACGAGCGAGGGATCGACGACAAGATCAAGAGTCATCGTCCTGCCTCCCAGATCAACTAAACAACCCTCACACATCTGGGTGACATCCGAATAATCCCCATGAGCTGCAAAGACTCGCACGCTATCCATAGTGATAGTCTGTAACCCAAGACGCCTGACTACGGCACGCGATATCAAAAAAATTGTGGAACTAGTGTCCACCATGACAAGAACGGGAGTACCTCCAATATGGGCCGTGACCTCGAAGGCTGAATGCTGGAAAGTCGGCGTCGCAGCTGCCTCACCTGTCAATGCATGAACCCGAGCCTGCTGTGGTAGGTTCGTCCGCTGTGTCAAGGGCCGTGGAGGCTGTCTAATCTGCGATACCGGAGGTCTGAAAGAAGGATGCGTAGGAGCTGACCGTATAGGAGGTGCTGATATCGCCTGTGGATGTACACGATCAATCTTCTGCGGCGGCGAGAACCCACTGTCCCGCATCCTAGAAAAGCAGCTCTGCGCCAAGTGGCCTGACCTCCCACAGTATGTGCAAGTCAAATTGGGGCGCCGAAACGGTGGTACAGGCGCCGTAGTCCTAGTAGGAGGATCAATGCGAGGCCTCTTGCCCGCGAAGGGCCTATCTGGCAAGTCTGGTCGTGGCCTAGAAGCAACCGGGCCACGAGATCGCACAAGTCGATCCACGTCCTGCTCTGCCTGCATGGACATGTGAATCAACTCCGCATAGGAGGGAATTCTAACACAGCACATCTTCGACCGAATATCCGGTCGCAAACCCTCCAAAAAGCGCCTCATGCGCATCTGCTCATCAGCCAGGATCGTCGGGACGTACCTGCCCAACTCCGTGAACCGATGCTCATACTCTGTAACTGTCATCGCTGCCTGTCTGAGACGGAGAAACTCATTCTCCCTGTCGTGCCTGTAAGTCTGGAGATAATACTTCTCATGGAAGCGGAACTCAAATGCTACCCACGTCCATACAAAGTCTGCGGCAACGGTCCGCAGTACGCTATCCCACCACATGCTGGCCTCTCTCTCAAACAGGAAGGTAGCCAGCTCTACCTGCTAGGCCTCGGTGCAATGCAACATCCGCAAAATCTTCGACACCCGGTCGAGACAGTACTCAGCCTCCTCGGGTCTATGAGAACCCGTGAAAGTAGGAGGCCGCAAGCGCTGAAATCGCTCCAATAGGCCCCGTGTATTGGCAGGATTCCCTGCAGGGAAAGCAGGCGACGCAGGATGAGCCATGCCCTCATCCTGGGCGTATGTATAGGCATCCTCAGCTGGATGCGCAGGTGGTGCAGGTGGTGTAGATGTAGCCGCACCCCCACCCTGGGCTAATGTCCCCACGATGGTAGTCAAAAGCTGCTGCTGGTGCAGCATCATAGCCATCATCTGCTCGAATCTGTCAGGGGGTGGAGCAGGCTGTGGCGGATGTTGTGTGAAAGTAGATGCGCGATATGGCTCTCTGACCGACGGTGTAAATGGCAGTGGTCCATCTGTAGGACCAGCGGCAGGCTGAGACGATCGAACTGCCTCAGGAATCGGGCCCAAAGTAGGGTCCGCATGGGTGCCAGACTGCGAAGGAGTCTGATCCATATGCTCTGTCAATGCAAGCCGAACCGTGCTCCGCGTAGCCTTAGGCGACATTCCCTATATTCAAAATAGGGTGCAACCTTGTCAGTCTCATTAGCACGAATACACCGCAATCATTCACATAAAGAGTCCAAGGCATTCCATGCATTTCAATTAATCAAAATTGTCATAATACAAGGGATATATCCTTACAAGCATCATAACGAGAAATACATGGGAATAAAGACAGTTAAGCAATAGCAACATGAGCAAAGCACTAGCCCTAACAGGCTTACACACATAAAGCAGGAAATGACTAACTACTGATAATAACATCAAAGATCGCATCGCTAGTCAGAGTCTGGTGACGGAGGAGGAGCACCCTTATCCTGTAAGCAACACAGGATCGCCTTCAAGGTGCGAGTCACCTTGCCAAATTTCTTCTTTGTAACGGCCTTGGCATCCGCGACTTCTGCGCGAAGTTCTTGGACTTCCCTTCGCAAAGCAGTTTGACTCTCCTCCATCCGAGCAATGCGATCGTCGATAGTAGCCTGCGCAGAAGGAGGAGGGCTCTCATCTGTATCCTGAGTCTCCTCTTCTGCCTCTTCCTGAGCTTCTTCCTGAACCTCTGCTCTAGGTTCTTCTTCGCTTTGATCTTCCTCATCATCAAAGTCATCCTCACTATCCCTTTCAAGTTGATTTTCACGGTATTGTGACCCAATATTCATCTTGACCATTGTCGACTCATCAATGGTATGAATCGATACCGGCAATTTCGGCCCAAGTCTATAGGCAAACTCAAGCGCAATCTTGCAAATCAGTCTGCCAAAGGGAAGCGATTCGGATGTTCTTCTTGACCTGGCTATGAGGACTATCTGTCGTAAGATGAAAGTGGCCATACATACGTTCTCTCCCTGGGCCACCAGATATAAGAAATCGACCATAAGACGTGTGCATTCAATGCGGTTCGTCGACCTGGGATAAACATTGAACGTGCAGATATGGTGCAGCAGGCGCAAATCCTCAGACATATACATCACCTTGAGGCTATTATTAGGCTGCCATGGAACCAACTTACCACACAGAAACCTGGTGCGGCGATCTCGTTCACGTCTAGTCCTCAGATTCTTCTCACTAGGATGCACATCACCTAGAGGCACGTTGAGAAGTCGCGCAATCAACCGAACATCGATCGTAGCCATCCAATCTCTACCAAAAGGGATTTTGAACTGCAAAGACTCCAAGGTAAGATTCTGGATACTAGCGTAGAAGGCACGAACGGTGCTCACATTAGCACGAGCGCGAGCTTCAAAGATCAGACCCCAATGCGCAGCTTCAATGCGCTCGAACAACAGATATTCGCCGAATAGTCGTCCATCTACGTCCGCCTCAAATAACACCTTACGATCAGTGTATTGGCCATGAGGCATCTCTGATAAAATTGCTCGTCCAAGGTGTGCATGGGGATCCAAATCCCACTTTGTACGGCACTCCAAGACTGCAGCTGGACCTGCGGCGGCGCTTGAACTTGCGGCACCACCCCGCGGTCTTCTCGATTGAGCAGGGCGGCTCGGCCCAGCCTCGTCTGTTGCGATTTTCCTCTTACCCATCAAAGATATGATGGATGAGAGTGATAAAAGGCCTAAAATGGCTTCCACGAAAGCCATGGAAAACGGTAAAAATGCGGAGAAGTGGCTGCCCAATCTGGAAAAAGGAGATCTAGGCGTCGTAGAGGGATGCTTCAAGCTTCCCAAGGCTATAATTTCAAGGAGAAATGCAAACAAAAAAGTAGAATGGAGCACCTCACAATTTCAGCTCTATTTGGGGATCTTTGGAGCTCCAAATGGTGAAATCTTCAAGAGGAAGGGCTGCCAACTCCCAATAAGTGATGGATGACGGTCGGTTTTGGCCAAGGAGGGATCTAGGAGTGATTTGGGACCACAAAATTTAGAGATAGTTGCTGGGAAACGAAAATGGAGCTATGGGGAGGGCTGTTTGTGAAGGAGGGGTATGATTTGGGGGTTTTTGTTGGACGGGAGCTACATGGGGATGATGCATGTGCCATTTAAGGGCGTGCGCCCAAAAATCATGGCAAAGGGGCCCCACCGGTCGGCGATGGCATCGCCGGCCAACTTCCCAGTTGGCCGGTTGGACCACATGGGTCTGGTCCCCCATGGTCCAAGGACTCCAAAAATATGTGGCCCACCCCCTGGTTCATTGTATTTTGACCTATATGAGCCCAAACATGTGTTCGGGGCTTTCCGGGACCAATCCACAATTCCAAATATCAAACCCTATGATGCAGCATATGAATTTGGAGTATAAGGATCTATTACATCCATCTAGATCCTTATTTGCTAAAGAAAGTGAAGTTAGAATGGCCTTATGGCCATTTTTCATGAAATTTCACTATTCACTGTAAAATTTTGTGAAAGTATTAATTTGTGTTATTTTCACATTAGGTTTGATGCCTAATATGAAATGGATAAGAAAGAAATGAAGATCGGAGTGTTTAGAGGAGGAATTATGAAGATTTTTGGTGAAACGGGGTTTTTAAGCCCTGACGATTGATTACAGGAGTCGTGGTCATCCCACGGCCCAAGGATTCACTTTTGCGGTTGAAAACTGCTCATAGGACGTCTCAACCCGACTTCCTACAGCTTAGAAGCGATTCGGGTTGCTTTACGCGACCCGAGATGCGTTACAGACTCGATCTTGCGATCGATTCCAATAGACTTCGCCTATCGGCGAACCTGCGATCCTAGAAGTGTTTCTAGACCCTTCTCGCACCCACCTAAGTCAAAGGAAACGACAGCGTACGTCGTGAGACCATAACCCAGGCCCAGTATACTCTCATTCATGCTCTGATACCAACTTATAACACCCTAAAAATCGGGGGTCGTGTATAAACTCAACTCCCGAGTTCCAGACCGTCACTTATGCAACAAAAATGATTATGATTCAATGTTGTCTGGTTTAAAGCATTCACATGAGTAAAAGTATACCAAAACTGCAATTCATACTTCAGATCCAGTGATAAAAGCAAGCGGAAGGCTAAACAATATATATATCACTGTATGGAAAATAAAGTAAATCTCATCTGTCTCCAAAGTATGACTACATCTCTGAGCCTCATATACATATACATGAACAAAAATAAAATGTTCAAAATAGTCCCACTGAAGTCCCATCGATCCAGGTCACCTACGGGAAGCCATCGTGATACTGCATGTACGAGAACTTGTCCTGCTCCTCGTCGATCTCTGGCTCCACCTCTTGGATCTCAGCCTCACCTGCATCTACAACAGGGTCTGGTGGGTGTTGCAAACACCATCCCGTAACGTGGGAGTTAGTGATCAACTCAGTGGAATCATAGAGCAAAGATTAGCATGTTCACAATTCAATCATGCGATAATAGTAAAGCAGTAAATCAAACAATCCTACTACTGTTGTTAATGCAAGATGACATGACGTGATGTATGCCCTCACCGACGGTCTCCCTCATACGGCAACATCTTACGACCGCGGCATGCCACACTCCCTAGAGTGCTCCACATCTTCCAGGAACACGCAATGCTATGGTGATATGATTTTCAAGTTGTTATTAGTCCATTCAAACAGCAGGATTGGGAAACTAAGGTACTTCCCTTGTATCAATCCCAACACAGATCCTGTCTAGGGTCGTCACTCCTAGTAATCTCATACGATGTATATTTCGTAGGTCACTGCAAGGGCTGCTAGGGCTGTTGCTCGCACTCGTTGCACCGCTCCCCCATCACCTTATTAATACAGGCCTACCGTACTCTACTGCAACGGAAGGGTCGTCGCCTCCCGTGGACTCAGAATACGCTCGCGGTCACTACAAAGGACTCGTCGCCTGATCAGTGTAGGCCGACAGCTAGAATATAGTGTCCCATACCACCATAATCTGCTCACGAGTCTAGGTGCTCACTGGTCACTACGGGGAGGTTTGTGGCCCCAGCGTAGGCCGACAGCTCGACCACGGTGTCCCATACCACCATGCCCGGCTCATGAGTCTTCGTGAATCAAGGTACCATGGTTAACAGGGTTTGCAATGGTAAGTTCAGTACCCTAGGTTCAAGCAGTTATGACTCATACAAGGTGAACGTACATCGTCCAGTCGGGTTACTTGACGGGCTCGACTAGCGCGATCGCATCTCATGTCGAACGACATGAAGTGCGTAAAATACTTCGCGTGGCCTAACCACTGCCGCCAACTTCAACACGAATCACGTTCATCGACGCGTCGTTCGTGGCTATGACCAGTCAGCCACGAATTCGCTCGGTTACCGACTGCCTGGACTAAGTCTAGTCCCAAATAATTATGGAATCATATCAGCAATCTATGTAAGAGTATTGGAATTGAAATACAATCATGTGAGCATGTTAACACATGTTATAACATTCAACTTAAGCAAATCTTCAAACACATACGTTCCATGCATGTAATGGAATCATGCATATGGTCAACATGTAGGAAATCATTTAGGTCAACATATTAACTAAGAAATCAATCTCAAACTACCACATAACATCATTTAATTCAATACATACTAATACAAGCATTTATACAAACACATACACTACACACTTAAGTCTACATATAGTATGTCGACCCAAAGTGCGCAACTAGGCGAATCTCTTCGCCAAACTAATTATGCAAGCATTCCTAACTCCCTAATGCGACAACAAACCATGTCAATCACGTCAGCAAAATATGAATGTAGACCGTACTTCCTACAAATGACTAAAATGCCCTAAATCTCATATTCTTCGTTAATTTACGAAACAGGAAACGGAGAGCATGTTGTACATGTCAAACGGCGATGCCGTCGATAATCTACTATTAAACGACATTGAAAGCGTTGTAAACCTTCAATCAAAGCGTCTAAAATCCTCACCTAGTCTCTTACGGATGCGGGATTTTGAACGGAGCGTGTACGCTTCGTCTACGGCAGTAGGAGGACCTATTTTACAAGTTACGTTAGCTAACACGCCGTGAATCTAAGTAAATCCTAAATTAGCAAGTTCTAGGGTTGTTTTATACCTGAAAAAGCGGAGAAATCACCCGCCAGGTGATTGGGAAGAGTTGCTGAAGCAGTAGCAATCGGCGGCTCGGAAACAGGAAAAATCCCTTCCACTCTCTCTCTCAAACTCTCTCTCCTTTTCTTTAGGGTTTACAATTTTCGGATGGGAGAGAGAAATGAGGGTTTCAACCCCTTTTATAAGCTTAAAAATGCCAGAAACAGGCTCCGGAACGAAGTTTACTTGGTGCCTATCCATTTCGGGGCTGTTTCGGTCCGAAAGTTGCTTTCTGGTGGTCCCCTGGTCGATTGCGATCGGACTTAAGCTCATGCGTACCAGATGTAGCACGTATTAAGTTTTCAGTCTGGTTGGGTTCGCAGATCGCACGTGGCGGACCAGTTTCAGTTCAGCGGTCACCGCACGTAGATCAGGGCTGAAAGTCTCATGATAATAAATAGAAATTTTTCCTGATCTGAGGGTGTAATCTGGATGAATTCTGACGGTCAGAACGCTTAATACTGACGCGTCAAGTCGTGTGCCAGATTTGAATTTGAAATTCCAATTCTGTCCCTATTCGCAGTCTCTTCCGTCCGGGTTCAACGAAATAGTCTGTGATTATCGGTTTGACTTGATTTTCGAGATGATTGTCAAGTCCAGCTAGGCGGTTCTAACGGTCTAAGATAGGAGGTATCGAACTTTCGACGCGCGGTCTAAATCCAATACAAAAATTTAAAGTGGTCCAGAGAACAAACCCGCTTAGAGTTTGATCCGAGGTTATAGAGTATTGTAGAGTTGTTTGTTCTACTCGATTTGGGTCTTGTAGAACGTATTTAAAGTGATCAGGGACTATTTCCCAGCTACTCTAGCGTTGCGCTAGCTAACTTACGCTTAATTTCCATGGAAATTAATTCTATGCGATTTCGGGTCGAGTTGGTACTCGAGCCCAAGTACGGATTTTTCACGGGCGTTACATGACTGCAGATCAATCCTCGAGAAGTACTGCACTCCTCTCAGTTGATCAAACAGGTCATCAATCCTGGGAAAAGGGTATTTATTCTTTACCGTAATCTGATTCATCCTACGATAATCAGTACATAATCGCAGTGAACCATCCTTCTTTGTCACAAATAGCACCGGTGTTCCTTAAGGAGACACACTTGGTCGTATGAAGCCAACCTCTAACAGATCATCAATCTGTTTTCTCAACTCCTCCATCTCACACGGAGCCATGCGATACGTCGGAAGTGAGATGGGCGTCGAACCGAGTACCAGGTCGATAGAAAAATCAATCTCACGCTGAGGTGACAACCCAGGAATCTTCCTGAACAGATCATCATAATCACGAACTACCGGCATGCTATCAAGTGTCGCGGCATCAACATCCCTCAATAAGGAAGTGTAGCAAAGTACTCGAAAGGGGAGATTAACCTACACTAGAAATGTAAAGGACGTTCCCTCCGGCTCGTAGACTATCACTATACGAGTCTCGCAGTCAATCTCGGCCCTCCCTGCAGTCAGTCAATCCATGCCAAGAATGACGTCTAAATAATAGAAAGAGGGGTCGACGACAAGGTCAATAGCCATCGTCCTGTCCCCTAGATCCAGTAAACAACCCTCACACATCATAGTGGCATCAGAAAAGGTCTCGTGTGCTGTAAGAACTCGCACCCCATCCATCCGAGTAGTCGGTAGCCCAAGGCGCTTGACTACTGAATGCGATATCAATGAAATCGTGGATCCTGTATCCAGCATCACGAATATAGGAGTACCTCCAATATGGGCTGTGACCTCAAAGGCCAAGGGTGGGGCAGTCTCTGTCCCAAATGCCTCTGTTGTCAATGCATGTACTCGAGCCTGCTGTGGACAGTACGGCCGCGGTATCATGGGCCGTTGAGGCGGCTGGAACTAAGGTACGGGAGGTCTGAAACAAGGATGCGCAGGAGCCGATCGTAACGGTGGAGCGGATAATTCCTGTGGGCGAGAACAATCGATCTTCTGCGGTGGTGAAAACTCATTATCTCTCATCTGAGCAAAACAGCTCTCTGCAGTGTGACCCGGTCTCCCGCAGAACATACAGGTCACACCTGGGCACCTTATCGAAAGTACTGGCGCTGTGGCCCTGGGAGGAGAATCGATGCGAGGCCTCTTGTCAAGGAATGGCCTGCTCTGGGTGTCTGGTCATGGCCTAGCAACCATAGGGCCACGAGAACGTGTCAAGCGATCTACATCCTGCTCTGCCCGTATATACATGTGTATTAGCTCGGCATAAGAAGGTACGCTAACATAACACATCTTCGACCGAATGTCAGGTCGCAAGCCCTTAAAAAATCATCGTATCTGCATCTTCTCATCTGCAAGTATCGTAGGGACATATGTGCCCAACTCTATAAATCGATGCTCGTACTCCACAACTGACATGCCTCCCTGCCTGAGGTGTAAAAACTCATTCTCCCTCTCAAGTTGGTAGGTCTGCGGATAGTATTTCTCATGAAAATAGAACTCGAATGCTGCCCAAGTCCATATGTAGCCAACCGCAACCATCTGCAACACGTTATCCCACCATAAACTAGCCTCTCTCTCGAACATGAAAGTGGCTAACTCAACCTGCTCAGACTCCGAGCAGTGCAGCATCCTCAATATCTTCGAGACGCGGTCGAGCCAATACTCGGCCTCCTCGGGTCTGTGAGAACCCGTAAAAGTAGGAGGCCGCAAGCGCTGAAATTGCTCAAGTAGGCCTCTGGTATCAGAAGCACTCCCTGTGGGGTAAGCGAAAGGTGCAGGATGAGCCATACCCTCATCCTGGTTGAAGTCCCAGCATCCTCAGCTAGATGCACAGATGGCGCAGGTGGAGTCGCACTCCCACCCTGGGCTAATGCCCCTGCGATAGTAGTCAAAAGCTGTTGATGCTGCTGGTGCATCATGGTCATCAACTTCTCAAACCAATCAGGAGGTGGAGCAGGCTGAGGCACATACTGTGTCGAGGAAGACGCGTGGTACTGCTCTCGAACTGGCGGTGTGAAAGGTGGTGGTCCGACTATAGGACCTGTAGAAGGCTGAGACTCAGGTGCAGTCTCACGAATCAGGCCCACAGCAGGGTCCATATGATCATCACTCTTGGGAGGGACCCGATCCATCGACTCACCCAGCGTAAGACGTGCCGTGCTTCGGGTAACCTTAGGTGGCATTCCCTATATTCAAAATAGGGTGCAACCCAGTCAGTTTCAACAATAGCACAAACACACCACATAATCATTCACATAACAAAACGAAGAAACTCCATGCATTTCATTTAATCAAAATTTTTCATAATACAAGAGATATATCCTTACATGCATCATGACAAGAAACACATGGGAAACTAAGTTAGCCAAAGCTACAACTGCAACATAAACCAACTACTAAGCCTTCTCAGGCTCACACACAGAAAACACAAAACAACCTACATACGACCGACAAACATCTGAAATCTAATCACTTATCCGAGTCTGGTGATGGAGGAGGGGCACCCTTATCATGCAGACAACACAGGATAGATTTCAAGGTGCGAGTCACCTTCTTGAACTTGTGCTTCATAAAGCCCTGCAGGTCCGTAATGTCCTGTCGCAAGGCAACCTGGCCCTGTCGTAGGGAAGCATGATCCTTCTCTAGGTGAGCTATAAGAGTATCCCAAGGAGCCTGACCAGAAGCTTGCCCTGGTACCGCAGGAGGGGAGCTCTCATCTATGCTCTGGGCCTCTGGTTCTTCCTCTTTTGGGATCTCAACCCCAGTTTCTTCTTCACTCTCTTTTCCTTCGCTCTCAGTCTCATCTTCGCTCTCCTCACCAAGGCCATAACCAAACTCACGTGCAATCCTGCATATGAGTCGGCCGTATGGGAGTGACTTAATCCTCCTCCTCGAGAGTACAACCTGAACTATCTGTCGCAACATGAAAGAAGGCACACACAGGTTTGCCTCTGCCCCACCTGATACAGGAAGTCCACCATGAGGCGCGTACACTCACTACGGTTGCTCCACCTAGGGTAGACGTTGAATGTGAAAATGTGGTGGAGCAAGCGGAAGTCGTCTGTCATATGTGACGCAAGAAGACTCCGGTTCGGTTGCCACTCAACCAATCGGCCACAAAGGGAATGTGTGCGATGGTCCCTCTCATGCATAGTATTCAGACTCTTAGTGTTCGCAAGTACCTCGCCAAGGGGCACATTCAGAAGCCGAGATATCAATTTGACATCAACTGTGGCCCACAAATCCACTCCACATAAGACCCAGACCTGTAAGGGTTCCAGCGTAGCCTCATGAATGTTGGCATAGAAAGCTCGGACCGTGCTTGCATTGGCGCGTTGCCTGACATCAAATAGCGGACCCCACTGGGCCTGTTCCAGAAGCTCGAGCAACTGATATTCCCCAAAGAGTCACCCATCCACCTGAGCTTCAAAAAGGACCCGACATCCCTCATAAACTCCATGGGGTTGTTCTGCCAACCAAGCCCTTCCAGCAGGAGATCGAGGATCAAGATCCCGCTTCGTCTGAAACTCACGAGCGACACTTGGACTAGCGGCGACGCTTGAACCAGCGGCGCCACCTCTTGGCTTCCTTGAACGTGAGGGGCGACTAGGCCCAGCTTCATCAGCGACAGTCTTCCTCTTTCCCATGAGAGAGAGGACGGTGGAAAGGGAGAATAAGGCCTCCACGAACTCGAAGAAGGCCATGGAAAATGAAGAAAAAGGGGAAATGAGGCTGGAGTTTCTGGTTCTCCATGAATGTGAGCCTCAACAGAGGTTGTACAGGCCCAAATGACAAAGATTAAAGAAGGGAAAAGGAGGACATGGGCTGAGTTAAGAGCTTACACGATTTCTAGCCTCAAATGAAGGATGCGAGAGCTCCAACGAATGAGAATGGAAAGGAGAGGAGTGTGTATAGCTGTAAAAGATGGAGGGGCATGGGTTGAGGCAGAAAACGACGATGGGAGTGATTGGAAATGAGATTTGAGAGAGAAACTAGCAAATGGGAGAGAAAAGGAGAGCTTGGGGGTATGGTTTGTTAAGGAGGTAGTGATTTGGGGCTGTTTTAACTGATGACCCATGCACCAGGGGGTCACCCTAACCCCCAAACATCATCGGCCCGAAGGCCCGACCGAGATGGGCTCACCGATCGGCGAGGCCTCATCGACTCGGCGAGATCCTCACCACTCGCTGGAGTGTTTGGCGAGGCCTCACCATTTAGGCGAGGTCCTCCTGCCCTAAGGGCCTAAAATTCATGTGGGTCCCACCTTAGATCATTCTAGATCAGCGTGGGTAGGCCCACGACTCCATTTCGAACTATTTCGGGTCATTTCGGGTACTAATTGCTGCATATTCATATTTAGCGATTTTTAATAGCTGGGATAGGGTCAATAGAGGCCTAGGCTCATCCACACATGAACTAGAAGTGGTCTGGGGTCATTTCACGTGACCATGGATGCACACGGGCTCGATCAAAATGATCGATTTGAGTGAACTTTGCCAATTGGCGAAACTGGGATCCTATGAGTGTTTCTATGTTTTTCTCGCACCTACCTAAGTCAAAGGGCGATAGCATACATCGCGTGACCATAACCCAGGTCCGATTTAATCTAAATCATGCTCTGATACCAACTTATAACGCCATAAAAATCAGGGGTCGTGCAGAAACCTAACTCCCGAGTTCCAAACCATCACTTATGCAACAAATATGCTTATGATTAAATGTTGTCTGAGTTAGTACATTAACATGAGTGAGATTATACCAAAACTACAATTCATACTCCAGATCCAATGATAAAACGTAAGATGAAGACTGAAAGATATACATATCACTGTATGAAAATAAAACCATCTCGAACTGTCTCCAAAGTATAAATATAACTCAGAGTCACAAATACATATAACAAATCAAAATCAAATGTCATATGATAGTCCAACTAGAAAAATCCCGCTGATCCAAGACAACCATGCGAAGCCATCAAAAAACTGCATATTCGAGAACTCGTCCTGGTCCTCGTAGTAGTCTGGCTCCAGCTCCTAAATCGCCTCACAACCCGCATCTAAGACAGAGTCTGGTAGGTGTTGCAAGCACCGTCCCGTAACGTGGGAGTGAGTGATCAACTCAATGGAATCATAGAGCAAAGATTAACATGTTATCAAATCAATCACGCGATAATAGTAAAGTAATCAATCAGACATTCCTAGATACTGTTATTAATGCAAGTATGAGATGCAGTAATGATGCATGCTCTCACCGGCATACTCCCTCATGCGATACCATCTTATGTCCGCAGCATACTTTCTTCCCTCAGTGCTCCACATCTTTTAGGCACATGCCGTGCGATGTGGATATGATTACCGAGTTGTTATTAGTCCTTTCAAACAGCAGGATTAGGAAACTAAGGTACTTCCCTTATATCATTCCCAACACAGATCCTGTCTAGGGTCGTCACTCCTAGTAGTCTCGTATGATGATATATTTCTAGGTCGCTACAAGGGCTGTCAGGGCTGCACTCATTGCACCGCTCCCCCATCACCTTATCAATACAGGCCTAGTTGTACTCTTGTCGCTATGGAAGGGTCTTCGCCTCATGTAAACTCAGAATACGCTCGAGTTCACTACAAAGGGCTCGTCACCAATCAGAGTAGGATGACAGCTCGAATGTAGTGTCTCATACCACCACAATCGACTCACGAGTCTGAGGTGCTCACTGGTCACTACGGGGAGGTTTGTGGCCCCAGCGTAGGCCGATAACTCGACCATGGTGTCCCATACCACCATGCCTAGCTCATGAGTCTTAATGGATCAAGGTACTATGGTTATCAGGGTTATCACTGGTAAGTTCAGTACCCTGGGTTCGAGCAGTTATGAATAATACAAGGTGAACATACAATGATTAGTCGGGTTGCTTGACGAGCTCGACTAGTACGAGCGCACCTCAAGCTAAACGACATGAAGTGCAGAAAATACCTCGTGTGGCCTAACCACTTCCGTCAACCAAAGCACGACTCGGGTTCGTCGACGCGTCCTTCGTGGCGAATAGAATCCAACCACGATTTCGAATCTGTTACCGACTGCCTGGACTAATGTATAGCCCCAAACACTTGTAATCTACATCAAGGATCATATGAGAGTGACAGAAATGAAGCACAAATAATCCAAGCATGTTACAACATATTATAACATACAACATAAGTAAATCAACCAAACATGAGTATTTCATATGTATAAGGAAATCAGTTCAATATAACAATCATGGAGGAAATCATGTGCATCATCATATTAGTTGAGAATCCAATCTCAAAAGTAATCTACAACAACATTTACTCAATACTTACTAATACATACTTTTATACAAACACTTAGCCTACACACATTTGTCTACATAGCGTATGTCGACCCAAAGTGTGCATTAGGGCGAATCTCTTCGCCAAACAGATAGTACACGCCTAACTAGTATAATAACACGAGAAATACACATGGCAATCATATCAGTAAAATACGGACATATACAGTATTTCCTACAAATGCCTAAAATACCCTAAATCTCATATTCTCCGTACATAATCGAAATGGAAAACAGACAGCATGTTCTACGTGTCAAACATCATTCTTGTCGATAATCTACTATTAAACGACATTGAAAGCTTTGAAAATAGGTAACCTAAGCATATAAAATCCTCACCTTACTCCGTAGAAGCGTATCGAATCGAATAAGAACTCTACGCTTCGTCAACGTCGATATGACGACATAATTCACAAGATAAGTCAGCCACTTTGCTACTTGTATCGATGGAATTCCTAGAATAGGTTAAGGTTAGGGTTTTCTTACCTAGAATGAAGTCAGAATCACCGAAAGAGTGATTAGAACATGATGGCTAAGCACGTGTAGAAGCAGGATCGAGTGGCAGGAACTTTCCTCACAACTCTCACAGAATCTCTCTCTTTTCTCTCTTCTCTTTTCTAGGGTTTTTACAAATTTGTATGGGAGAGGAGTGAGAGGGTTTAAGGTCCTTAAATAGGTTAGAAAGTCACCTATTTAGACTTTAAACCAAGGTATACTTGGGTTATAGCCAAATCTGGTCTTTTTCGATCCAAAAGAGCATTTCTGGAGGTTCCCTGACTGAATGCTGTCGGACTTAAGCTCATGGTTGTTGGATCCTGATCACATTAAGTTTTCAGTTCGATAGGGTTCCCAGATCACCCGTGACGGACCAGTTTCAGTTCAGCGGTCACTGAGACTCGATCAGAGATTCTAAGTACACTGACCTGAGTGGGAAATGTTCCCTGATCTGAGGGTGTATTTGGGTCAGATTCCAATGGTCTAAATGCTTATACTTAACCCACAAGCGTCACGTGCCAGATTTATTTAAATCATATTTAATTTCTAAAGAATTTCACTCTTTCTCACACTCCTTTCTCCAGGCTTAATGAAATAGCCTCAGAACATCAGTTGGGCTTGATTTCCGGGGTGGTAGTCAAGTCCAACTATGTGATCATAATGGTCTAAGTTCGTTGCTATCAGACTCACGACGAGCGGTCAGAATCCATTACAAAGTTTCAAAGATTTCCTGAGAACAAACGGGTTTAGAGTTTGATCCTAGGTTTTAGGAGGTTATAGCATTAACGATTCCACAAGTTTTGGGTCTTGCAGAACGTATTTAAAGCGATCAGTGTTAATTTCATATCTAATCTAAGATAGCGCTAGTTAACTTACGGTTAATTTCTAAAGGAATTAATCCTAAGTGATTTCTGATCGAGGTGGTACTTGGGTCTCTGTACAGATTTTTTCGAGACGTTACACAGAAAAAATATAAAAAGGCATGTAAAAGGTAGGATAAATAAATCAACTTAAAGTACTGTAATCTTAAAGGATAAAACCTTCACCACTTGAATCCAATCATTCTCTACGTTGCTAGGCCGAAATGGATGCATTGTAGTTCCTGATTCTAGTATAGTTAGTATGATCCTCACGGCTAGATTGTCATAATACTGGGGTTGAACCATAACTATAGGTGTAGTCTTAAGATCATTGTTAGGAGGACTAGCATTGGGGAACAATTTACCTTGTTCAATCATCGTTCTCTACCTGTGCAGCCTGAACTGGACAAAACATATCGGTTAATTCGACTCACTGAGTCAACTCGGACCAACTTTTCTTTCTTTCCTTCTTCTTCTCCCTTCTTTCTTTCCTTTCTTTCTTTCTTTTCTCCCTAGTGCGTTCGGCAAGAACAAAAAGACCGACCGATTGCTTCTCTCCCTCTCTCATTTTATTCTCCTGCTCTTCTTTTTCCTTCTCTTCAGGCTAGAATGTCTAGCGGTACCTGGATCCTGCTCGACTCAGCTAAGGCTCGGCAAAGATAACGAGTTGACTTGCTCTCAACTCGCTCTCTTCTTCCCATTTTTCTTTCTTTTTTCTTTTACTTTCGTGGTTGAGTTTCCAATCGGTCGTCCTCTATTTTATTTATACCCCCTAATCTTCTCAAACTTGGGTTATAGTCAGAAACGTTCGGCTTTTCGCACTCGACTTACGTAGAGAATTCCGCAGCCAGTTTGCACGTGAATCCTCTATTGTGAAACGGCCTAGGAGTCTGTCTCATCCGACTATTGGGACAGTATTTTTGAAAGGAGGATCAACCGATGGACGCCTCTGATTTGGCCACACAGTTCTCTGGCCCACCAGATCAGAGGCCCGATCATCGGATTGTTGCTGCGAACTTTCTTCCGCATGGTGTGGTTATTTTGCGTGAGGGATTAGTAAATACCGAATCTTTTACTAGTTTCCTTTCTTTTAGAGCATCGTGGAGGGGTTCAGCTTTGTGGTGGCTTTTAGATGGACGGTTCGGATCAGTGCAACGGATGATAAACAGAGAGTCGTGGTGTCCGTTTCTCCCACATCTCTGTCTTTTAAGCCGTTCGTTGTCACAGCGAGTAAGAAGGAAATCGTTCATTTGTACGGCACCAGTGGGTCCACTTCTGATGAAATTAGGTGAGATCTACTTCGTTCATTGGTTTGGCAGGGTCCTGTTAAGTCAAGAACCAAAATATGGGGTGGATCCGAGATTTGGATGGGCCCCACTATTAGTGGGCATGAGGACTGTGTTCACCGTTGAACTGAGAAATTGGTTTCGTGAATTCTTGGTTTTTATTTGCATGTACTAGGTGGTGTCCACTATGACGATCTTTCAGGGAATCCGCTCCCTTCACCATCTTAAGCTTGCTATGTGTGCCCATGGGCCCAAGTTTAAAGTAGATCCGAGCTGTAGGTGGACCGCGTGATCGAGTAATACTTAGAATAATGTTCACTGTTAAACATTATAGTTGAACGATAGCATGCATTTGGCATCCATTAATTACCAATTTTCCATCTATCACACCAATATCTTCTAACATTGGTTATGTTGAAGTGTGCCATCCAAATGCCCTGAGATTTAACGAGTACCCTTTATTTTTCATGCTCTTGCTATGATTCGAGTTTGGGTCCCGATCTCCTAAGGATGACCATGATACTATTTTAATGGCTAACACGCTTCAAAATTCTAAGATAATGTTTGTACACACCTAATTGGTGAGTTACCAGGTGGCTTAGGCCTATACATTGAGATCCTCATGATGATCGGTTTACCACAATATTTGTGTGGCCCGTTTGGTAGATCCAAACAAGACAAGTGGTCAAATGACTTGATAAAAATAAAGGAACTTAATGATTAGCATTCTGACCATGTATGTAGGTGGATGTACGGTTAGTTTCGTAAACGTACGAACACAAGGTGATTTTTTAGGATGATTAAGGGCAGGATAAGTATATTGTTAGATTTGAATGACATTTTTCTATATGTAAGTTCTTCATATTGTAATTTTAATGGTGGGTTAAGCATATTCATATGGGGTGAACAAGATTAACAGATCAGAATCTTGATATGATAAGTGTACAGACGGATGTAGTGGTCAAGTAGCTGATTTATTACAATCTAAGAGTTGAAATTTGACACGTATGGTTAATTTATGATAATTAGGCCTGGTATAAAATTTCACATGAAACAGATCATGAGAACCATGTGAATTAGAATTCAAGGCTATAGGTCAATGACATTTTTGTAATTATTGTTGATATGTGAGTTTTGAGAAATCTAATAGCTCCACATAGTTATGGACACGTTTCTAAGAAATTCTTACAAATGGATGTATATCTAAATCATTATGGATAGGGAGTTATTTGTCAATTCATTTAAGGGAAAACATATACGTTAAATAACATGATGGAGAGAGCCTTACTTTGAAATTGATGGTCAGATAGCTTGATTCATGAATGGAGATCATTCCTAACGGTTAGGTTTGTGTCAGGGCGAGGATATACGGCTAAGATAGTTGGATTGGCATCGTACACGTGACATATTTAGTAAATTTCTTGGTAACGCTCGAGAACTTTCAATACTTGAGTATTGAAAAGTTCGGGGCGTTACAACAACACAAGGCACAAACACTCAATTAAGAACTCTTCTGGCAAATAAACAAACCCTGATCTGAGATGTCCAATGATGGAGCTTGGTAAAGGAAGATTCGTTTTGCCAGGGTTGCTTACAGCAGTGGAGGAGAAGTTTTAGGGAAGGAGCTTAGGTGCCCCAAGCTCCTCCCACATTCCGTGCTGATTAGGTCGACTACTTCAGACCTGGCTTGATCTCAGCCGAATATTATGCCAACAGAGGCAGGTTTGGTAACATCTTCGGAGGTAGTTTCCCACTAAAACAAGAACTTTCCAGCGTGTCTCATTAAGACGCAACATTTTCAAAACAACTCAAGGATCATATAGATACAGTTTAGTCGGCCCAAATGAGAAGGGACAAGTACAAAAAACACATTCTAATCTTTGATCCAAGTCTATGATTTGCAAGCCGTACTTGGGCATCAAAGGGTCCACGACCAGATACCACTCAACACCCCACTGCTCATCTTTCTTTCTAGCTTCGGCAGGTCCATCGAAAGTTGCTCCTCTCTAACGACTTCATCTGTTGACCAAATTCATGCAACAACAAAAACAATTATTATAATTATTATTATTGGGTAACAACAACCACCGGATAAGAAAAAGTTGTGGGATGTGATTCTCATACCCAAAATATCAATGACCTTTTAATTGATGGGTTTTTTGACCCATCGTCGACCGGTCGTAGGCCTTGTACGACTGGTCGTGGCTGCTGTTCGACTAGTCATGAGTTTCATGACTCAAAGTCCAGCGATTAGACTATTTTTTTCAGAGGGTGATCGACCGGTCATAGGTGGTCCATGACCGGTCATAGGAGGTGCTCGACCGGTCATAGGAGGTCCACGACCAGTCGAACCTATGCAGATTCATTCCGTAATTTTGTGCGGATTTCGTGTCGCAAGTTCTTTCGCAACTGGGATGCATTTCCTAAAACTATAAAAAGGTGTTTCTAGATTTTTTCTAGGGCATGTTGTGTATAAGAAAAGCATAAGAGGTTTTCTAAAGGGGTTTAGGGTATCAAGGGTGAGAGAGTGAGAGAAAAGAGAGAGAGGAAGCTTATGGAAAGGAGCCGTCGTCTAAGCGCTTCTACGTCCTCGTGATCGGTGAGATCCCTCTATTTTTCTTTTATTCTCTTATTTTCCATCCACTCTTGCGTGAGTGATGAAGGTTGTAACGTTCTGCTTAATAGTGGATTGTTGATCTATACGAGGTCCCGTGATTTTTTCCTCTTTGAGGGTTTCAACGTAAAAATCTCTTGTGTGGTGTGTGGTTGATGCTTTGATTTATTTCATTGCTATTATTGTCTCATAATTCTAGTTTGTTCAGAGACTAGATCCTAATGTTTTGTGCAAGGCCCCCAATAAAGTGGTATCAGAGCGCTAAGTTTATTGAACAGATATGATCGGTTTGGAATTATGGAAGGTGGCTCATCAATGATGATCAACCTCAATGGTTCTAACTGGACCATATGGAAGGCTAAGATGGAGAACTTTCTTTATTGCAAGGATCTATATGCTCCAATTTTAGGCATATCAGCAAAATCTAAGGATATGTCTGATGAAGATTGGAAGAAGTTGGACTGGAAAGCGGTGGGTTTTATTAGACAATGGCTGGATGATACTGTGTTCCACCATGTGTCTACGGAAACCTCAGTTCTAGCCTATGGCTGAAATTACAAAGGCTGTAAGAGAGGAAGACAACCGGTAATAAGATTTTTCTGATAAGGCGACTTGTGAATCTCAAGTTCAAGGATGGTAGTTTTGTGGCCGAGCACATGAATGAGGTCAGCAATATAGTGAACCAACTCTCTTCTATGAAGATGGTCCTGGATGATGAATTACAGGCTTTGCTTTTGCTTAATTTGTTGTCTAACAGTTGAGAGACATTGTGGTGTCTCTAAGTAACTTCGTGCCAAACGGAAAGATATCCATGGAACAGGTTACTAGCTGTCTCTTTAATGAAGAGACAAGGAGGAAGTCTCAGGGGTCTACTTAACAAGAGGCCCTTGTGACATAGAAATGGGGGAGAGGAAAGAACAGGAAGGGTGGGAAGGCCCGATATAAATCAAGAGGAAAGTCAAGTAACAGAAAAGATATTGAATGCTAGAATTGTGGCAAGAAGGGCCACTATAAGCATGAATGTCATAAGGCTAAGAACAACAAGAAAGGAAAAGAAAAGGAGAAAGAAGATGAATCAGATTCCACTATGGTCGCTTCAGATGGCGACGTTGTAGTTATTCTTTCTGCATATAATGATGTATGTCTTATGGCTACGAGTTAGGACACCGACTGGGCGATAGACTCGGAGGCTTCTTTTCACGCGACTCCATGCAAGAACTTCTTCATAAGCTACAAGTTAGGCGACTATGGGACAGTGAAGATGAGAAATTCTGACATATTGAAGATCGTAGGGGTTGGTGATATTTGTGTGAAGATCGATGTGGGCTGCACATTGGTTCTCAGGGATGTGAGGCATATCCCAGACCTTTGCCTCAACTTGATGTCGACGAGAAGGTTGGATGACGATGGCTATGAAAGCCAGTTTGCTGGTGAGCACTAGAAGCTCATCAAGGGTTCGTTGATCGCAGCCAGAGGAAAGAAGTGTTGCACCCTGTATAAGGCAAGTGTTAGTGTATGTAAGGGTGGGTTGAACGCAGCGGAAGATTCAGCTATAGACATGTGGCACAGGCGTCTAGGTCGAGAGAGAGATAAGTTGATCATTGAAGTGCATCCGCACTGACAATGGTGGTGAATATATTGGTAACTTTTATGAGTACTGCAAGTCCTTAGGTATACGACATGAACAGACGGTTCACAAGACCCCCCAGCATAATGGTGTACCTGAACGAATGAATCGCACCATTTTAAAGAGAATCAGATGCATGTTATCCCATGCAAAGTTACCTAAGATGTTCTGGGGAGAAGCAATGCACACGGCTGTGTATCTGATAAATAGGTCTCCATTAGCCCCATTGAATAAAGAAGTACCTGAGAAGGTGTGGATTGGACAGGATCCATCGTATAGTCATCTCAGGGTGTTTGGATGCAGGGCATCCATTCACGTACCGAAGGACGAGAGGTCCAAGCTCGATATGAAGATCAGGCAGTGTGTGTTCCTGTGGTACAGTGATGAAAAGTTCAGTTACAAATTGTGGGATCCGACCGAGAGGAAGCTCATCAGGAGCAGAGATGTAGTTTTCTTTGAAGATCAGTGTAGAGAAGACATTGGTAAGCCAGAGAAGAACCAGCCTAGTTCAGGTGAGCTAGAGGACATGGATCCGATTATTCCTCCCATGGTGCCTGATGACGGGGGAGTACAACAAGGTGCAGAGGACGAGGGAGTTCCTTCAGAAGATGGACCAGGGGAGCAGCCCCCACTTGATCCACCTGTTGAGCCACAGGTGAGGAGGTCATCTAGGGACAAACAGTCGTCTAAGAGGTACTCGCCACATGAGTACATTATGCTAACTGATGGGGGAGAGCCAGAAGATTATTTTAAGGCCCTAGTCGATAAGCATAAGGAGGAGTGGTTAAAAGCTATGTAAGAGGAGATGAAATCTTTGCATAAGAACCACACCTATGACATGTGAAACTGCCTAAGGGCAAGAAAGCTTTGAGCAACAAGTGGGTATTCAGAAAGAAGGTTGAGGAGAAGAATTCACAAACGAGGTTTAAGGCTAGACTTGTGGTAAAAGGGTTCGGTCTGAGGAAAGGCATAAACTTTGAGGAGATATTCTCACCAGTGGTAAAGATGACATCCATACGGGTGTTGCTTGGGTTGGCGGCTAGCATGGATCTGGAGATAGAGCAGTTGGACATTAAAACTGCTTTCCTCCATGGTGACCTGGAAGAAGAGATCTACATGCACCAACCAGAGGGGTTCGAAGTCAAGGGCAAAGAGCATATGATGTGTAGGCTGAGGAAGAGCTTGTATGAGCTGAAACAAGTTCTACAATAATGGTACAAGAAGTTTAATTTGTTCATGTTACAGCATGAGTATAACAGAACGGAGTCGGACCATTGTGTGTTCACGCGCAAGTTCTCAGATGGCGATTTCTTAATTCTGCTGTTATACGTTAATGACATGCTCATCATGGGAAAAGAAATCAAGAAGATCGACGGGCTGAAACAGGAGTTGGGCAAGTCTTTTGCGATGAAAGACTTGGGCCCAGCTAAACAGATCATAGGAATGGAGATAACCCGTGACAGAAGTAGTAGGAAGCTTTGGTTGTCATAAGAGTGATATATTGAGAAAGTCCTAGAGCTGTTCAATATGAATGCAGCGAAGTCGGTCAGTACTCCACTGGATGGTCACTTCAAATTGAGCGACAAACAGTGTCCCAAGATGAAGGCAGAGGTGGAAGAGATGCAGAAGATACCCTACGCATCAGCTGTATGAAGTTTAATGTATGTTATGGTGTGTACATGCCCAGATATAGCTATGCGGTTGGTATTGTCAATCGGTATCTTACTAATCCTGACAAAGAACATTGGGCAGCAGTGAAATAGATACTACGGTATCTAAGAGGCTCATCCAGGTTAAGCCTATGTTTTGGCAACGGAAAACCTATGATAGAGCGCTACACAGATGCAGATATGGCAGGCGACATAGACTCCAGGAAGTCTACATCGGGGTTCATGTTCACGTTTGTAGGAGGAGCGATTTCTTGACAGAGAAATCTACAGAGGGTCGTAGCATTATTGACAACAGAGGCCGAGTACATTGCAGCCACAGAGGCATGTAAAGAGATGCTTTGGATGAAGAGGTTCCTACAGAAACTTAGCCTGAAGCAGGAGCAGCACGTGGTCTATTTCGATAGTCAGAGTGTTATACACTTGAGCAAGAATCCAAGTCAGCATTCCAAATCGAAGCACATAGAGATTCGGTATCACTCGATCAGGGATACTTTGGAACAGAAGGTGTTATAACTTGAGAAGGTCCACATGGACGATAATGGGTCAGACATGATGACCAAGGCTTTGCTCAAGGGAAAATTTGAGGCTTGAAGAAACCTGACTGGCTTGAAGAATGAGAATTCCTCCAGGGTCAAAAAGGGATAGATTTAATGGGTTTTTTGACCCGTCGTAGGCCCTGTACGACCGGTCGTGGCTGGTGTTCGACCAATCATGAATTTCTGACTCAAAGTCCAGCGATTAGACTATTTTTTCGTAGGATGCTCGACCGATCATAGGTGGTTCATGACCGGTCATAGGAGGTGCTCAACCGGTCGTAGGAGGTCCACGACCGGTCGAACCTATGCATATTCGTTCCGTGATTTTGCACAGATTTCGTGTCGCAAGTCCTTTCGCAACTGGGATGCGGAAAGGAGTTTCCTAAAACTATAAAAAGGGGTCTCTAGGATTTTTCTAGGGCACATTGTGTATAAGAAAAGTGCAAGAGGGTTTCCTAAAGGGGTTTAGGGCTATCAAGGGTGAGAGAGTGAGAGAAGAGAGAGAGAGGACACTTGTGGAAGGGAGCCGTCGTCTCAGTGCTTCTACGTCCTCGTGATCAGTGAGATCCCTCTGTTTTTCTTTTATTCTCTTATTGTTCATTCACTCCTACGTGAGTGACGAAGGTTGTAACGTTCTGCTTAATAGTGAATTGTTGATCTAGACAAGGTCCCGTGATTTTTTCCTCTTTAAGGGTTTCCACGTAAAAATCCCTTCTGTGGTGTGTGGTTGATGCTTTGATTTATTTCATTGTTATTATTGTCCCATAATTCTAGTTTGTTCGGGAGGCTAGATCCTAAGGTTTTGTGCAAGGCCCCCAACATTAATTATATTTAGGCAATTTATGCCCGGTAAGAAGAATGTTGCTTGCCCAAGGGTCTCAACAATCATTTATGGTCGTTAGTTTAAAATCAATCAAAGTGAGCATCCTTTCCATCAATTATTCTTGTTGAATATTGATCATAAACCATTTTTTATTTCATTGTCCATTTCATGACCTTGTTCATATGCATAGGTAGGGGAAATCTATGGGCCGGGTTAACATAAGCCAATCAAACCTAGTTCCAAATAGAGTAGGCCAAGCAGCCGTTTAACTATTCAAAATCAAGGTCCAGATCGTAACAGCCTATATGTAGTTCGGCTGGCGTCAACATTTCCCGTTAAGTACCATTTTGAAATAAGGGCGACATGGGCTGAGTAACCTAGTCAACCTGACCTAGCAAGCCCTTTTTTTTAAAATTTTTTTGTTAGTACACTCCGCTGTCAGTTGACACACTTCACGTTAGTCAACCCCACTAGGGATTGATACCAAGACCTCACTGTTGAAATGAGGTACCTTTCACTCAGTCTACTACCTGACCTAGCGTGCCTAACTTTCCTCTTGAATGAGTTTGGAACTACTTTCTCAATGGGCAGTGCTTGAGACTTACATGCACTGCCCAATTAATTGTGTGGGCAAGGCTAGGCTAAAGTCATTTTAAGCCTAGTCATGAGCTGGATGTGGTTGGGTTCCTAAGAGAGCTGGAGATGTTGCAAGAGATTTTTAATGTATAAAAAGTTATGAATTACCATTTTTTAAACACTGAAGGTCTGGCCAGCCTGACGGGGACTTGGACGTGTAGTCGAAACCCAGCACAATTTAGAAACAGGTTAACCCACAAGCCTGATAGGCCAACCTAGCCCATGGACACTCCTACTTTTGTAAAAGTAATTTATTAGTTTAAGCTTACCTGTATTGGTTATATATATATATATATATATATATATATATATATATATATATATATATATATGTATAGATTTTTACTCTCTCTCATCTCTTCACACGAGGAAGGTCCTTGTCCTAGGTGGCTCCCCATAATAGATGGTCCACATCAAAGGTGGGCTCCAAATGATGAGATGTGGATGTCGAAGGTAGGCTCCACATGATTGGCATTGAATGTTGAAGGTGGGATCCACATGATGGATGACCCTAAAAAAGGAGACCCAAGTGATGGACGGTACACATCAAAGGTTGGCCTCTAGTGATCAATGACCCACATCCAAAAGCCAACATCCTAGACTGCCCACTTTGAAGGTAGGGCTCACATGATGAACAATCCACATCAAAGTAGAGTATTTTTATTTTTTTTATTATTTACATTGTTGGGTTTAGTAGTTAACCAGAGAGAAATTACTTTTCTCATGGAATAGGCTGGAGTATAGCACGTTGATGTGGGCTAGATGCTTCACCCAAGCCCACTCTATTTGCCACACCATCTAGTACTAATGAATCATTTCGAGTTGAATGGCTTGGCGACTCTTCGAGCAGGCTCCAAGGTGAGTGTTTCTCAGCCTACAATCCAGGTGGTTCACTCATCTGTTAAGCCATATGTGAATAGAAAATGACACGGATAGAAAAATTGAGCCAACGCTACAACAAAAATGGGATTAGTCGGCACTTTCGGAGTCGCATGGTACTGGCGCTGAACCGAACAGGCGCTATTAGATGGTGTAAAACCGACACTTAGGGTGCGAGAGCGTGATTTAAAAGTGGGCCACCGATGTACAGTGTTAAAAATGAGAGCGCAATTTCGATTTAACTTCCAGCCCTAATCTCTCTCAGTCTCTCCCTCTCCCTATGAATGTCTCTCTCTCTCTCCCTCTCCTGACGACTCTCTCTCTCTCTCTCTCTCTCTCTCTCTCTCTCTCTCTCCCGACTCTCAGCTTCTTCCTACCCCCGACTCTCTCTCTCTCTCGTGGGACTCTCACCTCCTTCCTACCCCCGACTCTCTCTCTGTCGCGCAAGCTGCCATTAATTTTAGGGCTTAGATGAAGATCTGAAACAGGTAAGAGTCTAGATTTCATCAATTTCAACCTTAGTGATTTCCTAATTAGGGATTTACAATGTTGAAACCCTAATTAGGGATTTACTATGTTGAAGCCCTAATTAGGGATTTTCTATGTTGAAACGCTAATTCAATGTTGAAACCCTAATTAGGTATTTTTCTATGTTGTTTGATGCGAATACATAGAAACGATTTGTTGTGTGATACAGTTCTGATTTGTTTGATAATTCGATTTGCAATTTTTCGATCCGAATTCTGTTGGATTTCGTGACGGGTGGAGTTTTTCAATCTGAATTCTGTTCGATTTGCAGTTTTATAACCCATTAGGTATGTAGATCTGCTACTCTCTTATTTCCTAGGGTTTTGGATCTATTTTCTGTACTTTGCAAGGTTTTGGATCTCAGCCATTCTGGGGCCTCATGTACTTATCTTTCTATTTGAATTCTTTCTCTATTCTTTAGTTCTTATCAAATACCATTGATCTTTAAAAAAAAAGAAGAAGTTTGCATTCTCGTGGTATAGAATGGAACAGAGACCATAATAGTAATTGAATTTTTCATTCAACAGGAGTATAAATATCAGAACTCCTTGCAACAGTTAGGGGTCAACTGGATCTATCTCTATCAAAAAGAGAATTCTCTGATCATGAAGAAACTTGTATCTCACCTTCATGTAGACATCGATATCAGGATCTAGTTTAATATTCGCTTCCTTCTCTCTCCTCGATAGCTCTTGCAACATTTCTTAGATTGTTGTGAAAAAGGAAATAAATGCTGAAAAATTGGTGAAATTCTCCTGACATGGTTTCCAAAACCCCCAAAAAGAAGAAGAAGAAGAAGTAGGAAAGATCATGTTTTGTTACCATAACCAGCTCCAACTCCTTGACATCTTGCGGAGAAAGCCAAGGTTTCTCTCACAGTCATTTCCCCCATATGGACATCATATTGACTGATGTAGGAAGAAGTCCTCTAAGGCACAAACTCTTCCATTTCATGACCATTGTAAGTTACACTCCCAGAAACCTGGAATTTCGAGTAAAGAAGAAAAACACATCCCATATGTGTACATAAAAACAATTATTGAAAAGTTGTGAAATTACAGCAATCATAGATTATTTTTTATTTTTAATTTTTTTTAAAAAAAGGAAAAGAGAGATATAATTTATTTTTTTCCAAAGATGTGAGAAATACAATATTTCTACCTTAAGATTTGAATCAAGCTTTCCTGCCAAAGCTAAGAGTAAAGTGGTCTTCCCCGAGGCTGGAGGTCCTAACAGCAAAGTCAATATATGAAAGTATGTGGAAAAAACTATCAATTGGTTAGTCACAGAATATCTTTGCATTATATCAAAACCAAAAGTAATCAGAACCCAATTAATTATTTGATCAAAACCCTTCTTCTCTTACCTGCAAGGCTTGATGATACCATTGATATCATGAAGGATTGATAATGGTGTCTTTCTACTAGGAAGAATATGGAGATAGTTCAAGAACCCCTTCACAAAATCGAAATAACAAATCAGTACAATTAATGAACACCTAAATCCTACATTTCTTTATGAGCATCTCTGAATTGCAAGATATATGATCCTCATGTTGAGGCTATGGTATCCTTGAGCCTTGAGTTTGGACAAGTTAGCTAGATAACTCGATTGTCTAGACCATTGATTTGATGAGATCCAAAGTGGGTAGACCATGCCCGCATATCTTCGAGATTGTAGGCTTGCATTCTTCAAATTTATGGTTTTCTTTACCCCGTTGATTGTTGGATGTTGCTATTGTTGGTTTGGCCAGTGTGGCAACCTCTGGTGGGGCTCACATGGCAGCAGCCTATGCTGCCTCTCTATTTAGCTTCCACGCCGATACCTCACTCCCTTGAAACTCTTCTCTCCCTCCCACTCATCCCTAAACACGCACACACATCACAATAGAGAGAGATTGGTTTTCCTTTTGTTTTCTTTCTTTCCTTGTCTTTTTTTTTTTCTCCTTTGGTTCTCTCTCTCTCTCTCTCTCTCACTCTCTCTCTCTCTCTCTCTCTCTCTCTCTTGTGTGTGTTTTCTGCTTGATCATATGGTTCCTTGTGTGAATTACCTCTACAATATTGGTAGTGAAGTTGAGCACTGTAGGTAAGGCCCTACTACCCACATAAGCTTCTGCATCAATAGTTAGATGCTCAAACCGAACTTCAATCGTGGGAAGATCAATTCCAACTCTGAGTAAAATCAAGAAAAATAATTAACAGAAAAATCATGCATTACTAAAATGCTAAGAACATGAAAAATCCAAACATCAAGAACTATTAAGAAAAGAAAAACAGGAGAGAAGAAAAAGAAAACAACAGCTCTTACTGTTTAATGCGGTTTTTCAGCTTTAACAGAACTTCTCATTGTCCTCCTCTGCAACTTTAATCAATCTATCTAACAAAATCTTCTTCTCTTGATATCCAAGACTCTGAATATTGACATCCCTATTGAGGAACTGTTTCGATGTATACTACTGACACAGTAGAGATCAGCACCATCCATTTAAATGACTTTAGAATAGAGAAAAACCTATAGAAACCCTGGAGATGAATTTAAATTTGACATCTAGAGATTGGACTACCTGCTAAATTGACGAATTTGTTCTCGTGTTTCCATTTTCTTTGCTAACAGAGATGCCACGCTCTTTCTGTTGTCAAGATGAAGCTGATGTGTCTTGATGAATTGGAGAAAAATTCCAACAAAACCCGGACAGGTTCTTGGATATTCAGGTTAAGACTATTGAATCTTATTGTTTGGAGCTTGAGAAACTGAGAAGAAGATTATTCGCTTCTTTCTTTTCCTATATAGACAGACAGATCCAAGGTTCTTTGCTGTTAAGAGGTGGTAAAAGGAGCTTAATGCATTGAAATGAGAGAGGGAACTATACATAGAATTTTATGAGAACATGCCCTTCTCACTAACGAGACAAACAGCAATTTAGTTGGCCAATAACAACCGCAAATACTCGAGATGTTCTTGAATATGCAATTTGAATCTCTAGTGGCTTGAGTGTACTATGCAAGCTCTCATCAGACTAGTTGATGAAATGACAGTACACAAGATGATGGGCTGATCGGATGGTTGGAATCATCTGATGGGGAGATCTCTTGGGCATGTGCCGTCTATGATGGACCCACCGAATGAGCTGTTTGGATTGTAAAAAAGGTGGACCCCTCATGTAGAGTTTGGTGTGCCTAGAAAATTGATAGATTAAAAATTGCACATTATGACAACAAATCTTTCTTAATGACGGTATGTTGTTATAGATCTGAGTAGAGGTTTCTGATTATGTTGGTTTCCTAGTTAGGTAATGTTTGTGGTTTCTAAATTTTTCTGTTGAGTTAATGCGTTGTGCTTAACAGTTTCTTATATGTTTGAATTCCTTTGTGCATGGCATGTTGGTTCTGTAGAGCTTATCTGTTACTTATTTCTGTCTTGTTCACCTTGTTAGATATGCCAAGAGTTCTGATTTGCAGGTTAGACACTTATAGCTACATATGTTTTTACAGGTTAGAGATTTTTTTGCTGGTTAGCGTTCAAGAGTAAGACGGCTTGTTCAACTTCACGGGAGAAGACAATTAGATTTAGTCAGCAGGTTTCTCTCCATCTGTTTGTTTTTGTTTGGTAGTCTTATTTTATGCTTATACCTATGAAGACACTTAATTTAATGGATTTGATATTGAATTTGGTATGCTTATAGGAGTTGAGGCTAGGGGCTTTATATTCGGGCCTCCAATTGTGTTAGTGTTTGGTGCAAAGTTTGTTCTCTTAAGAAAATTAAGAAAATTGCCAGGTATTATTCATCAATCTCTTCCATAAATAATTGATCTTGCTTAATTTATATTTTTGTCACTTCATTTATATGCTTTCCTAGAGGCCCAACTTGTAACTCCTCAGAACCCGCTCTGTCGTAAGATATTACGGTGTATGACGGTTCCCAGCAGGTTAAGTTACAAGTTATTATATAGAGTTGGTTGGATGTCTTTTATTTTTATAAATGCTATTAATAGTTAGTTGGATGATGAATGATACTTGTGATTGTTTAAGTATAGGACAATCAGTTGCCCATTTGAGAATTTTTATGTGGCCAAGCATAGATATAGTGTGCTTTTGGAGGCATAAAATTTCTCAAATTGTCCCACATTTGGACAATTCAAGGTTGGATAGATTAGAATGCTTTCGGTTCCCTGATTTAAATGCACATGATAGTTCTGCATTGTATCTGTCCTTTTCTCTCTGGTTACGTTTCTTATATTTATTTCTAATGTCAAATATCCTCACATTATATGGATACTTGACATGAGAATCAAATGCAAGATCAACGTATTCGGAGAGACATAGGGAGATGCTGCCGAAATTTTGGTGTGGGCATTTAAATGGGAACATGAAAGTATTACAATCTATTCAGTCTTGGATGGGTGACTGATTTAGTTAGTCAGTTAAAGATACCATTAGAGATTCTATTAGATGCCTAAATCATCGTCACTTGTGGGGTGAGCAATAATGGTGTTTGTTTTATTATAATTTGTCTCTTTAATAATATTCCTTAAATTTCTTTTAAACCCATTTTAGTTTATCTCTCCTAGGAAGCTTTGTCAGGCTCACGTTGTATTTCAACTAACTTGTCGAAGTAGCCAAGGAACATAGTGATGGATAAGAGTTGGATTCATTTGTCAAGGTATCTCAGTAACTTCTCCTTCCATTTGTTGCTGCCCAATGGTTAAGATGCATTGTTTGATATGTCCTCCAATTGCATTGAATGATTTAGGGTAAGCAATGCATACTTAAGTGGAGCTACGGAATTCCTAGACTTTGCATTTACAAATGCAAGTGATAGAGGGAGGATCCTATGTCTATGTAAGAATTGTAATAACAACTTCTGGGTATCTCGACAAGAAGCATACGATCATATTGTGTGTGATGGATTTAATATAAGTTATACTCATTGGCATTTTCATGGGGAAACCACGTCTTCTTTTATGCCTAATCTGG
This sequence comes from Magnolia kwangsiensis, assembly GCA_037074715.1. Classification (NCBI taxonomy): domain Eukaryota; kingdom Viridiplantae; phylum Streptophyta; class Magnoliopsida; order Magnoliales; family Magnoliaceae; genus Magnolia; species Magnolia kwangsiensis. The sequence goes on from CM073571.1 coordinate 138,629,152, forward strand.
ATCCAAATGATGATATGCGCGAATTGTTACATGATGCATTCGATTTTTCGGGCCCAGATGATCAAGAGAGTGATGCAACATATAGACCTACATAGGGGCTTAATTCTGAAGCACAACGATTTTTCAAATTAGCAGAAGACGTCGATAAGGAATTATACCCAGGCTACAAGAAGTTTAGTAAGCTCTCTTTCGTTATTCGACTATATCACATAAAGTGCCTTGGTGGATGGAGCGACAAGTCATTCACGATGTTACTTGAATTGCTAAAGGATGCACTTCCCGAAGGTGAAACCTTACCAAGGTCTTTCTATGAAACCAAGAAGATTATCGGGGACTTAGGCCTAAAATGCAATAAAATTGATGCTTGTCCCAATGATTGTATGTTATATTGGAAAGAGGCTGTCGACGAGCAATCATGTGGTATATGTGGTGCTTCTAGATGGAAAACATTTGAACATCAATCAGATGACGAGGCGACTTCTTCGACTACCAAAGAGAGAAAAATTCTAGCTAAAATATTACGTCATTTTCCTTTGAAACCAAGGCTCCAAAGGTTGTACATGTCATCTAAAACAGCGTCCTCTATGAAATGGCATTACGAGTGTCGCACTGAAGATGGAGTGTTAAGGCATCCGGCTGACTCCCCGGCGTGGAAAACTTTTGACTACTACCATCCGACCTTTTCATCGGATAATCGCAATGTTAGACTTGGGTTAGCAGCTGACGGTTTCAATCCATTCAAGACAATGAGTATTGCTCATAGCCCATGGCTAGTTATTCTGATACCATATAACTTGCCACCATGGATGTGCATGAAGCAATCTTATTTCATGATGTCCTTGCTTATTCCTGGTCCTTCTGGACCTGGTAATGATATTGACGTCTATTTACAACCTTTAATAGATGAGTTGAAGGAATTGTGGGAGGTTGGCATAGACACTTATGATGCCTCAAGCAATGAAATATTTCGAATGCGTGCAGCATTGTTGTGGACTATCAGTGACTTTCCTGCATATGTGAACTTGTCAGGATGGAGCACTAAAGGACGTCTTGCTTGTCCTTGCTGTAACAAGGATACTTCGTCTAAATACTTGAAGCATGGTCGAAAGTTTTGTTATATGGGCCATCGTCGATTCTTGGAACTTGATCATAGATTTAGAAGTAATAGCAGATCTTTTGATGGTACAGAAGAATTTAGTGAGGCACCAACTTTGCTATCTGGGTCTGATGTGTTGGATCAGTTACAAGGAATTAATGTCACATTTGGGAAGAAGACTCCTGACAATTATGGGCACAAGAGAAGACGAGAGGATAATACAAAAGATTGATATAACTGGAAGAAGCAGAGTATCTTTTTTGATTTGCTGTATTGGGAGCATAATTTGTTGCGGCACAATCTGGATGTGATGCATATTGAAAAGAATGTGTGTGACAATTTTCTCGGGACACTGTTGAACATTGAAGGGAAACAAAGGACAATTTAAAGGCACGTCTCGACATGCAAGATATGGGTATAAGACAAACATTGCACCCAAGGCAGCTTTCATCGAACAAAATATATTTGTCACCCACATGCTTTACTATGTCATCCAGTGAGAAAGATGATTTCTGCAAAGTTTGGAAGCGAGTAAAAGTTCCAGATGGTTATTTAGCCAATATTTCACGATGTGTGCATCTCAAAGTGCATAAAATTTTAGGGCTCCAGAGCCATGATTGTCATGTTATGATGCAACAATTACTTCCGGTAGCGATATGAACAGCATTGCCTAAGTGCGTGAGCTCAGTATTGCTTGAATTGTGTAATTCCTTTAGGGAATTGTGTTCCAAAGTTGGCCGAGTAAAAGATTTTGATCGACTGGAATCTCAAATTGCGGTAACACTTTGTCATCTAGAAAATATTTTCCCGCCATCTTTTTTTGATATTATGGTGCATTTGCCCATTCATTTAGCAGGCGAGGCTAAAATTGCAGGACCGGTACAATACCGATGGATGTACCCCATCGAGAGGTGCGTGTTAATGTTTATAAATTAATTTTTTTTATCATGTTGTTTCGGTTGCGCTAATCAATGATGTATTTCTAAACTTCATAATATTGATAATCATAAGTACCTGCTCACATTGAAGTCATATGTGCATAATAAAAGTCGGCCTGAGGGTTCAATTGCTGAAGGGTACTTGCGGAAGAATGCTTAACTTTCTGCTCGAGGTACTTGCATAATGTGGAGAGAAGGTTCAATCGACCAATACGAAATGACGACTATGGTAACACCGTTATAGAACAATCCGCTATTTTCCCACGAATAGGCCGTGCATTAGGGAAGCCTGGGGATTGTGTGCTAGATAAAGTTACATTTACACAGGCACATCGATATGTTCTGTTTAACAGCAACGCACTCATCCCATTTCTTGAGTAAGAAAACTATAACACTTATTTTATACATAATGAAAAATAAGTTACTATCACGTGTGTTACTGAAATCAATTCATATGCGCAGAGAACACATGAATGTTGTTAAGAAGAAGAATCCTCGCGCACGACCAAGGGATATAGAACGCATTCACAATGAAACATTTCATAAATGGTTTAGCGATCATGTAAGTAGTTGATACAATAAGTCGATCGATGTGTGCATGTTCATTTATTTTCATTGTCCAGACAGGTGCTGCTGTTTTAACATTTTTTAAATAGGTTGAACAGTTGTGCCAGGTAGAGAATGAGCAGGTCTCATAAGACCTTAGATGGCTAGCTCGGGGTCCTTGTGCAACAAGAAGATACAAGGGTTTTATCATTAACGGCTTCAGGTTTCACACTAAAGATCGAGAAAAGAAAAGAAAAACTCAACATAGTGGAGTTATGGTGACCGCAAAGACATCAAGCTTTGCGACTGTCAATGATAGAAATCCTATTGCAGGAGATGTAACTTACTATGGTGTCTTGATAGACATAAATGACTTGGAATATTTTGGTGATCGGAAAGTTGTATTATTTAAGTGTGATTGGGTTGATGTTCTATCTCAGGGTAGGGGTGTCAGGAAGGATGGGTTGGGGTTCACGCTCGTGAATTTGAAATGGTTATGCAATTCTGGTCGACAGTTGTCTGATGAACCGTTTGTGTTTGCATCTCAAGTTGAGTAGGTGTTCTATGTGCAAGACCCTGTCGAGAAGGATTGGCATGTTGTGGTGAGGGCGAAACTTAAGGACTTGTTTGAGATGCATGGGGAGGACTTTGCAGATGATGTTGATGCATACTTAGGAAGCTCGCCATGCAATGATAAAAGTTCAGAAGATCTGAGTGATGACATTGATAGTTGGGAAAGGATAGATATCGATGGTACAAGAATTATTACACCTTTACCACCCACCCAGACAACGGTAGATGACCAAACAGATGATACTGAGTTTTCTGATTATGATGAAAATGATATTATGTACAATAATTGATTTCATTGTATATGGTTGAGTTATTATTATTTTCATATGTTCATTTATTTTCATTATATAGAAATTCACATGTCCTTTGCTTGATATGATTTTGGAATATGTTCCATGCATTAGCCAGCCAAACCATTGCTCTGTCACGGCCTACCTTGAAGGGACTGTGTCATGAATATCATCTTTACATGACATTTCCAGATTTTGAATTTGTGCCGTTTATAGAAAGGCTTAAGGCATCAATTATCCAAATGAAAAAGAAAGTCCAACGTTAATGGCCCAAATCTTCCAACCTAAGAAAATTTTGAGTCATGGTCCATCCACTAAGGACCCCAACAGACCAAATATGGTTTGGATAACCTTGCCATCAGTCCCACTTATATTAAATAAAGACTGTTATTGTGTGATACACTACCTATGGATATCCGCCATATATTCATGTCATTACCTTTTAGTTTGTGCATGTGGGCTCCTTTAAGCATGAGCTCTATTTCTATTCTTACAGACTAGAACCTTGCAATTATCAATTTGTGTATAGTTTCATTATCAATTTTTTTCCCATCTAAAAACTTATATTTTATTTATTTATCTTTCTTTTTTTTTTCTCTCTTTACATAGGCTCCTCAAGTGACAACTGCAGTGAATATTAGCGTAATCAACTTCTCTCCTATCTTTATTTATCTCCTCCTTTAATTTTAAGATGCTACTCCTCTAATCTACTCAAACAATACTTTTGAAGTGCTACTATTGTTTTATTTGTATTCTTAATTTTTGGCCCTTTTCAGTTTGCATTTGCATGTGCTATATATAGGATTGAAATTCAGTTATTAGTCTAAAAATGTAGAAAGGAGTATATTATAATTTCGTCAAGAGAATTTTATGATAGAAAGGAGTATATTGAAATTCAGTTTGCATTTGCAAGAATGCAGTCAATGCCTACACCTAGAAAACTAAGCAGAAGAATGCAGGAACAGTCCCCACTCAATGGGAGTGTAGTACAAAGATCAAGGGGTTAGTATCTCCCGATGTGGAGATTTTCATCCTGTTAAATCAATGTTCTGGATCTCAGAACCAGGGGCATCACATTAGCAGGACCCTGTAATTCCTCACAAACAGGATCTTCGTATGTGGGGATTTTCAGGGCATGCCCCATCCACAGCGGAGCCTGTGAAATCAGTGGTATTTATCATAGAACCGCAGGTCCCACATGAGCAGGACCCTGTTATTGATCGCAAACAGGAGCTGACCAAGGAAAAGTTACTGGTTGTTATCCATTTTGTCAGTGTTCTGAGCAACAGTCTCCCCATCCAAAACGAAAACATCTATTGTCGCTGAATCCTCATGAAAATCAATCATGCACTGCATGTGATTGTCATTGGATACTGTGATTGGAATCCGTCTGTTGCTTGGGAGGAAGTACTTTATCAATAAGGTACTTGCATCACTATTGCACATTTCAGCTATCTCTGACTTGAATTCATCAAATTTCATGTTGGGAACAACCGGTATTGCATTTGCTTCTCAACAAATCAAGTTGTTTATTTTATGAATCTCCATTTAAATGAGAAATATGTAATTATCATACTGCTAGACATATACAGGTGTTAAACATGAGTACTAGACGCAGGGTTGGGCAATCTGTAGGCCCTATGACTGATAGCACCAGCCAGCCTCAGTTGCCCCAAACTAATGTTGGTCCTGCCCAGCCTCAGCTGCCTCAGGCTACTAGTGGTATAACAAAAATGTGTTCCTCGTGGACAATATGTGTTTTACCATGTAATTTACTTTTGTTAATTAGTTTTATATGTATCATTGTGATTTTATTCAACAGATTCAACGTCCAAGAAACCAAGGACTCGAGGCCCCACGCGATGCTTTGATGTATGGAAAATGTGTGAAGGTCAATGGATTTGTATTTCCGTTAACGATCTAGGGCAGCCCGTTTGTGACAATACTAGTAAGCTGACAAATTTTATTGGGACAATAGCACGCAATGGGGAATATGCTCCACTTACATTTAATGATTGGAGGGCGGTGCCGAATGCGAAGAAAGATGATATGTGGGGGCTTGTCATGGTAATGGTTACGATGCTTCTTCTTTTTTTAAGTTTTTTTTTTGTTCATTATGTGATTATCTACTTTTAACATGTGATGCAGTCCAAGTTTGAGTTTGACGGTAATGCTAAGGCTTGGGTGCTGAAGTCAATTGGTAAAAAATGGAGGGAATGGAAGGGCGAGCTGAAGAAACTCCAATACTCTTCTCATGAGACTGATGAGGGGCGGCTCGCAGATCTTGATGAGCGGGTCCAAGAGGATCAATGGAAGACTCTTGTTCAGTTTTGAAACTCTAAAGAGGGAAAGGTATGCCTCATTCAGTTATATAATTATACAAAATCTTTTGTTGATATCTTATGATTTACTTTGTTGGTGTGTTACATATAAGCTCGTTCTAAAGCAAATATAGAACATCGGAAGAAACAACTGATTAACCACGTGACAGGCACGAAGAGTTTTGCATGAATACGTGAAGAAGAGGTAAATTTTATTAATAACCTGGCTAACCATGTTAGTATATTTGTGTTATATAACTTGTTTACATAATAATAGAGGAAAAATGCTAATGGGGAGGGTCTAAGCTGAGCAGATATGTTTATATTGACTCATACATGCAAAGATGGAAACCCTTTGGATGAGGCCTCATCAGTAGTAATAGTATGTTTATGTATTTACATGCAATAAGAGCTCCATATAAATGTGTACCAGCAACTATAGTATATGTCATAATTATTATTGTAGGCAAAACTCAATGAAGAATTATCTCAGCAACCTGGAGCCTCACAGAATAGCACGACAAAGAATGACCTATTATCTCAAGTCATGGGAGAAGATAGGCATGGTCATGTCCGCACTTATGGGTTAGGACCATCTCCATCTGATTTGTGGGGCGCAACATCCAGCCAGCAAAGGATGGCCTCCATTGCTCAGAGAAGAGATGAATAATATGAGGAACTACATGCCGACATAGTCTCTCTAAAAGAAAATATAGCTGCACACTCATCCTCGAGAGAAGCTGAAATGTCATCCCTTAAAGAAACTATGGTTGAAATCTCGTCTGCAAGAGATGCTGAAATTTCTTCCTTAAAAGAAACTCTGATGAAATTGATTGCCACTATCAACAATGCAAACAATAACCCACCCACAGTATTTGGTGTTGCAGCTAATTCTAATATGAACCAACCGTCCTCATCATCAAGCCATTGGGTGACCTCTCGGGTAATTATATTATATACATGTATATATTTACATATGCACTATGCCCTAGATTATATATAGTTTAGTTGGTATATAATGAATGATATTGAGTTATCGTTTGCAGAAACACTCAATGAATAAGGTGAAGACCACGAGTTGCACTAGTGCCGGGGTAATTCCTTATACCAAGTGAATAGTTCTTTAATTATATTTTGATGTTATTGTGTTCTTAATTAGATGGTATATTTTATTTTCTAGGATGTGACTGGAGTTAGTCTTACAAGTATCACAAAACCCGGGGTTACTATTGCTAAAGGAGTTGTTTTGAGCAAGGATCTGCTCACAAAAGTAGGGGGGCATGAACTTGGAATTGGTTTCTGGGAAGTATTAATTCATGTGGCAATAGTACGGGATGAGGTTTTGATAAGACCCTATGGACGATATAAAACAATTGGGGATGCTATTGGAACGAGTATTGTTTGGCCCTCTATTTTGTGTAAGGTAAGATAAGACCCTATGGACGATACAATAGAATTTCTTGTAAAAAAGATTGCGAGTACTAATTAATTTCTTTTTATTGTTTTGTTTTGCAGGTTTAAGGAGAGATGGATTGAGCTAAATGAAAGATCTTAGCCCTAGCTGGAGTGTCATCCCTGTTTGGTAGCATTCTCCCCTGTTTTTCGTGCAACAGAGAAGGCTTGGTTGGGAGTTGTAGCTTTTCCCAAGTGAAGTGAGCTCCTTTTAGGCCCATGAAGAGATGGTGGAAGGGCTGTTTTTTTTTCCGCGATGAGTACATGTGCCATGGTTATGGAAATTGTTAATACCTGTTGTTAAAACCTCAGTTTTAGAAGTCTTACATTTTCATGTTTGCATTTTGTTTATTGGTTCTCACTATATTTTAGCTTCTCTCTTCTTCTTCTTCTTCTTCTTCTTCTTTTTTTCCGCTTTCGTGAGGCAGATTTCCAGATTAGGCATAGAAGAAGACTCTTGTTCTTTCTATGTTTCTTTACAACATTGATAGGAGGGCATCACATCAATCTTGATGATGGAAGCCAATCGAAGGAGAACAACTACATTTATGTAAGTATTGTTGTTGTTATCCTTGGTACATATTTGTAGTATTATAAGTCTTAAGCTCCATTTGGTCATCACATCAATCTTGATGAATATAAATTTTTATCAAACCAAATGGATCTTAAGCCCTTTTTTAACTCCGCCAATGCAACTACTTGCATTGCCGGTCCCAAGCCCGGGCAAAGGAGGAGGGAGAAGGGCTTGATTGGCAGTTACAACTGCAACCTTCCTTACTATTCATAATGAGGAAGTAGTCCTCAATTAGCAGACGGAAAAAGAGGAACTGTCTGATTCATTTTTCACCGATATTGCCAACTATACATTGGAGCAGTGATGAACTGAGATAAGTTCATTCGAAAACATTTGATGATCTGGCCTGAAATTTGTGATTGAGCTTGGACCATTTAGTAGAAATGAGCCTGGGCTCAGCGATGTGCTCTCGCTATGAATATATGTTCTTGAGAGATATGATGTCTCTTGGGTTTCTGTTTTTTTGAGTGCTCTTGTTTTCAAAATAAATAATGATCAACTGAGATAGATGATGGTGATTTTAAACTTTAGAATCCTAACATTATAGTTTGTATTGTACATTAATTGGTTGGATTGATCGTGACATAGGCTTGCTGGAGTAGATGCTGATTTCTTCTCTTCTCTATCTGTTTCATGCATTGAAGATCCTGTGTTCAACTCAAAGTCGAGTGGCCAGGCTGTTGCTTCTGATTCTCTCCAATTCGTCCATTTTAATAACGTAAGCTCCAATTCCTCTTTGACATTATGGTTGCATTTGGATGTCTCAACTTTGTTGGACTTGCTGGATGCTCCAAATTTGGGTGGTAGGTTCATCTCATATCAATGAACAATCCTCACAATTCAGCTTTTTCTTTTGAGTCATCATCCTCCAATGAGCGTGGGGCATGCAGAAAATGATCATTTTACCATTTAGTGGGGAGTTTCAGTTGTCAGGCTAGCTTCACTTGTTGTCAGACGCTATCCATTTACAGCTATAAGTACATGTTTTTTGTGTACACAATTTGACTGCCTTTATTGATGCTGCTGTAACTCGAGTGGATAGATGCCACACATGTATCATTTCATTTCAATTCTAATGAGGTTGGAAATTGGACTCTGGTTAGCATGTATTAAGTTGGTTAAATTTTCAGTAATTCAACTTGAACTGACCATACATATATTGTATTTGCTGTGCACATGCATATAAAGCATCCTATGCAAAGTTAGTTATGGATGCAGATTTGAGATTATCTACAGATCCCAAATGCAATAAACTGTGTAGTTCCCTTTGTTTGAATTCTAATCAAAGTGGAATGGGATTTGCAATCCTCTGCCATAATGCATCATACAATTTTGGCATCACTCATATATTTTTGTGTGCAGGCTACAATGAAATTCAATCGCAGAGCGTCGCAAAGTCAATAGTAGAGGAAGCTGGTAATTACACTTGACTATCTCGTTTTTTGGTTTTATTATTAGATGTCGTTTGGCTGCATGGATTTGGATTCCAACTTACTAGATTTTCAAACCTGAATTTTGGCAGGATATTGCTAAAGCTGTAATTTTTTAAGGTAAGCTGGATCGAGCCCGTGACCTCAAGGTCGTGACACTAAGCACCATTCAGTTGAACTATGTGCTCGACTCCTTGTCTTTTAATTACCTCATCTTGTAACAGTTTGAGATGCAGTATTTGCTGGCAGATTTAAATGGTGCCTTGATAATTCTGCAGGCTTCAGTTTCAGGGGCTTCAGTGAAAGGTCTGAAAGGGTGCAAGACATTGAACAAGGATCCGGACCCCTCTAATCCATTGGAGGGGAAGGAAGAGAGGTCTGTTTTTCATCTCACATGGATCTTATCTTAGGTGTAAATCATCCAAATGTAATAGAAATATAAATGCTTGCCAACGCATGGTTTCACTGGGAAATTTTCAAAGTTTCCACACTAAACTGTTTCTAGGTTCTGATCAGTTTAATTGCAATTCAGGGAGGTGATTACTTTTCCTGGATTTGTGGACTACATTTACCTTGATGCACCTAATGAGCTACACCTTGACAATGGACTTGGTGATAAAATTTCCGTCAAGAAAAGTACGTGATCTGTGACTGTCCTTTGATGCTTTGGCTTGGTTTTGGCCCCATTGTTTGTAGATATTCCTGCAGCTATTATTCTATATTATTTTTTAAAGGTGTATCTTACCCTTGTAGCTGGACAGATGCTGTTTGGAACCCGCACTTGCAGACGGAGTCCTGCTATCAGGACTTTGTCTGTGTTGAAAATGCAAAGGTACTGAACTTCCCTTTTACTTATAAAGCAAAGGTATCTGGGTGTTCTGCTTTAGTCATTAAAATGCAACAACTTTCCATCATTTAGGCTGCAATTATTGGTTGAGTTATAGAGCCCTGTCTATGTCTATCTACCTGACTATGCATGTATTGGATATGATCCCTTTGGAGATGATCAAAGAACTAGTTCGAACGGATGGTGAAAAGCTACTTAAATTCCCCATCCCTCAGGTTATTCAAGGTATGCTTCTTACCCAAACTTGTACAAGATGCAACATGCATCCACACATCAGTTTTCTTATCTCACACCCATTGGTCAAGCGATCCTAACCATTAGATATATAATAGTTAAAGAGCAGGTCCAATCAACTACTTGAGCCATCCATCTAGTGCACCCATTATGGATTCCTTATGGTTTGAAAGAATCATATTGATTAGATGTAGTGATGACAACAGGCAGCAGTTCTGGACCATCTGATCAGTGTGCCTTTTGCTCAGCTGACTGTGAATCGTGGAGCAGATCTAATGGATGGTCCAGATCCGATTGATTGAACTGTCCATATGTCCCTATTCAATTAAGAGCACTGTAATATGTAGCCCTCACCAATTGCCATACGAGTCAATGTCTCTGATCTCTTCTATGGTGTTCGCATGCTACTACGACAGCCGACAGATTTGCTTGGAGGACAGACGAAGAATTCACACGAGAAATGCTTACTGGAGTGAACCCTGTCAGCATCAGTCGCCTCCAGGTAAACCAAAGCTTCTATGGTTTGATTATCTTCTCTAATTACTCATTTAGTCCATAATGGTTTCAGATATTTTGAAATTAAGAATCATTAATTTGCAGGAATTTCCACCAACAAGCAATCTGGACCCAAAAGTATATGGCAATCAGAACATTTCAATAACAGATGAGCACATTAAGAACAACTTGCAAGGTTTAATAGTAAAAGAGGTAAGACTGATTAATGTTAATATTTTGATTGACTGATCTTTTGTGTTTAAATTATACAAATAAATTCGTGTATACTCATTGACCCTGACCGTCTAAATGATGGTTATTGAACTGGTTACCATCAATTTTTTGGCAGCATCATAGATTGGATGAGGCCCATTTGGATGGGCCATCTGATTATTGATGTCCTTATCACGATCCAATGGTTGGAATAATGCAGGCACTTGAGAAGAACAAGCTATTCATCTTGAACCATCATGATGTAATGATGCCATATGCGAAATTAACTTATGAGTAGAATGTTTTGCTCACATATAGTTTGCCATTTGGATCCTATGATCTAATTGAAATCTCATGGAATATGATACAAGAGTCAGTTTAGAAAGCCTGAAATGGCATATTCTTTCATTGTCATTAATGTTTTTAAAGTTAGTTTTATCTTATCGATATACTGAAGCATGTTGAAATGTAATTGCGGTTAAAATTCATTTGGATGCCTGTAGGGTACATTACCAGACAGATATGCAATAGTCATCTATATTAACTAAACTTTTCAGTACAGCATTATAATTTGGTTATTTTGTCCCTGTTTTACTTTTCCCACTCCTTCCTTTCTGGCCAGTGAAGAGATGTCATGGTTGGTTGATGACAAACTCTTGACCCATTTTGAATCAGTCAAACTTGAAAACATGGAAACAGTAAGTGTTTTGTTTGACATTATGGTTTTGTAGAACTTACAACATATAAGCAATGTATATTTCTTGAAAAAGAAAAAACCACATGTAGCGTGCATTGGTTGATACATACAATAGTTATTTGGATTGGATCTGGCAGATACATAATAATTTGAACCTTGGCTAACAACATTTAATAATCACATCTATATGTGTGGGTTGGAGGTGTCTTTCTTTTCCACCTTTTATTCTCGGACAAAATTCTGTTACTAGTTAACTTGTATTGCTGCCAATTCCCAAGACAGACAAAATGCGCCACTACCAAATCATGATTGAAATAATAATAGGACCTTATTACCAACTCAAACATGTTCGGCCGAAAAAGGCTGGAAAGCAGAAGAACGCTTAGTATGAGGCCCTTTCTTCCTCATTGCCCAAACTGAGGGTGTTAAATATGACTGGGAAGCCTTGTCTTGGACATCATGTGCACTCTTTGGCAGTTCTACCCAGCCACAGTCTATCTATCAACCTCTAAGATTAATTTGGTGGTGCTTATGAACATATGTTTGGTCATCATGTGCACTCTTTGGCAGTTAACCAAATTCTTGTTTCTTGGGTCTCTCCGAGAAGTCGAAGTTGAGAGGTTGAATGAACAGTCATGGCGGGAGGTTATGGAAATTATCTTCACGCTCACAATATTCAGACAAGATTTTTCAGTCACATTTCTTGCGATGGTCATAGCCCTTCTATTGATTAAGGCCTGACACTGGATGGTTCAGAAGTGGGTCGAGTACATTGAGACGACTCCTTCAGTTCCAACATTGTCCCATGTTCGGATTGTTTCATTTATGGTGTTCCTTCTTGCCCTGGATTGTCTCATCTTCTATGGTTCTTTTAAGTATCTGATACAGACGCGGCGGCCATCTGTTGCACTCTTCTTTGCCTTCGAGTAAGCTTCTTTTACTTTTCTAAATTCTAAAATACCACTTGTACAAACCCAAATAAAGAGGATAGAATACTTCAATAACTGTATGTCAACAAATTTATCACACAAGCTGCAACAAATGTTAGCACTCTGTTTTCTTCTGCAACTTGATGCTCTAGAACCAAATCCATGGGACGTGCTGTGCCTCCAGATCATTGGTACACACATGCCACGGACTAGATCAAAACCGCTCATTTGGTAGGTCAAATAGTGACTGGGCCATACTCCAAAAATTAGTGTTTGGATAATCCTAACCTTTTAATCGGTGGCATGGACACTCTAAGACAATTATAGGCAATGGTTCTCATTCTGCGAGAAAAGATCTATTAATTAGATGGTTAGGTCCAATCAATTCAAATTGCTTTTAGTCACATGAAAATTTGACTATTCATGAATGTATGTAGTCTTACTCGCTTATTCTGAATAAAATATTCTCTTAATTTCTCTAATGAAAGGCCATCCATTTCATACTTGCTGATAGTCCACTGTTGCCTTTTTTAAAAAAATTTCAATCTTTTAGAAATTATAATGGTTGTCCTGCGTACTTTTCATTATTATCACCAGATGTTGCATTCATCTGTGTTTGACTTATAGACATCTTTCCAATCATGTATTTGGTTTCAGATTCGACCCTTCTTTGAGGAGCATGGAAATGTTATTGAGGTTGCTTTAATCAAAGATAAGAGAACCGGCCAAAAACAAGGTACACTAAATGGTTCTTGCGAATTGATTGTGCTTTAAACCTTGTCACTTTTCAGGTGTCCCGTGAGGGGCTGACGGGAGCGGTAAGCTTATGTTTTGTTCCAATTTGGTTTTGGAACCCTTAGCGGTGGGTGTTGGTTTTGGTTTTCGATCTTTCTTTTGTGACCTTCTATCAATCAAGAATTCAACTACAGTATTAACTAAGCATTGGTTACGTATTGTTGTTGGAAACTTGCATGGAGTGCATAGGATCATACTCTCTTGTACCCTGTAGCAGTGACATTTCACCTACAATGACCGAGCAACTCAGTTGTAGTGGAGAGGTCTAATGCCATACTGTTGTATTTATATATGCAACTGTTGTAGAGAGCAATACATTGGTGATTTTTTACAGTGGATGTTAACAACTGTAGTGTATGATGTGGAGGATTGTTGTGACTAGCCTGTTTCTTGTTATTGATGTGGAGAATTTTGTGACTAGCCTGTTTCTTGTTGTTTATGTGGATGATTGCTGTGACTAGCCTGTTTCTTGCTATCTCGGTAGCCCGAGATCATTTCTTTTCTTCAAATGGCTTGGTGCTTCTATTTACCATTTGTAACTTTCGATTATTGGGCATGGTGTCTCTATGGATGGTCTTTCAAATGTGGTTGGTCATTGTATCATGTTAGTCTGAATTTTGCTGTTCATGCCTGTCATGTGTATGTGATTTAAAGCACAGGTTAATAGGACAAATCTTCTCTTGCAAAGGTTAAAGCATTTCAGTTTTCTCATTTCAATTGATTATGATGTGATAGTTTCCTAATTTGCAAATAAGTTTGAGAGTTTGTTCGCCGGAGCTCTTGTAAGCATTCTCTTTTGAGCGCTAGATCTTCGCCTCCATCTGGAATGCACTTTCATTGAATGGTGCTTTTTATTTTTTTATTCAAGACCATTTTTAATTTATTGTAATAAATGTTATATTTTTTTATTATGATGTAATATAAATTTTATTTAATATTCAGTTTTAATTGTATTGCATCATTTTTAATGGTTTAAATATTAAAAAAAATGCAGGGTTTTCATTTGAATTATTGGCCTATTGTGGCATTTCAAATCTATAAAAAACTTCTACCGGCGCTTTTATGTGAAAAAGTGTTCTGAAGAGTACTTTTCGGCGCTTGGCGCTTCTTGCACATCTACCGGCGCTTTTGTCAGAAATACCACAGTCACTAAAATCGCCGAAATCCAAATGAGCGCCGCAGAAGGATAAAATTTAGCGGCGCTTAGACAAATGCCGCGAAAAATAGAGTAGCGCCGCAATAACCTTTGGCGACACTCTTACTCAGCGGCGCTTGTATAGTGCCAACAAACGCCGCTAATATAAGCAGCGGCGCTTTTGGCTACTTTAGCGGCGCTTAAGATCCTTCTTCTTGTAGTGCAACAGTTCAGAATCATGATACGTATGGCCCACCTGATGGGTAGACCAACTTGATTTTCTGCCTGAAAGGCATCTTCGAGAGAATCTAACTTTTGACCATCCCAGTTCTTGAGCATGCATTTTTCGTTATGGCAATGATAATCTCTTAATGAAAATACAAAGCAAAACACTTCCAGTTTTCAAATGGGATTGGGTAGTGAGTAACTCGGTCCCCTATATCGCACTGAGTAAACTCTGTTGGGCCCATCGTTAATGTATGTGGTTTATCCATGACATCCATCCATGGATCACAACGCAGGAAACAGTGGGACTAATGATTTCCTACGTTGATCCCTTTCTATGATCGACAGTGATGTTTACCCAGCCTTTTATAAGATCACATGGATAAAGAGAAAACACAAATATCTGATTCAAAACTCCTGTGGCCCTTAAGAATTTTTCAATGGTAGACTTTCAATTCAGGCTATTTCTTGTGATGTGGTCCGCATGAGCTCTCGATATGCTTTGTTTTTGAGTTACAGCAAGTAAAATTACATGGTAAAATGGATGAACGGAGTGGATAAAATACATAAACCACCTACGGTTTGACGTCGCATCTATTCCCGAAAAGATTATGTATCCACAATTGAATGTACTAATTGGTTTATTCATCCATCCGTTTTCCAAATAAATTCACAGTATTATCCCAATAGTAAAGTCGATCCAATAATCAGGTGAACCATGCCAAAGGGAACAGTGGTGATTGACCATTAATAGACCATTAATGGGCTAAAAAGTCTTCGATCAATCTGATATATGCTTTTTTTCCCTTCATCAAGAGTTATTTGACTATATTTACCGATTGGATAGAAAATAAACAATAAATAAAGTGTGCTCTAAGAAAGTTTTAATGATAGGACGTTGAATCACCGATGTTTCATGGTATGTCTGTCTGATAATTTAATTTGCTTTTTTTTTTTCTTTTTTTTTCTTTTTTTTTTTTCTTTGCATTTGTACCATAAAATGATATGAAGAAAAATGTCTGAACGGTATGGATACAGAATACATAACTCAGAGTAGCTCCCCAGGAAAGGGAAGCACTATCTTTGGTGAGGACTGAGTCTCACCCGCTATCATCTCCTTGTACTTTTAGATACTGGGTGGATCTTTAACCGAGGAGTATACTTAAATGTTTAGTTGTATTCTAAAAATCTATAATATCATCATCCAATCTGTTGATAATGTGATGATGCTTCGATGAAAATAGCAGAGGAGTATTAGCTTTATCCTAAACTGATTTAGGACACAATAAGCTTATAGTGGTGATTAAGCATTTTTCAATACTTTTCTCTACATGGAATTTTTATCATATTGAACTCTAAAATTATGTCCTTAAATGATGTCATTAAACGGATGGACAGCATAGACTAACAATATATATACCAAGGTAGGCCCCATATGGTGACAGCCAGACCGAGTACCGGGTTACCCGGGTAACACCTACTCCGGTTCTGACATTCAGTTGTCACGATTTGTCACCTATGCGGGTTTGATGTAAGATGGTCACACAGGTTTTATACCTCAGATCAGTCCCGTCCATTGAAAATTAATGGATTTATAGTTACATGCATGAAAATATAATGTATATAAAATGACCAAGTGGACCACACAAGAAATATGTTTTTAATGGTCCAAATATTACAAACTGTTCAGACTTTATAGTACCAAATTAAAAATCGTATCAGCCTCATTTTTAGATACATGATAAAAAAGGACATAAACAAACCGATGAACACTTTCGATAAATGAAATTAATGAAGGTGGGCTCCATTTCACATTTATAGTGGAAATCCAAATCACGATGGAAGTTCCGTAATTAACAGAGTGAAGCGGGGAAATAATTGGCCCGTTTTTGCCATCCTTCGAAACGAAGTTGAGTAATTTTCAAAATAACGAAAATGCCCCTGTGAAAACGGATGAGCGGTGAGGAAATTTTCCAGTGTAGTGTGGCCCACCTAATGTTTTGATTACAACAGTGCATAAAGGACGATGAATATCCCAGTGGATCAATGTGACTGACGGTTTCGATATAGCAATAAACATAAAATGGCGAAAATAAGTTGTTTTGTAATATAAGCCTATCCCACAAATATCCCACACGCTTGTGTAATCCAACCAACCTCGTATTAAATAGAGTTATAAGGTGTTCCGCTTGGGCTTCCATTACTTTTATGAGGAATAGCACAAACAATAGAAAAGATGTGAAATGGATATTTCTGTTCCAACGATTATCGTTTTCTGTTCAGCATGGACGCTAAATGAGGGTTAGCACGTCTTGTCCTGTCACAATACAGAGATTTCTCTAAAGAGCGGGTTAGTCAATAAAAGGTAAGTGAAATAAGACGTTCCCTGATGGCAGATTTCCTCTAGACATTAAATTAGTAGTTACATTTTTTAAAATTATTATATTACACGGATTTCTCTAAAGAACAGGACAAGCAATTAAAGAAATGAAAAATGAAGTTTGTTTTATTAGACTGTACTTACGTGATGGATGATTGAACACCTGCCTGGCGGCTATGATGAATGATTGAACGCCTTTTTTACTTTACTTCCGTGATGAATGATTGAGCAGTTACCTAACTACCATCCCTTTGTACTTTATTTCCATGATGCATGATTGAACACTTACATACCGGCTATACTTTTTTACGTCCCATGATGAGCGATTGGGCACTAACCCGAGGAGTATACTTTTTTACTTAACTTCCATGATGAGTGATTGAACACCTGACCGCGATACTTTTTTACTTTACTCTCATGATGAATGATTGTACGCTCACCTTTAAAAAATCCTGAGAGCCATCGAAGTTTTAGGTCAATTTATGAGCTGGTAAAATAAATGTACGGCGTCAAGAAAACACGTACATTATGGTGGGGTCCACAAAGCATTGACGCCAGCTAGTCAGTAAGAACTGTGCAGATAGTGGGCCCTACTATGAAGATTGCCTGAAATAAAAATCAATCCTATCTACTAATTAAGTAGATGTACAATTTAGATCAAAGATTTGGATCAAAAAGCCATGGCAACAGTTGTATAGACAAAGGCGTAAGGAGACTCTGGATGTCCTCGTCTTGATGACCAGACTCGTACTTCCCTCTACCATTTCTCAGAAATCTGTACCCACTGCAAGAATAATGGGCTTTACCGTAAGTTCAAAACTGCAACTAAAAAGGTTACAAACTAAGACTAAAGCTGTTAACCTCAGTTTAGCCTCAGTTAACCAAACCAGGGTTGGAGCCCTATAGCTAAAGGCTTTAGCAACCGAGTCTGAAAGGATTTTTATAGCCTTAGCTTTTCAAGTGAAGCTAAAAGATCCTTTTAGCTTTAGTTGCCTCCAAATGAGGCTAAATCAAAATTTTACCCTATATTGTTTCTAACCGGGATTAAATCCACATTTTAGCCTCAGTTTCCTCCACTTGAAGCTAAATCTTTTTTTTTTTTTTTTTTTTGAAAGATAACTCATTTCATTGAAAATGAAAGGGGAACAAAGAAACGAAATGAAACAAAGACATGCTAAGATGGCAAACAACAGAAACAGGAAAAACAGGAAAAAAACAAAAGAACCAAAAGAGAAACAATACATCCTCAGGAACATCAAATCACAGTCTTTCAGTTTATCGTCAACGGAGTCTCACTCAATAATACTACGTTTGGCCCTGGACAAAACCTTCTGCGTAGAGTTGGAATAGTCTCTAAAGCATCTATCGTTCCTTTCTTCCCACACGGACCACCAAATCACTAGGATAGACATCCTCCAAAGTCTAGTATTAGTCTTGCCACACGTGACCCCATTCCACTGAAGAAGCAGGAGATTAACCGAGTTAAGAAAACACCAACTCATGTTAAACCAGGGGAGAAAATCCGACCAAAATTTTGAAATGAAAGAGCAATGGAGAAGCAAGTGGTTAACAGATTCCTCATCCCACATGCAGCATAGGCAAATGTTTGGTAACATCATTCCTCTTCTCCTGAGGTTATCGACAGCTAAGATTTTCTTTTTGCATACTGGCTAGCTAAAAGAAGAAAATTTAGGTGGCACAGGATACTTCCAGCAGAAGTGAGGGATGCGAATGTCAGATTCATAGTTGTTGTTGAGAAGGAGATTATAAAGGGAGCAAACTAAGAACTTGCTCGATTTTTCCAGGTTCCAAATGATGGAATCGACTTCTGAAGAAGAAGGCTGACAAGCATTGATAAACCGGAGAAGATCCGCATACTCACTGATTTCCTAGTCGTTTAGATTGCATCTGCACGTAATGTTCCAAGCTTTACTTCCTATGTTGTCAGTGTAGCAATTTGCAATTGATGTCTTTAGCTAGCGAGAGTCTGAAGATGTTAGGAAACAAGTCTTTTAGCCGTTGAGTGTCGATCCAAGGATCCGTCCAAAAATGGATTCTTTCTCCATTGCCAAGGACGAAATTGGCATTGCTGAAAACAACCTTTTTCATTCTAGAAATACCCTTCCAAATGAAGGAAGCATCGCCGATAGCCCCTTCTTTTGTCCACCAATCATTCTGCGATCTACCATATTTGCCTTTAATAATACGGTTCCACAGGCTTCCACTTTCCGATCCAAGTCTCCATATCCACTTACCTAAAAGAGCTTGGTTCATGATTCTTAAATCCTTTATCGCAACGCCACCTAAACGAGTATGGAAGCACATGTCCTTCCACTTGACAAGGTGGAATTGATTCTTGTCCTCCTAGCCATGCCACGAAAAATTCCTCCTTATCTTGTATAACGAGGCTAACACAGTAGCCGGGCACCTGAATATGGACATGAAATAAGTAGGTAAATTGGAGAGGGCTACCTTGATGAGGGTGAGCCAACCAGCCAAGGACACGTATCTGCTTCTCCACCCACAAATGAAGAAGGGAGAGAATCCGCATTGCAATATAGGATATTCGCCAGAGTTGCTGAGTCCTCAGTGTCCAGATTGACACCATAAAACTTAGACTTTGCAAGATTGACACGCATACCAGACACAGCTTCAAAGCATTAAAGAAAGGTGTGAAGGTCGAAGATGATTTTTGCATCAGCTTCAGAAAAGATGAGGGTATCATCGACAAATTGGAAGTGCGTGAGAGACGGATGGATACCTGTAACGCCCTGGAAAAATCCGTACTTGGACTCGAGTACCAACTCGACCAGAAATCGCGTAGGATTAATTCCTTTAGAAAATAAGCGTAAGTTAGCTAGCTCAACACTAGAGTAGCTGGGAAATAGTCCCTGATCACTTTAAATACGTTGTACAAGACCTAAAGCAAGTAGAACCAATGACGCTATAATACTCTAAAACCTCGGATCAAACTCTAAACCGGTTTGTTCTCAGGACCTCTTTGAAAATTTGTATTGGATCTAGACCGCGCGTCGAAAGTCCGATACCTACAATCTTAGACCGTTATAACTGCCTAGCTGGACTTAACAATCATTTTGAAAATCAGGTCCAACCGACATTCAGAGGCTATTTCATTGAGCCTGGAGGGAAGAGAGTGAGAATAGGGTTAGATTTGAAATTTGAAATTCAAATCTGGCACACGACTTGGTGCGTTATTATTAAGCGTTCTGACCATCAGAATTCAGCCAAATTACACTCTTGGATCAGGAAAAATTTCTATTTCATATCATGAGACTTGTAGACCTGATCTATGTGCGATGACCGCTGAACTGAAACTGGATCGCCACGTGCGATTTACGATCACTACTGGTCTGAAAGTGAGATGTGAGTGACATCCGACGTGCATGAACTTAAGTCCGATCGCGTTCGGCCAGGGGACCACCAGAAATGTCTTTTTGGACGGAAACAGCCCCGATTTGGTTAGGCATCAAGGAAACATTATTTCCAAGCCTATTTTGGGCATGTTTTAGGTTATAAAAGGGGCTTAAACCCTCACTTCTCTCACCCATATGAATTTGCTAGGAACCCTAGCTGGTGTGAGAGAAAAGGTGAGAGATTGTGAGAGAGAGTGGGAGAGAATTTCCTGCTGCTTGCACTACTTGTTACACGTGCTTAAGCAACGCTCCTCAATCACTTTCCCGGTGATTTCGCCGCGTTTCTAGGTAAGAAAATACCCCAAACACTTGCTGATTTAAGGTTCCTTCGGTTCCTTAGCATGGTAGCTTATAGATCTTGTGTATTAGGTTCCCGGTTAGCCGTAGACGAAGCGTATACGCTCCGTTCGAATCAATACACTTATAGGATAAAAGGTGCAGATTTTAGACGCTTTGATTGACTGTTTTCAATGCTTTTAATGTCGTTTAATAGTAGATTATCGACGGCAATGCCGTTTGACATGTACAACATGCTGTCTGTTTCCTGTTTCGTAAGCAGACGAAAAATATGAGATTTAGGGCATTTTAGTCATTTGTAGGAAATACTGTTTTCATCCATATTTTGCTGATATGATTGACATGGCTTCTTGTCGCATTAGGATATTAAGAATGCGTGCATAATCAGTTTGGCAAAGAGATTCCCCCAAATGTGCACTTTGAGCCAACATACTATATGTAGACTTAAATGTGTAGACTAAGTGTTTGTATAAATGTTTGTATTATTATGTATTGAATTAAATGGTGTTATGAATTAGTTTGAGATTGAATTCTCAAATAATATGCTGATGTATATGATTTCCTATATGTTGGCTATATGCATGATTTCGTTATATGTATGAAATGCATGTGTTGGAAGATTTACTTAAGTTATATGTTATAACATGTGTTAACATGCTCACATTGTTGTATTTCATTTTCATTACTCTTACATGATTGCTGATGTGGATTCATAACTGTATGAGACTATACCTAGTACAGGCAGTCGGTAACCGAATAAATTCGTGGTTGGCTTATCTTTGCCACGAACGACGCGTCGATGAACGCGAGTCGTGTTTTGGAGTTGGCGACAGTGGTTAGGCCACACAAAGTGTTTTATGCACTTCATGTCGTTCGACTTGAGATTCGCTCGTGCTAGTCGAGCCTGTCAAGTAACCCGACTGGCCATTGTATGTTCACCTTGTATGAGTCATAACTGCTTGAACCTAGGGTACTGAACTTACCATTGTAAACCCTGTCAACGCTGGTACCTTTATCCATAAAGACTCATGAGCTGGGCATGGTGGTATGGGACACCGCGGTCGAGCTGTCGGCCTACGTTGGGGCCACAAACCTCCCCGTAGTGACCAGTGAGCACCTATGACTCGTGAGCAGATTATGCTGGTATGGAACACTATATTCTTGCTGTCGGCCTACATTGATCAGGCGACGAGTTCTTTGTAGTGACCGCGAGCGTATTCTGAGCCTACGGGAGGCGACGATCCTTCCGTAGCAATGAGAGTACAGTAGGCCTGTATTGATAAGGTGATGGGGGAGCGGTGCAACGAGTGCGAGCAACAGCCCTGACAGCCCTTGCAGCGACCTACAAAATATACATCGTATGAGATTACTAGGAGTGACGACCCTAGACAGGATCTGTGTTGGGATTGATATAAGGGAAGTACCTTAGTTTTTCAATCCTGCTGTATGAATGGACTAATAATAACTCGGTAATCATATCACCATCACATCGCATGTGCCTGGAAGATGTGGAGCACTGTGGGAAGAAAGCATGCCGCGGGCGTAAGATGGTGTCGTATTAGGAAGATCGTCGGTGAGGGCATCCATCATGTCATGTCATATTGCATTACCAACAGTATTAGGAATGTTTGATTTACTACTTTACTATTATCGCATGATTGATTTGAGAACATGTTAATCTTTGCTCTATTATTCCACTGATTTAGCTACTCACTCCCACGTTACAGATGGTGTTTGCAACACCCACCAGACCCTGTCTTAGATGCAGGTGAGGCAGCGATTCAGGAGGCAGATCCGGATTATGATGAGGATCAGGACGAGTTCTCATATATGCAGTACCACGACAGCTTTGCTTAGGTAGCATGGATTGACGGGACTTCTCAGTGGGACTACTTTTGACATTTTGATTTTGTTTATTTACATGTATATGAGACTCAGAGATGTATTCATACTTTGGAGACAATTGAGATCTATTTTGTTTTTCATACAGTGATTTGTATATCCTTTAGTCTTCCACTTGCTTTTATCACTGAATCTGGAGTATGAATTGCAGTTTTGGTATACTTTTACTCATGTGAATCCTTTAACTCAGACAACATTGAATCATAATCATTTTTGTTGCATAAGTGACGGTTTGGAACTCGGGAGTCGGGTTTATATACAACCCCCGATTTTCAGGGTGTTACAATACCCTTCATAGAGATGCCTCTAAGAATACCTTCCTGTTGACCTTTTGAGAGCATTCGGGAAAGGGCCTCCCCGATAATGAGGAACAGAAAGGGCGAGAGGGGGTCCCCTTGCCAAAAACCACGGGATCCCTTGAATAATCCTTTAGGGGATCCATTAAGCATGATCGAATAATGAGCCGAATTCAGACAAACAGAAATCCAATCACACTATTTACTACCAAATCCCAATTTTCTCATCATGTATTGAAAGAAATTCCAATCAACGTGGTCGTAAGCTTTCTCGATATCCAATTTATAGAGGACACGCCTCTGACCTGATCTGTGGATTAAGTGAAGGCATTCATTGACTATCATTGAGCAGTCGATAATCTGTCTACCAGCTATAAATCTATTTTTATCCTCGGTTCTCGACAACCAAGGCTAAAGATTTTAGCCACAGAAGTTGTAGTCTTAGTTTGGGTAACTAAGTCGAAAGATAGATTTAGCCTCTGGTGGCATTAACTGTGTCTAAATTCAATTTTTAACCTCAGATCATAACAACTAAGACTAAATCATTCATTTTAATCCATTCAAAAACATATGTATAATCATTCATTTATTCAATCAAATAAAAGCATTCATTTTAATCCATTCATTAAAGCACAATATTAATAAAAAAAAGGTTTTCTATCTATTTAAGGTTTTCAAAACAAACTTCAAATGCACCTTAAAACAAGTAAGAAAAAACAGTTGTTCATTGCTGCTATATAGCATTACCATGTAGATGAATAAGAATAAAAACCGAACGACTTAGGACAATTATTCCTTAAAACAAGTAAGAAAACACTAAGGACATGTCACGCCTCAAATACGGAAATTAGATTCACAGGAATCTCGATCGTCGAATTCGGTGCCAACTGCCTCTATAGTATCTCATTCTCGGCTCCCAGCGTTCATACGCCAGATCCAATCCTGAGATTCTAAAAGGAGGATTTTCAATATGAATTTGTCTCATAAGAAGCATAACCACAAGTATAGCCAAATCATAAGAACAATATGATTACCACATATCCACTAATATAATCATTGAGTACAATACTAAAAAGAAAATATATATGCCAAAATCAAAGCTCTAGAAGTCAACTACATGCTCCAAGCTCCATGCTACTGCAATCTAACAACACCTGCACACATCTATCGTGCATAAGCTTATAAAAAGTTTAAAGGGTGGTGTAAGTGTGTGCACAAGGTAAGTGTCAAGTATTCAATACAATGCCATAATTATACAACATCGAAAATACTGGTAAGAT
Organism: Magnolia kwangsiensis; assembly: GCA_037074715.1. NCBI lineage: Eukaryota > Viridiplantae > Streptophyta > Magnoliopsida > Magnoliales > Magnoliaceae > Magnolia > Magnolia kwangsiensis. The sequence continues at coordinate 138,653,531 of CM073571.1, forward strand.
CATGAATCATACGATATCAGAGGAAACCGAAATACTGACAAGTCCATGAGTCAAATAATATCAAAGTACGTAATACAGATCATTCATGCAAATGAGAAGTCATAAAGAGCCAAATATCAAATGTCGAGGATGCAATGTTATATATAGTGCGAATGAAATCACCATGCTAGAGTGTGAAGTTGGGATAATAGTACATGGTATCGCAGGCTGTGGGGTCTATCACAAAAAACTTCTATCCCAACCAGTTACATACCTAAATTTGGATAGCCTGACTCAATATGGTAAAGTCCTGATCTCAGGTTAGTCGTGCGCCCCAACCAAAATTCTGGCCATTGCGAAGGTATACATAATAAATAGTTGCGCACCATAAGCCCGAGTGAATAGTGAATGAATGAATAAGTATACAACTCCTACTCAATAAGTTCACATATCAGTATGGTTCCTCTCTGGGATCATCACCGGGGTCTAGTACACTATACATGCAAATCAACGCCACTGACACACGACCATGTAAGTGAAAGAGACCGCACTATCCTCCTAGCCAGTAGTCAGCCAATATATACCCGACACGTCGATAATGGACCCATTCACGAGCTAGTCAAACTCAGCCTAGCTATGCCCCCTAGCCTTAGGTGGGTAAGGCCACACCTCCTCTCAACCGACTATGACATAGTAGGAGACATGACCTACTGGTATACGGCCCTCATGCGCTCATATATCCACTTGGTCTCGATGTTGGGGTGTCTTCTAGCCCAGAGGTTTAGAAATTCTCACTCAAGGCCATCATAGCAGCTCGATGCTAATAGCAGATTTCCAGTGTCTCATCTGGCCATCCACGATATACCTGTGGAGGCTACTGTCCTAATGTCGCTAGGGCATACAGTAATCATAATACACAATGCAAGATGCATAAATCATACAATCCGATCGTGTATCAATCTTGTGCATACTGTGCGCTCATGTGAGATAACCTCTGCCTCTTAAGGAGTCTCGTAATAACTTGTCCAATGACATATGCAATGGTAGACCACATCTCATAACAAATATGCAGATGATGCGTATGGCATGTATCATGATGATATGCTGACACATACTCATAATCAGTATCAAAACTGGCATCGATAATTGACCTCGCAATGTAAACATTTAACCAACATTGCCCCTAAGGAATGACCCACATAGAGCCTAACATATAGTGGACCCATGGCCTCACGCTTAGGCCTAATATATAACATCATGGGCCTCACTCAAGAGCTTAATACACATCATGATGAGCCTTTCACATGGGCCCAATATATATCACAATGGGTTTCATCACCTGACCCTCAAATGCACCAAAATAGGCCTCATCACATAGGCCTCACATACATTACATAGGCCTCAAATGGATCAAGCTAAGGTCGAATGCTCATTAGAATGGGCATCAAATACGGGCCGCATATACATCACATTGGGTCTCCGCAATTAGCCTCGATATCTAGCTTTGACAATCGATCTTGACAATCGGAGTCAGTCTCGATAATCAGAATCAGCCTCAATAATCAAAATCGGTAATCGACAATTGAAATCAGCCTTGACCCCGATAATCGAAATCAGTAATCTGTAATCAGAATTATCCTCGACCTTTGATCATCAGAATCGGTAATCTGCAATCGAAATCGGCCTCAACCCTGATAATCAGAATCAGTAATCGACAATCAAAACTGGCCTCGACCCCGATAGTCAAAATTGGTAATTAGTAATCGGAATCGGCCTCAACCTCGATAATCGAAATCGATAATTGGCCATTGGAATCGGCCTCGACCCCGATAATCAAAATCGATAATCGACAATTAGAATCGGCCTTGACCCTGATAATTAGAATCGATAATCGGCAATCGGAATCAGCCTCGACCCCGATAATCGGAATCGATAATCGACAATCAAAATTGGCCTCGACCTTGATAATTGAAATCGGTAATCGGCAATCAGAATCAGCCTTGACAATCCTCGTAAGGGAAGGTTATAATGTGGACATTTAACCATCATTTCCCATCAATATGGACATTAAGGCATCATTTCTCCCAAAGCATGACCCGCTATAATCATCATTACATACATCATGGAGTAATCACTCATCACAATGGACCTCATATATAAGCCCCATACAAAGGCCCCACATACATCTCATTAAGCCTCACTCATGGCCCTTATATACATCACATTGGGCCTTAACCCATGGGCCATCCAACAAGCCTCAAACATATCATGTGGGTCATATCACAGGTCCACACCAATGAGCCTCATACATATCATGTGGGCCATATCACATGGGCCACACTAATGAGCCTCATACACATCAAGTGGGCTACATTAATGGGCCTCCTAATGGGCTTCATACACATCGAGTGGGCTACATCAATGGACCACACTAATGAGCCTCATACACATCGAGTGGGCTACATTAATGGGCTGCACTAATGGGCCTCATACATGGTTAAGTGGGTTGCATCAATGGGCCGCACTAATGGGCCGTATATACATCACAGGTAGGCCCTCGTAGCAAATGGGCACCACCAGATGGTCGGCATGGATAGAGAATGCATACATCAGGTGGGTCACACGTCCCATAGATAGTGTGGATAAAACACACATCATATATCAAGGCGGACCACACGTCTATCAAAATGGAAAAACAGTGTGAATACAACACATCATCAAGGTAGGTCCACCGTCCTGAACAGATGGACGGGGCTGATAAAATTCATAAATCATGGTGGGCCATGATGGACGGCCTGGATGATCAGATGAACGGCATGGAGAACACATATATCACAGCTGGCCTACATAGCTGGCTGACGTGGTGTGGTGGTAGGCAATCCAATCCACTTCCATCAGGTGGGTCCCACGTAGGGACCACCAATTATTATATTAATATATACATATATATATATATATATATATATATATATATATATATATATATACACACACACACACATAGAGGTGGGTCACATACAATCTGGATGACCCAGATAAAATACATAAATCAGGGTAGATCCAACCGACCTTCCACTAAATGATGGTGGATCAAAGCACACATCTGGTGGCCCTGCAGCCGCTGGGTGGCACTCTAGTAGCATGCACAAATGGATGGTCGTGGACAAAACATACATTAGTGGTGGGCCTGCTGGCCATTGACCTGCATGGTGGCCGTTTAGTCCCAACCCTAAAATGATTTGGAAAATTGGATGGGCGGTGTGGGGCCCACGCACGTGGACTGGATGGCATGAATGAAACACTTACATAATAGTGAGTTCCATGTCCATACAATGGACGGCGTGGACAGAACCTACTAGTTCTTCTACTTTCATCTCATCAATATTCCTACACTCCTCAATTATTGTTACCTTATGAATGAACCGTTCCGGTAGGTATCTTAAGATTTTTCTACATATTTTAGGTGTCGGAACCTTCTCTCCCAATCCACCCATGGAGTTACAAATGATATTCAATTTGGTGAAAAACTCCATAAATGTCTCATACTCTTCCATCCTGAGATTTTCGAACTGTGAAGTTAAAAGTTGTAGTTTAGATCTCTTCACAGTGCTTGTGCCTTCATGGGTTGTTTCCAATAAGTCCCATGCTTCTTTAGAGGTCCCACACATACTTATCTGATTGAAAATAACTTGGGACATGGCACAGTAGATGGCGTTCATTGCTTTTGCTTCAGCGTTTCGCTGTTCTTTGTCAAAAGCCGTCCACTTTTCATTAGGTTTGGGTTTAGTGATTGTGGTTTCATTTTCCAGTACAATTTGTTCAGATGGTACCACATATCCTTTATCAACTACATCCCAAACTTCATGATCCAAAGATCTCAGGAAGTAATGCATTCTAGCCTTCTAGTATTCATAATTTAAACCATTAAATACTGGAGGTCTAGTGATAGATGAGCCCTCTCCTTTGGCCATATTTCAACTTCAGACAAGATCATGAAAGTGCACCTACTACGTGCCCTGGTTTGTCAATTACGTTGTAGGTTGAGTCAGTCGGATAACAGCGCCTAACAAGAAGATTAAGTCAAGCGTCCGCCTCAACTGGATGTGTAGAAGCTCACCAAAAGGTAAATCATAGCCTCACATCCCATGTCCCAAAACACCAGGTGATTAAACCCTTAAAAAGAACTAGAACATCTTAGGGTTTATGTGTAAGAAAACTTTTTATCAAAAAGAAAATCTTCTAAGTTTTTCTTACACTGTTGATTATATCGATTCCCCTTTCGATATGATCGACCAGCTCTGTCGATGTCCTCGCCATATCAATCGATACAATCGAGTGAGGACAAAAAGTGTCCAGAAATTAAATAATCTTCTGGACGATTTATCCATATATCGAACTTCGAGTCGATATCATCGATATTCGAAAATCGATCATATCTGAAGTAGATCGATCATATCGACAGACTGCTTTTTAGCGCCCCTGTTTTTCTAAAGAAAACTAACAAATGCTTCGATATATTGATGACTGTCCGATACAATCTGAACTCAAATATCGATCATATCGGGTGTCAGTCGATCATATCGATTGAGGGCGCATGTTCTCTCCAGCAAGAATTTCAGGTATCTTTTAATGTTGATCGGGGTGCCAGTCGATTAATCGATATTCTTATATCGATCATATAGAGTCTTTGTCGATTGGATCAAGTCAGGACATAAATCGTCCAGCAAGCTTACATGTAAATCTATACGATTTATCGATCCCATCGACAAGGTATCTGATATGATCAATGTACAAATTCCGATGACATCGACTGTTTCACCAATCATATCTGTAATCCTGAAATTTTTCAAGGCTTCTCTCTTATTTTTCAACTGTCGATAGATCGAACCATCACTCGATGGAATCGGAGTTCAAAATTCGATAACATCGATGTGTGTCTCGATCCCATCGACCAGTCGGTGGAAGGTTTCCAAAAGAGAAATGACAATTGAGTTTGTATCATCGAGAGGTCGGCCGATACAATCGAGAGTATACGCTCGATCATATCGACGACTGATCGTTGATATCGAACTCTGTCATAAATATGATCGTTTATATCCGTTGGAACCTTTTGCCTATAAATAGAGAGAGTAGTCTTCATTGCTGGTAGAGAAAGCAGAGAGTGCTTTAGAGTGTTTTAACCTTCCTATCATTTACCTAAGCCCTTTCTCTCAGGAAGTTCATCCTCCAATCCACCCTCATCATTGATATCTCATAGAGTGGATTGGAGAATAAACTTTCGCATTCAAGGATCCTTCAGCTGCTACCTTAATGACATATCATTAAGCTGGGATGCCTTGAATGCATAGATGATGGGAACCTCTTTATCTTCCTTATACGAAAATCTTCAGAGAGTGGTATTCCATCATAACCTTGACCCAACCTAAGCCTAGCATATATACATCTTTGTGTTACAGATCAAGGGAGCTAAAGATTCTTCATCAACAAGAAGGAGATCTTCATCATTGCGCTGAAAGGGACTCATCAACTTATCTGTAAGTACTAAGAGTCCAGAGGACACTTGCAATCATTCTTTTTTAGGATTGGGTTTTAAGTGTTGCTCACCATTTGAAGTCCTCGAAGGAGGCCTCCGACGGGAGTGTACGTGCGGGGTGCATTGTGTGGACCCTTGCTCTGTGGAGAGCATAAACATCTGGTTAGGAGTACGGCAGTAAAACTCCAGGGTTAGAGGAGAACCGAGTAGAAACCTCAGGGTGCGTTGTGTGGACCCTTTTTCTGTGTGGGCATAAACATCTGGTTAGGAGTACGCCAGTAAAACTCAAGGGTTTGAGGTGAACCGAGTAGAAACCTCTGTAAAGGTTGAAGGTGAACCTAATTTAAAACCTTAAGTTTGAGGTGAACCATGGGAAACCTCCTTAGTGAAATCCGGTCACTTAAGGGTTGAGTGTAGAAGCCGAGAGTGGAGTAGACAAGTCATCGAACCACTATAAAATGACTGTGTTTGAGATTAATAGTCTTTCATTTATGTGATTGCCTTGCATGTCTTTATATATGATCACATTCTACGTACAAACAGTCATATCCATCACAATCTCATGTACACATTGTTTGTCTTTTAAATAGTTTGTGATTGAATTTTCTATTAGGCTTGGAAGCCAATAGAGTTAATTCTTGAGTAATCCTAATTTATACTCTGTGATAGGATTAGTGAGATAGGACTGAAAAATAACTTATGAATCTTCAAAAAGTCCTATTCACCCCCCTCTAGGACATATTGGGATATTCCTACTTCAACTTAAGCAGTCTTCACCGTAATTTCAGATCACTCTCTAGGCGGTGAAGCCCTTAAAGAGAGACCCTCTCTGTTACCAATTGAAATAGCGGTGATGACTGCTTTAGTTGAAGTTGGAATATGCCAATATGTCCTAGAGGGGGGGTGAATAGGACTTATTAAAGTTTTCATGAATTATTAAAAATTCTATCACACTAATCCTATAAGACCCGTATCCTAGTTCGTACTGTTCCGTCAACCCCCGCGATCCTTCCCGCTGAATTCTGCCAACCTTCGACCCTTAACTAGTATTCGCGTGACCCTGCGTCACACGCCGTCAACCCGAGTTGACTCAACCCGAGACTTTAACCATAGTGACCGCGCCGTCGCCGCGGTTCCGATGTCGCGACTCGCGCGCCAAGGCGATACCCTGGCCAGGAGATATGTGCCCACGTTCAGTTCGAGAAAAATACCACACAGTTACAAAACCTAAGAGAGAACATGTCAAATTAATCCCATCAATCCCATCAATCGCCACATCATATCAAGTACAACCACCCCTCCCCCAAAGTCAACTCCCTCCTTACACAAGTACACCTTTCATCCATCACTCCCCATCACACCCATCTCCCTCTCTCTTACATCACATTCTCTCTCTTTCATCCTCTAAGCAAGAAACCATCCATGGCTTCCATGGAGAAGCTAGATGTGGCCCACCTTCCTACCGCCAAATCCAACCCTCGGATCATCATCTCAACCGTTGAAAATGTCCTCTTGGAGATCTAGAGTGCATAGGCGGAAGAAAGAATGGGCGATCAAAGGTGGGTGCTTCTTTCTTTCTTTCTCTCTCTCTTTTTCTTTTATTTTGTGGGGGATCTCATATATATATATATATATATATATATATATATATATATATATATATATTTTGTGATTTAAGGGTCTACGTTGGTGGCACCCATTTTGATGTATGCAATGTATAGGGAGGGCCTATAGTGGCGGGGGTCCCTACTCTCTCTCTCTCTCTCTCTCTCTCTCTCTCTCTCTCTCTCGATGTGTAGTCCACCTTGAGGAAGTGAGTAGATCCACGCCATCCATGTGGAGAGATCATTTTAGGCTTGGACCCATGGTCTGGAAAGACCTAGCAATGTAAACCGCCTAGCTTGCCAGTATCCCTATTTGAAGGGAAAGCACAAATATCAGCTGATCCAAAAGTGTGTAGGCCACCCTCGTGGACCCCACTGTGATGTGTGGGCTTTATCTCCACTGAGATGTATTGCCCGCTTCAACAGTTCAAATCAACAGTAGGTTGTGGCCTGCACCGTAACAGCAGCAGCAAGGTCGTCCCCTGCTGACCGCTTGGATGAAGGAAGGGCACTAATATCAGCTTGTCTGGAGCAGGTGGGCCACACGTGTGGACTCAACTGACATTTGCATATCATCCAAGCCATCCACCGTCCCTAGACGGTGGAGCCTGCATTGATGTATATGTTGTATCCACCGTCCAGCTGTTGGAAGATGGTACACACCAAGATGTATTTATCCTGTATCTAGACTGTCTATCTATTTTGCTAGGTGGGACCCACTTCTGTATGACATCAGCATGTTCCACGGGTTGCATCCACACCGCCCGTCCGTATGGACCCACCTGACGAATGGATTGGATGGTTGGACCTGATCGTGATTCAGACCATCCGTCCACATTCCATGTGCCACGCGTGTGGACTCCACCATGATGTAAATGTTTTATCCACTCTGTCCGGTCCATGGACGTGGGCCACACCGTGATGTATGGTTTGTGTTCCAGGCTGTCCATGTCTGGACAGTTCTGCGGGACCCCACCTTGATGTATGTGTTCTATATCCTAGCCGTCCATCTGCATCAGTGCAGGTTCAATGATTTGTGGACTGGACTATCATCAGCAGCACCATCTAGACTACTGACCATCTAGATGGCAGGAAAACACATATATTAGCTTTGTTCCAAAACAGATGGTCCACCTGATGTGGACTCCACCTTGCTGCACGTGTGTAGCACCTACACCATCCAGTTTTCCAGACCATTGTATGGTCTAACCTGATGGGGCAGGGCCACTAGGCCAGCTCCTGTCCAGCAAGCCTGGATGCTCCGACAACATAATTACCAGCTTGATTTAGAACGCTAGTGGGCTACACTGGCGTGGACCCCACTTTAGTACACGTGTGTTGTGTACACACCATACATCCAATTCTGCATTTGGCCGCACGTGGAAATGAGACAGATTCAAATCTCACGTGATGTACACTGCTGGACAGCATGGTGTCAAGCGTGTTCTCTAACGCTGGGCCCACTACAGGGCCCCCTCGTGATGTGCGGTGCATCCAGGCCATCCACCCGGCCTTCGAATTTATTAGGCCGTGGGTCTAGAGAGGATCCAGATCCAAATCTCTAGTGGGCCGTACCACAGTTGCTGTAGGGCTTGCCTGTCTGCCCAGCAACAGCAGGCCGACTTGGGCTGACTGCTTGTGCCAACGGCCCACTCCCTGGTGGTCCACATCCAGCAGGGTCCACCATGATATATGTGATTCAATCTAGACCGTCCATCCACCAGCCTCATAGCTCCTAGGTCGACGTCGGTAAGTGTTGTGGACCCCCACCATGAGGTATGGGTTTTATCCAAGCCGTCCCACTGTGGGACTCCTCCATGATGTATGCTTTAATCCACACCGTCCACTATGTGGGATGGTGTGACCCACTGAGATATATATGTTTGATCCACACCGTTCAGACGGTGCTAGACTTATTTGGATGGTGCCACGTGGGGCCCTGATATGATATATGTGTTGTGCCCATGCGTCTAACTTCTGGACGGTGGACCACCTTGATGTTTGTGCTTTATCCAGGTCGCCCGTCCAGGGCCTGGATTGTATTAGATAGTATATATATATATGTGGGACCGGCCATGATGTAAGTGTTTCACCCATGTCATCCCGTCCATGTGTTGGACGTGGACCTTATACATGTGGACCACCTTGATGTATGATTTAATCCACACCGTCCATCAGGTTGGGACGGTGGGGGGCTCCACCATAATACGTGTTATTTCCTAGCTGTCTAGATCATATTAGGCCTGCCTCGATGTATGTTTTATCCACACTGTCCGTGGAACGTGTGACCCACCTGATGTATGCATTCTGTATCCACACTGACCATCTGGTGGGGCCCATTTGCTGCATGTGTGGACCCACCTATAGTGCATTGGTATGACCCATTGATGTAGCCCACTTGATGTGTATGAAGCCCATGTGTAGGGCCCACCCATTACGTATTAAGGCCCATGGGTTGTCGCCCACTGTGATGTATTCGAGGCCCGATGTGATGTATTTGAGGCCCATTGTGATTTATTCGAGGCCCATACGATGCGGCCCACTTGATGTGTAGATTAGGCCCTTATGTGAGGCCACGAGCTCATCATATGTTTTGGCTCTATATGTAGGCCACTCCTTGGGAGCAATGTTGGTTAAATTTCCACATTGATGGGCAATGATAGTTAGATGTCCACATTGTGACCTTCCCTTAGGCCTTGTTATGCCATTCTCATCATTCCCTTAGTGGGTTAACCCAAATAAGTGGGTCTCATTTGTCGTAGACGGATAGCTCCGTGTTATCGGATTTGATATAACCACGGGCAAGTGCTGATCTTTATATTATAGCTGATTGGTTGATCATTTATGGACCCCCATTTTGTTTATCTGCTGATTACCATTTCGATTGACGTGACCGGTTTGTCGATTTCGATTGTCCTGACCGATTACCGTTTTAATTGACGTGATCGGTTTGCCGATTCTGATTATCAATCGATTCCGATTATCATGACCGATTGTCGATTTTGATCGACTTGACCGATTTAGTGACTCTGATTATCGATCGATTTCGATTGACGTGGCCGATTGCTGATTCCGATTATCGTGGCCGATTGCCGACTCTGATTATCGTGGTTGATTGATCGAATAGCGATCGAGGTCGATTATCGTGACCGACTGTCGATTTTGAGTATTGAGGCCGACTATCGATCAATTTCGATTATCATGGCCGACTGACAGTTCTGATTGTCGTGACCGATTTCGATTACTGAGGCCTACTCCAATTTCGATTTCGATTGTTGAGGCCAATTTCGATTGCCAAGGCCTATTATCGAGACCTATACAATGTATATGCCATCCATATTTAAGGCCCATTGTGATGTGCATTCGGCCCGTGTCTGAGGCTCGATGTGATGTATATGCAACCGATGTGATGAGGCCCATTATGATGCATTTGAGGGCCAGGAGATGGAGCTCATTGTGATGTATGTTATGCCCATGTGAAAGGCCCATCGTGATGTGTATTAAGCTCTTGAGTAAGGCCCATGATGTTGTATATTTGGCCCTTGTGTGAGGCCATGGTTCCACTATATGTTAGACTCTATGTGGGTCATTCCTTGAGGGTAATGTTGGTTAAATGTCCACATTGTCAAGGTCAATTGTTGATGCCAGTTATTGATACCGATTATGAGTATGTGATAACATAGCATCATGATACATGCCCATACGCATCATCTACATGTTTGTTATGAGATATGATTGACCATTGCATATGCCATAGTGCCAGTTATTATGAGACTCCCTGATAGGCGGAGATTGTCTCACATGATCGCACGGTGTGCATAGGATTGATGCATGACTGGATTATATGACTCACGCATCTTGCATTGTGTGATGTGATTATTGTACACCCTAGCGACATCAGGGTCGTAGCCTCCACAGGCATATCGTGGATGGCCAGATGGGACACTAAAAATCTGTTTTACATGGGGTGCTATAGATATCCCTAGGTGAAAGTCTCTAAACCCTCTTGGTTCCAGAGGTTGCTCCAACGTCTAGACCGAGTGGATACATGAGCGCTTGAGGGCCGTGTACTATTAGGCCACATCTCCCACTGTGTCGTGGTTGGTTGGAAGGGGGTGCGGCCTTACCTGCCCGAGAGGAGGGGGCAACACTAGGCTGAGTTTGACCAGCTCGAGGAATGGGTCTGCTATTGATGAGCCGAGCCCGATATTGGCAGGCGGATAGTGAGGTCTCTTCCACTCGTTTTGTTACGCGTGATGGGGCGACAATCTGGTTTGGAGTATAATAGACCCCGGTGATTTTTAAGAGAGGAACCGTACTGATATGTGGACTTAATGAGTAGGAGTTGCATGCTCATTCATTCATTCATTCACTATCCACTTGGGCTGGTGGTGCGCAATAAATTATTATGTACCTTCGTTATGGAAAAGATTTCGGTTGGGCACACGACTAACCTGAGATCAGGAGTTTACCATGTTGAGTCTGACTATCCAAATTTAGGTATGGGACTGGTTTGGATAGAAGTCCCTTGTGGTGGACCCCGTAGCCTTCGATACTATGTACTATCATCCCGACTTCACACTCTGGCATGGTTATTTCATTCGCATCGCATATTTCATTACATCTGCAGGCATATGTCATCTTAGGTTGCTATGTTTCTGCACTTATATGGCCTAGACAGACTTAGCAGGATTTGTATATTGCATTGCATCCTCGGCATCTGATATTTGGCTCTTTATGACTCTTTATCGCATAACTGTTCCATATTGCGTATTCTGATATTGATTGACTTATAGACTTATCCATACTTCCGCTTACTCTATTATCGTATGATTTATATCTTATCAGTATTTCTGCTTACTCTGATAATTTATGCTCTTGTCAGTGTTTCTGCTTATTATGACATTGTATTGAATACTTGACACTCACCTTGTGTAACATCCCAAAAATCGGGGGTCGAGTAAAAACCTAACTCCTGAGTTCCAAAATGTTATTTATGCAACATAGATATGTATGATTGAATGTTGTCTGTGTTAATGTATTAAACATGAGTGAGATTAAGCCAGAACAACATATCATACTCCAGATACAGTTAAATTTACAAGCGGAAGACTGTGATAGTATGTATAACATATAAAAACTGTTGTATGTCTCCAGAGTATGAACACGTTACCAAGTTATATACATACATGTATACTCCAAAAGTAAATAAAAAGAATATACACGAGTGCTCTAAAAATATAAAATGACAAGTGTCAAGGCATTTAATCAACCTCCCTATAATCCCGTCAATCAGAACACGCATAAAGGAGGGATCCTCCTCATCATTATCAAGTACAGATCAGCTTCTTAAGCAGCGCCATCATCTGCAACCAAAATAGGGACTGGTGGGTGTCCGAAAACACCATCCCGTAACGTGGGAGTGAGTAGCTAACTCAGTGGAATAATATAGCAAGGATTAACATGTTCTCAAATCAATCATGCGATAATAGTAAAGCAGTAAATCAAACAATTCTAATACTGTTGTTAATGCAATATGACATGACATGATGGATGCCCTCACCGACATTCTCCCTTATACGACACCATCTGCGTCCGCGGCATGCTTGCGTACCGCTCAGTGCTCCACATCTTCCAAGCACATGCAATGTGATGGTGATATGATTTTCGAGTTATTATTAGTCCATTCATACAGCAGGATTGGAAAACTAAGGTACTTTCCTTATATCAATCCCAACACAGATCCTGTCTAGGGTCGTCACTCCTAATAATCTCATACGATGTATATTTTATAGGTCGCTGCAAGGGCTGCCAGGGCTGTTGCTCGCACTCATTGTACCGCTCCCCCATCACCTCATCAATACAGGCCTAATGTACTCTCACTGCTAAGGAAGGGTCGTTGCCTCCCGTAGACTCAGAATACGCTCGCAGTCACTATAAAGGACTCGTCGCCTGATCAGTGTAGGCCGACAGTAAGAATATAGTGTCCCATACCACCATAAACTGCTTACGAGACATAGGTGCTCACTAGTCACTACGGGGAGGTTTGTGGCCCCAGCGTAGGCCGACAGCTCGACCACGGTGTCCCATACCACCATGCCCGGCTCATGAGTCTTCGTGGATTAAGGTACCATGGTTGACAGGGTTTACAATGGTAAGTTCACTACCTTAGGTTTAAGCAGTTATGACTCATACAGGGTGAACATACGATCGCATCTCAAGTCGAACGACATGAAGTGTGTAAAACACTTCGTGTAGCCTAACCACTGCCGCCAACTTCAAAACACGGCTCGTGTTCATCGACGCGTCGTTCGTGGCAAAGATAGGCCAACCATGAACTTGCTCGGTTGCCAACTACCTGGATTAGGTATAGTCCCACACAATTTGAATCCACATCAGCAATCATGTGAGAGTATTGGAAATGAAATACAACAATGTGAGCATGTTAACACATGTTATAACATACAACTTAAGTGAATCATCTAACACATGCATTTCATACATATTATGAAGTCATGCATATAGCTAACATGTAGGAAATCATTTTTATCAGCATATCATTTGAGAATTCAATCTCAAACTAATTCATAACACCATTTAATTCAATACATACTAATACAAACATTTATACAAACACTTAAACTACACACTTAAATCTACATATAGTATGTCGACTCTAAGTGCGCATTTTGGCGAATCTCTTCGCCAAACTAATTATGCACGCATTCCTAGTATTCTAATGCGACAAAAAGCCATGTCAATCACATCAGCAAATTATGGATGAAAACAGTAATTCCTACAAATGACTAAAATGCCCTAAATCTCATATTCTTCATCTATTTACGAAACAAGAAACGGACAGCATGTTGTACACGTCAAACGGCGTTGCCGTCGATAATCTACTATTAAACGACATTTAAAGCGTTGGAAACAGTCAATCAAAGCGTCTAAAATCCACACCTTATCTTTTATATGTGTATCAATTCGAACGGAGCGTATACGCTTCGTCTACGGTGAACCGGGAACCTAATACATAAGATCTATCAGCTACTTCGCTATGGAACCAAAGGATCAGCAAGTCAGCAACTATTAGGGATGTTTTCTTACTTAGAAACGCGGAGAAATCACCGGCAAAGTGATTGAGTCGCGTGGCTTAAGCATGTGCAGCAGGTGGCACAAGTAGCAGGGAATTCTCTCCCACCCTCTCTCACAATCTCTCACCTTTTCTCTCTCTCAACCTAGGATTTTTCCCAAATTCGGATGGGAGAGAGGAGTGAGGGTTTCAAGCCCTTTTATAAGCCCAAACTTGCCCCAAATAGGCTCGGGAACAATGTTTACTTAAGTTATATCCAAATCGGGGCTGTTCCGAACCAAAAGACCATTTCTGGTGGTCCCCTGGCCGAACGCGATCGGACTTAAGTTCATACATGTTGGATGTCGCTCACATCCCGTTTTCAGACCATCAGTGTTCGTAGATCGCACGTGGCGGTCCAGTTTCAGTTTAGCGGTCACTGCACGTAGATCAGGCCTACAAGTCTCATGATATGAAATAGAAATTTTTTCAGATCTGAGGGTGTAATTTGGCTGAATTCTGACAGTCAGAACGCTTAATAATAACGCGTCAAGTCATGTGCCAGATTTGAATTTCAAATTCCAAATCTAACCCTATTCTCACTCTCTTCACTCCATGCTCAATGAAATAGCCTGTGAATGTCGGTTGGACTTGATTTTCGAAATGATTGTCAAGTCTAGCTAGGCGGTTATAACGGTCTAAGATTGTAGGTATCGGGCTTTCGACGCGCGGTCTAGATCCAATACAAAGTTTCAAAGAGGTCCAGAGAACAAACCGGTTTAGAGTTTGATCCGAGGTTTTAGAGTATTACAGCACCATTGATTCTACAAGTTTTGGGTCTCGTAGAACGTATTTAAAGCTGTTAGGGACTATTTCCCAGCTACTCTTGCGTTGCGCTAGCTAACTTATGCTTAGTTTCTAAAGGAATTAATCTTAAGTGATTTCTTTGACTATGGAATTGGGTTCTGAGCGATTTTTCAGGTGTTTTAGTTGACCCATTGCCTAAGGACGTCTAATCCCAGGTTGGCAAAAATCCTGGGTGTTACACCTTGTGCACACACTTACACCACCCTCTAAGCTTTCTATAAGCTTATGCATGATAGATGCGTGCAAGTGATGTTAGGTTACAGCAGTGTTGAGCTTGGATCGTGCAGTGGTCTTCTGGAGCTTGATTTTTTTTAGTTATGTATTTCCCTTTCAGTGTTGTAATCAAATGATTATATTAGTGGATATGTGATGATGATGTTGCCTTTTTGAATTGGATAATCTTGTGGTTATGTTTATTACTAGTTAAACGTATATAATAAAAAAAATTCTCTTTGTAGGATCCTAGGATCGAAATCTGACATATGAATGCTAGGAGCCGAGAATGGGGTACTACGGAGGCTGTCTGCACCGGATTCGACGATCAGAACTTCTGTGAATTCGATTTTCGAGTTTGGGGCATGACAGAAGTTGGTATCAGAGCATAACTTGGGAATACCTGAAGATAACATCACATATCTGCTAATAGCTACCCTTCAATATTTGATTGTTGAGAACTTAGAATGATTAGATCCCCGAGTTCGAATAACTTAGAGATTTTTTGATATAGCTCCCTACCGTTGAGATTGAGGTTGTATAGTGTTCCAATTCGATCGTTTCTAATCCTGGATTTAAAGTTCTATTGGATCATCGTAGTGTTGGCGAGGCATTTTGAGAGCAGGGGATTAAGATTCAGAGGCATTGTTCCCATCTCCTAGGTGTTTGATTATGTTAGCATGTTGTGTTCGGATAGAATTTTCCTCCCTTGGTAAGCTCTGTATTGGTTATGTTTTGGTTTAAATTTTGAGGATAAAATTTTTATTAGGTAGGGAGAGCTGTAAGACCCGTATCCTAGTTCGTACTGTTCCGTCAACCCCCGCGGTCCTTATTGTCGAATTTCGCCAACCTTCGACCCTTAACCAATATTCGCATGACCCTGCGTCACACGCCGTCAACCTGAGTTGACTCAACCCGAGACTTTTACCATAGCGACCGCGCCGTCGCCTCGGTTCCGATGCCGCCACTCGTGCCCCAAGGCGATACCCTGGCCAGGTGATATGTGCCCGCGTTCAGTTCAAGAAAAATGCCGCACAGTTGCAAAACCTAAGAGAGAACATGTCAAATCAATCCCATCAATCCCATCAATCACCACATCATATCAAGTACAACCACCCCTCTCCCAAAGTCAACTCCCTCCTTACACCATACAGCTTTCACCCATCACTCCCCATCACACCCATCTCCCTCTCTCTTACATCACATTCTCTCTCTTTCATCCTCTAAAACCGTCCATGGCTTCCATGGAGAAGCTAGATGTGGCCCACCTTCCTACCGCCAAATCCAACCCTCGGATCATCATCTCAACCGTTGAAAATATCCTCTTGGAGATCTAGAGTGCATAGGCGGAAGAAAGAATGGGCGATCAAAGGTGGGTGCTTCTTTCTTTCTTTCTCTCTCTCTTTTTCTTTTATTTTGTGGGTGATCTCATATATATATATATATATTTTTTGATTTAAGGGTCTACGTTGGTGGGACCCATTTTGATGTATGCAATGTATAGGGAGTGCCTATAGTGGCGGGGTCCCTCCTCTCTCTCTCTCTCTCTCTCTCTCTCTCTATGTGTGGCCCACCTTTAAGAAGTGAGTAGATCCACGCCATCCATGTGGAGAGATCATTTTAGGCTTAGGCCCATGGTCTGGAAAGACCTAGCAATGCAGACCATCCAGCCTGCCAGTATCCCTATTTGAAGGGAAAGCACAAATATCAGCTGACCCAAAACTGTGTAGGCCACCCTCGTGGACCCCACTGTGATGTATGGGATTTATCTCCACTGAGATGTATTGCCCGCTTCAACGGTTCAGATCAACAATAGGTTATGGCCTGCACCGTAATAGCAGCAGCAGGGCCGTCCCCTGCTAACCGCTTGGATGAAGGAAGGGCACTAATATCAGCTTGTCTGGAGCAGGTGGGCCACACGTGTGGACCCAACTGACATTTGCATATCATCCAAGCCATCCACCGTCCCTAGACGGTGGAGCCTACATTGATGTATATGTTGTATGCACCGTCCAGCTGTTGGACGGTGGTACACACCAAGATGTATTTATCCTGTATCTAGACCATCTATCTGTTTTGCTAGGTGTGACCCACTACCGTATGACATCATCAAGTTCCACAGGTTGCATCTACACCGTCCGTCCGTATGGACCCACCTGACGAATGGATTGGATTGTTGGACCTGGTTGTGATCCAGACCGTCCGTCCACATTCTATGTGCCACGCGTGTGGACTCCACCATGATGTAAATGTTTTATCCACTCTGTCCGGTCCATGGATGTGGGCCACACCGTGATGTATGGTTTGTGTTCCAAGTTGTCCATGTCTGGACAGTTCTGTGGGACCCCACCTTGATGTATGTGTTCTATATCCTAGCCGTCCATCTGCATCAGTGCAGGTCCAATGATTTGTGGACTGGACTAGCATCAGCAGCACCATCCAGACTGTTGACCGTCTGGATGGCAGGAAAACACAGATATTAGCTTTGTTCCAAAACAGATGGCCCACCTGGTGTGGACTCCACCTTGCTGCACGTGTGCAGCACCTACACCATCCAGTTTTCCAGACCATTGTATGGTCTAACCTGATGGGCCAGGGCCACTAGGCCAGCTCCTGTCCAGCAGGCCTGAATGTTCCGACAACACAATTACCAGCTTGATTTAAAACGCTAGTGGGACACACTGGCGTGTTCCCCACTTCAGTACCGTGTGTTGTGTACACACCATCCATCCAATTCTGAATTTGGCCGCACGTGGAAATGAGACAGATTCAAATCTCACGTGGTGTACACTGCTGGACAGCATGCTGTACAACGTATTCTCTAACGTCGGGGCCCACTACGGGGCCGCCTCGTGATGTACAGTGCATCCAGGCCATCCACCCGGCCTTCGGATTTATCAGGCCGTGGCCCTAGATAGGAGCCAGATCCAAATCTCTAGTGGGGCGTACCACAGTTGTTGCAGGGCTTTCCTGTCTGCCCAGCAACAGCAGGCCCACTTGGGCTAACTGCTTGTGCCAACGGTCCACTCCCTGGTGGTCCACATCCAGCGGGGTCCACCATGATATATGTGATTCAATCCAGATCGTCCATCCACCAGCCTCATTGCTCTTGGGTTGACGTCGGTAAGTGTTGTGGACCCCCAACATGAGGTATGGGTTTTATCCAAGTCGTCCCACCGTGGGACTCCTCCATGATGTATGCTTTAATCCACACAGTCCACTGTGTGGGATGGTGTGACCCACTGAGATATATATGTTTGATCCACACCGTTCAGACGGTGCTAGACTTTTTGGATGGTGCCATGTGGGGCCCTGATATGATGTATGTGTTGTGCCCATGCATCTAGCATTTGGACGATGGACCACCTTGATGTTTGTGCTTTATCTAGGTTGCCCGTCCTGGGCCTGGATTGTATTAGATAGTATATATATATATATATATATATATATGTGTGTGTGTGTGTGTGTGTGTGTGTGTGTGTGTGTGTGTGTGTGTGTGTGTGTGGAACCGGCCATGATGTAAGTGTTTCACTCATGTCGTCCCGTCCATGTGTTGGAGATGGACCGTATACATGTGGACCACCTTGATGTATGATTTAATCCACACCATCCATCAAGTTGGGACGGTGGGGGGCTCTACCATAATACGTGTTATGTCCTAGCTGTCTAGATCATATTAGGCCTGCCTCGATGTATGTTTTATCTACACTGTCCATGGAACGTGTGACCCACCTGATGTATGCATTCTGTATCCACACTGACCATCTGGTGGGGCCCATTTGCAGCATGTGCGGACCCACCTATAGTCCATTGGTACAACCCATTAGTACGGCCCATTAATGTAGCCCACTTGAGGTGTATGAAGCTCATGTGTAGGGCCCACTCGTTATGCATTAAGGCCCATGGGTTGTCGCCCACTGTGATGTATTCGAGGCCCATTGTGATGTATTCGAGGCCCATGCGATGCGACCCATTTGATGTGTATATTAGGCCCTTATATGAGGCCACGAGCTCATCATATGTTTTGGCTCTATACGTAGGCCACTCCTTGGGAGCAATGTTGGTTAGATGTCTACATCGATGAGCAATGATGGTTAGATGTCCACATTGTGACCTTCCCTTAGGCCTTGTTAGGCCAATCTCATCATTCCCTTAATGGGTTAACCCAAATAAGTGGGTCCAATTCGCTGTAGACGGATGGCTCCGTGTTATCAAATTTGATATAACCACGGGCAAGTGCTAATCTTTATACTATAGTTGATCGGTTGATCATTTATGGACCCCATTTTATTTATCTGCTGATTACCGTTTCGATTGACGTGACCGATTTTTCGATTCCGATTGTCATGACCGATTACCGTTTTGATTGACGTGACCGGTTTGCCGAATCTGATTATCGATCAATTCCGATTATCATGACGATTGTCGATTCCGATAGACGTGACCGATTTATTGACTCTGATTACAGATCGATTTCGATTGACGTGGACGATTGCTGATTCTGATTATCATGGTCGATTACCGACTCTGATATCATGGCTGATTGATCGAATAGCGATCGAGGCTGATTATCGTGACCGACTGCCGATTCTTAGTATTGAGGCCGACTATCGATCAATTTCGATTGTCGTGGCCAATTGACGGTTCTAATTGTCGTGATCGATTCCGATTACTGAGGCCTACTCCGATTCTAATTTCTATTGTTGAGGCTGATTTCGATTGTCAAGGCCGATTGTAAGACCCGTATCCTAATTCGTACTGTTCCGTCAACTCGCGCGATCCTTCCTATTGAATTTCGGCAATCCGTGACCTGTAGTCGACGTTGCGCACGATCGTAAGTCGTATCCTATACATTTGAGTCGGCTTAATCCGAGACTTGTACCATTACGATCGCACAGTCACCCCGGTTCAACGCCGTGACTCATGTACCGATCCGATACCCTGACTAAGAGATGTGAGCCGGCGTTTATTTCAAAAAAATGCCATGCGTTTACAATCCTAAGAGAATTTCTACAACATGTCCCATCAATCCCATCAATCACCTCTCATGTCAAGTACCAAGCACCCATGCTTTCTTTCTCCACAAGTCAAGCAAACCTAAAGTCAACCAATCCATCACCTCACCCATCACTCGCCTCACATCCATCACTCACATCTCTCTTACAACCACCACATCTCTCTCTTTCCCTTCACATTTCCCAACCATCCCCTAAGCAACAAGAGAGCTCACGTCTAAGCCCTTCTCAAGGGAGAAAAGAGTTTGTGTCGCTCACTTTTCCATCCCAAAAGCTCTAATCCTAGCCATCCGTTTCTCATCTCCACCATCAAAGTGAAGCTCCAGGAGAGTAGTTTTCCAACAGACCAAGAAGATTAAGTGGTGGGTGCTTCCATAGCCTAGTTTTTCATATTTTTAAGATGGGCCAAGTGAGGCCAACCGATCAATGGTTTGGATCTCACTTGGGACCCTAAAATGTGGCCGATGACCCATCTTGATCATCAATATCATTTTATGATGGGGCCAATCTCCATGGATCCCATTATAATGTTTACTTTCTTAGTTGAATGAGGTCATCTAGACCTTTCATTTTTGGTGGAGAGGGGATCTCTACCGTTGATTTTTGATTTGGCGAGCCCACATGCAATGGGACCCGCTTGATGTATGATTGGATGTATGGAAGGGAGGGCTCATAGTGGCGGAGCCCTCCATGCACGTGTGTCACTCAATCTCTCTCCCTTCTCCTTTTGTTATGTTTTTGTGTGATGATATGGCCCTATGGCCCACTTGGATGGACCCCACAATGGAGTATGTATTGGAATCCAAAACATCTAAGGGTGGGGCCCACTTTACATATGTATTGTAACCACACCACCTCACCATGTGGTGGCCCACCTATGAAGGGCCCACCTTAAAGGCCTTGCACGCCCAAGCAAAAAAAAGAAAAAAGAGAGAGAGTCTAGGGACTCTCTGGATGTTTAAAGCTAAACACCAAATTTAGCCTTTTCGAGGCATTGGAGGTGGGCCATTTGTATAGGACCCACCTTGATGTATGTATACAATCCGACCTTGATGTATGTATACAATCCGAGCCGCCCATCCTCTTCCCCAACTCATTTTAGGCATTGAGCCGAAAAATGAGAATGATCCGGATATCTAGTGGGCCATAGTTTTAAAAATAGTATCATTACCGTTGAAATCTACCCAGATTTTTCTTACATGCTGGAAAATGTCCAATATTGGTCTTGATAGATTTGTTATGGGCCTTGAAATATAATGGCTGGAGTGGATTCATCATGTTGGGGCCCCAGGTATGAAAAACCGTAGACAAACGATTTTTTCCAAAAAAAAAAAAAAGGAAGAAGGAGGTGCAGTGCCCTGCCAGGACGCTGCAGCCAGCATCAGCGTGAAACGGAGGCAGACCCACGGCTCTAGCCGTGGGCCCCACCTTAATGTTTATCAGCCATCCAACCCGTTGATCTGGTGGGTCCCCTCCTCAGGTGGGCCCCCTCCAAAAATGGGGTATATCCAAAGCTCAGGTGGCCCACACCATTTGAAATAGTATGATTGAATGTCTACCTTTGAAAACTTTTGGGACCCATAGGAGTTTTGGATCAAAGCTGAGATTTGTATTTCCATTCATCCATGTCTTTATGGTCTTATCAACAGGCTAGATGGAAAGTTAACGTTATGGTGGGCCCCACATGGGACCCACAGTGATGTATGTGCTTTATGCACACTGTCCACAGATGGTGGCGCCCATTGTGATGTTTGTTTTTCCGTCCAGCGTGATGTATGTGTTTTACCATGTCGTCTAGCCATTTTTGGGTTGCTGGACGACTGGTGACCCACTATGATGCAGGTGTGCATCCAAACCGTCCATCTATCTGACGAGTTCATGGGCCCGACTCTAATGGATGTGTTCCATCCAAACAGTCCATCCATCTGACGGCAGTAGCCCCACCATGATGCATGTGTTGTATTCTAATCGTTCAACTATTTAGCAAGCTTGCCTGTAGACCCCACCATGATGCATGTGTTGCATCCAAGCCTTCCAACCATTTTGAAAGCCCATTTTAAGGCTTGATAGTAAAAAATGAGTCAGATCTAAGGTTCAGGTGGAACCCACCATGGTATGTGTTTCATTCATACCGTCCATCATGAGGTGGAACCCACCAGGATATATATGTGTTTTATCCACTCCATCCATTGATTTCAGGACAAAAAATCATCTGAAAAGGATTATTTTTGGAGTGAAATCTGTGCAGTCCATGGGTTTGTCTACTTCGCCATCCATCTTGTAGTTAATGCCTAGGATGTTGCAACAGCCTGCATAGTTTTAGAATGCCACTTTGGCAAGGGTTAAATCTTCCTTTTGAATATAATGGACGGTACGAATTGATGATTTAAATGTTGAGTAGGCTGTACTAAGAAAATTTTAAATGCACAGTGTAAATACTGTTTACGTAAATGAGAAATGTCATGCATGCACGTGATGTGCATGCAATGTACATATAGTTCCATGCTGATGATCATGAGAAATCTGCTCCGTTAATCCGCATTGTCAGCTCATTTAAAGCGTTGAAATTGAATTTGAAGCTTATCCAGATATCAGGCGGGCCCCAAATCATGATTTCAGGGGTTGATCTATCATTTTAGCCATTTTCAGAAGGATCCAGGAGCTGAAATTTGACGTGTATGGTTAATTTGTGGTCCCAAGGTTTCATATAAAGTTTTGAGCTGATTGGATGGTGGCAACCCCATAATCTTACACTCTGGATGGGTTTTTCGGCCCGTTTAACATGACGCCTTTGAAATTTTAATGGTGAAAATCATTACCACCACTTATCTATTGGTGTGGCCCATTTGATATGCATATGACCTATGTGATGTGGCTCACTTACCATGTTTAAAGCCCGTTGTTGAGGCTCACCTTTGGTGTGTTGATGGTCCATGGGTTGAGGCCCATTGAAATGAATTTGGGGCCATGAGTTGAGGCCCATTGTGATGTATTAGGACCCATAGGTTAAGGCCCATTGTGATGTATGAAGGCCCATGGGTTATGGCCCATTACAATGTATACAAGCCTATTGGTGTGGCCCATTGATGTGGCCCACTTTGATATATATGAGGCTCATGTTACGAGGCCCATCTTGATGTATTTATGACCCATTGTTGAGTTCCACCTTGATATATATGAGACCCATGTTATGAGGCCTATTTGATGTATTGGAGGCCCATGGGTCGAGGCCCAATGGGATGTATATAAGGCCCATTACAATATGATTCCACCGTGATTTATGTATTGATCGTTATGGCGGGCCATGCCTCGGGAGCAATGTTGGTTTGACGTCCACATTGTAAGAATAATATTGGATAAATGTCCGCATTATAACTCTCCCTAGGGCCCATTGATAGGCTTATACTAGTTCTGTGTAGATCATCCAAGCCCATCTGCATTGTAAAGATAGTTCATCACTTTATAACATGCCAAGTAT
Organism: Magnolia kwangsiensis; assembly: GCA_037074715.1. Classification (NCBI taxonomy): domain Eukaryota; kingdom Viridiplantae; phylum Streptophyta; class Magnoliopsida; order Magnoliales; family Magnoliaceae; genus Magnolia; species Magnolia kwangsiensis. The sequence goes on from CM073571.1 coordinate 138,677,292, forward strand.
AACTCCATGATTCATGAACATACGCATCATATGTATGCTTGATATGAGTAGTGATAGCATATGCCATTGGGCAGACCATTTGCAGGACTCGTTATGAGACGGAGTGCCCCACATCATCGCGCTGTATGTGCTAGATTACTGCATGATTTGACGGTGTGATTCATGCATCTCGCATTTGTATATCATGATTACTGTACGCCATAGCGACATCAGGGCTATGACCTCCACAGGCACATCGTGGATGGCTAGATGAGACACTGAAAATATTTAGTTCTAGCACTATGGGGCACGTAGGATGTCCTTAGGTGAAAATCCCAGAACCTCCGAGGCCAGGAGTAGCCCCAACGTCTAAACTAAGTGGAACATGAGCGCCCGAGTGCCGAATACCAGTAGGCCGCATCTCTCACTGTGTCATGGTCGGTTGGGAGGGGGTGTGGCCTTACCCGCCCGAGGGAGGAGGCTATAAGCTAGGCTGAGTATGACCAGCTCGTAAATGGGTCCGCTATTGACGAGTCAGGTAGGTATTGGCAGACTACTGTCTAGGCGGATAGTGAGGTCTCTTCCACTCGCAGGGCTATGCAGCAAGGGAGGAGGCAGTCGTTGTGGACTGTAATAGACCCCGGTGATGATCCTAGAGAGTAATCGTACCGATACGTGGACTTGATATGAGGACTGACATGATAGTATGATACCCCATCATTGTTGCACATGTGGGCGGGAGCACGTGGGTGGACGGTGATGTGGGAGGGGCTGAGGCCTGGGCAAGCTACCAGCGGTTGGCAGGCTACTGTGCTGATAGGCTACTAAGCAGGAGTTGTGCACTCATTCATTCATCCATTCACTATCCACTCGGGCTAGTGGTGCGTAACTATTTGTTACGTGTACCTTCGCATAGCCAGGATTTCGGTTAGGCGCGCGACTAACCTCAGATCAGGAGTTTATCATATTGTGTCTGACTATCCAAATTTAGGTATGAGACTGGTTTGGATAGAATTCTCTTGTGATAGACCCCATAGCTTGTGATACTTCGTACTATCATCCTGACTTCACAATTTTAGCATAGTCATTTCATTCGCATCGCATATTATATTGTATTCGTAGTACTTAGTATTATGGGTTATGATGTTTTGCACTTATATGGCCTGGATGAGATTGATGATATTTATGGCTCGCCTGGATTTGCATATTGCATTGCATCCTCAGCATCTGTTATTGTCTTATAAGTTTTACATTGCATGGCCTTGGTATGGCCGATAGCATTCATGCCTTGCATCATATAGCTTTGGTACAGCTGATTGTATTCGTGGACTCATCGTATATTTCTGCATCACTTTGATATCGTATGAGTCATGATCTGGCCAGTATTTCTGCTTATTCCGATTTTGTATGATTTATCAGCTTTATGGTATACTTGGCAGTTATCTTGTGCACCCACTTTCACCACCCTCTAAGCTTTCTATAAGCTTATGCACAATAGATGCATGCAGGTAGTGTTAGGTTATAGCAGCGTTGAGCTTGGAGCGTGCAACTGTCTTCTGGAGCTTTGATTTCGATATATGTATTTCTCTTTCAGCATTGTATTCAAATTATTATATTAGTGGATATGTGATGATGATGTTGCCTTTGTGAATTGGGTATACTTGCGGTTATGCTCCATTACAAAAAAAAATTCATACTGAAAATCCTCCTTGTAGGATCCCAGGATCCAAATCTGGCATGCAAGTGCTGGGATCCAAGAATGAGGCACTACGAAGGCTGTCGACGCCGGATTCGACGATCGGGATTCCTGTGAATCTGATTTCTGGGTTTGGGGTGTGACACCGATTGTCGAGACCTATACGATGTATATGCCACCCATATTTGAGGCCCATTGTGATGTGCATTCGGCCCGTGTCTGAGGCCCGATGTGATGTATATGCAACCGATATGATGAGGCCCATTATGATGCATTTGAGGGCTAGGCGATGGAGCCCATTGTGATGTATGTTATGCCCATGTGAAAGGCCCATCGTGATGTGTATTAAGCTCTTGAGTAAGGCCCATGGTGTTGTATATTTGGCCCTTGCGTGAGGCCATGGGTCCACTATATGTTAGACTCTATGTGGGTCATTCCTTGAGGGAAATGTTGGTTAAATGTCCACATTGTCAAGGTAAATTGTTGATGCCAGTTATTGATACCGATTATGAGTATGCAATAACATAACATCATGATACATGCCCATACGCATCATCCGCATGTTTGTTATGAGATATGATTGACCATCGCATATGCCATAGTGCCGGTTATTATGAGACTCCCTGATAGGCGGAGATTGTATCACATGAGCGCATGATGTGCGCAGGATTGATGCATGACTGGATTGTATGACTCACGCATCTTGCATTGTGTGCTATGATTACTGTACGTCCTAGCGACATCAGGGTCGTAACCTCCACAGGCATATCATGGATGGCTAGACGGGACACCGAAAATCTGTTCTACATGGGGTGCTATAGATATCCTGAGTGAAAGTTCCTAAACCCTCATGGTTCCAGAGGTTGCTCCAATGTCTAGACCGAGTGGATACATGAGCGCTTGAGGGCCGTATACCGTTAGGCCGCGTCTCTCACTGTGTCGTGGTCGGTTGAAAGAGGGTGCGGCCTTGCCTACCCGAGAGGAGGGGGCAAAGCTAGGCTGAGTTTGACCAGCTCGAGGAATGGATCCACTATCGACGAGCCGGGTCCAATATTGGCAGGCAGATAGTGAGGTCTCTTCCAGTCACCTTGTTGCCCGCGATGGGGCAACAATCTGGTTTGGAGTGTAGTAGACCCCGGTGATTTCTAAGAGAGGAACCGTACTGATATATGGACTTATTGAGTAGGAGTTGCATGCTCATTCATTCATTCATTCACTATCCACTTGGGCTGGTGGTGCGCAACAAATTGTTGTGCACCTTCGTTATGGCAAGGATTTCGGTTGGGCGCGTGACTAACCTGAGATCAGGAGTTTACCACGTTGAGTCTGACTATCCAAATTTAGGTATGAGACTAGTTTGGATAGAAGTCCCTTGTGGTGGACCCCGTAGCCTGTGATACTACGTACTATCATCCCCACTTCACACTCTAGCATGGTTATTTCATTTGCATCGCATATTTCATTACATCCACATGCATATGTCATCTTGGGTAGATATGTTTCTGCACTTATACGGCCTAGATAGACTTAGTAGGATTTGTATATTGTATTGCATCCTCGGCATTTAATATTTGGCTCTTTATGACTCCTTATCGCATAACTGTTCTATATTGCGTATTCTAATATTGATTGACTTATAGACTTGTCCATACTTCCGCTTACTCTATTATCGTATGATTTATATCTTGTCAGTATTTCTGCTTACTCTGATAATTTATACTCTTGTCAGTGTTTCTACTTATTATGACATTGTATTGAATACTTGACACTCACCTTGTACACACACTTACACCACCCTCTAAGCTTTCTATAAGCTTATGTATGATAGATGCGTGCAAGTGATATTAGGTTACAGCAGTGTTGAGCTTGGATCGTGCAGTGGTCTTTTGGAGCTTGATTTTTTTTAGTTATGTATTTCCCTTTCAGTATTGTAATCAAATGATTATATTAGTGGATATGTGATGATGATGTTACCTTCGTGAATTGGGTAATCTTGTGGTTATGCTTATTACTAGTTAAATGTATATAATAAAAAAATTCTCCTTGTAGGATCCCAGGATCGGAATCTGGCATATGAATGCTAGGAGCCGAGAATGGGGTAATACGGAAGTTGTCGGCACCGGATTCGGCGATCGAGATTTCTGTGAATCTGATTTTCGGGTTTCGGGCGTGACAAATCCTATCACAGAGTAAAGATTAGGATTACTCAAAGTTAACTCTACTGGTTTCCAAGCCTGGTAGAGGATCCAATCACAAAGCTATTTAAATGATAATCATGGTACAATTATAGTCTATGATGAAAGTGACTGTGTGTGAAGTGTGAGAAAGTATAAATGCAGTTAATATAATCTCACAAAAAATCAAGCACAAGTATCAATCTCAAACACAGTCATTTTATAATGGTTCGACTACTTGTCTACTCCACTACTAGCTTCCACACTCAACCCTTGAGTGACCGGATTTCACTAAGGAGGTTTTCCATAGTTCACCTCAAACCTAAGGTTTTAAATCAGGTTCACCTTCAACCTTTACATGAAGGTTTCTACTCTGTTCACCTCTAACCCTGGAGTTTTGTTGGCGCACTCCTAACCAGATATTTATGCCCACACAGAGTAAGGGTACATACAACGCACCCAGATGTTTATGCTCTCCACAGAGCAAGGGTCCACACAACCCTGCATGTATACTCCCGTCGGAGGCCTCCTTTAAGGACTTCAAAGGGTGAGCAACACTTAAGACCCAATCCTAGAAAGGAATGATCATAAGTGTCCTCTGGACTCTAGATACTTACAAATAAGTTGATGAGTCTCATTCAATGCAATGTTGAAGATCTCCTTCTTGTTGATGAAGAGTCTTCATCTCCCTTGATCCGCAACACAAAAGATATACCTATTATAGGCTTTAGATTGGGTCAAGGTTGTGATGGAATTCCACTCTCTAAGGATTTTCCTATTAGGAAGATAGAGTGGTTTCGATCATCTATGCATTCAAGGCATCCCAACTTAATGATTTGCCAATAAGGTACTAGCTGGAGGATCCTTGAATGCGAAAGTTCATTCCCCAATCCACTCTATTGAATATCAATGATGAGGGTGGATTGGAGGATGAATTCCCTGAGAGAAAGGGCTTAGTGTAAATGATAGGAAGGTTAAAACACTCAAAAGCACTCTCTTCTTTCTCTACCAGCAATAAAGGTGTAACACCCTGAAAATCGGGGGTCGTGTATAAACTCAACTCCCGAGTTTCAGACCATCACTTATGCAACAAAATGATTATGATTCAATGTTGTCTGAGTTAAAGCATTCACATGAGTAAAAGTATACCAAAACTGCAATTCATACTCCAGATCTAGTGATAAAAGCAAGCGGAAGACTAAACAATATATATATCACTGTATGGAAAAACAAAACAGATCTCGACTGTCACTAAAGTATGAATATATCACTGAGTCTCATATACATGTAAATGATAAAAATAAATGTCCAAAAGAGTCCCACTATGAAGTCCCGTCAACCCAGGTCACCTAAGTAAAGCCATCATGGTACTGCATGTATGAGAACTCGTCCTGGTCCTCATCAAAGTCTGGCTCTGCCTCCTGGATCTCAGCATCACCTGCATCTAAAACAAGGTCTGGTGGGTGTTGCAAACACCATCCCGTAATGTGGGAATGAGTGATCAACTCAGTGGAATCATAGAGCAAAGATTAGCATGTTCACAAATCAATCATGCGATAATAGTAAAGCAGTAAATCCGACAATCCTAATACTGTTGTTAATGCAATATGATATGACATGATGGATGCCCTCACTGACATTCTCCCTCATACGGCATGATTGTCGAGTTGTTATTATTCCATTCAAACAGTAGGATTGGGAAACTAAGGTACTTCCCTTATATCAATCCCAACACAGATCCTTTCTAGGGTCATCACTCCTAGTAATCTCATACGATGTATATTTTATAGGTCGCTGCAAGGGCTGCTAGGGCTGTTGCACGCACTCGTTGCACCGCTCCCCCATCACCTTATCAATACAGGCCTACTGTACTCTACTGCTACTGAAGGGTCGTCGCCTCCCGTAGACTCAGAATACGCTCGCGGTCACTACAAAGGACTCGTCGCCTGATCAGTGTAGGCCGACGCTAGAATATAGTGTCCCATACCACCATAATCTGCTCACGAGACTAGGTGCTCACTGGTCACTACGGGGAGGTTTGTGGCCCCAGCGTAGGCCGACAGCTCGACCACGGTGTCCCATACCACCATGCCCGGCTCATGAGTCTTTGTGGATCAAGGTACCATGGTTAACAGGATTTATAATGGTAAGTTCAGTACCCTAGGTTCAAACAGTTATGACTCATGCAGGGTGAACATTCAACCGCCAGTTGGGTTACTTGACGGGCTCGACTAGCACGATCGCATCTCAAGTCGAACGACATGAAGTACGTAAAACACTTCGCGTGGCCTAACTACTACCACCAACTCTAAAACACGGCTCGCGTTCATCGACGCGTCATTCGTGGCCAAGATAAGCTAACCATGAATTCGCTCGGTTACCGACTGCCTGGACTAAGCATAGTCCCAAACAATTATGGAATCACATCAGCAAATCATATGAGAGTATTGGAATTGAAATACAACCATGTGAGCATGATAACACATGTTATAACATACAACTTAGGCAAATCTTCCAACACATGCATTCCATACATGTAACAAAATCATGCATTTAACTAACATGTAGGAAATCATTTACATCAGCATATTAATTGAGAAAACAATCTCAAACCAATCCATAACACCATTTAATTCAATACATACTAATACAAGCATTTATACAAACATATACACTATACACTTAAGTCTACATATAGTATGTCGACCCGAAGTGAGCAATTAGGTGAATCTCTTCGCCAAACTAATTATGCACTTATTCCTAACATTCTAATGCGGCAATAATCCATGTTAATCACATCAGCAAAATATGAATGAAATCAGTACTTCCTACAAATGACTAAAATGCCCTAAATCTCATATTCTTCGTTGATTTACGAAATAGGAAACGGATAGCATGTTGTACATGTCAAACGGTGATGCCGTCGATAATCTACTATTAAACGACATTGAAAGCGTTGTAAACAGTCAATCAAAGCGTCTAAAATCCGCACCTTATCCATTATAGATGCGTGAATTCGAACGGAGCGTATACGCTTCGTCTACAGCGATAAGAGAACCTAATTTACAAGATATGCCAGCTAACATGCTATGAATCCTAGCGAACCTCAAATCAGCAACTTCTAGGGTTATTTCTTACCTGAAAACATGGAGGAATCGCCGGCTAGGTGATTGAAGTATGTTGCTAAAGTACGTGCAACAGGCGGTACAAAGGCAGGAAAATTCTCTCCTACTCTCTCTTAAAAACTCTCACCTTTTCTCTCTCTCAATCTAGGGTTTCTCTTAAATTCGGATGGGAGAGAGGAGTGAGGGTTTCAACCCCTTTTATAAGCTCAAAAATGCCCAAAATAGGCTCAGGAACAAAGTTCACTTAGGGCATATCCAAATCGGAGCTGTTTCGATCCAAAAGATGATTTCTGGTGGTCCCCTGGCCGAACGCGATCGGACTTAAGCTCATGCATACAGGATCTAGCAGGCATCAAGTTTTCAGTCTGGCAGGGTTGGCAGATCGCACGTGGCGGTCCAGTTTCAGTTCAGCGGTCACCGCACGTAGATCAGGGCTGCAAGTCTTATGATATGAAATAGAAATTTTTCCTGATCCGAGGGTGTAATCTGACTGAATTCTGACGGTCAGAACGCTTAATACTGACACGTCAAGTCGTGTGCCAGATTTGAATTTCAAATTCCAAATCTGTCCCTATTCGCACTCTCTTCAGTCCGGGCTCAATGAAATAGCCTGTGATTATCGGTTGGACTTGATTTTCGAAATGATTTTTAAGTCCAACAAGGCGGTTCTAATGGTCTGAGATAGCAGGTATTGGACTTTTGACGCGCGGTCTAGATCCAATACATAGTTTCAAAGTGGTCCAGAGAACAAATCTGCTTAGAGTTTGATCCGAGGTTATAGAGTATTATAGAGTCATTGGTTCTACTCGATTTGGGTCTTGTAGAACGTAGTTAAAGTGATCAGGGACTATTTCCCAGCTACTCTAGCGTTGCGCTAGCTAACTTACTCTTATTTTCTAAAGGAATTAATTCTACGCAATTTCGGGTCGAGTTGGTACTCGAGTCCAAGTATGGATTTTTTTCGGGCGTTACAAAAGGCAAACTTCTCTATATATAGGCAAAAGGTTCCAACGGATATAAAACGGTCATATTTATGACAGAGTACGATATCATCGAGCAAGTGTCGATATGATCGAGCGTATACTCTCGATTGTATCCGTTGTCCTCTTGATGATACAAACTCAAATGTCATTTTCACTTTTGGAAACCTTTTACCAACTGATCGATGGGATCGAGACACACATCGATGTTATCAGATTTTGAACTCTAATTCCATCGATAGATAAATCGATCTATCAACAGGTGAAAGTAAGATGGACAAGCCCTGAAGATTTTCAGGTTCTAAGGATATGAACGGGGAACAGTCGATGTCATCGGAATTTATATATCGATGATATCGGAGACCGTGTCGATGGGATCGATAAATCGTATAGATTTACCTATAAACTTGTTGGACGGTTTGTGTCCCATTTTGATCCAATCGACCAGGTCTTGATAAGATCGACATATAAATATCAATTTCTCGACTTGCACCCCGATCAATGTTTAAAAACATCCTGAAAATCATGCTGGAGAAAACATGCGCCCACTATCGATGTGATCGACTAACTTCCAATATGATCAATATTTGAGTTCAAATTGAATCGGACAGTCATCGATATATCGAAGCTCACAGTGATTTTCTTTAGAAAAATAGGGGTGCCGAAAAACTGTCTGTTGATATTATTGATCCACTTTCGATAGGATCGATATTCGAATATCGATGATATCCACTGGACCGTCGATATATCGATAAATCATCCAGATGCATGTTTGATTGCTGGACGCTTTTTGTCCTCACTCGATTATATCGATTGAGATATCGAGGACATCGACAGAGCAGGTTGATCGTATCGAGATATGAATCGATATAATCGACAGTGTAAGAAAAACTTGAAGATTTTTCTATTTTGTAAAAAGTTTTCTTACACAAAAAACCCTAAGATGTTCTACATATTTTTAAGGGTTTTAATCACCTAGTGTTTTGGGACATGGGATGTGAGGCTATGATTTACCTATGGCGAGCTTCCACACATCCAGTTGAGGTAGACACTTGAGTTGATCTTCCTGTTAGGCGCTTTTGTTTGATTGACTCAACTTACACCGTCATTGACAAACAAGGACACTAGTAGGTGCACTTTCAAACGCGGGCCCACATCTCTTGGCTCGGATATCGGATGGGTGCACAATACGCGACGTCGAAACCACGGCAACAGCGCAATCGCAGTGGTACAAGTCTCAATTTAAGCCAACTCAAATATACGGTAAACGACTTAGGGTTGCACGCAAACATTGATTGCAAGTCGCAGATTGACGGAATTTAATGGAAAGGATCATGGGAGTCGATGAAATAGTACGGATTAGGATACAGGCCTTATAGTTCTCCCCACCTAATAAAAATTTCATCCTTAAAATTTAAACCGCAATACACCCAATACAAAACTCATCAAGGAAGGAAAATCCTAACACAATATACCAACATAATCAAACTCCTAAGAGATCGGGAAAATTCCTATGAATCTCAGGCTCTTACTCCCAAGACACCTCATCAACAGAATGATGATCCCACATATTTTCAGATCTTGAATCAGAAATGATTAAAATTGAAATACTATGTAGCCTCACAATCTCAATGGTAGGGAGCTATTTCAGAAAAATCTCTAAGTTATTCACACTCGTGAATCTAACCATTCTAAGTTCTCAACAATCATAGAGTGCAGGGTAGCTATCAGCAGATATGTGATGTTATCTTTAGGTATTTCCAGATTATGCTCAGATACCAACTTCTATCATGCCCCAAATCCAAAAATTAGATTCACAGGAATCTCGATCATCAAATCCAGTGCCGACAACCTCCATAGTAACCCATTCTCGGCTCCCAGTGCTCATATGCCAGATTTCGATCTTGGGATTCTACGAGGAGGATTATTAACATGAATTTATCTCATAAGAAGCATAACTACATGTATACCCAAATTATAAGAACAACATCATTACCGCATATCCACTAATATAATCATTGAGTACAATACTAAAAAGGAAATACATATATCAAAATCAAAGCTCTAAAAGTTAGCTACATGCTTCAAGCTCCATGCTGCTGCAACCTAACATCACCTGTACGCATCTATCGTGCGTAAGCTTATAGAAATCTTAGAAGGTGGTGTAAGTGTGTGCACAAGGTAAGTGCTAAGTATTGAATACAATGTTATAATTATACAATATCGAAAATACTGGTAAGATCATGAATTATATGATATCAAAGGAAATGAAAATACTGACAAGTCCATGAGTCAAATAATATCAGAGTATGCAATATAGATCAGCTATATAAATGAGAAGTTATAAAGAGTCAAATATCAAATGTTGAGGATGCAATGTAATATAAGGTGCGAATGAAATGACCATGATAGAGTGTGAAGTCGGGATGATAGTACATGGTATCACAGGCTGTGGGGTATATCACAAAGGACTTCTATCCAAACCAGTCACATACCTAAATTTGGATAGTCAGACTCAATATAGTAAACTCCTGATCCTAGGTTGTCAAGTGCCCCAACTGAAATCTTGGCCATTGCGAAGGTACACGTAATAAATAATTACACACTAACAGCCCAAGTGGATAGTGAATGAATGAATGAATGAGTATGCAACTCCTACTCAATAAGTTCACATATCTGTACGGTTCCTCTCTAGGATCATCACTGGGGTCTAGTACACTATACATGAAAATCGCCGCCACTAACGCAAGACCATGCAAGTGGAAGAGACCTCACTATCCACCTGGCCAGTAGTCAGCCAATATTTACCAGACACGTCGATAATGGACCCATTCATGAGCTGGTCAAACTCATCCTAGCTATGCCGCCTACCCTCGGGTGAGTAAGGACACAACCCCTCCTAACCGACCACAACACAGTGGGAGATGCGACCTACTGGTATATAACCCTCATGTGCTCATATATCCACTCGGTCTCGACGTTGGGGCTTCTCCTGGCCAGGAGGTTTAAGAATTTTCACCCAGGGCCATCTATGGCAGCCTGATGCTAATAACAGATTTTCGATGTCCCATCTGGCCATCCACGATATAACTGTGGAGGCTACGACCCTGATGTCACTAGGGCGTACAGTAATCACAATACACAATGCAATATGTATTAATCATACAATCCAGTCATGCATTAATCCTGCGCATACCGTGCGCTCATGTGAGATAACCTCCGTCTCTCAGGGAGTTTTATAACAACCTGCCCAATGACATATGCCTGTACGGTCTAGGTGATGTGCACCACATAGACCCTGCGTACAGCAGGTGGTCGGTGAAGATAAAACATATACCTCAAGTGGGTCCCACCGTCCCATCTGCTAGACAGTGTGGACACCACACGCACATCAGATGGGCCTCATGACTTCAGGACGGCGTGGATAAAATGCAACACAGTGGGCCCTGCGTTCATAGATGGATGACCTTGATGTAAAATAGGTGGGGTCCACATGGTGTCCTAGGGCACCATGGACCCAGCTGATATTTGTGTTTTCCACCCAGTGTCCAGGCAAGACGGACGACTTGGATGTAAAGTACATCCATAAGGTGGGTCCACATGTCTGGGACCCACAAGAAATGAGAATGGACGACATTGATATAAACACATACATCACGCTGGGTATGCCACGCCGTTTGGATGACCTAGATGAAACACTTTCATCCAGTGGGGTCGCACATGATGGACGACCCATATACATCATGTTAGTGGACCCACCCACCTTGCTGACATCTGCACAACAACAGCCAGGTGCTGCTCGTCAGATGGGTAGTGGAGGGTAAACCACCAACAGTAGGGTGGTTTCCACCTAGGATTTGAATCTATAATAGTGGATGGACGGTGTGGATACACACGTCCATCAGGTGGGTCCATGTCCGATGTACAGATGACATGGATACACATAAATTGTGGTGGGCCATAAAGTAGGGAAGAGAGAGTTAGAGAGAGAATGTGAGACATGGGCCCCTCGCTATCCAATGCATACATCAAGATGGGTCCCACTACAAGTGGACCCTCAAATCATTAAAATCACACAAATTAATTACTAGAAAACACGCACCGTTAGATCTCAGACTCTTCCTTCCATCGATGTAATCTAAAGCTCCAATGGATAGACTTCAATGGTTGAGATTGGACTTAGACATGGGTTACTTGGAAGGTAGGAAGGTGGGCCACACTAGCTCTCTCATGGGGAGCTTGGACGTGGGTTGCTTGGGAGGAAAAATGAGAGAGAAAATAAGAGAGAGAGAGAGAGAGAGAGAGAGTGAGATGATGGGAGAGGAGTGATGAGAGAAAGGGATGGACGGGTGTACTTGTGTAAGGAAAAGAGTTAACTTTTAAATGTTACTTTTGTACTTGGGGATGAGATAGGATAATGAGTGTACTTTAACAAATGAAGTGATTGATGTGATGGATTCTCTAGGGATTGCAACACGCTGCATTTTTCCTCAAACTGCACGGGCCCACATCTCCTGGCTCGAGTATTGGATCTGCGCGTAATACACGGCGTCGGAACCATGGCGATAGTGCGGTCGCAACGGTACAAGGCTCGGATTAAGCTGACTCAAATCTATGGGATATGACTTAGAGTTATGCACAAATGTTGATTATAGGTCACAGATTGTCGGAATTCGATGGGAAGGATTGTGAGAGTAGACGGAATAATGCGGATTAGGATACGGGCCTTATAGGGCCAGTTTGGGTAAGTGGCTTAAAACGTATAACAACGGATGAGATTCGCTACTGACACGTGCGATGGAGTTAGTGGGACTTCGAAATCCCACTGGGATACGCCTCTCTCATTCAATCTCTCGAGCCACACCCCTTGTCTTCCCCAAAACATCGTCCAGAGGCTGCACGATGGGATATCAGCTTTTCTTCTCATCTGACCCACAGGGACCAAAGACCGACGTCCATCTTCTTCTATCCCATTGGCTGTAATTACAAGAAATTGGAAGAAATTGTGAGATTGTGTGGGTTATTAAACCCCCATAGGAAGATTCGTCGTAGATGGAGGGGGAACTTACTCTGGGTCAATAGGCATCTTTGCAATCGAAAGGTTGGTTTTTGGAACATCTTTGCAATCAGAAGGTTGGTTTTTGGAATCCCTGTTCGCATATATTTCTTCCTCCAGTTGGATTCGAAGAGGTATCTCCAAGGACTTTCCAACTACATCCCGGAATCCAAGGTATGAAATGTTGCATGCGTACAAATGACTGTGTATTTCCATGCTATGTCACTTACATGAGATCAGATATCTTCTTCTATGAATATATTGGTTACTAACCAGTTGTGATTGGGTTTTTTCTTATGGGGCACTTGGTAATTAGGAGTTGGGATTTTCCCTCAGTTATGGCATTTGTAATTTGTTTTACCAAGGTATGAAGATAGATGATTAATGTGAAGAAGGCCTTTTTTTTCTCCACCATGATTTCCAGCAGGTGGAAATGCAGAAATAGTTCATTATCTAGGGTTTTTACCATCCTTTTTTTTTTCAGGGCTTGTATTGGCAGTAAAGGTACAGTGGATTGTAGTATATAGGTTTCGTAAGTCTATCATTTGTTGCCCATTGAAATGCGTAAATAGCATTCCTTTTCTCACTTATTCCCACATTGATTTCCAGACTATGGATTCTAGTCTATAACGTTTGTTTTTTCCAATGCAACCCATTTAAATTTGTAAATAGCTTTCCTTGGAATGCATATTTCCTAATCCCGTATTTAAATAAGATGACTGTAATTTATTTATTTTGGTGTCCTTGTCATATATTTTTTTATATGATATCTTCATTTAAGAATCGCAGCCCTTGGAAATGCGAAAATGGCTTTCTCTAAATTGAAATTTCCTATTCATCTTGGATGGCTGCTGTTGTAGGAAGTGGTAATGATCTGTTTTGTTTTCAATCTTAATTTGTTATTGTCATTTGTTCAGTTTTGTTAGGTTCTGTATAATGTTTATTTCATTATGTTTTTCTCTTTTGGGTGGCTTTCTCATGTATTTTTTATATATTTTACCAATGGCATAGATTTACACCCTTATAAATGTGAAAATGGCCTTCTTTGAATTGATATTTCCTACTCTTCTTGGATGTTTGCTGTTTTAGTTCATGTTTTGATAGAATTTATTTAGAAATAAAAAATTGATGTTATGAAATCATAATCGACACTCCAAGAATCTGAGGATCACAACTTTCATTAAGTGTAGCATGTACTTCAACAAAAACCATAAGATAAAGTGAACAATTGAAACAACAATTTGGAAGCACTCTACAAACTAGCTTATCTATACCCTTTTATTTCAAGTATGCCTGAATAATTTCTAATTACAATTGACCAACCTGACAATGGGAACTGTTTCTTTCAATATCCTTCATTATCCTTAATGAGTCATCCTTAAAGCCATCCAATGCCATAAGAGTAGTTATTGAAATGAATAACCATGGAATGAAAGTATCACATGACAAACGCAGTATTGAATATGTATTTTTATTTTTTATTTGGGCAAGGCAGCCCTATTTTTAACATTATTTGTCCAAATCTTATCATATGGTATGTCAGCTATTAGCATATAAACATTTGCAATGTCATGGAGCATGTTTAAGTACAGTGTAAAACATGGATCATAACACTGTCTAGACAAAATATGGATCTTTTTTATTTCTTTAAAAAAAAAAAAAATAATAATGCAGAAAGCAAGCCACGGATGAATGTATAACTCCATTTTCCAATAAAAACAGCTTGTATTTTCCTACTAGCTAGACCTTCTATTGATGGTTGCTTGATCCAACAGAAGATTACATTCTGGATTTAGTTAACTTCAATCCGAAGGAGCAAGCCAATGGTAGAAACATTTGGGGCCTGTTTGGGAGCTTGGAAAATGAAAGGAGAGAGTGGCATTTTCTTTGAAAGTTATTTTCCTTTTTAAGTATTTATTCTATGAAATTACATTATTGGAAAATATGATTTTTAATGGAAAAAATGTCATTTTCTTGCAAGTATTTTTCAAGCAAATAATTTTCGAGGCCCATGAAGTCCAAAGCTTATCTTGGCCAAGTTATTATTCTCTCTCTTTCTTATTTAGTACCTGTTCAATGTTTTATCAGATATGGAAAAAAGAGTGATGCTGTGCGATACACCTTCTGTTAGAACTGTCCATCACAGCCTCAAGAACTATTAGTTTTTTTTTTTTTTTTTTTTTTTTTTTTTTTTTTTTTTTTTTTGAAATGTTGTTGAGTCAGAAATGTAAAGACAAAGGAATGAAGAGATAAATGTAGTTGGATTAGAGATATAAGATAGATTAACAACAACAAGTGCTTTGTTGAATCAGAGATAGAAGAGAGATTAACAACGAGTGCTTTGTTGAATTAGAGATAGAAGAGAGATTAACAACTAGTGATTTGTTAAATTAGAGTCTTTATAGATAGAAGAGAGATTAACAATAAGGGATGAGCTTTACCTATTGTTAAAAAATGAAACATAAAAAAACAAAACAAAAAACAAAAACAAAAACAAAAACAAAAGGTACTTTAGTTGCACTATCAATATCACATGGAAGCAGTCGTGACGTTTCTTTAGTTGCAATTATATTCATGATTGCATGCTCCAACAGAAGGTTACATTCCTAAGTCAGCTCTAGGTACCATGGACCAAGCCGATGATTTAGTAAGTTCATCCTCCATGATTTTCCCTCAACTTTGGATTTTGCTGAGACATCACCAAACACACATGCTTCATTCCTGTGAAAGATCTGAGATTTATTAGATATCATTCTGTTGACATCGCAGCATGGTAATGTTTTCTTAGGACCTGCTCTGAAGTATCACAAAAACAAGTATGCTTGTAAGAACCATGAATGTAACATGGATTTCTTCTATATTGCATGACATCTGTATCCCAAAATGTCATGCAAGATTTTCAGAGCAGGTAATTTATGTCAAGAATTTTGCTGAACCAAAATGCCATTAAAACATGGTAATGTATGTTCTTCATGACTTGTTTGGAAATAATGAGCATATCTGTCCTTTCCATTTATACCATCTCATATTGTAACCATGATCGTGACATATGAAATGGGTGGACAAATGCTAATATTGGGATTTGGGATAGAGGCATTGACCTTTAGATTTGGTTTATAACCATGAGGTATCCATGACTTAGCTTCTTTTGATAAATGATTTCTTAATGCGCATGCTATATTTGAATAATGTTTTCAGTAAACCCTATGTGGCCACCTAGAGCTTTACATGCTTAACTCAAATATTTAGGTAGGGCTTGCAGTGGTGATTTTATAGTATCTTGTCTCCGTAAGTGTAGGTGAGGTTTATGAGTTGGGTAGCGAAGATGAAGAAGAGATAGCCAAGACCGTGGTCGTCCTCGCGGTGGCCGCGTGCATCGCTGCTATTGGGAAATATTATCATCACAATATGTAAAGAGAATCGATGCATCAAGGGGATGATGAGCGGGCAAGATTTATCAACTCTATCGTTCGTGCAAGTGACAGGGACTATTTTACGTAGTTGATGATGAAACAAGAAGGTTTCTTCTCATTATGTAGCATACTGTGTGAGAGAACGCAACTATGCGATACTCGTAACGTTAGTCTTGAGGAGAAACTAGTCATCTTCATCCATATAATTGGACATAACGTGCATAATTGTGTGATAGGACACAAGTTTATACATTCAGGTGAAACCGTAAGTTGTCACTTTCACCCTGTGTTAGATGCGATAACGTCTTTGTATCCTTAATTTGTTAAGCAGGCTAGTACTGA
Source organism: Magnolia kwangsiensis (assembly GCA_037074715.1). Classification (NCBI taxonomy): domain Eukaryota; kingdom Viridiplantae; phylum Streptophyta; class Magnoliopsida; order Magnoliales; family Magnoliaceae; genus Magnolia; species Magnolia kwangsiensis. The sequence goes on from CM073571.1 coordinate 138,694,057, forward strand.
CACCCTCGACGAGATTCAATAAAATTCTTACTGGGCCACTTATTTCTAGGTACCATTTTCGACACGAGATACACTTTTCCATTATTATTTTGAAATAAGTTAATATTTATCATATTATCTTGTAAGTAAAGTTTGATATAATGTCAGAAGGATTGTGTTGGTGTGATAGATGGAATGCATATTTCCGCTCATGTGGAAGCATCCCAACACCCAATCTTTTACAACAGGAAGGGTGTCATGTCTCAAAATATATTTACTGCTTATTCGTTTGATATGACATTCTTATACGTGTTAGCTAGATGGGAAGGTTCTGCTTTAGATGCACGGGTCCTACATAACGCTCTGATGTGAAGTGATGATCCACTAATTGTCTCACGCGATAATTGTTTTATCATAAATACTTGGCAATATTGTTCACCATAACATCATTCTCAACCTACTAACCCCCAAAACCATAAATTTAAGCAATGTAGGAAAATGTTTCGCCATCGATGCGGGATATGCTCACTCACTTGGATTAATGGTGCCTTACTGCGGTGTTCGATACCACCTTTAGGAATATCAAACCGGGAGAGCACTCATGAATAAAGAATTATTCAATTACCGACATGCGCAATTGCAAAACGTAATTGAGCGTTATCTCGGTGTAATGAAGGGGATATTTCCAATTTTGAAGATAGCTGAAACACAAGTCGCGATTGTAGTAGCTTGTTGTGTACAACATAATTTCATTTGGTAGGGAGACGAAACTGAACAAGATTTAGAGGATGTTGGTATACTCATGGGGGATGTAGAGAGTAATCCTACACCAAATGAGGTATCAATAATGGATGAGCGACAATGGCTAGTTCAAGTGACACAACAGGAGAAAGGGGCATGGACCAAAGTTCGTGATCAAATTACGGAGCGCATGGGGACAGACGGCCAAATAAATAGTAGGAATAGATAGGCTCCATTTTTTTATTAAATGCATTGACTTATGTGATAGGCACATATATGTATAACAGATTATGGTCGAGGTGAACACTGTCATTCTGGGCTTACATATTCACTTGATACGATTATTTAGTCTTCAAGTAATTCATATTTTCTAGTAGAACTGTGTACTTCACTCTATCTTTGGTTTATAACTATTTGTTAATCCACACATTAGGTGAGATTTCTGACAATTGGGTAAGTAGAACACCTACACCGATGTAGTCCCTGGTGAGGTCTCCAGTGCTACTAACATGTTTTTCTCCACGCGAGAAGACTGTGAAATCGCTTGCTAAGCCTCTATTGTGAGCGGTAAAAATTAAATGGACCGGAATAATGGATCAGATATTGTTCGATACGTTGCTTGAGCAAATAACCTCAGGCCAAAAGGCGGATAATGGATTTGAGAGAGAAACATATTATGCGGCTGCTGAGGAGGTGTCTAAGAGGGCTGAAATTTTGGAAAATTGGTAAAACATGAAAAACCGATTGTAATATCATAAACAAGAGTACAACGATGTAAAGGACATGCTGGCCGCAAGTGGTTTTGGGTGGGATAACAAGCGTATGGTTGTCACGGTACTAGATGAGGTTTGGGAAGAGTACCTAAAGGTAAGGATCGCTCACAACCCCCTTTCATTGAATTTCATTTCTTACATAAATATCTCTCGTAATTATGTGTATTCAACTATCATCTACTTACCTAATCCCTTCCTTGTATGTAGTCGAATCTGAGAGAAGAAAGACTATGTGGGAAGTGGATAGAGATATTGGATGATTTAACGACAATTGTAGGTTCAGACCATGCAACAGGCTGCTACACCCAAGGAAGCAGTAACATGGCTACGTATTCATCTCGTATTCAATGATATCGGATTGACTCTTGGACTGACTTAGATGATAACACCAATGCACCTATCGATATTTCAAAGGAAAATCTCGGGGATTCGATTGAGAATTTTCAAGCTTCAAAGGAAAGCCATAGGGCATCAGAAAATTGCTCATTTCGCAGCACTCCCAACCGAGCAACTGAATCTAAGAGTAGTCATGGTGGGAGTATGATAACGAAATGGATGCGTTCTACTCGTTCCTGTGACGTCCTTAGCATATTTCTAAATGGGGTGGCAGAGGCAATGCACAAATTTGGACTTGGTAAAGAGGTCAACCGTGCTAGTAAAGTCCTGGATATCCTCGAGGAGGTTCAGGGACTGACCAACCTAAAGTTCCTTGAGTTTGTTCGGCTTCTGACCTGGGATGAGAAGCTAGCCTCCTTTTTTGTAAGTCTTCGACCAGAGTGGAGGGTCGATTGGTTGAAATTTTTTTTGTCTGATTTCAATAGATATGTTGGTGGGGGTTCTACTTAATGGTTGAAACAAACTTAATTAGATTTCATTTTAGAAAATTTCATTGAAGAATATGTAATAATTATATACTCATTTATGTTTGTATTGGTGACCGTCTTTTTTTTACATGTCTTTGGATATTTATATACTATACCACATGCATGATATTCTGTTTTGTGTGAAACTAATCTACCATTTTCAGCATTATTTATTTCACATGCTTTCATATTATGAATTGTATAACATGCATTTTTTCGTATCTTTGTTATGTTTATGTGAATATAGATGGGTTCAAGTAAATATTATGTCATAGTCAATGGTCGTCGACCTATGATATATATGTCTTGGGATGAGGCACGGTTGCATGTAGAAAGATGCAGTAGTGCCAGACATCGATCCTTCAAATCTTTCTAAGATGCCATTGCATGGTGGAATTCTAACCATGCAAGTACAAGTAATAAGTCAATGATCCAGAGTTGTGGTGAGGTTGAGTCACCTACATATGCCAATAAATCGATCTAAGAAATTTCGAGATCCATGGTGTGCAAGAGTACCCAAACAGATGATACTCCCATGAATTACGGGAAAACAGTGGCTATATTAGTAATTTATCATCTTGGTTACATTCTTCGTCTTATATATATAATCATTAAGTTGTAGTTTCAGTTTTTCAACACTTATTCTCACTCTGTTTTTGTAGACATCAGATATTTGAATTTTGTAGGTTTTTTCAATGGCAAGTATAACTGCAGGATACGAATACATTTTAATTATCCCTAGATTTGCATGTATTTAATAGTACTGATCTATTCCAGATGAATGTAATATGTGTTTTAATTTCCTACATGCATTACAATCTTATAACCGTCGTCCCATAATCTTCATGAGTATGGAGTTCACAGCATTCCGTCCCGACACCTGAACATAAGTTCCTAAGGGCCAGGTATGATGTCTGCAAATTGTGATCAGATTAATGTATAATTCTATTTCTTTTGTGAACGCATGTGTAGACAAGATTTATCATGGAGGGAAACTACCGAATCATTCGAGGATCGTGTGTTAAATTGGTATCAATTTCTATTTCCAATTTACATTAAAACTCATCACATACTGACATCAATCGAACATGTATAGGTAGTAGTCAGACCTAGTAGAAGAATATGCATTGTGTTTATCTAGGTTGATGTACGATACTTTTCATCCGTCACCTAAAATTTCCTTCTCGAGGTATGATTTCCATTAATCATAAATTTCTTTTATTTGTAGTTGGGTTGTAATTGATTTACTAAGCAGTTTATCCTTGAATGCCCTTGTTAACCTCCGTCTACAGTAAGGTCATGCACCAAACAACCATGCAAGCCGAACTCCAACTCCAAGACTTGATTCCATCAGCTTGTGTAAGTTCTATGGAATGGCCCGGATCATCTCGTTTTTTTTTTTTTTTTAAAAAAAAATTAATTTAATTTAATTTTATAGATGATTACAAGGTGCAAGGAAATGAGATAGGATTTCAATTTTCATTTCGTATTGTTTTTGCAGATAATAATTCATGTCCCTGGTTCACGATTCGGAAGGTGGCTCCATCTTTCCGATCTATCACATGACATAGACATTGTGGCCATCTTGTAAGAGAGATTGGAGGAACATGATAGAAGAGCCGCAGATATTTGCGAGATGTTTATTCTGAGTTGATGTGTTTGTTGCATGTAACTTAATCCTTGAATGTGGCTTATGTCTTTCAATGGTAGTGTCAATATAATGAATGTAGTATATTCAGTGATTTTGGACACATGTTAACCTACATTTCTAGGGCTGTGATCCACCCAATGCAGCCAATGGTTGCTGGTCGGTGTGGTGTACCCAGCCATGATGTATGACTTCCATCCATGCTGTCAATCCTTCTTCTTTTTTTTTTTTTTGTTTTTTTACATGGTTTCATGGTATGAGACCAAACTATGATAATTTCAAAATCTCAAGTGGACCACGTTACAGGAAACCATCTCAAATGAGTGTTGGCAGTTAAAACTCTTTAGGTGGGCCATGAAAAGCTTTGATCTTCCTCTAGTTGATTTCCGTGAATCTTGTCCTTCGGGCCTAATCAATATGTTGGATACCTAATTAGCGGTGACAGTGGGGCAGACGATTTTAATAGGTGTTATAGATGTATAATGTTCTTTCCTGAACTGGGGCCACAGAGAAGTAAAATTGCTTATCCACGCCCTTCATCCATTTTTCCAGCTAATTTGAGGCATTGAGTCGAAACTTGAAGCATTTCAAAAGCTCTACTAGACAATGCCATAGGAAGGACTGGGAATAATGATTCCCACCGTTGAATTCTTCGTAGGACCCACAATGAGATTTATTTGTCATCCAACGTTTTCGTACGATCTCGAAGACGTAGATGAAGGGAAAAAAAAACAAATGTCAGATACACCAAAAACTTTTGTACCTCGGATAATAATTTCTACACAGAAGTTCAATTGATACTGTTTCCTACGATGTGGTCCACTTGAACTTTGGGTGTGCTATAATTTTTGGCTGAACATATAAAACTATCTACTAAAATGGATGGACGGAGTGGATTAAACACAAATCTCACCGTGGGTCTCACATACCAGCCATACGGTGGGTAGAGTTGCCGGAAGAGGCGTCTGTTTTCGATATGCAGTTGAATACCATGCGGTATCCAAACAACCAGTATCAGATAACTCAGGGGATGGTTGCAATCCCACAAAACCCAAACAGGGCCAGGCGGCGCATGGATAAAATAGTACACCATAAGCAACCAACAATTCACTGCACGTCATAAATGCCCCGTGTAATCCGGCGTGCTTCACGTGGCCAAACAGGCCTAAAAGTATCAAACAAAAACCCGCCCCTTAAAAAATCTGTCAATATGAAGATCCTTGCTGCAAGAGTTTGTCTAACTCGTTCCTCACAGATGGCTCCAAAGCATCAACAAGAAAGCACGCATCTTATAACTATTGCAGTAAATTGGCTTCTTCTATCCCTGTATCTACGCTGCAAAGATAATTAAAGTTAAACGTTACAAAATAAAGAAACGATATTTGCATGATCATTCTGAGATAAGCCTACATAAAAGGGAAACAAAAACAGACGTGTGTTTATGTTGTCAACATAATATTTGTGCAATGAAGTTCCTGGATAACATTTACAGTAGTAAGTCCTCAAAATTGGCAGTAACCTACAGTTGAGTTTCTAACAAACATTTTTTTCGAATGATAATTGAACTGAAAAGGTCACCTTCCAAATTTAACCTTTGTGATTTACGTGGGAAAAAAAAAAAAAAAGTGTCCGAGGGGCTGAAAAGAAAGCAACTGGGAGGGCAGAGGGGAGGAAAAGAAACCTGTTAGGAGGGGACTATCAGCAATAGCCATAAATCTCCTTCTCAGCAAATTCTAGGCCTCTAATTACTCAAGGGATTTTCAAATTTTGTGGTCTTTCTGTGATATTATCAGGAAAATCTGACCAAAAATAAGAATAGTTAGAAATATTTAAATTAATAAATAAATTTAAAAGTTAAATACATATCAACATAAAAAATTCCTCAAGGTTTTTACTAATTTCCCTGTTAATATCATGATATAAGCGCAACAAAAAACGCAATATTTTAAAATCAGCTGATACTTTGAAAATCTTACAATAATGTCATTTACTATCTCCACCTCATTAGATGAGCTAGCAAAGACAGCATGAGTATGTGTGAGTGATCCAGTTTTACAAGAGATTTTCATGAGTTTTTGAAAATCAGTGTCTTTGAAAAGGGATTAAGCATTCATTTCCAAGGTTACAAGAGAGCTCTGGACATCTGAGATAGTTAACCTTTCAACATCTCCATGGAAATGAGCCGTGCAAAACAAACATCCTAAATGGAATCATGTGAGCTCTGGACATCTGAGATAGTTAACCTTTCAACATCTCCATGGAAATCAACCGTGTAAAAAAAACAGCCTAAATGAATTCATGTCCAGAGTTTTACATGCCGGAAGACCTAGCCCACTTTGATTAGAAGACCAGAAATAGATGTGGTTAAGAGAGACACAGGCCCATGCCCATCACAATGAGCTCTTAGGGTCATCAGTCGGGACTTGCAAACCATTAGCCCCATACTGGAGTGCAAGAACATTTATTTCGATAATGAAGATTTGATTCTAGGTTTTGTCTGGGGAGGTTTCGTTGAGGTTTTACACAAGACGCTAACAGCAGATTCAGTGCCTGGGATACACTTAGAGAAGTACCCAAATAAGATACAGCAGAAGAGCAGACGTCAAGAAAAGTGCCATCGAAAGCGACATGCAAGTCACAGTAAATTGGCATTAGAGAGAAGGTTTATAAACATATACCTAATGTGTACTCTGGGCCGATACAGTTGTATCATTCACATGGTCGATGCCAGGTCATATACGGCAATACATACTGGCTTCGGACAATACTTTAATTCTTAATTAGAGAATTGCAACAAAGCGAGAAATGTACATAAACTATTAGACATATCCAACATTGTCAATTAATTCAAACCGCAAGAAAAATAAAAATAAAAAAAGAAAAGAAGAGAGAGAGAGAGAGAGAGAGAGAGAGAGAGAGAGATATTCACCAATGGTTTTTACTCAAATTATTGCCAGAAATGACAACCATTTGTCTCACGGCATGTCTTACTCTATTAACACCAAACAAATGATGATCAAGTAGTCAGATGCATTATGATCGCATAAGGCCAGAGAAACGAAGGGATACCTTCAGCTTACTCTGCCGAGCACCATCGTCTACACAATTTCTTCATGAATGTGTTGGGGATTTTGACCTGCGGAATCACACAGATCTAGATCTAGGATAGCAATCCAATGACACCAAACACACAAGAGAACACAGATAACACTCAGATTTAACGTGGAAAATCCTTGCGGGAAAAAATCACAGCACAAAGCGACAGATCTCCACTATGAAAACAGAAATTACAAAGAGAGAAGACTTACCTGATTTGAACAACCTCGAATCTCACCCTTACTACACCCTTTAATTTCCCTGGAACCCCTTTAGAAAGCTTTCTCATACCATAGAAAAGCCCTACGAACACCTATTTATAGTTTAAACAACTTCCTTCCACATTTCAGTTGCGAAAGGACCCTTTCGCATCTCAGTTGCAAAAGCACTCAGATTTAAGACATCTCGCAATAGAATGTGCAGTCCAAGAGAGGATTACAGGAAACAGTTTCGACAGAAATTAAGGATGAGTAATCGCATATGATTTACATGGCAGGTGTCTCTGTACAGAGATTTGCGAGCCTTCTCACTTAAAGGATGAGTTGGAACAACTTTATAAGAACGGCAGGGGCTACAGAAGGTCACGCGCGTTTCCACTATCAGATGATAGGAGCCCTATGCAAGAGGTCAAGAAAGATATCAAACTCAGAGAACACTGAATACGAATAGTAATGCATCTGTGTTAAGTCAGCTTTTTGAGGTTCAATAACAACAATAGTACAAGCTTGCATGATATCACGGTAATTAGTCATGTATAATTTTGCTGCCACTTGAAAAGGAATCATTTCTACCAGGTATATCCCAATTCCCAAATAAGTGTACCATCGTGGTCGTGATCATCATCATATCCAGTACCAAATGTGAGTGTATAGTCATAAGAGACCCTATTTGAAGCAAGCAAATTTTTCATGGCATGGTGGTAGTAGGAAACTGAGTATCATAATCCATGCTAACCTACATATGCAAATACGCAGCAAAAACAAGAAGTAACATTACCTTTGAAGCACAATGCTGGCCCATGACAAAATGACTAGAAAAGCTTTGATCTCAGTATTAAAGATGATGTAAAGAACATGCCCTTATTCTAATAAACTTTTTATCAATGATGGCAGATGAGTGGCCTTAAACCATAATTACAAGAGTACAGGAAAATGTTTTTCATAGGAGAACTTTATAGAAATGAAACAACTATTTCCCAAAAATGTGTCTACTGGGGACACCATTTTGGAAATTTGATGCATTCCCTGAAATTTCAGAGGTTGTCTTGGATGCATTTATGAGATTACCTTACCGAAAGTAATGAATGTAACGTCATCTTCATAATTATTATACTGGCATGCAGTAAAAAATTCAATCATAACGTCAAAGGTTGGTCTACTCCTCAAAAAAGGAAATAAAAATGAAAGGAAAGAAAAGAAATGGTTTCAACCATACCTAGATAGAACTTTGATTGTAACGACCTTAGATGGGCAGTGGAGATTATGACCCAGGGTGGACGTGAGGTCAAGCACTGTCTTCCTCGAGAGGATAATTATTCTAAATCAATGAAAATTCTCTACACACCTCACAGAGACTTCTCGAGTCCATAATGAAAGAAAGCAAAAAAATAAAAATATATTCTAATAAATTCCAAATTGATTAATGAATAAAATAAAAACTAGCTCACACCCCTTTAAATAAAGATACCAAGCAATGAGAAAGAAATCAAAATAAAACCACAACTAGAACTCCTAAAATTGGTGACTTACTATAAATAGTTTGGCTGTGATGTCGACTAGTGTGCATAGTTTTTGACAAAAAATAGTAAGTGTCCTATTTGGCTTAACCAAGCGGTTCTCCTAATTCTTCTAAGCTCTTTTCACGTGGGCGCAAATCCTAAATCCCAACGGATGAAGAGTTATAATCAAATTAAAACTTACTATTTATAGTAAAAACAGAATTAAAATAGGGAAACAACAGTCGATTTGGCAGTCTTTTGCAAATCCAGCTTGGACAAACCTGTATAGCTGGGTTGGTTGGCTAAAGTACCCATTCTACCCAAAAATCATATATTTTATGTTCGATAATTCATTCCGGATTGCGAGATACGACTGATTTAAGGTCCGACAGTCCGTATCACTTCTGTCATTGACCTAGCCCTTTCTGTTCCACCTTGACCATGTAATTGTCCACGACCCTCTCTACATTAGATTAGTAGGGCATTTCCAAAAGAGGAAGCAAATGCCATACGCAAGTGGCAAATCTCACCATCATTTGGTAGAGTAGTTACATTATATGCTCGTTAAAGTACAAGTACAGAGGCCCAATGCATCAAGCCACGTGCATCAAGTGTTGATGCACGTTGTCCTTAAAAGAAAGTGGAGCCAATCAGTTGATCTAGGCCATTTATCTGACAAGCCCTAAGGTGCATAGGGGAACACTCTGTACTTGTACAATAAAGATCCTGCCCATCAAACCATACGCCTCTTTGAGAAACTATAATTGTATTCATTTTCTTTTTCCTGTAACCACCTATTTGTGGGCCACTTATCCAAGGGTAAGGACCTTCCACTATAGGAGATTTGGGGCATAGATAAAAAAGAGTGGGTCAGGGAACCATGGGTCCCACTATTGATCGGATCATATCGAATATCATAAAAAACCAAGCAACTATCTATTTGATTGATCTGATTTTCTGCCAAGGAATCTTCTTAACCGACAGTCATAAAGCAGGTGGGATTAAAATAATTAATAAGGGTAGGCATATATAATTTCCGTATGAGCTGAAAACATTGATGTGATGCCGTTCACAAGACAATAATTACAAGCCTTTAATAATCATTTCCCCCCAGGGTGAAATGGCCTATTGTAGGGCGTCAGCACCAACTGTGTTAACAAACGCACATGGTAAGTAAGCTTCAGTTACAACATGTTGCATCAAAATTTTAACTTGAAAAATTTTGGAACATTTTATTTTATTTTATTAATTTTTTAAATTTCTATTGTTGAAAATTATATAGAATAAAATATTTCTGTAAAATATGGATACCAAAAAATCATGATGATTTGAACTAAGGACACGATGAAGCACGTCTGAAATGCGGTCCTTAAAGTGTTATTTTCTCCTACTCAAGTGAATTGACTATGCTGATAGGTTACAGGCAACCCGCTTATTAGATACGACAAGCCTGGTGTGGGTCTGCATTCAACAAACATGAAGGCCCACTAATGGAACTCTGGTACACACTATCTGGTAGAATTACGATAAAAGAAAAATCTCAAAATAGAAAAGGGAAGAGAAAGAATTTGTAATTTAGACCACTGCACTATTCAGGTCTTCAGCCATTGGTTCAGTTGAACCATTCTAGACTACACCATTAGTCTATTCTTCTAGTAATGGTTTTGATCAACCTTGCTATACTGCTGATATTTTGGTTTGTAGGAGATGAAATGATTTGATTCGTATTGGGATTACTGGAGTGTGGTGAGATGGTTTGGAAACCCACCCAAGCCTTATTTATATAGGCTGTGGTGACTGGGGGTTATGGTCCACAAAAATAAATCCCATGACCATTTTCTAGCTGTTGGAGAAAACTAGCCGTTTTATGGCCGTTTTCTAACTGTTGTGCATGGACCATTAAGCTGCTGCATGCTAACTGCTGTGATGCAGTAGCTAGTTATTTTCTAGATGTTGGGCTAGCCATGTAGTAGTTACAGATGGACCCTGCATTAATGGCACAACTGCTACAGATCTACTGCAACAACTCTTTTTTCCAGCTCTCTATATATTCAGAGGGACTCTCATTCAGTCCACTATATTTTATCCAATCCATTTTTTAACTGTTGTCATGGGCCATTAATCTACTGCATGCTGACTATTGTGAGACAGCGGTTAGCCGTTTTCTAGCTGTTGGGCTAGCCATACAGCAGTTACTAGACCCTGCACTAATGACACAGTTGTTAGAGATTTGCTACAACAACTCTTTTTTCTAGCTCTCTATATATTCATAAGGACTCTCATTAAGTTCTCTAGATTTTTTCTAGCCATCCATTCTCCTTAGCCACTTGGTCACACCGTGACTCGCACATGTCTCACTTCGGTTCACTCAAGGTCATGAAGGAGCGACCCTCTACGACAAGATGTGGCTGTGCGAAGTGCAAAGTGCACCACTAGTGCCACTAGAGCCTCTACAGCCATACTGCTTCACATGCCCACAGACCCAGCCCATGACCGAGCTCAATCCCGAGCACAAGCGCACATGCGCTGGTGTTCCAGTGCTACTCACTGGAACATGCAAGTTCCATTCTCCTTTGGACCATGTGAGTAAGTAGTATAATACTCCACTATTCTCATATAAACAACTTTTTCTTCTCCTCTTTTTTCAATGTAGGACTATTCCTAAGACCATGAAAAAAGTGTTTTTTCAACACATTTTATATATTATATATATTATTTTTTAATTTAAAATATATTTAAAAAATTAATATTTTATAACAATCCCCTACTTGATTTTTTAAAAAATATATTTTTCTCGATTAAACATTTCTACTAGAATAATTAGCTTATATGTATAAAGAAATATATATTTTAATTTTAATGTTCCTTTAGTTTAAGTATTTCAAAACTCTATCGAAATGTCTGCTAGCCGTAGCGTTGAACCAGTTATTCCTAAATAATAGAGTTGAAGAAATTACACACATATTCGCTATGTGGTTATTAGACTTCTCAAAATATTACTTAGCATAATTAATGGCCATGTGCTTATCCTAATTTATGAACGATCTCGAGAGAAAACTCCTAACTCTCATGAGAGACGGCACCATCTCTATGTTCATATTTATGAAATCCTTCCAGTGTCTTCGTTACTATAAAACACTTATCCTTTAGATTGGAATTCATTAAGAGTTCTAAGACTCAACCCTCTTTCGTAATGCTTAGCACTTATCTATTGTAGATGACGTTTTATAATTTAGTGGTGCAACTTTCCACATATCACTAACTTGTTCTGACTTATTAAACCCAAAATTAGAAATTTTCTGACTTTATGTTGGGTTACCATCACTGGTGAAACTTTGGTTGAAGATTTTAAACTCATTCCCTCTAGATGTAGCCTTTACTACCACTCTCGGTAGAGGTTTAGTGAAAGGGTCTGCCAGGTTATTGCTTGATTTCACATAGGAAATAACAATGATTCTATCTCGAATCAATTATTTGACATAATCATGTCGAAGACTGGTATGTCTAGACTTACCATTATATGTGCCGCTATAGGCTCTAGATAATGTGGCTTCACTATCACAAAGTAGTGGTACAGCCGATATAAACTTTACACAGAAAGGGAATTCTAATAGAAGATCCCTTAGCCACTCAGTCTCTTTATCCGTTGCAGTTAAGGCTATAAATTCAGAATCTATAGTCGAGTGCGTTATGCAAATTTATTTCTTGGATCCCTAAGATACAACCGCACCTCATAGGGTGAATACCCACCCTGTAGTAGATTTATTGTCCCCTGTACTCGATATCCAACTCGCATCGGTATATCCTTCCAATACGGTAGAAAATTTTGAATAAAATAATCCTAAGTCTTTCGTTACTTTTAAGTAACCAAGGACTCTACTGATTGCATTCCAGTGTTCAGTACTGGGGTTACTAATAAACCTACTAAGTTTACTCATAGCATATGCGATATCAGGTCTAGTGCATTGCATAGCATACATAAGACTCCCTATAACCACTACAAGAAATGTCACTTTTACCAACGAAAATTTTCGTAGGCAAAAGGCTTAATTTCGCAGCAAAAAATTTTTACCAGCGAAATTTTTCGTTGGCAATTTCGTAGGTAAAAGCCCGAGGGGAACACCTTTTACCTACGAAAAAAAATTTTCGTTGGATTTTTCGTAGGCAAACCATTTTACCAATGTTGAATTTCATTGGTAAAAGTACTACAAAACTTTTTACCTGCGAATAGTTTTGCAGGTAAAAATACATACAAAACACTTTACCTACCAACAATTTCGTAGCTAAAAATATTTACCAGACTTTTTACCTACGAATATTTTCGTAGCCAAAAATATCTGAAACACTTTTTACCTACCAACAATTTCGTAGCTAAAAATATTTACCAGACATCTTACCTACGAATACTTTCGTAGCCAAAAATATCTGAAACACTTTTTACCTACTAACAATTTCGTAGCTAAAAATATTTTTATCTACGAATACTTTCGTAACCAAAAATATTAAAAACACTTTTTACCTGCCAACAATTTTGTAGCTAAATATATTTATAATATTTTTTACCTACCAATAATTTCGTAGCCAAAAATATTAAACTCATTTTAGCTACAAAACATTTCATAGCTAAAAAAAGTAACAAGACTTTTTACCTACCAATAGTTTCGTAGCTAAAAGGTATATGTTTAAATATTTACCCAACAAACACGTTTAACTATGAATGATATCGTAGGTAAAAATACCTTACATAATGTTTAGCTACGAATATTTTCGTAGGTAAAAACAATTGTGAGAATTTTAACTATGAAAAGTTTCGTAGGTAAAAACTTGGGAATTCTTTTACCTACAAAAATTTTCGTAGGTAAAAGTTTTTTTTTTTTTCCCACCCAATTCCAGCACAAAATTCTTGAAATACACCTGATATACACCTGTTACAATATAATTCCTGATATACACCTGTCATGTAATATATTTCATCATATTCACATTCACAGCCATTTAACTCCAAAGTACATAAATAAATCTATCCAAACATAAACTACATCATGCTTTAGGTTTTCAAGCTTAGGTTTAGGTTTAGGTTAGGTAGTTGAAAATAGGATTAGGTGTAGGTTTAGGTTTAGGAATTTGAGAATAGGTTAAGGTTTAGGTTTTAGGTTAAGGTTATAGGTAGGTTATAGGTTATAGGTTTAGAGATTTGAGAATAGGTTCAGGTTTAGGCTTAGGAAATCAGGTTTGGGTTCGGGATCAGGTTTTGCTTTGGGTTTTCAAGTTTAGGTTTAAGTTTAGGTTAGGTATTTGAGAATAAGATTAGGTGTAGGTTTAGGTTTAGGGATTTGAGAATAGGTTAAGGCTTGGGTTTTAGGTTAAGGTTATAGGTAGGTTATAGTTTATAGGTTTAAGGAATTGAGAATAGGTTAAGGTTTTGGTTTAGGAAATCAGGTTTGGGTTTAGGATCGGGTTTTGCTTTGGGTTTTCAACTTTAGGTTTAGGTTTAGGTTAGACAGTTGAGAATAGGATTAGCTGTAGGTTTAGGTTTAAGGATTTGAGAATAGGTTAAGGGTTAGGTTTTAGGTTAAGGTTATAGGTGGGTTATAGGTTATAGGTTTAGGGATTTGAGAATAGGTTAAGGTTTAGGTTTAGGAAATTGGTTTTGGGTTCGGGATCGAATTTTACTTTGGGTTTTGAAGTTTAGGTTTAGGTTTATGTTAGGTAGTTGAGAATAGGATTAGGTGTAGGTTTAGGTCTAGGGATTTGAGAATAGGTTAAGGGTTAGGTTTTAGGTTAAGGTTATAGGTAGGTTATAGGTTATAGGTTTATGGAATTGAGAATAGGTTAAGGTTTAGGTTTAGGAAATCGGGTTTGGGTTCGGGATCGGGTTTTGCTTTGGGTTTTCAAGTTTAGGTTTAGGTTTAGATTAGGTAGTTGAGAATAGGATTAGGTGCAGGTTTAGGTTTAGGGATTTGAGAATAGGTTAAGGTTTAGGTTTTAGGTGAAGGTTATAGGTAGGTTATAGGTTATAGGTTATAGGTTTAGGGATTTGAGAATAGGTAAAGGTTTAGGTTTAGGAAATTGGGTTTGGGTTCGGGATCCGGTTTTGCTTTGGGTTTTTAAGTTTAGGTTTAGGTCTAGATTAGGTAGTTGAGAATAGGATTAGGTGTAGGTTTAGGTTTAGTGATTTGAGAATAGGTTAAGGCTTGGGTTTTAGGTTAAGGTTATAGGTAGGTAATAGGTTATAGGTTTAAGGAATTGAGAATAGGTTAAGGATTTGGTTTAGGAAATCAGGTTTGGGTTCGGGATCGGGTTTTGCTTTGGCTTTACAAGTTTAGGTTTAGGCTTAGGTTAGGTAGTTGAGAATATGATTAGGTGTAGGTTTAGGTTTAGGGATTTGAGAATAGGTTAAGGTTTAGGTTTTAGGTTAAGGTTATATGTAGGTTATAGGTTATAGGTCTAGGGAATTGAGAATAGGTTATGGTTTAGGTTTAGGAAATTGGGTTTGGGTTTGGGATCGGGTTTTTCTTTGGGTTTTCAAGTTTAGGTTAAGGTTTAGGTTATGTAGTTGAGAATTGGATTAGGTGTAGGTTTAGGTTTAGGGATTTGAGAATAGGTTAAGGTTTAGGTTTTAGGTAGGTTATAGGATATAGGTTTACGGATTTGAGAATAAGTTAAGGTTAAGGTTTAGGAAATCGGGTTTGGGTCCGGGATCGGGTTTTGCTTTGGGTTTTCAAGTTTAGGTTTAGGTTTAGATTAGGTAGTTGAGAATAGGATTAGGTGCAGGTTTAGGTTTAGGGATTTGAGAATAGGTTAAGGTTTAGGTTTTAGGTGAAGGTTATAGGTAGGTTATAGGTTATAGGTTATAGGTTTAGGGATTTGAGAATAGGTAAAGGTTTAGGTTTAGGAAATCGGGTTTGGGTTCGGGATCCGGTTTTGCTTTGGGTTTTTAAGTTTAGGTTTAGGTCTAGATTAGGTAGTTGAGAATAGGATTAGGTGTAGGTTTAGGTTTAGTGATTTGAGAATAGGTTAAGGCTTGGGTTTTAGGTTAAGGTTATAGGTAGGTAATAGGTTATAGGTTTAAGGAATTGAGAATAGGTTAAGGATTTGGTTTAGGAAATCAGGTTTGGGTTCGGGATCGGGTTTTGCTTTGGCTTTACAAGTTTAGGTTTAGGCTTAGGTTAGGTAGTTGAGAATATGATTAGGTGTAGGTTTAGGTTTAGGGATTTGAGAATAGGTTAAGGTTTAGGTTTTAGGTTAAGGTTATATGTAGGTTATAGGTTATAGGTCTAGGGAATTGAGAATAGGTTATGGTTTAGGTTTAGGAAATTGGGTTTGGGTTTGGGATCGGGTTTTTCTTTGGGTTTTCAAGTTTAGGTTAAGGTTTAGGTTATGTAGTTGAGAATTGGATTAGGTGTAGGTTTAGGTTTAGGGATTTGAGAATAGGTTAAGGTTTAGGTTTTAGGTAGGTTATAGGATATAGGTTTACGGATTTGAGAATAAGTTAAGGTTAAGGTTTAGGAAATCGGGTTTGGGTCCAGGATCGGGTTTTGCTTTGGGTTTTCAAGTTTAGGTTTAGGTTTAGGTTAGGTAGTTGAGAATAGGATTATGTGTAGGTTTAGGTTTAGGGATTTGAGAATAGGTTAAGGTTAAGGTTTTTTGTTAAGGTTATAGGTAGGATTTAGGTTATAGGTTTAGGGAATTGAGAATAGGTTAAGGTTTAGGTTTAGGAAATCGGGTTTGGGTTCAGGATCGGGTTTTGCTTTGGGTTTGCAAGTTTAGGTTTAGGTTTAGGTTAGGTAGTTGAGAATAGGATTAGGTGTAGGTTTAAGTTTAGGCATTTGAGAATAGGTTAAGGATTAGGTTTTAGGTTAAGGTTATAGGTTGGTTATAGGTTGTAGGTTTAGGGATTTGAGAATAAGTTAAGGTTTAGGTTTAGAAAATCGAGTTTGGGTTCGGGATCGGGCTTTGCTTTAGGTTTGCAAGTTTTGATTTAGGTTTAGGTTAGGTAGTTGAGAATAGCATTAGGTGTAGGTTTAGGCTTATGGATTTGAGAGTAGGTTAAGGTTTAGGTTTTAGTTTAAGGTTATAGGTAGGTTATAGGTGATCGGTTTAGGGAATTAAGAATAGGTTATGGTTTAGGTATAGAAAATCGGGTTTGGGTTCGAGATCGGGTTTTGCTTTGGGCTTTCAAGTTTAGGTTTAGGTTTAGGTTAGGTAGTTGAGAATAGGATTAGGTATAGGTTTAGGTTTAGGGATTTGAGAATAGGTTAAGGGTTAGGTTTTAGGTTAAGGTTATAAGTAGGTTATAGGTTATAAGTTTAGGGAATTGAGGATAGGTTAAGGTTTGGGTTTAGGAAATTGGGTTTGGTTTCGGGATCGGGTTTTTCTTTTGGTTTTGAAGTTTAGGTTTAGGTTTAGGTTAGGTAGTTGAGAATAGGATTAGGTGTAGGTTTAGGTTTAGGGATTTGAGAATAGGTTAATGTTTAGGTTTTAGGTTAAGGTTATATGTTATATATTTAGGGAATTGAGAATAGGTTAAGGTTTAGGTTTAGGAAATCGGGTTTGTGTTCGGGATCGGGTTTTGCTTTGGGTTTTCAAGTTTCGGTTTAGGTTTAAGTTAGGTAGTTGAGAATAGGATTAGGTGTAGGTTTAGGATTAGGGATTTAAGAATAGGTTAAGGTTTAGATTTTAGGTTAAGGTTATAGGTTATAGGTTTATGGAATTGAGAATAGGTTAAGGTTTAGGTTTAGGAAATCGGGTTTGGGTCCGGGATCGGGTTTTGCTTTGGG